>CM024683.1:21720708-22920708 GCA_014182735.1 Corymbia maculata | reverse complement strand
GTGTGTCTTTCTGAAGGAAAGTCGTTTAAAGTGTCTTTTCTTTTTGCATCCTATGCAGGATGGGTCGGAGCAATCTTTAGGACATTTGATTTGTAAACCAGGTTTGAAGCATGCCTTGTCAAGATGCCTATTTTCTTTGAGAAAGCTTCGGAAGGCTTCTCGTCGAAGGCAGAATTCTTCGATGGCGATGTGAACAATTTGCTGGATTTCACCAAGAGTAGCTTCTGTGATGCTTTTCTGTCTCTGTTGGAGAGTTTTTTCTGCAGCTTGGCTAAGTTCCTTTGGAATAGATGCCAAGAAGATGGGCTTGAGATTCCAATCTGCACCAAGTAGGTAAAACAGCTTGATCATAGCTTGGAAATGACGATCAAGATCTTTGCGTCTTAATGAGCAACATTTTTGATCAAAGAACTCATTTCTTTTGAGTTCTTTTGAATCTTCAGGCTTGCCAATAAAGTACATATGGATAATCCAACCTCGTACTTCGCCGAATCGATTTATTTACGTTCGCTAATTGACCTGTAACAACGCGATATCATCCCTACTTGATCCTTATAGTCAAGTGGTCAATCCCTAATTGAATTCACTAGTCGTATGCACATCCGTCCTTTATCGCCTTTTCGAACAGTCAATTAACTCGTGAGGGGTCAACTCCAAGTAAACGTAACCAATAACGTATTGATAAAATAATCATTTCATAAGTGCCAAAGTGTGTCGAAATCCAGGATGTCACAGGATGGATTTGTCAAATGGAGACACAACTGACTTCCTCTCAGGGGGCGAAGGAGGTGAAGGTGATAAAGGTGGAGATGATGGTTGGGTGTTATGGGAAGGGGCTGTGTATGAAACCATAAACGGGTATTTGTCGCTTTTCCCAAGTGTGTCAATAGAAAGAGCTCCATTTAAATGCTTCTGGTATAAACTGTACCTAGTATGGTGAGATTTTCACTTTGGTTTTAAGGTCAGGTCTACTTCACCAGGGGATTCGGTGCATGAAAAGCACTGGCACACGACAGTAGTAGAAATGTTCATTTCAACGGGCAATACTTTGGCTTCTCCAGTATTCACCTTCAATAGTCGCGTAAGATTTCGATCCAATTGGATTTGGTTTCAGATGTGGATAGTTGTTTCACAATACTATAAGAGCATAATTACTTATACCAACCTCTCTTTAACTGCCTTGCATATTCAATCACCTATTCAGCGAAACATCTTATCATGCCCCAAAATTGGCAAAGCCGATAAGAATGAATCAATCGGGTATCTCTAGAAATGTCAGTTTGACAATTAAAATTGCTTACAATGATTGAACCAAAAACCATGTTGTTATCAGACATCTAAAGTTTTCAGTGATTGAATCATCCTCTCCAAACACCATCGTGTCATTTTGTGGATTCTCATAACTCGGAAGGAGAAAATTTGGCGAAAATGATGAGAATGAATCAATCCATTTGCACCTTCTACTCTTCACTGTCTTGTGCGAGAATCTGGTGATCGCTAGACCTCTCACTTCTTCATCCGCACCATTTTCCTTCATGTCGCTCCCACGCTTGCCATCCACTGCTGGAATGAGTGATTCAATGGATTGATCTGAATGTGTGGCCTTTGTGGCGAACAAATGCGGAAATGGTGGATTGGTGGAAACTGACAATGCTTTATTCCACTCGGAGAGGACGATTCGAGTGCACCCTTTGCCTTCGCCTCCCTGCTTCGCCCAGTTCTTGGGGATTGGGGCCAAGATGAAGCATTAAGCCATCACCATGGACATGATTGAGCGGATGGGTTCAAAAGGAACGACTCCCTGCGTTTTTAATCGCAGAATTTTGATGAATTACCTCTGCCAATTTAAAAGGTCCAATCTCAGGTTCTCAGTCTTATGTAAAAGGGTCAAACTTGGACTTGAACCCACAACTGCGAGCTTTGACACTTTGATCAGTGGGCTTATTGGAGACGGCAGAATTGCCAAAGCCATGATCTTGGTGGATGCAATGTTGGCCAGCCAAATCGAGGTAGATGTAACCGCGTGCGAAGCCACAGTGGGGCATTGTGCAGAACCAGCAAGACTAGGAAAGCCGTTCAATTGCTGAAGAATTTAAAAGACAGGGAGGGAGCTAGATGTGATCATACACACCACGACCATCGATGGTTACTGCAAGGAGCATCAACAATTTATTGGTATAAACCCCAGCATAGGAAAATAAAAATAAAAAAACCCTTCATTTTCTTGGGAATTGGAAGACCAGACTTTGTGATGCTGCTGCTGATGTGAGGATAGGAAAAATGTACTCGTGCTAGCTTATACTGTTGAATAAATAGAGTGGACTTGGAATTAGCACTTTGGCATTATATCAAATATTTCATGAATTAGTCATCATACCCCAGAGGCTGCACCGGAAAATTCACATGAGAAGGTCCCCGTAGCAGCTGAAGCTGCAATCCTCACCATTACTTCTATTATGTTTGAACTTTGAAGACATGCTCTTCCAATTTTCTGAGACTTTCAGCGCATTTTGTTGTCAACTTAATTGAGGCAAATGGCAACTTGCATTACTAACTAGGAAATAAGGAAAATGGCAAGAATATCGCCTTCTTCATCTTCTACTGCATTTCCTTCTTCCTTGGTAATTACCAATGGTGTCTATAAAAATAATTTTAGACCTATAGTGAAAAATGCTGTTTGGCCAGAAAGTGAGATCAGAACGTAGAATTTCACAGCAAAGACTTTTGAACAACCTTATCAAACACAACCAGAAAGTTGCAGAGACTGATCACACAAAGTCAGTAGAGTGCTTCATCTTCTTGTTCTTCTTTCTCTTCCTCTTTTATCATTGCTTGGTGAGATTTTGTTGCCTTCTCTTGGTTTTGTCGTTCGAGGCAAGTCATGTAGAAGTTTTCACGACCTGGAGGTCTGTGAGTCTCTCATAGTTTTGAACTGCATCATCAAATGTAAACCTTGTATCTGGGTCTCAAACTTACTGGCTATTCCAATTACCTGTTGTCACATAAGATTTTGAAAATAATTAACAATTCTACTAGCTACAAATGTACTTAGTAATACGTTCAGGAAAAGAATGTACGTAAAATTCAGGTTGCTTGTGATGTTTCATCAAAAGTTAAGAACACTAGCAAATTCTCCACCCGAGCACTTGCTAAAGATGGTCAGAAAATGAGGGCGATGCATGTGCTACACGAGATGGTTGAGAGTAAACTGTGTTACACTCGCCAATCATCTCGACAAAAGATAGACTTGAGAGTGACATAAACAAGATTATTTTGACCTGGTCCACATTCTGTTGATCTCTGAGTCCTCCTAAATGAAACTCATGTATCAACATCAAAATCCAAGTACAATATTTTGCCACACATTCCAGAGTGTCTCTGATTAGTTTGCAGTTGGAGCACAATCGACAGGGACTTTATTATCAGCCAAAAAAGAAAAACAAGAGACTTAGGAGAAGAGAAGTAGGCAATTAGCACCATGTTCCTTGTATGTGTTTATGAACAGAACTGAGGCTGAAAAGGTGAAGTACCCATACTAACAGAACAGAAAGACGTACTTGTAACTTGGTTATGTTGCAATATCCAATTAGCAAAATCAGCAATAGGGGATGGTTTGCTAGGAGGCTAATCTTAACTCTACAAATTCGAGGCGGCAGACATGATATCTAAGCTCATCATATTAAGACCTATATCACAACATTCAAAGGATATTACATACTGACAGAAAGAGGAGATTGTCATCATGTAGCCTAGTAAATGGATTTTCAGGTGAAATTCCACAGCTCATTTTTAATTAACACGCAATTTACTCTTTCATAGATATGGTATGACAAGCATTGCAAACCTCCCTCTGCAGAGCCCCATTGAATTTGAGAATGATATCATTTCAAGCAACCGCATCAAACAACTCTGCATCAGTATGAAGAAAAATCAGCAAGTATAAGATTAATAGAGAGGTAGAAACTAATGAGCATACAAAAAGCAGATTCACTTGAAAAAACGAATACAGTCACAATCATTCAGTTACAGGCAGTTGAGACCTGATCAAGTGCTTCGATTTTCACAGGCATGAAAATACTTCCTCAAGACACTCTAGTTGCCCTGTGAGCCTCTTCAAGGTCGACGCAAAAGATGGCCCTCAGCTGTTGCTAATGCTTCCTCGGCAAAATTCCTCCTCATTTTGACGCTCTCTAGTATGGAATTTGAATTTCCTCAGCCAAGTTAGCCAGACCCAAATCAATCAGGTGATCAAATGGTTCCACGACAACAACAGGATCAATCAGCATGCAAACTAATTAGCAAAATCTTAAGCTCCTCATCCAGCTTGTTTTACAGAACAGGCAAATAAATCATCCCAATTGGTACAGCTCTTAGAATCGAAGTCCAAAAGTAAGCCTCGATCTTTCAATAGACCAGCCAGACTTGTCCCAAAAGCAGCACCCATTAACCTAACTTGATAATCTTTCGAAACGACAGTCTGACGATTGGCTATAGAAAGCTTGTCTACAGTCATATAGGAAACAGACTAGCCAAAACTACCTTTCATTTATTTTAATCGCCCACCAGAAAACCTTGAATCTAGATTTTTATTTTCTCTTCCTTACTGGAAATTCATGCTTGAGCGAAGCAATAAGAATTCAAGGATAACCATCATTACGAAAAATCGAGAGGTGTTTGTTCTAAACAGGAAAACTACCCTTTGTCAAATTTGACCCAGCTCTTCTGACCCATCAAAGAGCTGACAAAAGGAGTTCAAACAAGGATTTTTTAAAGGAAGTACTAGTTTGGGACAAAGCGAATAGATGGATCTGGGTGCAGTTTCCAATATTAAGTAGCAGAAGATCATCAGCTTCTAGATGGAAAAATTCAAATGCTGGGTTAACTGAGAGGTAAATTGTAAATCACTAAATAATTCTTGTTTACCTATGTTGATATTTTCATCCGTTGCCTCACTAGCCGCCATTCTAGCTGCGAAAGCTGCCAATGGAAGGACAGCTGAAAATCATTGCCATAATGCAATCAACAGCAAGTATAGTAAGGCAAATCCAAACAAAATAGATACCTAGTGTCCAGCAAATAATTCCTAAAAAGATACCTTGTTACTAATGCACAAAGAACCACATTTGGATCTACATTTTCATCTTGGTTGAAGCATCATGTCAGGTTCCACAACCAACTCCCCCACTCTTGCAATTATGTAAGACTGGGAATTAAAGAAAGTATAGAACCCCGTCAAGGAAGACCTTGTTAAAAGAAGATAGTGATGACAGGTAGGTTATAAATCTCAAAAGAAAAATGATAGCGTACTACCTCTGTTAAGAACATAACTCATCTCATTTTTGTAACATGAGTTTTAAGAATTATCATATCATTATTATTGCAAAATAATGTTGTAACTGATACCTGCAATTCTCCGTGTATCACAATGGCAAGGGATGCTTATTTCAAGTAATTCTGGTTGCGTTTCCAATGAGTCACACCCAAATATCCGCAAATACCTTAAATCCAATATTTCATGTCCCCAAAGCTGAGCTATGTTTCCTGCAATCTTGTACCACCAGAGAATGCATCTTCTCCCAATGACTTGCAACCAACTAAACTAAGGTTTTTGAGAAAAGAAAGACTCCCAAGTGAGATAGGGATTTCCCTCAATGACTCACAACCATCTAAACTAAGGTTTCTGAGAGAAGAAAGATTACCAATTGAGCTAGGGATTTCTCTCAATGATTGGCAACCAGCTAGATTAAGGGTTTCGAGAAAAGAAAGATTCTCAATTGAGTTAGGGATTTCTCTCAATGACCGGCAACCAGCTAGATTAAGGGTCTCGAGAGAAGAAAGATTCTCAATTGAGCTAGGGATTTCTGTCAATGACTCGCAACCATCTAAACTAAGGTTTCTAAGAAAAGAAAGATTCCCAATTGAGCTGGGGATTTCTGTCAATGACTTGCAAAACTGTAGATCAAGTTCTTTGAGAGAAGAAAGACATCCAAGTGAGCTAGGGATTTCTCTCAATGACTCCCAACTAACCAGTTCAAGTTCTTCGAGAGAAGAAAGATTCCCAATTGAGCTAGGGATTTCTCTCAATGACTCGCAACCAGCTAGATTAAGGGTTTTGAGAGAAGAAAGATTCTCAATTGAGCTAGGGATTTCTCTCAATGACTCGCAAACATCTAAACTAAGGTTTCTGAGAGAAGAAAAATTCCCAATTGAGCTAGGGATTTCTCTCAATGACTGACAACCAGCTAGATTAAGGGTTTTGAGAGAAGAAAGATTCTCCATTGAGCTGAGGATTTCTCTCAATGACTCGCAACCATCTAAACTAAGGTTTCTGAGAGAAGAAAGATTCTCAATTGAGCTAGGGATTTCTCTCAATGACTCGCAACCATCTAAACTAAGGTTTCTGAGAGAAGAAAGATTCCCAATTAAGCTAGGGATTTCTCTCAATGACCGGCAACCAGCTAGATTAAGGGTCTCGAGAGAAGAAAGATTCTCGATTGAGCTAGGGATTTCTCTCAATGACTCGCAACCATCTAAACTAAGGTTTCTGAGAGAAGAAAGATTCCCAATTGAGCTAGGGATTTCTCTCAATGACCGGCAACCAGCTAGATTAAGGGTCTCGAGAGAAGAAAGATTCTCGATTGAGCTAGGGATTTCTCTCAATGACTCGCAACCATCTAAACTAAGGTTTCTGAGAGAAGAAAGATTCACAATTGAGCAAGGGATTTCTCTCAATGACCGGCAACCAGCTAGATTAAGGGTCTCGAGAGAAGAAAGATTCTCGATTGAGCTAGGGATTTCTGTCGATGACTCAGAACCATCTAAACCAAGGTTTCTAAGAGAATAAAGATTCCCAATTGAGCTGGGGATTTCTGTTAATGACTTGCAAAACTGTAGATCAAGTTCTTTGAGAGAAGAAAGACACCCAAGTGAGCTGGGGATTTCTCTCAATGACTCCCAACTAACTAGTTCAAGTTCTTCGAGAGAAAAAAGAATCCCAATTGAGCTAGGGATTTCTCTCAGTGACTTGCAATAAGCTAGACTAAAGGCTTCGAGAGAAAAGAGAGAAAAAAGATGCCCAATTGAGTTAGGAATTTCTCTCAATGACTCGCAACCAACTAGACTAAAATTTTTGAGAGAAGAAAGATTCTCAAGTGAGATGGGGATTTCTGTCAATGACTCGCAAAACTGTAGATCAAGTTCTTCGAGAGAAGAAAGACTCCCAAGTGAGCTAGGGATTTCTCTCAATGACTCGCAACCAACTAGACTAAGGTTTTTGAGAGAAGAAAGATTCCCAATTGAGCTAGGGATTTCTCTCAATGACTTGCAACGATCTAGATTAAGGTTTTCAAGAGAAGAAAGATTCCCAAGTGAGCTAGGGATTTCTCTTAATGACTCGCAATCATCTAGCCTAAGGTTTTGAAGAGAAGAAAGATTTCCAAGTGAGCTAGGGATTTCTCTCAATGACTGGCAACGATCTAGGTTAAGGGTTTCGAGAGAAGAAAGATTCCCAATTGAGCTAGGAATTCCTCTCAATGACTGGCAACCATCTAGATTAAGGGTTTCAAGAGACGAAAGATTCCCAATTGAGCTAGGGATTTCTCTTAATGACTCGCAACGAACAAGTTCAAGTTTTTTGAGAGAGGAAAGATTCTCGATTGAGCTAGGGATTTCTCTCAATGACTCGCAAATTAGACTAAGGTCTTCGAGAGAAGAAAGATTCCCAATTGAGCTAGGGATTTCTCTCCGTGACTCACAAAAATCTAGACAAAGGTTTTTGAGAGAAGAAAGATTCTCAAGTGAGCTAAGGATTTCTCTCAATGACTTGCAATGAACTAGTTCAAGGCTTTCGAGAGAAGAAATATTCCCAATTGAGCTAGGAATTTCTCTCAATGACTCGCAACCACATAGATCAAGCTTTTTGAGAGAAGAAAGATTCCCAACTGATCTAGGGATTTCTGTCAATGACTTGCAAAATCTTAGATCAAGTTCGTTGAGAGAAGAAAGATTCCCAAATAAGAGAGGGATTTCAACCAAAGAACAACAAAGATTCGACACTCAGCCGCTTCAATTTCCTCAGAGAACAAATTGACATCGGAATTTTTGTAATACCAGAAGCATCTAAAAGGAGTACTTTTAATTCTTGCAATTTGCCCACTTCCTTTGGTAGCTCAATGAGATTATGACAAAGCGACAAGTCCAAGGAAATGAGGCTCTTGAGCTTGCAAATAGAAGGGTGCAATTGCTTCAATTTTCGACATTTGGTCAAGATTAGAATCACCAAATTTGTGAAAGCTGAGAAATCAGGAATACATCTTAAATCTGAACCACATGAAAGGTCGAGAACTTTTAGCTGCTTTGCCTCTGTACAAAAGAGAAAAGGCTGTCACCGAGGAATTTAATCGACAAAACAAAGCAAAGATTACAGAAGATAGTCTTTTTTTCCATCTTACCATAATTGAACGCCATCCTCCCCAATCATCTGTCAGCTTGTGTTCTGACAACTCCAGCACCACTAATTTAGATAGATGCAAATTGATTGTTGAAGAAAATTTATTGGGTTCAATGTAAGACCACCGAAGCCACCTTAATTCAGAAAACAGTTCATTAAAATCTCCACTCAAAGTTGTCCAGCACAATGAAAGGAACCTTGCGTTCGGTAAGCTTTTAAACAGTTCACTTGTGTATGTTGAGGAACAGCCACACGGTTCACTTGTGTATTTTGAGGAACAGCCACAAGGCCAATAATCGTAATACCCGTACGACTGCATATAAAATCAATCAAATGAGTAATGGAATTGCCTTTTAATTTTGTATTTTTTCTTTTCTAAATCCTAGACTTACAAAATTTGCCATCTTTTTACCCCTAGCCAAATATAAATGTTGATAGGTAAACCCATATACAGTATTTTGATAATTTTTTTTAAATTTAAACAGTATTTTAAACAAAAAGAAAAATGCCTCTTGCTTTAAAAAATTTTAGACAGAAAACCTCAATTTTTTATCCTTGGCTTTTTTCGAATTTCAGGTGAAATACGTGAAAACTTTAAAAATATGCAAATGATAAAGAGTGCACCAGATTTTCAATTTATTAGCTATTGGTATGAAGTGTTTAATCATTACTTTAAAAAATGAACCATTTCTTGTTATGTATTTTAAAAAGTGACGTGGTGACAATCTTTAGCAATACACCTTTAGCATTTGAATAATATTTTAGATTTTCTCGGGAATTGGAAAAGAGACGGTTTTAAACCAACTAAAAATGAACTAATTGACTTCCTTTCATGGAGTTATAGTTAGATTAAGGCCTCTAACATATGGAACAATAGGTTGTCGATGCCAGGTAAATATCTTTTGGCAAACTGTGTCATATGAAAGTTTCTGAAGAAATCTACTTATGTATATTTACCTAAACAGAAAAATGAAGATACGTATGTCAATTTCCCAAGACTGGCACCATTTCTTCTCGCATCGTATAAGTCAAAAGTACCGCCCGTTTGTTGCTAAAAGAGATCATTTAGTTGGTAGGAGATGGGGACAAAATCCCAGACGGCTTCATTGACATTAACAACAATACTAAGCATTTTTCCTCCAAAAAATTAGATGATCAGTGACCGTACTCGATAACATTCAAGCATCGAAATTTTGAAAGGAAGAGCATTAACTCCATCAAACCTCCTCTTATACTTTCTGTTGGATTAGCATCTCAAGATTGACCACAAATAAATCAAACCGTTAGTCAACGTGCGCATATGAACCCGTGGACAAAGCACTTTAAAGATTGACATGACGCGGACACTCAGAGGAACAAGGGTAACATGCCCATAACAGAGATCGCAAGTAGCCAAAGCTCCTGGTTGGTGGCTGGGCCTCTAGCAAGACTCAGCCAGTCACTTGAACAGCATAGCTGTGCGATTACGGATCAAAGCGGGCACCTAGCCACGCTCAGTTGGGCACCAAAAAGACACATCTAGTGAGTTGTTTTTTCTTTGCAATTTATTCTACGATCAAGTTCTTTAGGATTTACTAAAAGCAATATAAGATACTGTTGACAGTTTTATTAAAGATTTGGCTGAAATGTCTGAGGCAACCCCACGCAGCTAGTTTAGTGGTTGAGGACGTGCTTGGGTATGTAGGATGAGGCGCACGATTTGAGCTTGATTCCTTGCTTAAGTACAAATAATTCCCTGTTTGCACTCTTTATTCGGACTTGATTAAGCTTGAATCTGTCATGGCATGAGTTAATGGGGTAGTTCACCATTATGGAACTTATATAGCAGCTATTGGTACCCACTTTTGTCGGATAGGTTTCTGAAGGTATGCTAATGTAAGTTATTGACGTTTGTTTTAGCAACAGGCATGCTTCCTCATAGGCCAATTAGAAATTAAAAATGAGTACTCATTTGTTAACATGCATTTCTAGAGCAAAATAATTTCAAGCTAGCAGTGCCCCTCACTCAACCTATTCAAGGAATGGGATGATACGGCATGTTGATGAAAAGCTGTTATAAGTAGGGGTGTCAAATAAGTGGGTTGGGTCGGGTTTGGGTCAGGTCAAAAATGATCTAACCCACATCGACTCATTTAACCTGTTTTGACCAATTTTCATGCAATGTAAATTTGATGACCCATACCCATACCCAACCCAACCCATACCCGACACATATTACCAACACGTATTAATATTTAACTTAATTTAAGAAAATCTACTCCCACTTATTTAGTCCACTTTAAACTTCACATATAAATTATTTGAATAAAAATTTCACATCAAATTTATAAAGTAAATTAAATAATAAAAAATTAGTAAATAAAAAATGTGGATACCTCTAAATTGAAATAGTTTGAGGAAAATAATTTTAAAAAAAAATTGATTTTTTAATTATTATTGAGTGAACCTTATCGGATTGACAACGGAAGTCAATAACACATAAAGGAGTGGGTCTACCTAATAACTCACTCAACCTATATTTAACCCATATTTAACTTTCACTTGACTCATATTTGACACATATTTCACTTTCACTTAACACATATTTGACCCATTTAACTAAAAATGGGTCATAATATGAGTTTATGATCCATATTGACACCTTTAGTTATAAGGTATGAGACATGTTAATTATACTTAGATATAACTAAAGACAGACTTTACTCTTAAGTAGAAGAATCATTATATGACATAAAATGGGAAGGGACCTAAACTTAGACCGATTTCATTTTTTTCATCATTAAAGTCTTATGTTATTTCAGATATAGACTATACATGACGCACTATGCACAACATTTTTATTGGATCAAGCCAGCGACACCAATTTAAATGTCAAATGATGAATAATTCATTCTTAGAAAAGAAGCAAAGCACTTGTTAACGGTGGTTATCAATTTTAAGAGGTAAAATGACGAAAATAGCCCATAAATTTCATTAGAGATTAGGATACTATAATTATATCCTCACGCTAAATTTATTCATAGTTTTTCTGTCTCCGCATGGCATGGTTCTCGACTAGTTTGATCTTTTTTCCTTTCACGCGAATTTTTGTTAGAACAGTATTTGCTCCAACTGAAAGCATTATATTGTTCTTTTATTTTTTTCATTTTTTTGGAATGCTATTTACAGGCCTAGTACAACCATAGAGGAGATGATACAATAGGGCAGGAGATATAAGGCACATCAAAAAAACTAAAATTTTAAAATTTTATATACCCATCAACATAACTTGAAAGTGCATTTTTTTTGTTAGTTTCTTGGAAATATTATGAATAAGCTGAACAGCCAAAATAGGAGTTTGTTTTGTGAAATATAACTTTCATGAGCATTGTGAAACCAAACATAGATTTATTTCTCTTTTCTTTTTCCTTTTTTCCTTTTATTTTTTCAGTTGGGTTTAGTTTGATGGTTTGACTCATTTGTCATTGATTTATAGGAAAAGTCGCTAATCTTGTTGCAATCATCTCACGCTGTCTTTCATAAATTACTATCGTACATTGATTCCACAGAATATTACATAGAAAAAAGATCAGCAGATATTGTACCATTATGAATTGTAGACATAGGATA
Source organism: Corymbia maculata (assembly GCA_014182735.1). Taxonomy (NCBI): domain Eukaryota; kingdom Viridiplantae; phylum Streptophyta; class Magnoliopsida; order Myrtales; family Myrtaceae; genus Corymbia; species Corymbia maculata. Next base: position 22,908,650 of record CM024683.1, on the reverse strand, counting down.
ATTTAAATAGTCATTGCACTTTCCAAATTACATTTACGTCTCTCACATCTCATAATCATTTAAATATTTTCCTGGACTAATTAGGTCTTTCAACATTTTTCTCTCTACAAACAAATTCTGACTTTTTTTTCATTTTTTAAGCTCCCATATGGGGTGCTATTTTTGCTAATGTTAAGAAGATTTATTGAATCAACAAGAGTGTGCACTTTATAATAGTATGAGCGAACTATTTCAAATTAAATCAAGAAAATAAAGTTTTTACTTTTTCAGCATCTCGTTTAATTGCTAAGGTTAATTCCCCACCATCGATCAGTCACGAACCTACTAGGCTTCCTCAAATGGACAATATAAATAATGAATGTCATGAACAGTGACAGTCTAAGTAAAAGCTGAACTTAGTTTCAAATTGACTTCATGCTGAAAATTGAATATAGTAAAAAAAAAAAAAAGGTATCGATATAATAATAAGCTCGACATTTCTTCTAAATAGTCAAGTTTATCTAGTGGTTTTTGGCACAAAAGGGCGTTGTCCCTAAAATATAAATAATTTAAAACAATATGGATAGGAAAGAATAAGGGACAGACTACAGAATTGAATGAAGCGAGGAAAGGAAAATATGAAAATCCACTCATTGTCAAACACCTAACCTAACCTAATCCATGAGATGAACAAAGTCAACGTGATACAACCTTAAAAGCACAGTAAGGATTTTCCCTATATAATTCTCAAGGAGGTTTTTGCCATTATATCTATTAAGAGGAAAGAAAAATGAAAAGAGATAGATATAACTAGTAGAGGAACAGGTATTTTCAAAGTCCAAATGGCTAAAAATGTATCAAACATTGATTTCCTAATTCATAGGAGCACCACAATACATTCAATCATACTAAAAGGAAATCACATGTGATAAGTGTGAAATGTTTTTACAACGAAACTTATTTGCTTAATTATTAGTTATAACTAGCACATATTGTTCATTGTTGTTTTGAACCAAAAAATCTTCATTTTTTTTTAATCTATGATGCCTTTACAAATTAGTGTTTCAGATTACCAATAATTTTAACAAGAAATAGTATGCTTTTAGTGAACAAGATTTTTGGTGCAGAATCATAGTTAAAGAATCCTAAATTGAGTGTAAATTAAGTTTTTGACAGACGTAATTTATATCAATGAATTTGACTTGAATGACGTAACTTTTTCATCCTTGGGACACTTACAATCACAATTCATCTACAATGGACATGAATGGATATATAAATAGACCTTTTCCAAAAAGAGTAGGGAGCATTTGCTCAAATACTAGATAAAATATTAGAATAGATCAGATTAAATATATGAAATTATGAGAGAGGGAAAGAAAAAAGGAGTGCCATATGTTACCTCATCGTGCAATTTCTGATGGGAGGCTTCTTGATCGGCCCATAGTTTCAAACATCTCTCAGACGGTTGTCCTTGGCAAAAGATGCTCCTTCCAAGATCTCTTAATTGGTCATGCATGCTAAAGCAACCCCAATAATCAATTTTTATTAAGCACCTCAACTTCAACTCTTCAATTCCTTCATATGGATAAAACTTACAATCCTCCCACATGTATATGGCATATTTGCTGTATTTGCCTATAAAGAAGCAAGCAATATCAAGAAAAATCTGCTGATGTCCATGTTCCAATGCATCGTAACTTACCATCAATGTATGTTGGACATTTCTATGAGGTCTGTCTCTTAATTTGTCCAGAACATTTTGCCATACTTTTACATCTGTATTTCCATACAAGGATGAATCTATGACCTTGATAGCTAATGGAAGCCCCCCCATGGTGGATAAGATATCATGAGAGATACCCTCAAGCTCCTTCAAAAAATGACCCATGCCAAATGCATGTCTTTTAAATAAAAGTGAAGAATGCTCCTTATCTAATTCGTTCAATTCATATTTGCAGTCTACTTGGAATTGAGAACGATCAAGAACAGCTTTATTTCTAGTTGTAACGATGATGATACTTTCTGTTGCAAACCAATCACATTCTCTAGCCAATGCATCTAGTTGATTTTGATCATCAATATCATCCAAAAGAATAAGGACCTTTTTTCCTTGAAATCCAGATTTGATCAAATTAATTCCCACATCAACATTGTAAATTTCTTGTCCAAGTTGCAATATATCCTTAATTAGTTGCTTTTGTAGATCAATGATACCATTGGGATGATGAGCTTTTTCTCAAATATCCGAAAGAAAGCTACAATGCACAAACTCATTCAACAACATGTTGTAGATGACTTAGGAAGAGTCGTTTTACCGATTCCACCCATGCCGTATATTCCAATCATCCGGGCATGATTGGTAGGAGTGTCTACCCAATTCCTAATTTTGTTCAAAATGATCATCAACTCCACATAATTGCTTAGGAATATCAAGCTGAAAATTACGCCTGCACTCTCTTAGAATAGTTTTGGTAACTTCTTCCACCAATTTTGCTTCATGCCTACCAAACAACAAAACTCATTATAACTCCGTGGTATTACGAAATCTCATCAAAGACACTCACATATATATGAAGGATATCCAATTAACATGCAAAACGTTTTGGTTCTGCTAATAAAAATGGAGGATGATGGTGCAGCAGTCATTTCATTTTCCCCCTTCTTTTTCTGTCAATAAATAGATATTGTTGAAATAAAATAAAGTGGTGCTTCTAGCAAATTAAGGATCTTAGCAGTAAAATGTTTGCTATAAGGCTTAAGGTTGCCGCTAGTTGAAGGATAGGAGGTTGATTATTTTGATAACAAAAAAGTTTACGAGGGGGAGAGGCTAGCCCGTCCAAGGCCAGCGTCTCCCACGGGCCTAAATGGAGGATTTAACTTATAGATCGCCTAACAGTGGGGGTTACTGACAGCAGTGGGTGTTGAATCTAGACGTGGCCAATGTGAATTACCCAACCGCTGTTGGCAATAGGAGGTCAATTTATCTCTGGCGGTGATCAAGCTTTGGAAGATTAAGTATGGGATCCTAAGGTTTTAGCTGTTAGTGTAGTTTTCAGGGGAAATCTTGGGGAGTACCGGTGGTTGCAGTCCGTGGGCCAATAGGGTTATTTATTGGGACATTTTGGGATGTTTTGAGAGCTTGTAGTGGAAGCAGTTACATCGACATCACATAAGAATAGAAATAAAAAGCGTAGGTGGAAGATAAGTACCCATTAGCGAAATTCACAGATTCCCATCCATTTAAGTTACTCACTGCTGTAAGGGCTTGCTTTCCTTCCTCCATATCCTTCTTATCAAAACGATGCTTACGCGAATCAAAGGCTTTCCCAAAATTTCCACTTAGATGGCGTATATTCGATAGGAGCACTTTGTAAAAAATGGGCAATACCGTGTGTGGCGTGCGGCGTGCTCTGTGACATGCTCTTCTTGCAGTCCATCATGCAAACTAGCTCACGGAGGCACCATTTGCTCGAAGCATAATTTTCAGAGATGATGGGGATCGAGATCTTAGATGAGGTGATGGCAGCAAGAATTTATGAATTAAAATCCTTGCCAATTTTAAGGCTATTTTCGTCCCTGAACACAGAAATTGCTGTAGTGCCTGCATTTACTAGACTGCGATAGAGATGATCGACAAATCCTTTACAGGTGTCTGGACCTCTAAAGCTCAAGAACACATCGTATTGATTGTTACCTCCTCCGTTATCTCCTCCCGCGGGTATCAAAGGGATGGACGAAGAAGCAGATGCTCCCTCGGTGATTTCTTTCTCAGCCCTATTCTTTTTCTCCTCCAGTGCTCTTTTTCTTTGCGCACTTTTTGTTTCTCTTTTTATTTTGCTCAGACTTTGCCCTTTCTCCATGGAAATCTTATAGGCGATGATGAAAGAGAGGATGTCTTCCTGCTGCACAAGAAGTAGATAAGCAAATGAAAAAGGCTGGATGGATAGCACGTGCTTTTTGGGAGGAGTTCATATGATTTCTGAACGATTTTGAAACGAAAATATTTAATAAACGAGTCTGTCTATTGACTAATTTAGTAGTAAAAGTTATTGACTTGGAGTAGTGCAATGCAACATCTTGTCTTTCCAATGGACCGCGCCCTCTCCTCAAGGCAACATCATTAGGATGCGTCCGCTCATGGACAAGAAGAAAATGAGTAATCTTCGTCTCCAGATGTGTGCCCTATAGTCGAACCCGTTAATCCTAGAACTAGCCGAGAACTCACCTTCTACTTTTTCATTTCTGTTTCTTTTCTCATTTAATTGATATTAGACTTTAGAAGATAGAGAAACCTCACGATCCATTAAAAGACGGTCCCTGGTCTCAAGCGAATATTGGCAATTTTGCGCTCAATAGAGTCTAGCACGCTCGTATTCCAAACTCAATCTAGTTTAAGAAAGGATCGATACTGAATTACGATGCAAACTAAAATGAGACAAGAGGCCACATGATTAGTCACATCTAAAGTTGAAAGCAAGGCCTCCCTTTCCTACGGAAGTCGATTATGAGCTGGTGACAAACGCGGTTAGCAGCCACCCACGTTCTCAGTAGACATAAAGAGCCCAAAATGCACTAGTTCAGCCGCGACGAATCAACAGAAATGACATGCTGATAAGAGATGAAAAAGCGATTACCTTCCGCGAGGTGAGATGCGAAGGGAGGCACAAGGTCGGAGAGCGAAGACCCTAAACAAGCCCCGGCAATACCTTTCAAGAGGGAAACGAACAAAGAAAGCAGGCGAGGACTAATCAGGAGACAAAAGCCTGGAATTGTTCTGCAAGAGAGATGCCGAATGTAAGAGAGAGAGAGAGAGAGAGAGAGAGAGAGAGAGAGAAACAGCGATTTCACCAGGTTCCACCGATCCCACCGTTCATACCGATTAGTTTGGATAAGAGGACTGTACTAAGAAATATTAGCAATACATGTAAATATGCTTTTGAAAAAGTCGAGGGAATTTCACATGCAATATTATGTGTGCATCGAAGGATGTTAGGTGCTATGTAACAAGTCATAATCGATTTATTTTTTTCAAGTCCTGTGGATTGTAATAAACTGGAGAATGAAGATTGGGCTTTACCTAAAGGAGCGATGCAGAGACGAAATCTACTTGGATAGATTTCCAGTGTTTAAAAAGGAATTACCTTCCAGCACATCAAGTTCAAGCTGTGTCCGAGTCCCGACAGACGGTACAATCCCACGATCACCTTCACCCTTCAACTCTCTAGCTATTAAAACGAAAGACGAGCGTTTCAAGTGATTTATGAAGATTGGCGTTGAAGGGAGGCCTTCTCATACCCAGTTCACTGTTTTAGGAGTCTTCCAGAAAAAAGGCACCGATCTTACTTGTGAAGAAAGCTTGAACTATGAGCGTATGCTCTTGAGGCACAAGCACTCGGGACTTTAAATAGAGCTTTGATTCGATCTCTCGCCCCGAAGGAGACGCACAATCTTGTGGAGAGGATTGCGTTTCCTTCACGAGGCAATTGTACTGCATTTTAGCCCCTACCTTTTTTACCAAGACCGCCGAAACAAACCCTCCTCCCTCGAAATTGGCAAAGACTACCTCACTGTATGACTTTGAAGATATTTTCGTTGCTCCTCTGCTGCAATCATCTCTCTTTTCTTTTCTTGTCGTAATGCAATCATCACCTTTGCTTGGCAACTTACGCAAGGTGTTCAAATTGGAAATTGCTTCTTCTCTCACCTCAAAAGATGAGCCAAACCTGTTTGGGAGACACGCTATCTTGCCGTGGACCGCACATCTTTAACGAGGTAACGTACGTGACTGGCCCTCACCTTTCGCCAGTTCACCGTGTTCTCAGGGTTGCGCAGATCAAAGGGAAGCCAGGCAACTTTTCATTTTCCCCACCCACTGAAACGAGAGTCTCTTTCCGTTAAAATTAATTAAAAATCTATTTTCTAACTGATATTTAGTAAGTTGAAGGTCATAAAAGTTGGCTAAAATTTAAAAAATAGGTTTTCATGAATTTAAAGTAACAAAATCTAATTTAATATAAATTTTTGAATGAGTCTGAATTATGTTTACATGATCCAATACAATCACAATATTCCAACATCTTGTCTTAAAAGAATTTCGATTAAGTCTCTTTTCTTATTCTAGTGTTATAATTATAATATGATCCCATATTTTTTAGGTATAATTTTTAAAATAAAAAATTACCTATTAATATTAATCCACATTTTCACTTTTGATGAATGGTTATTCCATGTGTAATTTTTCACACTTCATATATTTTCGTGACAACCGCCCATTTGATAGAAATCTTAATGGAAAGCGATTTATAAAACAATGTTTATTTTGTAAAGGTAATTACATTGTCTAACATAAACCTCTCACTCATAATACATTATTAGTACGCGGGAGAATTGGGTTTGATAAAGTGTGCCCATAGTCACTATCAAACTATCGTCAAATTCCCATAGATTTCCAATGAACGCCAACTCAAACAATGGTTAAAGGTTAGATTCATTTTCAATCTTGTTTTCTGCATACAATTATAATTGTGCTTGAATTTTGTTCCTTAAGTATGAGTAGAATGTCCAGTTATTGTCTAACATCTAGGTCGCCACTCCATTGCACATCTTTCTAGGCTAACCTATAAACATTTTATTGCAATATCACATAGAAGCAATGGCATTGGGGGTGGGGGTGGGGGGTGGTTTAAATTCTATCGAAAGCAGTGCGTTCTCACCTTCTCTTTAATCTTGCAATTACCTACAAATAGTCCTAAATTGGCAATTTTGTATGAATATTGATTATGACCTAAAGGAGAATATAACACGATCGACATCACTAAAGAGATGCATTGAGCAACGTACCAGGAGAAATTTATCTTCACTCAATGGATGTTTGCTTAAAAATAATAATAGTACAAATAGTAAAATAATAATAATAACAACAACAGCAGCAACAGCAAAAACAATCATAATAATCACAAACAGCAATAGTGCATCCGAGAAATTTGAGAAAAAGAAGACAAAAACTCCAGAGAATAACTCCAAAGTTGAATACATAATTGAAATCTCCAAAATCTCATGTCGTCTAAACTTTGAAGGAATGATGCCTCTTACCCACCGAACAATGCGACCTAGACTTTTGTCTACCTTCTTCTTTTCTCTTCCCTCTTTTTCCTTTCAGTACAATAATTACTTTTGGATCAGTGTCATTTTTGGTGTGAATATAAAATCCAAAACACCGTCGATTCCTAAAACATTTTTCTCTAAGCATGTTAGCTTACAATTTGTTAAATAAAACATATTTTCACGAACAAAAAGCTACCGTAGTAGACGAGCAAAAGAAGTTTGTACACATAACACAGCACCAGAGGCAACTTTTGATAACAATTTCTACTGAATTACTAGAGAAGACCTTTGAAGAGACCATACGAAGCTGTATGCCCCCTACAAGGCCACAAAGAAAATGCACATTCTATTTCATGATTATCATTGCAAAATACGTACCGGAGTGCAGTAGAGGAAAAAGAAAGTTTATTGTTGAACTTAATCACGTGCTAACAACGTGTTATTGTCAATGTCCTTTCAAGAGTAAAGCTGAAGTCATTTTTTTCACTTATACACGTTCAATTTATTAAGCAAAACCTCATGATTGATTTTCAATATCTTTTGATGTGATATCTACCTGCAAAAAAAAGTTATTACTTTAAAACTAGAAAGTTAAAGCTTAGCTTGAAGTCAAGCTCAACTGTATAATCACTTGTGCTTATGAGAGAACCCTAGTCTTCTTTTCATTTAACTTGGTAGATGGCCATGCCCCCCAAACTCACGGGCACCATGTAAAGAACATAGAAAAGGAAAATAAAATTTATGAAAAAGAATAAAATGTTAAAGAAAAAAGATAGGGCTATTTCCAACTCGAGTCACTAGTGAGACTCGACCTTACTTGGCCACCGTGAGGTCGGCCTTGCTTGGTCACCACGAAGCTTGACCTCGTCGGTTATGACAAGACTGACCTTATCTCTAGTTGATCGCCGGCTAGAGGAGGAAGAAAAAGAGAATTGATTTGTTTTTGAAATTATTATTGAGAATAAAAAAATAACTTTTTTCTACTTTTTGTTTTTGTTCTAAACTTAGTTCTTGACTATTGATATGTCTCAAGAATAAAAAAATTAATTGACTTTATCAAATAAATTCTGTTCTGTTTCGTTTATGATGAATCAAAGAACAAATATTTTAAGGAATAGGAACGTTACCCAATACGCATTAGATAAAATAAAGCTTTACTTCATTCTCTTGCCCCAAAGGAGACGCGCAATCTCGAGGGGGACTGCGTTTTTATTACGAGGCAAATTCTACTTCCTTTTAGTCCTCACCTTTTTGACCAGGACCACCGAAACATACCTTCCTTCCTGGAAATTGGCAAGACTACCCGCTGTAGACTTTAAGGATATTTTGTTAGTTCTCTTCGGAGTTGGACCCCGTGGCCACACAAATCACAGTGGAAATTAATTTTTTTGCACGATCCTATTCTTTAAGAGGCACGGAATCATCTCCTTTTGCGTGACAACTTTTTCCATTTGTAGGGCGTTGATATTGGAAATTTACTTCTTCTACTTTTCCCTTAAAAGATGAGCCGGATATGCTTGGGGGATACACGCATTGCTACCGTGACTGCTCGTCTTTGACCAGGGAAGTTTACTTCTTTATCACGTTGCCATGCGATCCAATAGAAAATACGTCGAAATTGTCTTGGCGTATGACGCGGATGGGAACAAAAGGATCTTGATTGGTAGCTTCGTTCAAGGCCCACGTTATACCATCCTCGAGGAAGGACTATTGGACTCGTGACTCCACCCAGTCATTTGAAATTATGGTATCAGCACTTCTATTATTTGCCAGTGCAGAATTTCCAGTACATGGATGCACCAAAAAAGAAAAAAAGGACATAAGATGCAAACACTCTATTCGGGAAATTTGATTGTTGAAAAAATAAAGAAGTAGTAGCAGATCATTGATATTTTGATACGTGATGACGATCACTATCCTTAAAGTATTATTTGCCCTCACTATTATTACTGTTAGGTTTAGAACAAATATATCTCTAAGATACATTAAAGCCGCAGAGAAACGAGTTCAACAATTATTCAACTCTCTCTCGGAATTCTTCCTTGAATGTGTTAAAATTGCATGTATAAAAAGAAAAAAAGAGAGAGTTTTGAAGAAAAAGTTATTTCTAAACAATTGTGGTTATTATAACTAATATGTGAATCGGTCTCTATTCATAAACAATCAATCAACTCTCTTTGGAAAAAAGTATTTTATCTCCACCATCACTACTTTTCACGTCAAGAATAACTTCTCTTCATAACTATTAATAACCTCCTTTTAAGATTAATAGCCATGATTTTTTTATAATCAAAAGTCACGTCTTCTCTTGAGTAATATTTTTTCTTAATCAAGAATCACGTCTTCTCTTAATCAAGATATACCTCTCCTTTTTCTTTTTTATAACAAGCCATTTCAACACACTCTCCAAAGAAAAACAAATAAGTGGGGCGAAATAGCTATTGATATATAGTCATATATCTTTTCTCAATGAGTTTTTGCAGGTAAATCTATCAAAGAAATCATATATTGTGTTGTTGCTGAGATTTTCTCTAAGTTGACAGGAAATGAGAAATATCGAAAGGAAGTGTAATTGTATTGTACTAATCTCTTTGTACATGTCTACATTTATAGAGCTAAGGAAAATCATATAAAATCAATAAGATTACAATTCCTATTATATCTTCTGAATATTCCAAAGATATTCTATAACCAAATCAATTTAATCCACGATTTATGTAATTGCAATCAGAGCACAAACTCAGATCTTCTTCCAACACTCCCCCTCAAGCCGGTGGCTCATATATGTTGAAGACGCCTAGCTTGCTTAATAGATACTTGTGTTGTCTCTGGGATAAAGGTTTAGTAAAGATATCTGCAAGTTGCTCAATAGTTCCAATACCTTGAGCTGTAACGATTCCTTCTTGAATTTTTTTCTCGAGTAAAATGGCAGTCAACTTCTATATGTTTTGTTTTTTCATGAAAAATAGGATTTGCCGCCAGTTTAAGTGCAACATCATTATCACAAAACAACATAGTTGCCCCATCAACCTCTATTCCAAGATCCGACAATAGACCCGATATCCAAACTATTTCGCAAACTATTTTTGCCATGACTTGGTATTCTGATTCAGTTGATGATAAAGAGACGGTTGATTGCTTCTTAGTCTTCCATGAAATCAAGGATCTTCCTAACTTTATGTAGAAACCCGTGACGGATCTTTTTGTCATTGGGCAAGTAGCATAATCTGTATCACAATAGGCTGTCATTTTCAAGTTGCAATCCCGAGATAATAAAATTCCAAGTCCTGGACTGCCTTTCAAATATTTCACAACTTTCAATGCTGCATTCATGTGAGACTGTTTTGGATTATGCATAAACTGATTAAGTATATGCACTGCATAACATATATCAAGCTTGGTCATAGTAAGGTAGATCAACTTCCCAACGAGACTTTGATAACTTGATGGATCGTGAAGCAATGGGTCTTCATTGGGTGGTGGTGAGCCTTTATCAAATTCAAATGTTGTGAGTTTTACATTCTGTTCAATGGGAATTGTTGCCGGTTTGCATCCTGACAATCCTGCTTCAAATATAATCTCCAAGATGAACTTTCGTTGGTTGAGATATATTCCTTTGTCGGATCTAGCTATCTCAATTCCAAGAAAGTATTTGGGAGGTCCCAAATCTTTAATATGGAAATTAAAATGCAAAAATTCTTTAAACTTCTTAATGGCAAGATCATCGTTTCCTATAATGAGAATGTCATCAACATAAATCAACAAGTAAATTGATGAAGTACCTTTCGTCCATGTGAATAATGCATAGTCATGCTTGGAATGCCGAAAACCCGCACTTGTGAGGGTAGCAGTAAATTTTGCATACCACTGTCTAGAAGCTTGCATGAGTCCATACAGGGATTTACGTAGACGACATACCTGAGTCTCCCCCTGTCTACGTAAACCCTGTGGTAGTTCCATGTAGATTTCTTCATCTAAATCTCCATGGAGAAAAGCATTATTGATGTCCATCTGATGGAGCTCCCAATTACAAAATGCAGCAATAGATAGAAAAGATCGAACCGTCACTTCCTTGGCAACAGGGGAATAGGTCTCATGATAATCGAAACCTTCCCATTGTGTAAATCCTTTAGCAACCAATCGAGCCTTGTATCGCTCAATTGAGCCAACTGCCCTGTGTTTAATTTTATACACCCATTTACACCCAATTGGTTTTCTACCTGGAGGTAGGGAGACGATATCCCAAGTATGGTTATCCATAAGAGCAGCCAATTCTACCTCCATAGCATGTTGCCATCGTTGGTGACGTGCCGCTTCCTCATAGGTGGAAGGTTCAAGTTCCTCAGATATACGATTAATACAACAGATATGCTCCGGTGACAGTCAATCAAAGGAGACATAAGAGGATATAGGGTAATGCATACCTTGAGAACTTGAAATGGTACATATGTAGTCCTTTGTCCATGTAGGTGGACGAATGCGGCGACCAGAACGTCGAGGCAGTTCAACTATTTGTCGTGGAGACGGTGCTGGAGAGGGTTCCTTCGTAAGTTGATGCGGATACGAGGCTAGAGAATCGTCCTTTTCATTGAGTGGTGTTGGTGACTCAACTTCCTGATTAGGCAATCCCGAGATTGTTAGCATTTGTTTCGGCGGCACAAAAAGATATTGCGAAGTTGTAGATAAATCTTTTTTTGATAAAAATATTCGACGGCTGGATTCAGATTCATGTGCCTCGGAGGAATTCTGCAATTCCTGGAATGGAAATACGTCTTCACGGAAAACAACATCTCGGCTAATAAAAAAACCGACCTGTGGATATCTCCATAACCCTGTAACCCTTTTGTAGAGGGGGATATCCCATGAATATACATCGAATAGCACGAGGGTCCATTTTTCCTTGAGGTCCCACAATTATTGTATAGCATAAACAACCAAAAACTCTCAAATGTCTAATTTCCGAATTTTTTCCAAAAAGCATTTCAAAAGGGGACCGTCCTTCAAGAATTCTAGTTGGCATGCGATTAATCAAGTAAGCCGCTGTGACCACATAATCTCCCCAATATGTTTTTGGAATGGATGCTTGGTATTTAAGAGCACGAGCTACTTCTAAGAGATGACAATGTTTGCGTTCTACAATCCCATTTTGTTGAGGAGTATAGACGCAGGAAGTTTCGTGAAGTATCCCATGAGAAGCAAGAAAAGATTTGCATTCTGTTGTGAAAAACTTTTGCCCATTATCTATGCAAATCCTTTGGACAGATTTATTAAATTGATTTTTAATCAATGAGAAAAAATTTGACAGATTTGAGAATGTTTGGCTCTTGGATTGCATGAGAAAAATCCAAGTAGCATGAGTATGATCATCCACAATTGTCAAGAAGAAACGAGATTCGTCACGATGAGGAGTATGATATGGACCCCATATATCCACATGAATTAAGGAAAAAGCATTAGTAGCTCGAGATGTGCTCACAGGAAAGGATGATCTAGATTGTTTTGCTAAAGGGCAAATTGGACAATTATGATAAGGAAAACGAGCACTATGTCCCAACCGCTGATGTAAAAGAGAACTTTTATTGCTACTAGTAGCATTACATGAAATGCTTTCATTTGGCAATGATAAATCAAAGTTCTTTGGAAGCCTGATCCAAAAATACAATCCCTTTGCAACACTACCCAAGCCCATCATTTTTCTAGTCGAATGATCCTAAAGAGACAATTTTCGGAATTGAATATAACATGGCAAGGATGTCCTCACAAATCGTAGATATTGATATAAGATTGAACTCGAATTTAGGGATGTATAGGACATTTTTGAGGATAATGTGTTGACTAACAGTACCAACCTTGGTAACATATGTGACGGTACCATTAGGAAGACGGACAAACATATCATGATGAGATTTTTTGTGAATATCAGAAAAAAAAAAAGATCATCACAGATTATGTGGTCACTAGCGCCAGAGTCGATTATCTACGCATCAACGAGAATTTATCATTTTCGAAAATGGAGGTACCTAAGAAACCCACATTTTTTTCTGCAATCCTCAACTGATTCAAGCTCCTCATGATATTTTGATATTGATCATGAGTGATTGTTTGATTTGCATTCGTAGTCCCTTGGGTCATGACCTGATAAGCAGAAAAATCTTTCTCTCTTTTTTCTTTATCAGTCGGTTTTCCATGTAGTTTCCAACAAGTATCAATCGTATGATGTGGGCACTTACAATATTCACAATATTTACCTTTTTTAAAATTTTGCCCATTTCCTCTTGATGACGTGGCGCTTTGAGGACCGTTAGATGGTCTGAAAAATGGAGCTAATGTGGCTTGAGGAGGGCCACCTGATTCTGCTCCATGGCTCACAAAATAAGAGCCGTCTAATTTCTTCTTCAGATCTGAACCGTCCATCTTTGAGCATCTAGGGTTAGTCTCTTCTTCCTCTTCCCAGCCCTTGATTGCACGTTGAGATCTGAACGTATTTTCTATGTGTAGCGGCGGCCCGAGAGTGTTGGGCGACCGTTGCGACGAGCGTGACTCCATCTGAGCAGCAAGAGCTACTCTTTCTCCTCCTTTCACGTACTCCATCGTGGCCAGCCTCTGATTTTCTTCTTGCACTGCCAATTGATAGATCCGGCCGAGAGGGGGGACGGGATCCACGGCGAGTATCTATGACTAGAACAGCGTAACCTTCTCCCTCTCTGTAATCTGTCTGTGTTGTTCGAGCATTGCTTCGAGTCCTTTTAGTTCTTCCTCAGCTGCCTTGAGCTCGTTCTAGAGTGCCGAGAGTCAGTTGAAGCAAGCGGTAACCGAGAGGTTCCCTTGCTTCAAATCCGACAGAGCTTGAGTGAGCGAGAAAAGCTTTGCTCTGTTCAATTTCCCGTACATTTCTCTAATATTTGCCCACATTTGCTTTGAATCCTCTCGTTGGTGGGAGCCCGGTGGCGATGTCGAGGGCTACACAGTTTCCGATCCAAGTGCGCACGAGTTGGTTGCACTTGCGCCAACATCGTCGCATGCGGTTGTCGTCGGGGTAGGGTACGGTTCCATCAATGAACCCATCTTTGTCCTCGGTTACAAGAGCCCATCGAAAATCTCGAGCCCATGCGTTGTAGTTGTCGGGACTTGTAAGTTGCAGATTGATTATTCGGAGCTCCAGTCTTTCGGCTGACGACGTGTATAGGGCATCACCAGGATCTGGACGATGATCGGCAAGCAAGAACAGGGTATGGGTAGATGTTGGGTTGTAATCCCGGCTAGGGATTCATCCCTTGATTCGTCGGACCCAAATCGGGTCCGTGACTCGGGGGGCAACCTGATCCATCAACCGAAGGACCAAAGTTCATGCCTTTTGCGGGTAGACCATGAGAGGCCCACTGTTGGATTGGGATCCAGTGCATCGGTGGCCATTGAGTTGGGGCTGAAGGCTGAGGCGGTGTGGGCAATGGAGCAGAAGAATGTTGCTCAAAATCGTGCGTTTGGTAGATCAGGTCTGAGTCCTGATTTTAAGGAGAGTTGTGGAATGATTCCTCCATGGTGGGTGGAATCGTCTCTTGATCTTTGTTGCTGCTGGTTAGTTTGTTTTGGTTCTTGGGCATGGTGTTTGAAGGATGAATTCCTAAGCGGTGTGTCAATTTGTTTTGCAGGTAAGATTTGCAAAAATAAATAAATTGAAAGACTACCAAAGGCAATTCAAAAATTTTGCTGAAGCTAGATTAGAACGCTTCGCTCTGATACCATGACAGGAAATGAGAATTATCGAAAGGAAGTGTAATTGTATTGTACTGATCTCTTTGTACATGTACATGTCTACATTTATAGAGCTAAGGAAAATCATATAAAATCAATAAGATTACAATTCCTATCATATCTTTTGAATATTCCGAAGATATTCTATAACCGAATCAATTTAATCCATGATTTATGTAGTTGCAATCGGAGCACAAAATCAGATCTTCTTCCAACATAAGTTCCTGTGCTTTTAGTCAATGTTTAGACACATTTTCCATCAAAATCAATGTTCACAACGGTGCCTTACATTACTTGTCCGATGTGAAACCTCCTTCCCCTAGCACCATCACGGGCGCCTCAATACACCCATATCGCAAACTAGAGAAAACTCTACTCCATCAACATCAATTCCAAAAGGCAAAAATATCTTAGAAGAAAACAAACTACCCATACCTCCACTAGAAAGATGAGCAAGACCTACATGGGATACATGCAATCTTGTCGTGGACCGCACGTCTTTCATGAGGTAATGTACATGACTGGCCCTCACCTTTTGTCGGTTCAACTTGTTCACGTGGCTGCGCAAATCAAAGCGAAGACGGGCAACTTTTTACTTTCCCTGTCCATTGAAACAAAAGTCTCTTTCCGCCATCGGTGTTAAAATTAATTAAAAATCTACTTTCGGACTCATATTTAATAAACTGAATGTCAGAGAAGTTAGCTAAAATTTTTAAAAAAGGTTTTTATGAATTTTAAAGTAACAAAATCTAATTTAACATAAATTTTTGAATGAGTCTGAACTATGTTTACATAATCCACATGGTCATAATATTCCTACATTTTGTCCGAAAAGCACCTCTTTTCTCTTTCTAGGTCATCACTCCATCGCGCATATTTCTCAATTGACCTACATTGCAATATCATATAGAAGCAATGGTGTTGGGGGTTAAATTCGATCGAAAGCACCAAGATCTCACCTCTTTTTTAATCTTGCAATTACCTACAAAGGTCCCACATTGGCAATTTTGTATAATATTGATTATGACCAAAAGGCAAATATAATATAATTAACATCGCTGAAGAGATGCATGAAGAGCAACGTAGCAGGAGAAATTTATCTTCACTCAATGAATGTTTGCTTAATAGTAATTACAATAACAGCAACAGCAGCAACAAGAACAATCATAATAATTACAATAACAGCAGTGCATCCGAGAAATTTGAGAAAAAAAAAGGACAGAATCCAGATAATAACTCCAAAGTTGAAGGCATCATCTAGATCTCTAGTATCTTATATCGTCTTAAGGAATGATGCCTCCTGACCCACCAAACAATGCAACCAAGACTTTGGTCTATCTTCTCCGTTTCTCTTTTCTAATTGCTTTCGGATCAGTGTCATTTTTGGTTTGAATATGAAATCCAAAACACCGTCGGTTCCTAAAACATTTTTTTAAAGTATGTTGGCTTACAATTTGTTAAATAAAACATTATTTTCCACGAACAAAAGGCTACTGTAGTAGACGAATAAAAGAAGTTTGGACACATAACACAGCACCAGAGGCAACTTTGGATGACAATCTGTACTGAATTACTAGGGAAGACGTCTGAAGAGACCATACGAAGCTGCACGCCACTATAAGGCCACAAAGAAAATGCATATTCTATTTACGAATATCATTGCCAAATACGTACTAGTGCAGTGGAGGGAAAAAAGCATTTATAAATGGCCTTAATCACATGCTAAAGACATATTAATGTCTTATGTCCTTTCAAGAGTAAAGCCGAAAGTAGTTTTTGTTCATTAATTAACCAGAATCATTTAATTAATTAAGCAAAATTATAACTTGATAAGTGATTTTTGATGTACTTTGATGTAATACCCACAAAAATACTATTACTCAACTGTAAAATCTCTTGTGCTTACGAGAGAACCTCGGTCTTCCTTTCATTAACTTGGAAGTTGGTTGTGCCCCCAACTCACAAGCCCTATGTAAAGAAATTAAAAAAGGAAAATAAAATTCACGAAAAATAGTAAAATGGCAAAGAAAAAGGAGAGGACTATTTCCAATCCTAGTCATTGAAGAGGCTTGACCTCGCCCAACCATGATGAGGCTCTAGCAAGGCCGTTGGGATGGACAACGACAAGACTTGGCGATTGGCTAAGAGAGGAAGATGAAGAAAAGACAAAAGAGAAAATGATTTGTTTCATAAATTATTTTTGACTATTCCAAATCTATTTTTAGATCACTCATTTATTTTGAAGAATAAAAAAATTAACTAATATTATCAAATGAAATTTTGTTTTTTATTTTGAAAAATAAAATAATAGAAATTTTAAAATATAGAAACATCACCGTACATGTCCTAAATAAAGCTTTTACTTCATTCTCTTGCGGAGGATTGCGTTTCTTTTACGAGGCAACTCTACTTTTTAAACCTTACCTTTTTGACCAAAACCCCCAAAACAAACCTTCCCTCCTCGAAATTTGGCAATACTACCCGCTGTAGACTTCAAGGATATTTTGTTAGTTCCCTTTGTAATTGGACCCCTTGGCCACACAAATCACAGCGAAAATTATTTTTTTTTTTACAAGATACTATTCTTTTAAGAGCCACGGAATCATTACCTTTTACTTGGCAACTTTTCCATTTGCACGGTGTCAATATTGGAAATTACTTCTTCTATTATCGCCTTAAAAGATAAGCCGGATGTGCTTGGGATCCGCATAATCCTGCTGTGACTGCTCGTCTTTGACCAGGGAATATATTTAGGGTTTGCATGGTAACGTTCTCAAGAATAGCTGTTTTTGTTCTTTTATTCTCGGGAACGAAACGCGTTTGGTAAATTTTTTTGTTTCCGGGAACAAATTTGTTCCCCGAAACAGATTTGGAGTAGAAATCAAAAACAAGAAAAAGTTATTTCTTGTTCCCGAGAACAATTTCAAGAAACATTTGTTTTCCTTTTTTCTTTCTCTTTCATTTTCTTCTTTTTCTTCCTTCTCCCACCCCTCAGCCGCCTTATCGTCGCCGCCGACGAGCCGCTAGGCAAGGTCCAACGAGCTCACCGGTGCCTCACCAGGCCAGGGCGAGGTTCGGCAAGCTCGCCGGAGCCTCGGCCGGCCACCGACGAGCCTCGGCCTTGCAGATTTGGGCAAGCCAAGCCTTGCCCAAGTGGCGCTTAGTCGGGCGAGCCTCGCCTCCCCGGCCACCAGCGAGGCTGGGCCTCACAGATCTGGGCGAGGCTGAGCCTCGCTGGCCGGCGCGAGGCTGGGCCTCACCAAGCTAGGGCAAGGCCTGGCCTCACGCCGCTTGGGCGAGGCTCGAGCTTTACCGGTGGCAGCCGAGCGAGGCTCGGCCTCGCCCAGATCTGCGAGGTCGAGCCTTGCCGGTGGCCGGGCGAGGCTCCGCAGCTCGTCGAAGCCTCACCGACGGCTGCCAACAGGGAAGATAAAAAAAAAGAAAAAGGAAAAAGGAAAAAGAAAATTAAAATAATCAAAAGATTGGAAATTTTTACCAAACGCATTTCTGTTCCTGAAACAAAAAAAATTTTCAGTTGCCAAACGTCTTCAAATGCTCAAAAGCTATTCTCGAGAACAAAAAAAAAAAAACATTTTGAGCGAGACGCTTTCCGTGAACGAAACGTTCTTTATGCATACCCTTCTTAGCCCAATAAACCCTCTTTGCCTTTTGCTAGTTCTCTTTGTGATGGGATCACGTTGCCGTGTAATCCAATAGAAAACACGTCGAGATTGTTTTTACGTCTGACGCGGATCGGAACAAAAGGATCTTGATTAGTAGCTTCGTTCAAGACCCCTGTTATTCCATCCTCGAGGAAGGACTATTGGACTCATAACTTCACCCAATAATTTGAATTAAGCATGGTTCTTTGTGGGTAGTGCGTTCCTCGTTCCCGACTTCTCAGAGTTGTTTGGAATGTCCAAGACGAGCATCAAGGGAACAGATCCACCTCGCATATTGGTCAGTGAGGAAGACACTCGACAGTGAGCCGTTGAACGACAACAAGGAACGATGCAATCATCGAAGTGAAATGCTGAGGAGATAAAAACCAGCAACAATATGTCTGGAGCTTTTGGTGAACTTGAGGCGATTTGTGGCCTCGTCAAATGAGCCCCACTTTCTCTCTCACCGGCCAATGCCTACCAAGTGGCAGCATCCAAACGAGGAGGAAAAGAACTCGGCTCGGGAGGCGGAAGAAGCTGCGTCGCCGGATAAGAGGGCTCAGACGAGGATGAGGAAAAGAAAAGCGAGGGACGGATCGAGATCCATGAATGGCTTCTTCAAGGGACCGATGAGGCAATTGGTCAAGCATCTGGAGGACCTCCAGAGGAAGTTCCTGGAGGCGATCGAGAAGATGGACAGAGAGAGGGAAGAGGCCGAGAAGCGCGTGGGAGTGCCGGCATCGGCTAGAGAAAATCACACGCGTAATTGAATTTTTAAAAACTGACTATCAAGGTCGAAATTTTTATTGCATCTGACGGGGATAGGAACAAGAGGATCTTGATTAGTAGCTTCGTTCGACGCCCGTGATTCCACTGAATCATTTGAATTACGGCATAGCACTTCTATTATTTGTCAATGCAGAATTTCTAGTACATGGATTACCCAAAAAAAAGGGTGGAAGATGCGTCTGCTCTTTGATGAAAAAACAAATAAGTCAGAGCGAAATAGTATTGATATCCATATTCTAGATGCAAATTAATATACCTTTTTTCGATAGGTTTCGGTAGGTAATTCAGTTAGAGGAATCATCTATTATGATGCTACATCGATACGTGAGATTTTCTTTGAGTTCCTACATCACTTGTCTGTGTTCTAGATGCATTTTTCATCAAAATTCACGTTGACAAAGTTGGAATGCATAATATCTCCGATTGAAACTTCCTTCAACATCATCACACGTGTCTCAATACATAAAAACCGAAAGATAGAGAAACCCTTATTCCATCAACATTAGTTCCAAGAGGCAAAGCTTGTTAGAATAAAACAAACTACCTGTTCCTATGCTAGAAAACCATTAGGGTCAGTTTGGTACATAAGAACTAAGCAACTTAAAAGACATTATAGGGATTGGGATGAGGAATTACAATATGAAATAAATTTAGAATTACCGTATCTGATGGAACATTGAAATATAAATGTAAAAGGGAAAAATATGTCCTCCTAAATATTGCCTACCTAGTGACAATTACTTGTTAGTAACCAGTTGTTATGAATGTCATCAGAAGACTTTCTTATGATGAACAGTGGGACTCCACCCAGCATGGCGTGGAATTATCCCGTTTTCTCTTTTTATCATTTATTTCTGCATAAGGTTTGGGTTCATGTCTAGTTAAATCATAACTAATTGTCTTCCTATGTCCCCAACTTCTCATAGAGCGTTTGACCCAAAAAACAAAAAAAAAACACCTCATAGAGCAGAATTTCTTATCAATCGCGTGCTTTACATTATTCATGTGATCGGTTTAGCAATTCACAAAGAATTGGCACATCTAGATTAAGCGCGTGTTATAGAATTGATCTTCACATAATAACATCATCTAAGTCAGATAGTGGATTTCGCCATCTAGTCTTCAGCTTACAATTTTTCTTAACCCATAATAGTTTTTCTTTTCTTTTCAATTTAGTGATCAATTGGTATCCGAGACTCTGAGCCATCTTTCACTCACTCCAATTCGCTTCAATTGGGTGAATTAATAAGGTTGTCACATGTTTAGAATTTATCCACTGAACAAGCAGGTCCATGTCATCAAGGAAAAAAAAAAGGAAATAGAATGTTTGTTCACGAAGTACATACTTCATATGAGTAGACCATCCAACCCAAACATATGTATGTATGCATATAGACATATATAGAAATGTTCATTTTGACAGGTGATACTTTCGCTTCACCAGTATTCACCTTCGTCGTGTGAGAGGTCGATCCAATTGGATTTGGTTTCAGATGTGGATAGTTGTTTTCACAACAATATAAGAGTGTAGTTACGTGTACTGACCTCTCTCGTCAACTGCCTTACAGATTCAATCACCTGTCGGGAGAAACATCTTATCAGATCCAAAATTGGTAAAACTGATAAGAATGAACCAATCAAGTATTTCTAGAAATGTCAGTTGGACAATCAAAATTGCTTACAATGATTGAACTTAAAAGTTTGTTGTTATCAGATATCTAAAGTTTTCAGTAATTGAACTGCCTCACGGTCATCCTCTCCAAACACCATCACATCCATTCGTGGATTCTTGGAACTCGAAAGGAGAAAATTTCGCAAAACTGATGAGAATGAATCGATCGATTTGAAAAATTCTCTCTCACCATGGGTGAGTTTTCTCCCTATCCCAGCTGGGGATAGTTGAAACCCTAATGCTCCTTCCCTGCCAATTTCAGCAATCTCTCATGGCCGACTCTTCTCAAAGAATCGAAGTAACAGTGTGCTTCCCCTTCCTTTCCTCATCTTCTTCTTCAGATCCCTGGTCTTTTCACATCTTGAGCGATACCATGGCCAACACCCCACAATACCCACCGGATTAATCTTCCCATTCCCAGCTGCAATCCGCATTGCCTGCACCTGCAATCATGCCATTAGCCACCCCCGCCGAGCTCCCTTCACTCCCAACCCTCAAATACCTCATACCCACCCACCGGAACATTAACTCATCTGAAAACCCTTATTACCCAATCATCCAAGCTCAGAATATGGAGGGTGAACAGGAAAATCAACTGCGTATGGTCAATCTATGCAAAAGAATGGGGAATTTATGGGCTGAAGATGACATTATGGAGCTAAATGCAATTATCCCTGAATCGATACATCAGGAAAGTAAGCTTCTTCTATATGGTAAACTACTCTCTAAACCTAACATTAATTTCCTAGCTTTTTTGAGTACCATGAAGAGAGCTTGGAGGATTGAGTCAGTAAAATGCGACATGATAGAGCAGGGGTTCTTTCTATTTACCTTTAACTCTGTTGAAGAAAAGGAGAGAGTGCTAGAAACAGGCCCTTGGTCCTTCGCAAGTAATTTGCTGATCCTGAAAGAGGGAGACCCCAACATACCGGAACACCGCTATGATTTTTCCCAGTATGCTTTCTGAGTTCATTTAGTTGGTCTCTCTAGAGCTGTAATAACTGAAGAAGCTATTAGCAAAATTGCAGGGAAACTCGGTACAGTAGAGAAAGTCAAAATTGAAGCAAAATATAACAGTTCTAGCAAAATGGGCAAAGCTAAAGTGGTTCTAAACCTGCACAAATCCCTTAAAATTGGAACGGTTATTGACTTGGGAGGTATGAAATGGTGAATTGACTTCAAGTACGAAAGATTACTTCATTACTGCTATTCTTGTGGCTGTATGGGGCATTATGCAACTTCATGTCCTACAGTTCCTTTTGAAGACACAGGTTCTCCTCCTAAGTTTGGTTCATGGCTTAAAGCTGAGGTAAAAGAATCAAGTCCGTGCTGGAAAAAATTTTTCGGGGAAATTGAGGCTCTTGAAGGCGATGAAGAAATGGTACCCAAGACCCCAATCTACACGGCAGCAACAAATACAAACACAGTCAAGGAGACACCAACTGAAACTGCAATGGTACTTTACCATCTAGCAACGCATGAAAGAAATATTCTGACCTCTACCTCCCCTGCAAGCGGAAAAAGAGACCAGCAAACTCAAAAGCTGTTATTATCAAATACTGAACAACAATATAGCCTGAATTCTAGTACAAAAGGCAAAGCTTCAATGAAATCACCAGTGACAAAAAAACAGAAAAGGTTCAATCATTATGTTATACGAGGCAACCAAGATAGTCTTATTGATGAAGGGCATCTGTTAGAAACGCCTATTCAGATGTGGGAAGGGGAGTATACCCGAGCTTTGGTGGCTAGCCTTAATAAGCCACCAAGGAAGACATGAAAATTATAAGTTGGAACTGTCAAGGGCTGGGTAACCCCTTGACAGTCCAGAACCTCCGAGCCTTAGTGGCTTGTGAAAGGCCTAGTTTGGTATTCCTTATGGAAACCAAAAACAAAGAGGAGGTCATTCAACGCTTAGCAAAGCGTATTAAGCTCAAATACTTCAAGACTATTGACCCAATTGGCATTGCGGGTGGTTTGGCACTATTATGGAATGAGGAGGTATCAGTGGAAATAGAAGCCAACTCAGAGGTGTGGATGGGAGTGAGATGTCGAGAACAAGGCAGCAACTTTCTTATGCGAATAGCCTTTTTACACGCACCCGCTGTCTTTCAAGACAGACTTGCCCTTTGGCAAACATTAAGGCACTATAACCATCCTAATTCTTTCCCGTGGCTATGCATTGGCGACTTTAATGAAATTTTATACCATTGGGAGAAATTCGACATGAGAGAGACTAATCGGTATAAGATGGTAGCTTTCAGGGAGTTTGTGGACATGTGTGCTCTAATTAATATGGAGAGTAAGGGCTGTACATATACATGGACAAACAGAAGGGTGGGGGATCAGCTTGTTAAAAAAAGACTAGATAGGGCATTTTGTAACCTGCAATGGAGAACCGCTTTCCCCAATGCTGAAGTATATGCTCTTCCGGTGATAGGGTCATATCATAGCCCGATCCTCCTCTCACTGTACCCTACTGCACCCTGCATTCATAAACCGTTTAAATTTGAAGCGTTTTGGTTGGATAAGCCAGAATATTTAGCAGTGGTTAGAAAAGCCTAGGAAGAGGGTGCTGGAAATACAGGGGATATTCTTGACAAGCTTAAAAATTTCGTTCAAGTGCTTAGGCGTTGGAGCAGCAAGACTTTTAAACATGGTTATCGTCAAATAAATGCCTTACAGAAGAAATTAATTGTCCTGACTAATACTGATGATGGGGCATCAATGGGAGAGGAATATAAGCAACTTGTGGGGCAAATAGATGACTTATGGAGACGAGAGGAGATGTATTGGAGTATGAGGTTCAAAGTTAATTGGTTGAAATAGGGGGACAGGAATACCAAATTCTTCCACGCTACTATGATCCAGAGGCGAATACAGAACAGAATCTCTATTTTACGAATTGACGACCAGAACTAGAGCCAAGATCCTACTATTCTTAAAAACCACATCTCCGCCTATTATAAGGCTTTGTACACGTCGGTAGGGGAGAGACACTATGGTACAATTCTGGAACGCTGTCCTCAGATTGTCACAGACGATATAAATGCAGCCTTGTTGGGGCCCATAACCATGGAAGAAGTACAAGTTGCGGTATTTCAAATGGGACCTACTAAGGCGCCCGGGCCGAATGGACTAAATGGGTTATTCTACTATAGCAATTGGCCAGTAATTCAGGAGGACATCTTTAAGGTGGTACAGTCTTTCTTTGACTCAGGCACCTTTAACCCTGAGATTAACCAAACACAGCTCACCCTCATCCCCAAAGTACCCAATCCCGAACATATCTCCCAGTTTAGACCTATTAGTCTATGTAATTTTAATTACAAAATCATTGCTAAAGTGTTGGCAAACAGATTAAAACCTTGGCTTCCACAGCTTATTCTCCCAGAACAAAGTGCCTTCATAGGTGGTCAGCAAATTCAAGATAATATTTTCATCGTGCAAAAGATACTTCACCAGCTACGGGTTTGAAAAAGGAAAAAGAGATTCCTAGTGGTGCTGAAATTAGACATGCAAAAAGCTTATGATAGAGTGAAATGGGATTTTTTAGGAGATTACATGCTCCGGATTGGGTTCTATGAAAAATGGGTCTCTCTCGTTAAATTGTGCATATCTTCTGTATCTTTTAGTGTGAAAGTCAATGGAGAAGCCACAGAACAATTTCAGCCATCTCAAGGGATTATATAAGGTGACCCCTTATCCCCCTATTTGTTTATCATTATGGCGAATGCATTGTCTACCCTCATTACAAAAGCTGTTTTGGAAGGCTCTCTTAAAGGCATTAAGCTCAACCCTCACTGTCCTACTCTATCTCATCTTCTATTTGCGGATGATGCAATTTTCTTCCTAGAAGGCAGCATTAAAGAAGCACAAAACCTGTCCAATGTCCTAAATCAATATTACTACGCGTCAGGACAGGCCATAAACCTAAACAAATCAGGGATTTTCTTTGGGAAAGGCTGCCCACAAGGCCTACAAGCTAACCTTCCAGCTGAGTTACGAGTGCCAATTATGGTGAAGACAGGGAAATATTTGGGGATACCCTCGGATTGGGGCAACACAAAAAAAGAAATGTTCTCATGGGTGCTAGCAAAAGTGGAGAAAAAATTAGAGGATTGGAAAGAAAATCTTATCTCAAAAGCTGGGAAAGAGGTTTTACTCAAATAAGTTATTCAGGCACTCCCACAATATGCTATGTCGATATTTAAAATCCCTGTTTTCATCTGCAAAGCAATTGAAAAGAAAATAACAACTTTTTTGTGGAAGCAGAATTCACATAGAAGAGGAATACATTGGAAGAATTGGGACTTGCTAAAGGAAAGAAAAGACAAGAGAGGACTGGGCTTCAGAGATCTAATGGATTTTAATAAAGCTCTTTTGAAGAAACAAGCATGGAGACTAAGTTCAACAAAAGAGACTTTATGGTGTAGACTTTTCCGAGGTCTTTACTTCCCTTGTGGTAATCTCTGGAATGCAAAACGAGACCTTCGACCATCATGGGGTTGGCAAAGTATTCTAGTAGGAAGAGATGCGATTGAAAATGAGATAAAATGGGAAGTGGGGAATGAGGAAAGCATTCGAGTTAGAGAAGATCGATGGCTGATTTTAGGAAAAATTGGCAGCCCAGCTAATCTAAATGAGCCACAGTTTGTAGCTGATTTCATCCACCAGGATACTAGGGCGTGGAACATAGACCTACTGAAGGAAACATTTTGTGAAAATTTTGTGCGAGAAATTCTTGCTACGCCTCTTAGTCTAACTCCTAGCCCAAATAAAATACTATGGATTGCCAATAAATCGGGCGCTTACCAAGTGAAGAGCGAATACAACAGACTCAGAGCACAAAACAAATTAAACCCTATCTCCCAACCATCTACTTCATATCAGAATCCGAAGTGCCTATGGAGTGAAATCTGGAATTTACGCGCACCCCCCAAAATCAGGTTTTTTCTATGCAACATTTGTCAAGACCAGTGGGGTTTGGTACCTTGGGTGAATGCTGATACATTTGGTGTGGGTTAGAGAATTTTTCCAAGGGAGGAAATTTCTTGGCAATTTTGAACTTTGAAGAATTCTCTTCAATATTGGAGTGGTTTATACCATGCGAAAATCTCCAAAAATTAATCTATACCGACGGAAATTAGTATCTGAGTCGACATGCCCTATGTGTAGATCAACCCCTGAATCCTCAGAACACCTATTCTTTCTGTGCTCTTGGACAGAACAAGCTTGGACAGCCTCGGGATTAGATTTCAACACTGACCCGACGAGAATAACAAGAATAGACAAAGAAATCAGCAACATCCTCACCTTAGACAGCTCGTCCAAGTCCAAAACCCTTTTCGCAACTCTCCTATGGTGTATTTGGAAGTCTCGAAACAGAGCAACCTTTGCTGATCAGCCACCAAACCCACTGAAGACCGTCGAAGAAGCCTTCTTACAGCACCAATTAACCGAGAAATGGGGTACCCAAAACACAAAAACATCCTTACCTTAGCCGGAGATCTGGACACCGCCGGAAGTGGGCTCCGTAAAGGTCAACATAGACGCTGCCTGGTGGAGCTCTTCGACGGAGGGAGCGATTGCCGGTGTTTGCAGAGACGAAGAAGGCACCTTGATTGCCGGCTTCTCTATCTCAATCCACACCCCCTCATCCCTTGTCGCTGAAACCCTAGCATTAAGGGCTGCTTTGCTGTGGGTTCACGACAACGTAACCGAAACTAAAAGAGATGCAAGAGTCTTCGCCAACGCAGCACGTGCTCATCTCAGTGATAACTCAGCTATCATTCGCCGGTCGTGGGCTGTGAAGTCCCTAGTCCAAGACTCGCCGCAATTTGCTAGGCCAGATGTCAGGTATCCAATTGTTGTTTGAGCCCAGAAGCAAGAATACCGTGACGATTGGGTGGCAAAAGCACACCTCCATGGTACCCTCCCGCCGAGCTGGGTCTCCCGATCCCCACAAGCCCTTTTATCTATTTTATGCCTTGAGTTTGGTTTTAGTTGTAATCAACCAGGAAGTTAGTAATGAAATTTCTTTACGATCAAAAAAAAAAAATCGATCGATTTGCACTTCTGCTCTTCACTGTCTAATTTGACCTCTCACTTCTTCATCCCGTCATTGCATCGAACCATTTTATTTTCATGCCGCTCCCACGCTTGCCCGTCCACTGCCGGAGTGAGTGATTCAATGGATTGACCTGAATTAGTGGCCTTGGTGACGAACGATTGCAGAAATGGCGGATTGGTGGAAGCTGCCGATGCTTTGTTCTACTTGGAGAGGACGATTCGGATGAACCCTTTGCCTTCACCTCCCTGTTTCCCCCAACACTTGGGGGTTGGGGCCAAGATGAAGCGTTAAGCCATCACCAGGGACATGATTGAGCGGATGGGTTCAAAAGGAACGACTCCCTGCGTTTTTACTAGCAGCATTTTGATGAATTACCTCTGCCAATTGAAAAGGTCCAATCTCGGGTTCTCAGTTTTATGTTAAAGGGTCAAACTTGGACTTGAACCCACAACTGCGAGCTTTAACACTTTGATCAATGGGCTTGTTGGAGACGGCAGAATTGCCAAAGCCATGATCTTGGTGGATGCAATGTTGGCCAGACAAATCGAGGTAGATGTAACCGCGTGTGGAGCCATGGTGGGGTATTGTGCAGAACCCACAAGACTAGGAAAGCCGTTCAATTGCTGAAGAATTTAAAAGACGGAGGGAGCTAGATGTGATCATACACACCACGATCATCGACGGTTACTGCAAGGAGCATCTGCAAAGGAAAAAAAAAACCCCTTCATTTTCTTGGGAATTGGAAGACCAGACTTTGTGATGCTGCTGCTGATGTGAGGACAGGAAAAATGTACTCGCGCTAGCTTATACTGTTGAATAAATGGAGTGGACTTGGAAATTAGCACTTTGGCATTATATCAAATATTTCGTGAATTAGTCATCATACCCCAGAGGCAGCACCGGAATTCACATGAGAAGGTCCCCGTAGCAATTGTAACTGCAATCCTCACCATTACTTCTGGTATGTTCGAACTTTGAAGACATGCTCTTCCAATTTTCTGAGATTTTCAGCACATTTTGTTGTCAACTTAATGGAGGCAAATGGCAGCTTGCATTACTAACTAGGAAATAAGGAAAATGGCGAGAATGCCACCTTCATCTTCCACTGCATTTCCTTCTTCCTTGGTAATTATCATTGGTGTCTATAAAAATAATTTTAGACCTATAGTGAAAATGCTGTTAGGCAAGAAAGTGAGATCAGAACGTAGAATCTCACCGCAAAGACTTTCGAACAACCTTATCAAACACAACCAGAAAGCTGCAAAGACTGATCACACAAGACGGTAGAGTGCTTCTTCTTCTTGTTCTTCTTCCTCTTCCTCTTTTATCATTGCTCAGTGAGATTTTGTTGCCTTCTCTTGGTTGTGTCATTCGAGGCAAGTCATGCAGAAATTTTCACTACCTGGAGGTGTGTGTGTCTCTCATAGTTTTGAATTGCATCATCAAATGTAAACCATGTGTCTGGGTCTCAAACTTACTGGCTATTCCAATTACCTGATGTCACATAAGATTTTGAAAATAATTAACAATTCTACTAGCTACAAATGTACTTAGTAATACGTTCAGGAAAAGAATGTAAGAAAAATTCAGGTTGCTAGTGATATTTCATCAAAAGTTGAGAACACTAGCAAATTCTCCACTGGAGCACTTGCTAAAGATGGTCAGAAAATGAGGGCGATACATGTGCTACACGAGATGGTTGAGAGTAAACTGTGTTACACTCACCAATGATCTCGACAAAAGATAGACTTGAGAGTAACATAAACAAGATTATTTTGACCTGGTCCACATTCTGGTGATCTCTGAGTCCTCCTAAATGAAACTCATGTATCAACATCAAAATCCAGGTACATTATTTTGCCACACATTCCAGAGTCTCTGATTAGTTCGCAGTTGGAGCACAATCGACAGGGACTTTATTATCACCCAAAAAAGAAAAACAAGAGACTTAGGAGAAGAGAAGTAGGCAATTAGCACCATGTTCCCTGTCTGTGTTTATGAACAGAACTGAGGCTGAAAAGGTGAAGTGCCCATACTAACAGAACAGAAAGGCGTACTTGTAACTTGGTTATGTTGCAATATCCAATTAGCAAAATCAGCAATAGGGGATGGTTTGCTAGGAGGCTAATCTTAACTCTACAAATTAGAGGCGGCAGACATGATATCTAAGCTCATCATATTAAGACCTATATCACAACATACAAAGGATATTATAAACTGACAGAAAGAGGAGATTGTCATCATGTTGCCTAGTAAATGGATTTTCAGGTGAAATTCCACAGCTCATTTTTAATTAACACGCAATTTACTCTTTCATAGATATGGTATGAGAAGCATTGCATACCCCCCTCTGCAGAGCCCCATTGAGTTCAAGAATGATATCATTTCAAACAACCGCATCAAACAACTCTGCATCAGTATGAAGAAAAATCAGCAAGTATATGATTAAAAGAGAGGTAGAAACTAATGAGCATACAAAAAGCAGATTCACTTGAAAACGAATACAGTCACGATCATTCAGTTACAGGTAGTTGAGACCTGATCAAGTGCTTCGATTTTCACAGGCATGAGAATACTTCCTCAAGACACTCTAGTTGCCTGTGAGCCTCTTCAAGGTCGACGCAAAAGATGGCCCTCAGCTGTTGCTAATGCTTCCTCGGCAAAATTCCTCCTCATTTTGATGCTCTCTAGTATGGAATTTGAATTTCCTCAGCCAAGTTAGCCAGACCCAGATCAATCATGTGATCAAATGGTTCCACGACAACAACAGGATCAATCAGCATGCAAACTAATTAGCAAAATCTTAAGCTCCTCATCCAGCTTCTTTTACAGAACAGGCAAATAAATCATCCCAATTGGTACAGCTCTTAGAATCGAAGTCCAAAAGTAAGCCTCGATCTTTCAATAGACCAGCCACACTTGTCCCAAAAGCAGCACCCATTAACCTCACTTGGTAATCTTTCAAAACGACAGTCTGACAATTGGCTATGGAAAGCTTGTCTACAGTCATATAGGAAACAGACTAGCCAAAACTACTTTTCATTTATTTTAATCGCCCACCAGAAAACCTTGAATCTAGATTTTTATTTTCTCTTCCTTACTGGAAATTCACGCTTGAGCGAAGCAATGAGAATTCAAGGATAACTATCATTACGAAAAATCAAGAGATGTTTGTTCTAAACAGGAAAACTACCCTCAGTCAAATTTGACCCGTCAAAGAACCCACGAAAGGAGTTCAAACAAGGATTTTTTGAAGGAAGTACTAGTTTGGGACAAAGCGAAAAGATGGATCTGGGTGCAATTTACAATATGAAGTAGCAGAGATGGAAAAATTCAAATGCTGGGTTAACTGAGAGGTAAATTGTAAATCACTAGATAATTCTTGTTTACCTATGTTGATATTTTCATTAGTTGCCTCACTAGCCGCCATTCTATCTGTGAAAGCTGCCAATGGAAGAACAGTTCAAAAACATTGCCGTAATGCAATCAACAGCAAGTATAGTAAGGCAAATCCAAACAAAATAGATACCTAGTGTCGAGCAAATAATTCCTAAAAAGATACCTTGTTACTAGTGCACCAAGAACCACATTTGTATCTACATTTTCATCTTGGCTGAAGGATCATGTCAGGTTCCACGACCAACTCCCCCACTCTGGCAATTATGTAAGACTGGTTACCTTGTTACTAATGTACAAAGAACCACATTTGGATCTACATTTTCATCTTGGCTGAAGCATCATGTCAGGTTCCACAACCAAAACCCTATCAAGGAAGACCTTGTTAAAAGAAGATAGTGATGAAAGGTAGGTTATAAATCTCAAAAGAAAAATGATAGCGGACTACCTCTGTTAAGAACATAACTCATCTCATTTTTGTAACATGAGTTTTAAGAATTATCATATCATTATTATTGCAAAATAATGTTGTAACCGATACCTGCAATGCTCCGTGTATCACAATGGCAAGGGATTCTTATTTCAAGTAATTCTAGTAGCGTTACCAATGAGTCACACCCAGATATCCGCAAATACCTTAAATCCAACATTTCATGGCCCCGAAGCTGAGCTATGTTTCCTGCAATCTTGTGCCACCGGAGAATGCAACTTCACATCACGAGAAATCTAGCAAAGTCTCAATTGCTTTGCATCTTACAATCATTATATGTTTTAAAGATCCTAATTCCGCAACCCCAGTAATCTTCGTAACACCAAAGGAATCCATCAATGTAAAATTTTCTAAATTTTCAAACAACGATAGGTTTGGAAGTTTTTATAGAGATTGGCACCATTTTATATACATGTTTTGGCAAGACAAGAATCTCTTGAGGCTCTCAACACCACGTAGATTGCAACAACCATTGATATTCAACTCTTTCAAGTTCCAGAAGCATCATAGGTTGGGTAATCTTTCAATGGTACCACAATTACAGACGTTCAACATCTCTTAATAGCTCCACCTTATCAAGAATTGTATTTTGACTAGATTGTTGCAATAGCAAGTATTTAATCGCTTCAAGCACATGTCATTTCAAAAGGATCAGCCTTTTAATGGACTTGCAGCTATATGTACGTACTCGGGAGAATTCTTGAAAAAGTCCTGCTTTAAACCGGTTGTCTTGATCGGTCCTAAACCTTTTTTTTTTTGCCAGGTTCAGTCCTAAACCTTTTGCGATTGTGCCAGTTGAGTCCATCCGGCCAAATTTGGCCGGCCGGAGCTGACGTGGACGCCGGCCGGCGCCGGCGACAATTTTTTAATAATTTTTTATTATTTTTTGATTTTTTGATTTTTTTTCCGAATTTTTTATTATTTTTTTAATTTTTCTTTTTTTCTCCCCCTCCCCCACGCCGGCGGCAGTGGCCGGCCAGCTCCGACGAGGCCGCCGGCCACTGCGCGAGGGCCGCGAGGCCCTCGCCGGCGGCCAGCGAGGGTCGCGGCCCCGTCAGACCAGCCACCCTCGCCGGCGGCCTCGCCCAGACCAGGGCGAGGCCTGGGGCCGCGGCGAGGCGGCCTCGCCAGCCGCGGGCGAGGCCGCCTTCGCCCGCGGCCAGGCCATGGCGAGGCCGGCCTCGCCCAGATCTGGGCGAAGCCGCCTCGCCGCGGCCGGCCTCGCCCAGATCTGGGCGAAGCCGCCTCGCCGCGGCCGGCCTCGCCCAGATCGGGCCGAAGGCGCCTCGCCCAGATCGGGCCGAAGGCGCCTCGCCGCGGCCGGCTTCGCCCAGATCTGGGCGAAGCCGCCTCGCCGCGGCCGGCCTCGCCCAGATCTGGGCGAAGCCGCCTCGCCGCGGCCGGCGCCCAGATCGGGCCGAAGGCGCCTCGCCGGCGGCCCCCAGGTCTGGGCGAGTCTGGGCGAGGTCGCCGGCGAGGGCTCCGCGGCCCTCGCGCAGTGGCCGGCAGCCTCGTCGGCGCTGGCCGGCCACTGCCGCCGGCGGGGGAGGGGAGGGGAGAAAAAATTCGAAAAATCAAAAAAATAAAAAATTCGAAAAAAAAAAAAAATAAAAAAATTATTAAAAAATTGTCGCCGGCGCCGGCCGGCGTCCACGCCACGCCTCCGCCGCCAAATTTGGCCTGATGGACTCAACTCAAGCACACCGCAAAAGCGTTTAGACCGAATCTGGCAAAAAAAGCAGGGATTAGGACCACAACCGCACAAAGCTGACTTTTTCTAGGCAATTCTCCCGTACGTACTCCAATTTACCTTGGCCCTAAATTTCAACTAGATTAACGCAATCCTCAACGTCCAACCCTTTCAGACGATTCAATTGTGAGAGGTCCATTCTTTCAATGGAATTGTAGTGTTCTATAGACAACTCTTCCAAGTTCTTGAATCCATCAAGTTTAGGCAATATCAACTTAGGACTAGAGTCAACACAAAGTTTCAAGGGTCTTGAGGTAATAAGCTCCGGGAAGTACTCGAGTTGATTGTATCCATAAAGATGAAATTCTTCTAGATGGAATAGGCAAGAAAGCTCTGGCAACCTAGGAATCAAAGAATTGACTTGAAGATTTGTTAAGCCAGAAAAAAGCTCTAGCAACAATCGGAGCTCCTTACAACCCTCTAGGTCAAGGCGATGGAGAGAAGAAAGATTCCAGATGCTTTCTGGCAGGACAAATATATGTGTGCCAGTGATACCAAAAATCTCGAACGAAGACAAGTCACCGATTTCTCTTGGAACTTCCCCTTTTAGACTATCGCAGTATATAAGAAATAGCCTCCACCAGTTCGTTCAACCTTACAATAGCCCTGGTAAATACTCGATCCCAAGGATCCTCAATACTCCAAAGTTGCAAATTCTGTTAATCCCCAATTGAGATTGGGATTTTTCTTAATCTGATTAAGGTATCGGAGAGAAGAAAAATTCCCAATTGAGCCAGGGATTTCTCTCTATGACACGCAACACGCTAAATTAAGTTTTTCGAGAGAAGGATTCCCCATTGACCCAATTGAGCTAAGGATTTCTCTCAATGACTCACAATCAGCTAGACTAAGTTTTCTGAGACGAGAGATTCCAATTCGAGCGTAATCTCTTAACAACTTCCTTCCATCTACCAACTGAGCCAAAGTTTACTCTCAATGCCTTGAAACCAGCTAACAATTGAGCTAGGGATTCCTCTGCAATAAGGTTTTTGAGAGAAGAAAGATTCACAATTGAGCTAGGGATTTCTCTCAATGACTCGCAAAAATCTAGACTAAGGTTTTCGAGAGAAAAAAGATTCCCAAGTGAGCTAGGGATTTCTCTCAATGAGAGAAGAAAGATTCCCAATTGAGCTAGGGATTTCTCTCAATGACTCGCAAAAATCTAGACAAAGGTTTTCGAGAGAAGAAAGATTCCCAAGTGAGCTAGGGATTTCTGTCAATGAATGGCAAAACCGTAGATCAAGTTCTTTGAGACAAGAAAGACTCCCAAGTGAGCTAGGGATTTCTCTCAATGACTTGCAACCAACTAGGCTAAGGGTTTTGAGAGAAGAAAGATTCCCAATTGAGCTAGGGATTTTTCTCAATGACCAGCAAGAATTTAGCCTAAGGTGTTCGAGAGAAGAAAGATTCCCAATTGAGCTAGGGATTTCTCTCAATGACAACCAAACTAGACTTAGGATTTTGAGAGAAGAAAAATTCCCAAGTGAGCTAGGGATTTTTGTCAATGACTTGCAAAACCGTAGATCAAGTTCTTTGAGACAAGAAAGACTCCCGAGTGAGCTAGGGATTTCTCTCAATGACTTGCAACAAACTAGTACAAGTTCTTCGAGAGAAGAGACATTCTCAATTGAGTTAGGGATTTCTATCAATGACTCGCAACAACTTAGATCAAGTTTTTTTAGAGAAGAGAGATTCTCAATTGAGCTAGGGATTTCTGTCAATGACTCGCAACCACTTAGATCAAGTTTTTTGAGAGAAGAGAGATTCCCAATTGAGCTAGGGATTTCTATCAATGACTCGCAACCACTTAGATCAAGTTTTTTGAGAGAAGAGAGATTCCCAATTGAGCTAGGGATTTTTGTCAATGACTCGCAACCACTTAGATCAAGTTTTTTGAGAGAAGAGAGATTCCCAATTGAGCTGGGGATTTTTGTCATTGACTCGCAACCACTTAGATCAAGTTTTTTGAGAGAAGAGAGATTCCCAATTAAGATAGGGATTTCTATCAATGACTTGAAACCACTTAGATCAAGTATTTTGTGAGAAGAGAGATTCCCAATTGAGCTAGGGATTTTTGTCAATGACTCCCAACCACTTAGATCAAGTATTTTGAGAGAAGAAAGATTCTCAAATGAGAGAGGGATTTCAACCAAAAAATAACAACATTTGGCACTCAGCCGCTCCAGTTTCCTCAGAGAACAAATTGACATAGGAATTTTTGTAATAGCAGAAGCATCTAAACGAAGTTCTTTTAGTTCTTGCAATTCACCCACTTCCTTTGGTAGCTCATTGAGATTATAACAATGCGACAAGTCCAAGGAAATGAGGCTCTTGAGCTTGCAAATAGAAGGGTGGAATTGCTTCAATTTCCCACATTTGGTCAAGATGAGAATCTCCAACTTTGTGAAAGCTGAGAGATCAGGAGTACATCTTAAATCCTGACCACATGAAAGGTTGAGAACTTTTAGCTGCTTTGCCTCCTGTACATAAGAGAAAAAGCTATCACCAAGGAATTTAATCGACAAAACAAAACAAAACAAAGCAAAGATCATAGAAGATGTCTTTTTTTCCATCTTACCATAATTGAATGCAATCCTCCCCAATCCTCCGTCAACTTGTGTTTTAACAACTCCAACACCACTAATTTAGATAGATGCAAATTGATTGTTGAAGAAAATGTATTGGGTTCAATGTAAGACCACTGAAGCCATCTTAATTCAGAAAACAGTTCATTAAAATCTCCACTCAAAGTTGTCCTCGACAATGAAAGGAACCTTGCGCTCGGTAAGCTTTTAAACAGTTCTCTTCTGTATGTTACGGACCAGCCAAGGAGCCCATAACCAGAGGTACGCCACTGCATATCAAATCAATCAATTGATTATTTGAATTGAATTTTAATTTTTAATTTTTGCTTTTCTAAATCCTAGAGTTACACAATTTGTCATCTTTTTACCCCTTGCCCAATATAAATGTTGATAGGTAAACCCATATACAATATTTTGATAATTTTTTTAAAATTTAAACAGTATTTTAAACAAAAAGAACAATACTTCTTGCTTTAAAAAATTTTAGACAGAAAACCTCAATTTCTTTCTTTTGGCTTTTTTCGAATTTCAGGTGAAATACGTGAAAACTTCTAAAATATACGAATGATAAAAGAGTGCTCATGGGACACTTGTTAAGCAACTAAGCAAGCACCCGATTTTCAATTTATTAACTATTGTAATGAAGTGTTTAATCATTACTTTAAAAAAATGAAACATTTCTTGTAACGTATTTTAAAAAGTGACGTGGTGACAATCCTTAGCAATACACCTTTAGTATTTGAATAATATTATAGATTTTGTCGGGAATTGGAAAAGAGATGGTTTTAGACCAACTAAAAATTAACTAATTGACTTCCTTTCATGGAGTAATAGTTAGATTAAGGTCTCTACATATGGAACAATAGGTTGTCGATGCTAGGTAATATCTTTTGGCAAACTCTGCCATATGAAAGTTTCCGAAGAAATGTACTTATGTAATTTACCTAAACAGAAAAATGAAGATACGTATGTCCATTTCCCAAGACTAGCACCATTTCTTTTCGCATCTTATAAGTCAAAAGTACCGCTCATTTGTTTCTAAAAGAGATCATTCAGTTGGTAGGAGATGGGGACAAAATCCCAGACGGCTTCATCGACATTAAGAAGAATACTAAACATTTTTCCTCCGAAAGTTTTAGATGATCAGTGACCGTACACAGTGACCGTACTCGAAAACATTCAAGCATCGAAATTTTGAAAGGAAGACCATTAACTCCATCAAACCTCCTCTTATACTTTCTGTTGGATTAGCACCTCCAGATTGACCACAAATAAATCAAACCGTGACTCAACGTGCACATATGAACCCGTTGACAAAGGACTTTGCAGATTGACATGATGCGGACACTCAGGAACAAGGGTAACATGCCCATAACAGAGATCGCAACTAGCCAAAGCTCCTGGTCGGTGGCTTGGCCTCTAGCTAGACTCAGCCAGTCACTTAGATCGCAAATAGCCGTGCAATTACGGATCAAAGCGGGCACCCAGCCATGCTCAGTTGGGCACCAAAAAGACACATCTAGTGAGTTGTTTTTTCTTTGCAATTTATTCTACGATCAAGTTCTTTAGGATTTACTAGAAGCAATATAAGGTACGGTTGATAGTTTTTCGAAAGATTTGGCTCAAATGTCTGAGAGGCAACCCTACGCAGCTAGTTCAGTGGTTGAGGACGTGCTTGGTTATGTAGATTAGGCGCATGATATGAGCTTGACTCCTTGCATTATTAAGTGCAAATAATTCCCTGTTTGAACTCTTTATTCGGACTTAATTAAGCTTGCATCTCACCTGGCATGAAGAGTTAATGGAGTATTTCACCATTATGGAACTTATATAGCTGTCCGTACCCACTTTTTGCCGGATAGGCTTTCTAAAGACTTGTTAATGTAAGTTCTTGACGTTTGTCTTAGCAATAGGCATGCTTCCTAAGAGGCGAATTAGAAATTAAAAACGAGTACCCATTTTTTTAACATGTATTTCCAGAGAGAAATAATTTCAAGCTAGCAGTGCCCCTCACTCGACACATTCAAGGAACGGGGTGATACGGCGTGCTGACGAAGAACTGCTAACGGTATGGGACGTGTTGGTTATATTATATATAACCAAAGAGAGACTACTCTCTTTTGCCACACTTTATATAAGTAGGAGAATCCTTATATAATAGTAAAAGTGAAGGGACCTAAACTGAGACCAATTTCATTTTTTTCATCATTAAAGTATTGTGTTATATTAGACATAGACTACACATGACGCGCTATGCACAACATTTATATTGGATTGAGCCAGTGACACCAATTGAAATTTCAAATGATGAATACTTCATTCTTAAAAAAGAAGCAAAGCACATGTTAACGGTGGTCTTCAATTTTAAGAGGTAAAATGACGAAACTAGCCCATAAAATTCACTAGAGATTAGGATACTATAATTATATTCTCACGCTAAATTTATTCAAGTTAATTTTTGTGCCT
Source organism: Corymbia maculata (assembly GCA_014182735.1). Lineage (NCBI taxonomy): Eukaryota > Viridiplantae > Streptophyta > Magnoliopsida > Myrtales > Myrtaceae > Corymbia > Corymbia maculata. The sequence continues at coordinate 22,870,929 of CM024683.1, read as the reverse complement.
CAGCATGGCATGGTTCCCGACTGGTTTGATCCTTCTTTCTTTGACGTGAACTTTCGTTAGAACAGTATTTGCTCCAAGTTGAGAGCATTAGCTTGTTCTTTTATTTTTATTTTATTTTTTTGGAATGCTATTTATAGGCCTAGTACAATTATAGAAGAGAAGATACAACAGGGCAGGAGATATAGGATACATCAGAAAAACTAAGATTTATCAACCCGTCGACATAATTTGAAAATGCATTTTTTTGGTTAGTTTCTCGGAAATATTACCAATAAATTGAACCGCCAAAGTAAAAGTTTGTTTTGTGAAATATGAGCTTTCATGAACACTGTGAAACCAAAGATCGGATTCTTTTTCTTTTTTAAATTTTTTTCTTCTTGTTGGTTTGGTTTAGTTTTATGGTTTGACTCATTTGTCATTGTTTATAGGAAAAGCCGCTAATTCTTGTTGCAATCATCTCACGCTATCTTTCATAAATTACAATCGTACATTAATTCTACTGAATATAACATAGAAAAAGATCAACAGATATTTTACCATAATGAATTGCAGATACACGTTATAAATAATTTAAATAGTCAAGATAGCTGGCAATTAGTCCCATAAATATTTCACTTTCCAAATTACATTAACGTTTTTCACATCTCATAATAATTTAAATATTTTCCTGAGCTAATTATATCTTTCAACAAACGAATTCTGACTCTTTTTTCATTTTTTTAAGCTCCCATATGGTGTGCTCTTTTTGCTAATGTTAAGAAAATTTATTGAATCAACAAAAGAGAATGCGCTTTATAATAGTAAGAGCAAACTATTTCAAATCAAATCAAGAAAATAAAGCTTTTCCCTTTGCCCAACATCTCTTGGTTAATTGCCAAGGTTCATTCCCCGCCAATGATCAGTCATGAACCCACTAGGCTTCCCCAAATGGACAATATCAAATAATGAATGACATGAACATTGACAATCTAAAAGCTATACTTATTTTCAAAATCGACTTCATGCTGCAAATCGATTATAGCAACAAAAAAACAAAAAGTGTAAGGATATAATAATAAGATCGATATTTCTTTTGAAAAGTCAAGTTTATCCAGGGGTTTTTGGCACAAAAGGGCCGTTGTCCCAAAAACATAAATAATATAAAACAATATGGATAGGAAATAAATATATATTAAGAAAAGCTAAGCAACAGACGAACAGAATTGAATGAAGCAAGGACAGGAAAATATGAAAATCCACTCACTGTCAAACACCAAGCCTAATCCATGAGATGAACAAAGTCAATGTGATACAACCTTAAAAGCACAGTTAGGATTTTCCCTATATAATTCTTAAGGAGATTTTTGCCATCATATCTATTAAGAGGAAAGAAGAATGAAAAGAGATAGATATAACTAGCAGAGGAACAGATCTTTTCAAAATCCAAATGGAAAAAAAAAAAATGTATCAAACATTGATTTCCTAATTCATAGGAGCACCACAAAACATTCGACCGTACTAAAAGAAAGCACATGCGATAAGTGTAAATTGTTTTTTCTTAATGAAACTGATTTGCTTAATTATTAGTTATTATAATTGGCACATATTGTTCATTATTGTTTGGAACCAAAGAATCTTCATTTTTTTCATCTATGATGTATACACTTTGTCTTTACTAATTATTGTAGTCTTTCAGATTAACAATAATTTCAACAAGATATAATATTACATGCTTTTAGTGAACAAGATTCTTGGTGTAGAATTATAGTTAAAGAATCTTAAATTGAGTGTAAATTAAGTTGTCGACGGATGTAATTTATATCAGTGAATTTGACTTGAATAATGTAACTTTTTCATCCTTGGGACACTTACACTCCAATTACAGTCACAACAGTCACAATTCATATGCAATGGACATGAATGGTTATATTAATAGACTTTTTCCAAAAAGAGTAGGAGTATATGCTCATACTAGATAAAAGATCATATTAGATCAGATTAAATATATGAAGTAATGATAGAGAAGGAAAGGAAAAAGGAGTGGTATATATTACCCTCATTCGCAATTTCTCTCGGGCTTCTTGATCGACCCATAGTTCCAAACATCTCTCAGACATCTGTTCTTGGCAAAAGATGCTCCTTCCAAAATCTCTCAATTGATCATGCATCCTAAACTCACCCATATCTCCAATTTTTATTAAGCACCTCAACTTCAACTCTTCAATTCCTCGATATGGATAAAACTTACAATCCTCCCACATGTATGTGGCCAATTGGCAGTCTTTACCAATAAGAAAGCAAGCAATATCAAGAAAAATCTCCTTATGTTCACGTTCCAATCCATCATAACTTATCTTCAATTTCTTTTGGACATTTCCATCAGGCTTGTTTCTTAATTTGTTCAGAACATCTCGCCATATCTTTACATCTGTTTTTCCATACAAGTATGAACCTACGACCATGATAGCTAACGGAAGCCCACCCATGGTGGATAAGATATCACGAGAGACACCCTCAAAATTCTTCAAACAATGGCCCATGCGAAATGCATGTCTATTAAATAAAAGTGAAGAATGCTCCCTATTTAATTCATTCAATTCGTACTTGCAGTCTACTTTGAATTCAGATTGATCAAGAACAGCTTTATTTCTAGTTGTAACAATGATGATACTTCCTGTTGCAAACCAACCACGTTCCCTAGCCAAAGCATTTAGTTGATCTTGGTCATCAATATCATCCAAAAGAATGAGGACCTTCTTTCCTCGAAATTTAAATTTGATCAAATTAATTCCGTCATCAACTTTACAAACTTCTTGTTCGGTTTGCAATATATCCTTAATTAGTTGCCTTTGTAGACGAAGAATACCATTGTGATGATGAGCTGTTTCTCGAATATCCGAAAGAAAGCTATGATGCACAAACTCATTCAACAACTCGTTGTAGATGACCTTGGCGAGAGTAGTTTTACCGATCCCACCCATGCCATATATTCCAATAATTCGAGCATAACTGGCAGGAGTGCGTACCCAATTCCTAATTTTGTTCAAATGATCATCAACTCCAACTAACTGATTAGGAACATCAAGCTGCATATTATGTCTCCACTTGCTCAGAATAGTTTTGATAACTTCTTCCACTAATTCTCCCTCACGCCTGCCAAAAAACAAACTCATCATAACTTGGCGGTATAAACAAATCTCATCAAAGACACATACATATATGAAGGATATCCAATTAACATGCAAAACGTTTTGGTTCTGCTAATAAAAACGGAGAATGAAGGTGTAGCAATCATTTCCTTTTCCCCCTTCTTTTTCTGCCAATAAATAAATATTGTTGAAATAAAATAAGGTGGTGCTCCTAGCAAATTAAGAATCTTTAGCATTAAAATGTTTGTCCTAAGGCTTAAGGTTGCCGCTAGTTGAAAGATAGGAGGACCGATTATTTTGATAACAAAAAATTTAGGAGGAAGAGAGGCTAGCGTCTCCCATGGGCCTAAATGGACGATTGATAATCAAATTATAGATTGCCTAACAGTGGGGGGTTACTGGCAGCAGTGGGTGTTGAATCTAGCCATGGTCAATGTGAATTACCCAACCCCTGTTGGCAATAGGTCAATTTATCTGGCGGTGATCAAGCTTTGGAAGACTTAGTATGGGATCCTAAAGTTTCAGCTTAGTGTAGTTTTCGGGGGAAATCTTGGGGGAGTACTAGCGGTTGCAGTCTGTGGGCCACGATGGTTATTCATTGGGACATTTTGGGATGTTTTGAGAGCTTGTAGTGATAGCAGTTAATCCACATCAAATAAGATTAGAAATAAAAAGCTTAGGTGGAAGATAAGTACCCATTAGCAAAATTCTCAGATTCCCATCCCTTTAAATAACTCACTGCGTTAAGGGCTTGCTTTCCTTCCTCGATATCTTTCTCATCAAAACGATGCTTACGCGAATGGAAGGCTTTCCCAAAATTACCCCTTAGATGACGTACATCTGACGGGAGCACTTTGTAAAAAATGGGCAATACCATGTGTGGTGTGCTCTGTGACATGCTCTTCTTGCAGTCCATCATGCAAACTAGCTCGCGGAGGCACCATTTGCTCGAAGCATAATTTTCAGAAATGATGGGGATCGAGATCTTAGACGAGGTGATGGCAGTGAGAATTTCTGAATTAAAATCCTTGCCAATTTTAAGGCTATCTTCGTCCCTGAACACAGAAATTGCTATAGTGCCTGCACTTACTAGACTGCGATAGAGATGATCGGCAAATCCTTTACGGGTGTCTCGACCTCTAAAACTCAAGAACACATCATATTGATGGTTACCTCCTCCGTTATCTCCTCCCGCGGGTATCGAAGGGATGGACGAAGAAGCAGATGCTCCCTCGGTGATTTCTTTCTCAGCCCTATTCTTTTTCTCCTCCAGTGCCCTTTTTCTTTGCGCACTTTTTGTTTCTCTTTTTATTTTGCTCAGACTTTGCCCTTTCTCCATGGAAATCTTATAGGCGATGACGAAAGAGAGGATGCCTTCCTGCTGCACAAGTAGATAAGCAAATGAAAAGGGCTGGATGGATAGCACGTACCTTTTGGGAGGAGTTCATATGATTTCTGAACGATTTCGAATCGAAAATATTTAATAAACAAGTCTTGTCTATTGACTAATTTAGTAGTAAAAGTTATTGACTCGGAGGAGTGCAATGCAACATCTTGTCTTTCCAATGGACCGCGCCCTCTCCTCAAGGCAACATCATTGGGATGCGTCCGCTCATGGACAAGAAGAAAATGACTAATTTTCGTCTCTAGACGTGTGCCCTATTGTCGAACCGGTTAATCTTAGAACTAGCCGAGAACTCGCCTACTACTTTTTCATTTCTGTTCCTTTTCTCATTTAATTGATATTAGACTTTAGAAGATAGAGAAAACCTCACGATCCATTAAAAGACGGTCCCTGGTCTCGAGCGAATATTGGCAATTTTGCGCTCAATAGAATCTAGCACCCTCGCATTCCAAACTCAATCTAGTTCAACAAAGGATCGACACTGAATTACGATGCAAACTAAAATGAGACAAGAGGCCACATGATTAGTCACATCTAAAGTTGAAAGCAAAGGCTTCCCTCTCCTACGGAAGTCGATTATGAGCTGGTGACATACACCGTTAGCAGCCAACCACGTTCTCAGTAGACATAAAGAGCCCAAAATGCACTAGTTCAGCCGCGACGAATCAACAGAAATGACATGCTAATAAGAGATGAAAAAGCGATTACCTTCCGCGAGGTGAGATGCGAAGGGAGGCACAAGGTCGGAGAGAGAAGACCCTAAACAAGCCTCGGCGATAACTTTCAAGAGGGAAACGAACAAAGAAAGCAGGCGAGGACTAATCAGGAGACAAAAGCCTGGAATTGTTCTGCAAGAGAGATGCCGAATGTAAAAGACAGCAAGGGAGAAATATGAGAGAGAGAGAGAGAGAGAGAGAGAGATCGTAATAAGAACAGCGATTTCACCAGATTCCACCGATCCCACCGTTCGTACCGATTAGTTTGGATAAGAAGAATGTAGTAAGAAAAATTAGCAATACATGTAAATATGCTTTTGAAAAAGTCGAGGGAATTTCACATGCAATATTATGTGTGCATCGAAGGATGTTAGGTGCTATGTAACAAGTCATAATCGATTAATTTTTTTCAAGTCCTATCGATTGTAATAAACTGAAGAATGAAGATTGGGCTTTTACCTAAAGGAGCGATGCAGAGACGAAATCTACTTGGATAGATTTCTAGTGTTTAAACAGGAATGACCTTCCAGCACATCAAGTTCAAGCTGTGTCCGAGTCCCGAAAGACGGTACAATCCCACGATCACCTTCACCCTTCAACTCTCTAGCTGTTAAAACGAAAGACGAGCGTTTCCAGTGATTTATGGTGATTGGCGTTGAAGGGAGGCCTTCTCATTCCCAGTCAACCGTTATAGGAGTCTTCCCGGAGAAAAGGCACCGATCTTACTCACGAAGAAAGTTAGAACTATGAGAGTATGCTCTTGAGGCACAAGCGCTCGGGACTTTAGCTTTGATTCGATCTCTTGCCCCGAAGGAGACGCGCAATCTTGTGGAGAGGATTGCGTTTCTTTCGCGAGGCAACTGTACTGCATTTTAGCCCTAACCTTTTTGACCAAGACCACCGAAACAAACCCTCCTTCCTCGAAATTGGCAAAGACTACCTCACTGTATGACTTTGAAGATATTTTCGTTGCTCCTCTGCAAGAGCCATGCAATCATCCCCCTTTTCTTTTCTTGTCGTAATGCAATCATCACTTTTGCTTGGCAACTTCCGCAAGGGGTTCAAATTGGAAATCGCTTGTTCTCTCGCCTCAAAAGATGAGCCAAACCTGTTTGGGATACACGCAATCTTGCTGTGGACCGCACATCTTTAACGAGATGACGTACATGATTGGTCCCCACCTTTTGCTAGTTCACCGTGTTTACAGGGTTGCGCAGATCAAAGTGCCGAGCAACTTTTCACTTTCCCTACCCACTGAAACGAGTCTCTTTCACGTTAAAATTAATTAAAAAAACTATTTTCTAACTCATATTTAATAAGTTGAAGGTCATAAAAGTTGACTAAAATTTAAAAAATAGGTTTTTATGAATTTAAAGTAACAAAATCTAATTTTATATAAGTTTTTGAATGAATCTGAATTATGTTTACAAAATCCATATGGCTGAAATATTCCAACGTTTTGTCCTAAAAGAATTTCAGTTAAGTCTCTTTTCTCTTTCTAGTATTATATCTATAATGTAATCTCACATCTTTTACGTATAGTTTTTTAAAATAAAAACTTACCTATTGGTATTGGTCCACACTTTTCACTTTTGACAAATGATTATTCCACGTATAGTTTTTTTACGCTTTATGCCTTTTCATGACAACTATTTATTTGCTAACCGCCTTAATGGAAAGCAATTTATAAAGACGATGTTCATTTTGTAAGGAGAATTATAAGGTCTAACGCAAATACTTTCATTCAGAATATATCATCAGTATACGAGGAAATTGGGTTAAAAAAGTGTGCCCATGATCACTATCGAACTGCCATCAAATTCCCATGGATTTTCAATGAATGCCTACTCGAAAAATGGCTAAAGCTCAGATTCATTTTCAATCCTATTTTCCATATAAAATTATAATTGTACTTGAATTTTGTTCCTCTAATATGAGTAGAATGTTAGTTTATTGTCTAACATCTAGGTCACCACTCCATTGCATACCTTTCTAGGCTAACCTATAAACATTTGATCGCAATATCATATAGAAGCAATGGCAGTGGGAGGGGGGTTTAAATTCTATCAAAAGCATCGCGGGTTTATATTCTATCGAAAGAGGAGGCAAGATTGAAAGCATCGCGATCTCATCTCCTCTTTAATCTTGCAATTACCTCCAAATAGTCCCAAATTGGCGATTTTGTATGAATATGGATTATGACAAAAGGGGAACATAACACGATTGATATTGCTAAAGAGATGTATTAAGAGCAATGTACCAGGAGAAATTTACCTTCACTCAATAGATGTTTGCTTAAAAATAAAAATAGTACAAATATTAAAATAATAATAATAATAATAATAATAATAATAATAGCAGCAGTAGCAAGAATGATCATGATAATTACAATAACAACAACAGTGCATCCAAGAAATTTGAGAAAAAAAAAAGACACAGAATCCAGAGAATAACTCTAAAGTTGAATACATAAACAAGATCTCCAGTATCTCATGTCGTCTAAACTTCAAAGGAATAGTGCCTCTTGCCCACCGAACAACACAACCAAGACTTTTGTCTACATTCTCCCTTTCTCTTTCCTCTTTTTCCTTTCGGTGCAATAGTTGCTTTTGGACATTTTTGGTTTGAATATAAAATACAAAACACTTTTGGTTCCTAAAACATTTTTCTCTAAGCATGTTAGCTCACAATTTGTTAAATAAAACATATTTTCGTGAACAAAAAGACGAGCAAAAGAAGTTTGTACACATAACCCAGCACCAGAGGCAACTTTTGATAACAAGTTTTACTGAATTACTAGGTTAGACCTTTGAAGAGACCATATGAAGCTGCATGCCCACTATAAGGCCACAAAGAAAAGGCATATTCTATTTTACGATTATCAATACACACTAGGGTGCCAAAAAAAAAATAAAACGTTTATAAATGACCATGTGCTAACAACTTGTTAGTGTCGATGTCCTTTAAAGAGTAATGCCGAAGCCATTTGTTTTTCATTTATTTGCTAGAATTGTTCAATTAATTAAGCATAAATATAACATGATAAGTGATTTTCAATGTACTTTGATGTAATATCCACCCATGAAAAAGTTATTACTCAATTGTGTAATCTCTTGTGCTCACAAGAGAACCCAAATCTTCTTTTTCATTAACTTAGCAGTTGGCCATGCCCCCAAACTCACAGCTCCACGTAAATAACATTAAAAAGCAAAATAAAATATATGAAAATGGTAAAGAAAAAGGATAGGGCTATTTTCAACTCCAGTCACCAGCCAAGTTCAACCTCGCCGGCCACGACAAGGTCTGGTGAGGTTGCCTATCATTGCTGAGGCCCGATGATTGGCTAAAGGAGATATAATAAGAAAATAATTTGTTTCATAAATTACTCTTGAAAATAAAGAAATATTTTTTTATTTCTTATTTTTATTTTAAATTTATTCTTTGATCACTGACATTATCAAACAGATTTTTGTTGTTATAAAAATTTTTAAAAATATAAACTTCATCAAATAGATCTAAATGGACCTCGACTTCATTCTCTTGCCCAAAGGAGATGCGCTATCTCGGGGAGGATTGCGCTTCTCTGACGAGGCAAGCTCTATTTTAACCCTTTACCTTTTTGAGCAAGACCACCGAAACAAACCTTCCTTCCTCGAAATTGGCAAAGACTACCTCACTGTACACTTCAAGGATATTTTCGTTGCTTCTCCATATAAACACTTTCGTTTTTTCATTTCTATCATAACGCGATCATCACCTTTGCTTCGCAACTTCCGCAAGGTGTTCAAATTGGAAATTTGCTTCTTCTTTCGCCTCAAAAGATGAACCAGACCTACTCATGATACGCGTAATCTTGCCGTGGATGGCGCATCTTTAACGAGATAATGGACATGATGGGCCCTCACCTTTCGCCATTTCGCCTTCTTCACATGGTTGCGCAAATTAAAGTGAAGAAGGGCCACTTTTTACTTTCTCTATCCATTCGAACGAAAGTCTCTTTCCATTAAAACTAATTAAAAATCTACTTTCTAACTCATATTTAACAAACTGAATGTCATGAAAGTTAGCTAAAATTTAAAAAATAGGTTTTTATGAATTTAAAGTAACAAAATCTAATTCTATATAAGTTTTTAATTGAGTCTCAACTATTTTTACATAATCCATATGGCCGCAATACTCCTACATTTTGTCCAAAAAGCACATCTTTTCTCTTTATGGGTCACCACTCCATGGCTCATCTTTCTAGGCTAACCTACAACATTTGATCGCATTATCATATAGAAGCATTGGTGCCGGGGCATTGAATTCGATCGAAAGCACCTTGATCTCACCTCCTCTTTGATCTTGCAATACTTACAAACAGTCCTAAATTGGCGATTTTGTATGAATATTGATTATGATCAGAAGGAGACTATAACACAATTGACATCACTAAAGAGATGCATTGAGAGCATTGTACCAAGAGAAATTGATCTTCACTCAATGGATGCGTTGCTTAATAATAATAATAATAATAACAGCAGCAGCAGCAGCAAGAACAATCACAATAATTACAATAACAACAATAGTGCATCCGAGAAATTTGAGAAAAAGAAGACAAAGAATCCAGAGAATAACTCCAAAGTTGAAGACATAATCAAGATCTCCAGTATCTTATGTTGTCTGAAGGAAGGATGCCTTTTGACCCACCAAACATCGCGATCGAGACTTGGCCTATCTTTTGCGTTTCTCTTCTCTTTTGCCTTTTGGTTCGATGATTGCTTTTGGATCAGTGTCATTTTTGGTTTGAATATAAAATCCGAAACACTATCGGTTCCTAAAACATTTTTTTTCATAAGCATGTTAGCTTAAAATTTGTTAAATAAAACATTATTTCCACGAACACAAGGCTACTGTGATAGACGAATAAAAGGAGTTTGGACACATAACACAGCACCAGAGGCAACTTCAAAAAACCAGAGGCAACTTCAAAAAACAATCTCGATTGAATTACTAGGGCAGACCTTTGAAGAGACCATGCGAATTTGCTTGCCCACTATAAGGCCACAAAGAAAATGCATATTCTAGTTTACGATTATCATTGCCAAATACGTACTGGGATGCAGTGGGGAAAAAAACGTTTATAAATGACGTTATATCACGTGCTAACAACTTGTTAGTGTCGATGTCCTTTAAAGAGTAAAGCCGAAGTACTGTCATCCCTCTCAATTAGCTGAGTCAGAAAATTCATGGACGTCTCTAGCTGAGAAGTTATAAGTGAATCTATGGTTAATTTTCTTATCGATAATAAGCTTAATATGCAATTTAAATTTGGTTTCCAACTGCTGACATTTTGACAAAGTAAAAAGAGTATCATTATTGGTAAAAACCCCTGCCAAGAGAAAAAGAAATCTTCATTTCCTGGGGAATTGGAAATGTAAGAGTTTTTTCTAATGTGGGTTACATTAATTGAGATTGTAATTTGCCGTTTTACGGGGTTGGTCTGTTGAAATGAGATATAAGTTTTTCTTAATATGTCAATATGGGCTGGCTTGTGTGGGGGCTGAGTTGGGCTGGCCCGTGATGAGAGGCCTGTCGGAAACTCTATAAATAACACTAAAGGTCCCTCCTCTAACCCTCTTAAGAAGTAACCCTCTCTTAGAAGTAACTTCTATTGGAAGTGACTTCTCTAGGAAGTAACTTCTCTTGGAAGACCTTCTCTTAGAAGAACTTCTCTTCAAAGTTACCCACATACCACCTTATATAAGGAGGGGTCGTGGGAAGAAGAGAGGCCATCTCATCAGGCCAGGGCTTTGAGGGCGATAGAGGAGAAGATCAATAGCATTCGAAAACTCGATCGACGTTATTCCGCATCAGGTTCGATGGATTCGAAAACAGGTACGCGAATCTTCTTCTTTCTTGATTGTTACGCACGAGTTTCTAGCTATGTCGATCCTAGAAAGCCGTTAGAACGGCTTACAGGAAAACCAGACATTACAATGCTCCTGATATGAGAGCAAGAAAAATGAACCCATGCTAGCTTATTATCGATAAGAAAATTAACCATAGATTCACTTATTTATTTGATGCTGCTGATAAAAGAGTAAGACAAATGAACCGGGGCTAGCTTATACTATTGAATATATAGAGTAAACTTGGAAAATTAGCAATACTGACGGCTCGCTGCATTTACAAAAGCTTTGGCATTATATCAATTTTTCGAAGAACTAGTCATCACATCGCAGAGTAGGCGTCACCGGAGCTCACATGACATGTCATGGTAGCATCGGCAGCTGCAATCCTCACCATACGTTTGTTATGTTTGAACTTCGAAGGCAGTCTCTTCCATTTTCTTTGAGATTTTCAGCGCATTTTGTTGTCAACTAAATTCAGGCGAATGGAAGATTGCATTGCTAACTCTACAAGCTTTAAGCATGGTTCTTTGTGGCTTGTAGTTGTTTGTTCTCAATTTCTCAGAGTTGTTTGGACTTGTGGCAGCTATCTCTTTAGACTGTGTTCTCAGCGAAATTGGAATAGTAGTTTTCTTGATTGATTTTACTCATGAGCTCGCATCAAAACCACCAGCGCATATGGTATGGCATGAAATTAGCTTTGCCCTGTTGGAATGTCCAGGACAAGCATCAACGGAACCAATCCACCTAGCGTAGCATAAAATTCCAATGCTTCGCGGATCATAATAAGAAATCAGAGACCTGATTGTTTAGGAAAATGTTCTTGTCAAAAGTAAGTACGAAATAAAAGAAGATTGACAATTTAATCGCTCTTTTTCCTTGGTTTAGGTAAGCAGCGTTCATCCCACAATTGCAATACATGACTCATTACATCATTACCTTCGAAATCAGTCTTTGGTTAGCCATAATTGTATGGACATTCTTCATAGTCCTGAATGATGTGTGTTCTAGGCAAGTTCATGAGTTGCATCTAGAAATATCCAAATAAATCAAACTCAAGTTTTCAAGTCCCCAGAGTTCGGAAAGTTTGTCGCAGTCTTGCGCCCCACAAATTGTAACTTTTTACATGCCGACAAATCCAACATAGTCTCGATTGATTTGCATCCTGTGGTATCTAGACGTGTATGAGATCTCAAATCCTCAATTCCGGGGATCTCCAAAACATCACGCGAATGCTTGATAGTGATTTTCTCTAAATTCTTGAAACTTGACCGGTTTGCCAATATCTTTGAGGATCGGCATACGTGAATGTATATGCTTTGGCAGGACAAGAAGTTCTCTAGGCTCTCAATATTACGAAGCTCAATACAACATTTGATGTTCAACTCTTTCGGGGTCTTGAAGCACGGCAGTTTTGGTAATCTTTCCGTGGACTGACAGAACTAGAGATTCAACTTTTGCAAGAACTTCTACCTAACAAGGCCTCAAACCTCAATTAGATTTTTGCAATTTGTGGTGTCTGATTCCTTTAGATGCTCTGATTTTGCAAGGTTCAATCTTTCAATGGATGTGTAATTAGTGATATTCAGTGCTGTCAAGAACTCCAAACTATCAGGGCCTCAAATTTCAGCTAGATTTTCACAATATCTGGCAACTTACCGTTTCAGACAATTTGATTGTAGAAGGTCCAGTATTTCAATAGAATTGCAAAAAGTTACATGCAATTCTTCCAAGTACTTTAACCTGTCAAAACCTTCAACTGGATTGTCTTCCATAACCAGTGGAGCGCTTGATCCATCGTTCTGACTCATTGGCATGCATCTCAAGGCCTCCAAACATTGTCTCAGGCCATCCAACTAGGTCAACTTTGGGCAACCCGCTGTGTCCAGTGTCGTTGGGGAAACTGAAACTCACCCGTGTTCGCTTTGCATCAGTTTGCAGTGTTCACGTGGCTCTAATCCTGGCAAGCAATTCAACTTAACACACATTGTGACACTAAACTTCAATAATCTTGGAGGAAGCTCTGGGAGAGATTCTAGGGATCTGCACTCATACAGAGTGAGTTCTTGTAGATGGATTAGGTAAAAAACTGAAGCCAACGTGCAACTCTGACTGGTGACTTGCAGAAGGGTTAACCAGGAAGGAAGCTCAGGCAGTGATCGAAGCTTTTGGCAGCCCCCTAAGTCAAGATGTTGCAGAGAAGAATGCTTTCTCGTAAGCCAGATATGGATGTATATGTTAATCGAAGCTTCGCAAGTGATTGAAGACAAGTTGCCAATTTCAATTGGAATTTCCCCTTCCATTCTAGTGTGACCTGAAGCATCCAACTCCAGGAGTTTCCCAAACCTTCCAACAGCACATCGCAACTTTTGGATCATGGTAGGAGAAATTTTCAGGATTTCCAAATGACGCAAATCCCCAATGGAAGATGGCAATTTCGTTATGCTTGTGCTGGACAGGTCAAGTTTAGTCAGTGATTCCATCTTCCCAATGGAGTTTGGGATCTGTGTCAATGGGAAACATAGGGTAGAAGTAGCGTGAAATAGCAAGCTCTGCAGCTTCTCAAGGTACCAAATGTTGTCTGGAAGTCTGGCGATTTCCAGACAGTTGCATAAATCGAGGGTCAACAGATTCACTAGATGGCTTATTGAGTCCGAAAGTCGAACCGGACCATCACAACGCTTGGCACTAAGCTTCTCCAGCTTCCTCAGAGAACCAATAGCAGGAATCTCTCTTATAGCAGTCAAGTCCAAAACAAGTTCCTTCCATTCTCCTAATTCATTAATAAAAGGGTGAATTTGCTCTGGATATTCACGTTCTTAACGATGAAAATTTCTAAATTTTGGAAAGCCGAGAAATCGGGAGTACATTGTAAATGACCACACCTAGTGAGCTCAAAAACTTTGAGTCACTTTGCATCCATAGGAACGAAAAATATCATGGGAATTAGTAGTTGAAGAGTAATCAGTATTAAAAACATGACATCAGATGTGTCATTCCGGCTTACCCTGATTGAGCTCTATCCATTCCAGTTTTCTGTAATCGCACTTTGAGTCAATCGCAGCATGACTAGTTTCTCCAGCCGCAAGTTGGTCGCCTCGAAAGACGGGACATCCCGTCCACTGAGGCCATCCTAAGTCAGGAAATAGTTTCTCAAAATCTCGGTTAAAACTCGCATCCCTCGCTTGAGGAACATCAAGCTCAGTAACTTCTCATCCCGTTCATTTGTGTATGTCCGGTCCTCTTTGTCATCTCTTTCTTCTGAGCCTTGCCAAGACAAATGGCCTGAAACGTTTTCGTTCCCATAAGTGAAAAGGTAATATCATCAGACCAACTAAAAGACTACTGATATGAGAATAGATTAGGTGAGAAATGAGATGAGAAAAGAAGCAGAGATATGTTAACTTCTTTCCTACTTGTGCCATCAAGGCATCTTCATAGATCCACACTCTACTACGCTTCTCAAGTGCTCCTTCCAGACAGATGATGTACCCAAGAGCTCTCAACTAATCATGCATCCCTAACCATTATCCGCAACTTTTATCAGCCACCTGAGCCTAAACTCTCCAATTCCATCGATTGGATACTACTTGCAGTCCTAACACATGTAGCAGGAAAATTGTGTCCATTTCAATGAAAAAACAAGCGATGTCCTGAAAAATCTCCTAATGTCAACATTATAGTGTGTCAGAAGATAACCTCAGTATCTCTTGGACCTCTCAACGGGGTTCTTTTTTCAATTTCTCGGACACATCTTCCCATAATGTATACAAGTATGAATCTATAACCTGAACAGCTAAAGGGAACCTCTCGTGGTGGATATGACATCAAGAGAGATATCTCAAAGGCACTTGGAGGATGGTCACTGTGAAATGCATATCTACTGAACTAATGCAAGGATTGCACCTCATCCAATTACTTGAGTTCATGCTCCTAGTCTATCCCAAATGCAGTTTGATCAAGAATGACTTCATATCTTTCTGTACCAATAATCATACAGCGTGGCATAAACCAGCCGCATTCTCTAGTCAAAGCATCCAATTGATTTTTATGCTCCAAAGAAGATTAAGGACCTTCATTCCTTTGAATTTAGAATTCATCATGTTGATCCAATCTGATAGTTTTCGACACCGTATATTTGCTCTGAAGTATATTGGAGATTAGTTGATTCAGTGGATATTGTCAGCCATCGTGGAGAGCTGTATCTTGAATTACTGGAAGGAAGCTGCAACACACAAATGTACCAAAAAGTTCATTGTAGATGAATTTAGCGAGAATTATCTTACCGATCCTGTCCATGACATAAATTCCGATCATTTTGGTATCAAGGGGAAGGAGCAGCTGACCAATCCATGATCTGCTTCACATAATCCTCAATTCCAATCAAGTTCTTAAAAAAGTATAGCTGAAACTTTGGATGTAACTTGCTCGAAACAGCTTCTACCACCTTTTTCACCAATCTCCCTCACGCCTGCCACTAAACACACCAAGTAAGATCTCGTCGAAAGAAAAGATGGACAAAGTTCGAGTTGCAAATGAAGTACACATAAGCGATATTCTCCAACTCCAGTCCACTCAAGTAACTCCCTCATGTGAGTGCTCGCTGGCATTCTTCAGTATCCTTCGCATCGAAATGCTTCTTCCGAGAACGGAAGGCCTTTCTGAAAACATGCGACTGGCCCACTTTGTAAGAGATTGGCCAGGCCACATGTTCTGTGCTTTTCCTGCAGTATATGACATGAATGAGCTCGTGGAGGCATCATTTGCTGGAAGCATAGTTTTAAGAGATGACGAGGATCAAGATCCTAGACTGTACAATCGCATTGAGAAGCTGTGAGCTGAACTCCTTGCCAAAAGGGAAGGCTGCAATCATCCCAGAACACAAAGACCGGAACAGTGCCTGCATCAACAAGATTGTGGTATAGGCGGTCGGTGAAGCCCTTGCGCTAATCGGAGCCTCTAAAGCTCAGGAACGCATTGCAATAGTCACTGGTTCCTGCTCTTACTGGTGTCATCGACATGAACGAGGACGCGGATCCTCTGGCAGCAATTTCAGTTTCTTCACCGTCACTGCTGGCCCTCTTTTTCTTCTTCGAGCGATGCATTCCGATGCTTGCATTGCGATTTCAGTTGCATGAGTTATTGCTTGCACGACCCAGATCTAAAGCTCAAAATATAGTCGTCTGCCATGGATTTCTTCTTAACCAAGTGGTTACCATCTCAAATCAATTAAGAATTTAAGATAGTTGGACGGCGGTTTTAAAATATTCTTGTGATTTTTTTTTAAAATGTGGTATTTGAACCTTTCAACTCAATTAATCCCACAGATGAACGCAAACCACCACTTCCATGGGCGTCAGATTGCAGGTTTGGCCACCAAGGTTACCACTTGAATATGAAATCTATTGCATCTAAATCAAACATAATCACTCAATCAGTCCATCGATATTCATGAAATTCCATCAAAGGTTAGGCAAATCTCTCTTTTGTCATTCTCCCATATCTCTTTCTACGCAGCCCCAATGTAAATGAACAATTATTTTACTCATCTACGATGTAAGACAGTGATTTATCCAAAGGTCTCACCAGTTTCCGGGATCTAATTTCAAAGTAAATTCTCTATAAGAAATACACCAACTGGTTCTAGTTTGCCTTTTCTTTCATACACATTGCACGTGAATCCACGCTCATGTTCATAAGTTGTTCATTCCATTCTAGTTGAAATTTGATCTAGCGATAGATGGAGGTCTAAGTGGAGGGAGCTGCAAGGTCTATTTTCCCCTTAATCTATATAGAGTAAAAGTTTCAATTGGTTTCTATAAGACTTTAATTCGTTAAATTCAATGAACCTCTACATACAATGCAGTCGATATGATCTTTGTTTGGACCGACCAAAAAAAATATGATCTTTGTCATTGAAGATTAGTTTAGTTTTTGGCCAACACGGAAGAAATTTTGGTTTCTGTGGAGGACACCAAGTAAAGAAGCTTTGTAGTAGTGTCGATTTTCCTTAAATCGTAATAACTTCCATTGCACCCCTGCTGACTAAATCTTATTTATTTATGAAAGAAAGGGTAAAGCCGAATAAAAAAATTAATGTCGAGAATCTACTGTCCCTATTTGATAATTAATAAAACATGAAGTTACTCTTCGGAAGATAATGAAAGGAAATTAGTACCCAAGTGCTTGTTGATCTTGAGATGAACAAGCTGCAGCCGTTCGATTTCCTTTTTAGAGTTATGTTACACTCTAAATTTAAAATGTGTGCTTGATAATTTTATGATAACTTTGAGCAAAGCTAAGCGAACATTATCAACCATAAATCAACAATAAGTTTTATATATTTGTCATAGTGAATCTTCTTTAGAATCATAATCAATAGGCAAATGGACACATCATCTTTTTGTATTGGCAAAACGGTGAAAATCCGGTGACAGGTGAATCAAAATTCGGAAAATATTTTGACGTGCATATTTTCTCACTATGTGCAAAAGGAAAATCCCAAAAGTAAAGATAAAAAAAATAATTGCAAAGAAAAAGTGTTTTGCGGCATCGGCATTTGAGGAATGAATTACGCTCCGTCCTCTAGATTTTGGCACTTGTTGCAAATTGCCTCATGACTTTCCAATTTTTGCAATGTTCCCCGAAGTCTTGAAATTGGTCGTAAAAGCCTCCCTAGTGTTGGCCCGGGTCAATTTTCGCAGGGGGCCTATACTTTTAATAATTTTACAAATTTAACCCATACTTTTAAGATAATTAGTCAATATTAAATTTTGTATTTGATTTTGAATATGGCCTCTAAACTTTGTTGAAACTTTCAAAGAATATGTAATCAACTAAAAGATTCTTGCACCATTTCTAGAAATGGCTTGTTAGGGCTTGCAATACAGTGATTACTCGGTAAGTCAATTGTTTTGATTATTAAATAAAAGACATGATAGTTTAGTACTAATATCAGCCCGTAGGAAACAGGAAATTAGCATCAAATGCTCATGTGGTGTGACGATGTATCTAGTTATATTATAAAAAATACCAAATCAGAATAAATACTTCCCTTCAAAAAGCTCTCGTGTGAGAAAAATATTTATAAATCAAAGGAAATGATTTTATAATTTCTATTGCTCATAAAAAAGTGGTAGAAAAGTCGGGGCCAATCTGTAATAAATGCCAAAACATGGGGGCGAAACCGTAGTTCATCAATATTCCAGGCACCAACCATCCACCATTCAAAACCAAAAATCCAAAGCCATCAAACTGAGACTCCATAGACATTCCCATCTCTCTCTCTCTCTCTCTCTCTCTCTCTCTCTCTCTCTCTCTAAATGGGCTGCTGCGGCGGCGACGACGACGACGACCGGGAGCCTCCACCCCGGACCCCCGATCTCTCTCCGCCGCCGCCGTCCTCCGCCGCCTCCTCCTCCTCCGCCGCCGCCGCCGCCGATTCCACCATCTCGCCGATGAACTCCCATTTCTCCGCCCTTGCCTGCCGCGACACCCTCCGGCTCATCTTCGAGAAGCTCCCCGTCCCGGACCTGGCCCGCGCGAGCTGCGTCTGCCGATTCTGGAGCTCCATCGCCTCCGATCGGGACATGGTCATCCGAGCCTTCGCGGCCCCCTGGAGGTTGAAGGAGGTGGTCGGCGCCCCAGCTCGGGAAGCTTCTGGAGGGATAATGGCATGGGGAAGTTCGCGATCTCCCATCGGATTAAGCGCGGCGATAGCGTCGCGAGCCTCGCTGTGAAGTACTCCGTTCAGGTAATGGAGTTTCTATCCCCTGTGCTGTATTGATCGAGAGCAAAAATGGGAAATTGTGTTGGCGGCGAAATGATTTTCTCGCATAGTATGCTTTAAACGTTGCAAATGACATGTTTTGACGCTGCATTTTCGATGGAGATTCGCTTTCAGCTGATTCTGAAGAAACTGGACTGCTATTACATTAAAAACTTTGTTCAAGTGGTGTATTAAGCTACAGCTTTTGAAACTTTACGAAGTAGGTTTCCTGGTAGTCATGTGGGTTTGCTCTGAATGTAGTCATAGGTAGACAGGGTTAGAAATAGGTGGTCTGTTTGAGTGATGATGAAGTGGATGGAAGCTGGGAGCTTAATTGTGAATTTTCATGGAATTTCTGGTGGATTGGCTTTGTTGATGGCTTGAATCCATTTATTTTTCTCTTCCAGCATATATTGTCTGTTTGGTTACTTCCTTGGCACTGAGAGGATGGGTGGGGATGGGTTAGGTGCTTTTCGTAATATGTGAAGTACTTTGTGATCCTGAGTTTGATTGCTAAAATGGCCAATCCCAAAGAAAGGGGGAGTAAAATGGTGATTTTGGTGAATGAACCAACTATTAGGTGACTAAGATCATTGAATGGTCCAGGACTTGTTGGTTGAGAATGCTGTAGAGCTAGTAACAATTGTCAGGTCTTTGCAGAGGCTCTTCTCCTTGAAGAAGCATTCTGGCATACCTGGACCATTATAACAGCCATAGTTGGATAGCTCTGTTGATTGGTGCAGGATTGTCTAAGTACATAATTTTGTAGAATTTCAAGTATGGCTCTTTTATACCTCCATTCCTTGGGGTTCTGGCCTCTTTGATGAAGGTCAGCTTGGGGAATTTACTAGGAGAAGAAAAGGTTAACAAGATGCTAGATGGTCTATGTATCATTTGATGATGCTCATAGCTTCTTTGAGCAGGCTGGTGGTTGGATGACTTCAACATTAATGACAGATTCATCCCATTGAGTGGGGTTAGTTATATGGACCATTTTACGCTGTTGCTCTATTTTGTACCAAATAGGTGGTAGGATAGATGCTCAATGGAATTTTGTACTGCAAATCTTATAGATTTATTCCCATTGGAGAGAGCCAGACTAATTGCTATACAAATTTTGTAATTTTGAGTGACTTTGTCTTTTCGGCAAAGCCTACAAACAAGGAAAAGGAAACAGTTACACTCGGAAGTCTTTGTCATGGTTTCTTCTGGAGGTAAGGAGGAAGGTTGGGGCTTGAACACAAATGGTTTTGTCTTAGGGAGCATAGGGCCCTCTTCATGTAAAACATTCTGAAATCTCTTCATGTGATAAAGTTTTGTTAGGTTTGCCAAGCAAGAAGCATCTCCGGTTACTAATTGCAAATTGATGTGCTTGATTGACAACTATATATTGAGCATCTTAATAGATAATTACAATCTCTTTGTTCCCAGAACACATGAGGCTAAATGATGCTCAGATTTTTCTAGTCTTTAGTATGAAATGATGGGTGATGCACTTTTGTGATGGTCATGATAGTTCCTCTGACTCAATAGCACTGACATAGAAATAGTAGATGATTCTGCAATGGTGGTATTGATCCATCAAAATGGATGAATGTGAACCTCAAATTCTGAGATTAGAACTTAAATTGTTTGTGCAAATAGGAGATGAACTGTCTTTATATGGAAATTTTCCATGGTTGTAGTCTTAATGATCCCTGAAGAGTCAATAATGATGTACCATGTGGTCCATGTTTGTCAAGTTAGCTCTCTGTGTTCAATGTTTGATGACTGTTGGTAGAGACATACTTTTAGAATGGCTTCCTGAATTTTTCTTCTTCCCTGCTTCAGAGTTTCTTTCACGCATGTCCTTTCTGTCCCTGTCTACATCGCATGTTACATGCTTAAAATAATTTTTTCTTTTTTTTGGTGCTGTCAGGTCATGGACATAAAGCGATTAAACAACATGATGAGTGACCATGGTATATATTCGAGGGAGAGATTATTAATCCCCATAAACAACCCTGACATTCTTATCGATGCCACATGCTACATAGAGCGAGATAACCATGCAAAGAGGGAAGTTGCTGTGCTTTATCCAGAAGGTGTCCGGGACATAGAGATAAATTCTTTATTGAAGAGGACAACCTCTGAACAAGGGAAGAAGAGACTACTTGACTCTCTTAGGAGGAGCATGCATGTTGATGATGGGACTGCTCAGTACTACTTATCTATCTCTGATGGTGACCCAAGGGCCGCACTCTCGGAATTCTCCGAAGACCTTAGGTGGGAGAGAAAGGTGGGCTTGGCCTAAGAAGTGGTTAGGCAACATCATGGCTGCTTTAATAAGATGAAATGAATGGCGAATGCAGCTTGAAGCACGGGACTGGAATTGAACCTATTTCTCCATGTGTGTGCTTCTTTAATTCCACCGAGCCGCATCTGTTTCTTTTTGTTCTTGGGGCAACTCCAACTGTCAATTAACTTGTTTCCCCATCACTCTGTGGATAGAACCTTGTATAATGCATTAGTAATATGCATTTCATAGTAAATGTGTCCAGAAGGCAAAGGGTGGTGGTGCTTGTATGATTCTCTGATCAAGTGATCAACGCACATACATATTCAGCCATTTGCAAAGAAATGGAGCATATAATTTAGTTATGCGTGGAGACTAATGTATTTACAGAGTAATTCGTGCGCGGATCGACTAATGTTTTAGCGAATTGTCCAAGGTGTTGTTAAACTTTCAGCTGAACTTGTAGATGCAGCCATGGGTGGACAGATTCTTTGGATTTCGGTGGCTGTGGTTCTTGAAGTAGCCGCTTGAAGGTTGTCATTCTGGAGCATCGCCACCGTCCGGGACGGTTTATAAAGAAGATGATCCGCGACTTATGAGGCCTGTGACCTGTTTGTACCCACACTTCTGTAAAAAATACCGGGGTGGGTTTGATTGTTTCAAACTTATCAATCGTTCTAATAATTTATAGATGTTTATTGGTAAAGCGTATCAACGTGTTAAAAAGTCATTAGTTCTTTTATAGAGTTACAAGTCTTAATTTAAGCAATCCCCAAAAATTTTCTTTGATTAAGTTTTGAATTGGTCTTAAATGTATTTATACATATTAGTTTTGAAATTCCTAACCGTTCCAATGACTTAGATTTTTTTTTCTATGGAGCTTAGCAACCTGTTAAAATTTCTAGCTTTTATAAGAAGTAATCAACCTTAATTAAAGTGATTTCCCAACTTCTAGGTTTTTTGTTTGTCAAATTCCTAACTTATTGTTGCAAAACGAAATTTGAAATTTACGAGTGGTAAATTTATCATTTCCCTTGGTAAGTTCCTGACAAATAAATGAGCTTGTAAAATAAAAAAAAAAATGGTGATAAATGAAATTTGAAAGTAATAAAATGATCATTTTGTTTGTAAATCACCAATGAATAAACAAGCCCGCTTGTATAATTTAGAATCAATCGATGATCTACTAAATAATATGACAGTTATAAAATCATAATGTCATTGCTAAGTTGCTAATAGCTAATAGCTCTAGTTGGATATGCTACGTAAATGTTAAAATCAAAATTTAATCCATCATTAAATTTGAGGGATAATTAAACTTTAATTAAATATGCAATATGATCCTTGAACTTTTAATCAATTTAATATAACTCTTTAATTTAAATCCTAACGTGCAATGTAATCCGAAAATTTTTATTTTGTTCAATTTGATTTCTAAATTTTTGGTAAATATTTAATTTATCCATTTATTTTATGAAAATACTCAATGTTGTTGCTAAATTTGAATTAATGAAAGAATAATAATTGATATTTTCATATTGTTTAATGATTATATTGAATATCCATAAAAAATGTATGAATTATATTTAACAAATTAAAAATTTAGGGATTATGTTATATATTAGGCTAAAGTCTAAAAATCACATTGAATAAACAACCATGGTATTGTATATTTAGCTAAAATTCAGAGATTATTTGCATATTTTCCCTTAAGTTTGACATTAGTAAAATGATCGTTTCTGAGGTAATAACTGTTCGTTCTCAGTCGATTTTTCTGCCGCGGGGTTCCGTTGGTGCACCGCCCGGAACAACGAGAACAGCGAGAGGGAAAATTGAAAAAGCTTGAAGAGGACGGCTCTGACTTTCGCGGAGTCGGTTATCACCAGCCAGCGCCTCCGAGCTCTTGCCTGCGATCGACCCTTGGCTAACCACGCACTGGGTTCCGGCGTTTTTCGCGGGCGAGGGTCGTGGGAAGGTTCCGCAGATGGAGGAGCCGCTCCCGACGGAAGAAGGTTCGCAGCCCACTACAGCGTCGTCGGGTCCGGAGAAGGAACCCGCGATTTTCAGTGTCCGAATTGTGTCCATCGACTACTACATGGCGCGTCCGATCCCGAGTGTCGATGTTTGTTACAGCAGCTTTCAAGGTACATGCAATTCGGACTGTGGGAATATGGGCATCAGGGGAAACGCGAAAATAAGTGGAAAAACTCGTTTTTTTAACTGTGCCCGTGACGGTTATGGGTAGCCGTAGCGCGGGAACGTTGTTGGGTCTTGCTGTTTCATGGAGCTGTGGTTGAATTGGTCTCTTAGAATGGGTCTTGATATTGTCTTCTCCTAGAGGGAAACACGAAAACAAATGGAAGAGACTTGTTTTTTTTACTGTGCCTGCGACTGTTATATGTAGTTGCGGCGTGGGAACACGTTGTTGGGTCTTGCTTGTTCATGGGGCTGTGGCTGAATTGGTGTCTTACAATGGGTCTTGATGTTGTCTTCTCCTAGGAGCACCGGTGCTTTTGAAGTTAATCTCTGCGTAGTAATAATATGTATGTAACGGGTCTTTGGTGAAGCCAGAGAAACTTTTGGTTGGAATCTGGAATGCTGTTAAATTTGTTGCGAAAGTAGGGCTCGATTGATGACTGCATTGCAGATAAAAGTTTGTTTCTTTCTTATGAGTGTGAGTAATATGCTTGGTTTAGTGTTCTGTAATGAAGAATTTATAAGTTTGTCTGTGGATTTCTTATTTGGACTTCTTGTGTGGGCTGCTGGATTGATGTTAATTGATTTCCTGGCATGGACATTTGTAGGGATTGATTAATTTTGTAGCATGGAATCATGGAATCAGCTCATTGGTATCTTGATAATTTATTACATGATTGGTTTGGTTGCTTAGAAAGTGGGCATTGTTCAACTCATTGTCTTCTTCAGTAGACTGAAGATTACTATTACTTTTTGTTTGGAGAGCGTAATAGTCTTGATGATAAAGTAGATGAAATTTGTTTTTTTGTTGCTGATGCAAAGACAAGAAGGTGGGCTTGTGGTTTTTATGTGGTGTGGTACCATGTCAATCTTTAAAATTCTGTGTGAGGATTTAACCTTTAACCTGCAAAAATGAAATAACAGTTACAACTACTATGTAGTAGCTAGAAATTTAGCTAGAAATCTCTACTTTTGTATGTTCATAATCTTGTTGATGATTGATTGATGAAGGTGAAAAAGTGAATGAGGTTCCTGTAATAAGAGTATATGGTTCAACTCTTGCTGGGCAAAAAACTTGCTTACATGTGCATAAGGTGAGTGTATTCCCTGTTTATTTGTAATTTTTAATTGTTCCAAGTACTTGCTTTGCCTTCCTTGAGCTGTGGAGCAATGAAAGTAACTTTATTTCTCCCGATGAAGAATTTCAACCAGCATGGGTTCTACGGACTTGACTTGAGGTATATGCTATAAGAGAAAAGGCTAATTCCGGATGAGAGAGTATCTTTCACTTTCTGCTCACTTGAGGCAGCATATTGGCAGCAATATTCTTTCTTTGACTGGCTGGACATTAGTTGAATGTTTAGTTAACAAATGAAGAGCTTGCATGGCTGGAAGTAGTCTATTGTGAAAAGTGCATGATGCTCATCCATGGCATGGCTTATGAAGCAGCAATATCTTGTACATTTTTCCTTCATACTGGTTCTAAGTTACGTTGCTTTTCTTGTAGGTATTACCCTATTTGTATGTACCATGTGCAGATATTCCTATCCATCCAACGTCTGAAGGTACTTGTGCATATTACAGATGAGTAGACTGCTTTGTGCATATCCTGGTTTGAAGAAATTAACCAACATTTCTCTCAATTTGTGGTACCTCTAGCATGTAGCTTGTGTTTTTTCAGGGTGAAATGTACATGGCCATGGTTTCACTTGACTGGTTTTTGTCAATGTCCTTGTAATATATTGTTGCTGGAGACTCTATCTTGAATTATATGTGCTTTTATGTATATCAAATTCACATCCTTTCTAAAACTAGTTTTTTATTGTTCTGCTACTAGCTTGGAATTAATTGGTCATTGTCAAATTGCACAGGGGATGCATTTACAAATGCTGTTTCTCTAGCCTTGGAGAAAGCCTTGAAGGTATAATTTGTCCTTCTTTGAAATATTAAGTTCTGGCTTTAACTTGCTTAATTGGTTTTCATGGGATTTATTTGCGTGATTTGTTTGCTAGTTTGTAACTGAAAGGATTGTTTTGTGAGTTACTACAGCTCAAAGGCAATGCTGGCATAAAACGGCAGCATGTCCATGGTTGCAGCCTTGTACGAGCAAGGAGATTTTATGGTTATCATGCATCTGAAGAGCTGTTTGTCAAGATATACCTGTATCCATAAATGACAGCTTGTGTTTATATATTTTTCTGCCTGAATATTCCATAGCAACATCTTTGGGGCACCTTGACTGAAGCTTTAGCTATCATCCGCATGACGTCTCGCGTGCTGCCAAACTTCTTTTGGTATTCTTCTCTCTCTGTCAATGGTGCCTTATCGGAACTGGCATTGCTTTGGAATGCTAAAAAGTTTTTAGCCATTTTGCTCTAGATTTGGTACTTGTCATTTTCGGCTTCTTCAATTGCATGCCTTCAAGTGTATTCAAATGTTTCAATCTGGAGTGTGCATTCCTGAGAGGCTTTTTTACTAAATTTCTGTTTTTCACACAAAGAAAGCATTTGCTATTCATATTTTAATTTGGGCATCCCAGAAATATATGGGCCAAAATATGGCAATTAAATTTTGATTTATTGAGAGGCCAGAGAAAATTAGGTTATAATTTGTTCTTCAACAGTGTAATATAAATGTATCAATGGAAGCCCATTAGTCATTAAACGTGGCCATTGAAGTGTGTTCTGTTGCACATTTTCTCAGATACCAATTTCTTCAAGAGGAAAAAGAAGTATATTTTCACTCATCTGGTCTTGAAAATTTTTTAACGTGCGACAGCACTCAACAAATCCTTTTTCCCCCCTCTTTTCAAAGGGTTGAAATTAGTCTGCTGCTGGTGTTGGTCAATTCTACAAGTTGGACGCAGGAAAGTTTTCTTGAAAGAAAAGCTTGTAAATGGAGATATTAGTTTTGGAAAAAAAGGGCACACTTCTGAATATTAGGCTAAGATTTCACACAAAAATCACTTTGCATACTCGACTCTTGAAATTCGCAAATCTTATCTTAGGCCCAAACTGCATAGTCTAAAGAAAATTGCGCTTCCTTCAACAAACTTTAGAAAAGATCATCCCAAAATCATTTCCAAATCCTAACCGCAATCCTAATCATCTCCACCAATCACACCACTCAAAGGCTTCACAGCCACCGGTTGCCGTCTTTGGCCATGCTCTGGCTGTCTTCAACCTCTACTGCCACTCTCTCTCTCTCTCTCTCTTTCTTTCTCTGTCTCTCTGTCTCAGAGTATTAACAACACTCAATTTGGTGCTTGTAAAAGTGGTGCATGCAAATTGGTATGTGCATAAAAGTTGGGATGGTATTTGGATTTGTTCCAAAAGGTTATCTTCTATGAGGAAGGTTTTCTTGTTAGAAAAGCTTGTAATCAATATATTAGTTTTGACAAAAAAGGTGTGTCATGCAATACATTTGCCTATAGTCATCTTATTTGTCTATTTCTTTTTTGTTCATGGTCCAATATCATTTTCCAGGGAGGGGCTGTATTTGACAGAAGTTTGCAGCCACATGAATCGCATATTCCCTATCTTCTTCAGTTTCTGGTATTATCTTGCGACATCAGTTTATTTTTCTATCTTATCCAAATTTGCCTTTCTTTGGTTCTATAGTGGGTAAGTTTGCAAGGATGGGTCCTTAATGCACTCATGCCTAGACTTGCCATCTTTCATGTGTGTTTTCTTGATGCACTTGAGGTTAACTAATGGCAGGTTGACTATAATTTATATGGGATGGGTCTTCTTCATCTAATGAGAATAAGGTTTCGACATCCAATACCAGATATTTTTGCCCCAAAGATATGTCGTGACAATGATGAAGGAGGACAGGTGATGGCAAAGTCATATTGCATGTTTGCTGCTTTTAGGTCATAGTTATCTTCTCTTATTTGGCAGATGCCATACAAGACTGTCTTTCTTTTTATGCTTCGTATTTTATATGGTTTTCATAATATACAGGTATGTATGTTTGTGGATAGTCAATGATACTTGGAAGTTTCTCATTAGGTTGACTCTGGTAGGGATGCCCACCTGGAGACTCTTGTTTGGATATCATCTACTATCCCAGGAAGTTGGAGGTGGCAGCCTCTGGGTAGCTTGGATGCTTCATCTAGAGACATGGCTAAACGTCAGAGTACATGTGAACTGGAGGGAGATGCTGGTGTAGATGGTTTGTGACCATGTTATATTCTTATCAGCCTGTTGCATTTGTTTAAGATATAAACATAAAAGCACTTCTTTTTCTCTGAAAAATTGCTATCCTGTTTGCTTGCAGATATTGTCAACCAGCAGTTTAAAACATATACATCTCTTTCTCAAGCTCGTATGGATGTGAAAATGGTCCAATCTCTTGTGCCAATTTGGGAGGTTTCCTTTTGTCCGTTCCTTTGGCAGTTTTACTTAGATTTATGCAATAGTATTTTCCTTATCATCACTTGCAAAGATGTTTTGATTAGGTTTCTATTTCTATAGGAGGAATTTGAAAGGAGTGGGATGCACGAGGCAGCACTACCACCTGATCCTGGAAAACCACCCCCAGAGGATGTTCTGAAGGATCTCTCACATGGTCTTGACTTGGAACACAAACTGTTGGAACTTTGTTCAGGAGTTGCAAGTTCAAGCGCCCCAGTGCAAAGTATGAGGCTGCCGAGCTTGATAACAGCTCCCCTTGATGATGGCAATTCCAATGAGGTAGCCCTTGCAGAGTCAAGTTGTGCCAGGAGAGATCTTTTGCTGCGTCTTGAGGGACAGGCTGTGAATGGTTCTCCCTCATCACCAGTTATCTTCTGTGGAGATAGAATGGTTGCAACACCTGTCAAAGAAGAATATGCATGTTTGAATGAAAATAGATCATCTCAACTGACACAACCATTGGGTGTGAAGGTAATATCATGGCTCTAGAAGTGTCTTTTCCTTGACATCAATGCTTGTTGGTAATTGTCATGCCAGCATTCTTTTGTTTTCTTTCCTTCCTTTTTATATTGTGTCTTGCTCATCCTTAGCTGGTCTATTCTACTGCCAATATTTGATATCTTCATCATTTTCAGTTCCATGAAGCCAAGAGAGTACCTTTCCCACTTTCCATTGCTTCTGTCACTCTGGTGTCTCCTCAGACTGATATAGGCTTCTTTTAGTAGTCTCCTGGTGTAAATCTGCTTAAATTATCATTTTGCAGTTTTATTCTGTTTAATTAGGATAGAGAGTACTTCGTCGCTTAACTATTGAGCTTTTTTTATATCAAGTGTTTTGTAGTTGTTAGCTTGGTGCTTTCCTTTTCTTTTTCCCATGATACTGTCTTTCTTTCATATGGTGTCTGTTATGTCATTTCATTGAGAGAACAGATAAGCCACTCTTATACTTTTGTATTCAATTTTCCCTGTGGTTCCCCGTGGATCCTTATTGATTGTGTTTTCATTGCTCCTTTTGGCATCATAAGATCATCACTTCTCATTTCCCATTTTCTAGAATTTCTTGGTGCAACTCATTGGCATGTGGAGGGGTTTTTCTTTCCATGGATAGCTTGTAGACAATTAGTTGTCATGGAGCAATAAGTCTTCTTTGAGCATGTTATGGTGAATGCAAAATCCTCTAATTCACTCACCTGTTGTTATTTCTCTGTGCCTTTTAGGCAGTAGATGAAGAAGTCCTTGGACTTCTCAAATGGCTCGCCACATCCCAGGCTGCTGAAGACATAAATTCGGATGATGAACTTGTTAGAGAGATTATTCTGACTCCCCTTTTGCCTGCAGCAACCATTGATAAGGTGTTAGAAAAGGCTAATATCGAGTATGAGAGTGAGTCTCAGAAAGAGTGTCAGGACATTCTTGATTCAATCGATGATATGAACGATTTTGGCAGTTCAAAGGAAAGAGGAACTTCTTCTGCTTATCCTAGTAGCCATTCCCAAGCTTCATCGGAGAAAAGTATTCCCCAAGTTGATGGCTCTAGTGATGATTGTTGCCATTCTCCTTCTACTAGGTCGGAAGAAGGTTTATCGAAGATGGAGAAGAAGGCTGAAAAGAAGTTCTCACAGCAACAAGCTCTAGATAATAACCGCAAAAGTTCTTTTAATAAGAAAAGAAAGAAGAGTTCCTTATGGGGTAGTTTACCTTTTACCATGATCCCCAAGGTCACAAGCCACCCAGAGTCGAAGAGTCTAAACACAAATGATAGGTCTGCTGGGGGCTGTGAGAATCAAAATTTGGAATGTTCTAGTTCACACTGTCGGAGAAGGTTGGACTATCTTTCTGATACACCAACAGAAAAGCCAGAATCAGATGCTCATTTACAGGAAGCAAGCATATTTGAGAGATGCTCTGTCCGAGATTTGATGAGGAAAAAGCGACACCACCTTTTCAACCCACTAGACTGCACTCCTCACAGTGAAAAAAGTGTCAGTGAGTTTGCATGTCTCGAAGAGATAGACTTGCTTGAGCATGGTAATAAGGATGACACGAGGCAGGTTGGATCATGTCCTGATTTTCGGAGAGAGTCAAAAGAGGCTTGTCAAGAAAATTTTACTGGATCTGGGATGGCAATAAATGAAGGATTCCTTCCAGTGGGCATGGTTAAAGTACCGCAGCAATCTTCCCCTAAGATGCATGATCCATCACTTCCATTGTTATTTAACGAAATTGACAAGACTGAAGGGCCTGTCGTCAACGGTAAATCAGTAACTTCTGATGTCTCATCCTCCAGAGGTAATAAGCTATTAAATACAATGGAATCTCGCTCCCAGGACAAATTTTTACTGGAAAAACTGCATTCAGTACATGAATCCAGTTCTGTCTGTGAGACGGCTAGTGCTACTGAATCTGAGACACATCACAGAAGTGTTCGCTTTAATAAAAGCAACCACGAGACAGGAAATCTGATAGCACATAAGGCACTGTCGCATGAGAACCTTGAGGCCAATGAAGACACAAGTTTAACATTATTACGAGAAAGCTTGGATTGTAGTGACAGTCAATTGGGACCAGATGTGGGCTTCTCAAGGGCTGCCGCTTTAATGCAGACAACCGTTGAAGTAGTAGAGAAACCTTCACCTTTAATTGCCATGACCCTCCGGGAGAAGCCACCTGTTCCTGACTGGGGTGATGAGGCTCCTGAACATCCAATACTCCTGAATGGTAAAATTAAGCATTCTCACTCTGTGGTCGTGGAACATGATGGGCATGAAGGAACCTCAGGTTGGATGTTAGTATTTTTTGTACTTTGTCGGTGACTCTAGATTATGTTTCAGTTCATTAAATCATCAATGACTTTTATATGGCTAAATAATATAGCTTTTTTTGCTGACAAACTCATGTTGCCTCCTCAAGGGAGAGCTTTGGATGAAATTCCTCCATTCTTTGTCCGAGGATTTAGAGAAGACAAAGAGGTTCAAACTGATGGCATTACTGATGGTGGCTCCAACTACAATCAAAAAGCTCACATGGGTGTCCCTACTCACTATCAAAATGATGGCTCATGCTTATACCTTTTGACACCTGTAATTTCACCTCCTTCTGCTGATATTGTAAATGATTGGCTACAGTGTAGTGAGAAAGGTAATTCTTGTACATAAAACAATCCATGTATCTCGTTTCCCATGTTAGCCGTATATAATATTTATGTTCTTACTTCAGGTACTTCTGGAAAGAACTGTATAGAATTAATGGATTCTTCTCTTTTGAAAGGTAATTTTGTCATAAATGTTTTGCCATACTGGGAGTCTCACAGTTCTGTTAATTCAATTTAGTTGCTTGAGTGTTCTGCAGGATCTCCAGTCACCCCAATTCACTCACAAGAAACTTCTCAAGATGACGTCAATGAGATTATGCCTGAATCTGGTTCTTTACCTCATACTAAGCCTTCTATAAAGCAAATCAATGAGGATAAATGTGGAAAGCTAGAGACAGAAGAGGATTCATCTCACAATAAGGCAGCAACAGTGTTCATCAATGAAAAAGGTATTGCTAGAGTGAAATCACACAACTGTTCTCAAGATATCTCACAGATTTCAGGACCAGATGGAAAATCAGGATCTACTCCTTTCAGTCAATTAGGATTTCGAGATCCTGCGAGCACTGGTGGAGGGCAACAGCTTACATTATTAAGTATAGAGGTACATTTGACAAGATTTTCTAATTTGATAAATAAAGTTGCTGGGAAATGTGCATTGATTCTGATAATAAATTAAGTGGTTGTCACGTCATCCAGATTTGATAGCACTAGAATTAAGGTTGTTGTCCTGGAAATTCATTAAAAGGATTACCTTATAATTAGAAATTCTTTGATGTAGTTGTGAATAAATTTTGTAAGTAATTAACATACCCAGATGCTTGCAGATAGGGATCTACAGGATTTGCGACTTGTAATGGTAAATAAGATAATTCATTTGATGATATTTGACTGGAAAAGATATTGAACGATCTATCCACCATATACATAATTTTCTGGATATATACTGACGTTTCCTGATGAGGTTATGCATTACCTCTCCTTACTTATGACAATTTCAAAATTACATTTAGGTGACACTTGTACCTTCTACCATTTTTACCTACCTCTATAACTCAAACTGTAAATTCTGAGTTTATCTTTAATCTATTTGGCTTTACCTGGTGATGTTTGACTTTTCTTTCTTATTTTAACATTCCAATTGAATTTGATATTTTGTGAAAGGTTCAAGCAGAATCTAGAGGAGATCTCCGACCAGATCCTCGATTTGATGCTATCAATATTGTTGCTCTTGCTGTTATGAATGATCAGGATTCTGTTATTGATGTACATGTGCTGGTGCACTGCAAAACTGAATCTTCTCAAAGGTAGGAAAACCTTCTATAAATTGAAGTTTAACTTAAACTTAGTAGGAAAACCTTCTATAAATTGAGGAAAGAGCTTGTTCATATATCATTTTTCAAAAATGATGGAACTCTAAGAATTGGTGTGCTAGTTTGATTCTTGTTTAGCAAAAATTAGTGCATTTCACTTTTTCAGTTTCTTGGTTGAAATGAGGTTGTCTGCTTTTGATTTCTCAAGCTACTGAAGTCCTTGCTTTGTTACATGCCTGGGGCAGATATACACACCACTGTGTTATTATGACATTCATTCTCTCATATTTAATTTATGATGTATGTTGCATTTCTACGTATAGGTAGCCAGCTGCAATTCATTGACTTATTAAACCCAGGTTATTTAGACATCATTTTGGGATCATTTTTCTTCTAATTTTCTCACTTTATCATTATATATTTCATATTTAAGTTGTGAGGTGCAATGTAAGGACATGATAATTATTGGGGAAAAGGACACTAGAAGTGTCATAACTTTTGTATGGCACCCAATTTGGTGCCAAAACTTTTCGTTGGATTACTTAAGTTTTTACTTTTAAAAAAAATGATCATTGAAGTGCTACCTCCGATTTAGGAGGTCAGAAATTCGACGTGGCAATATTCTAACATTTCTTCCAATCAACATGGCTTATCGGTGTGTCCAGTCAGCCTAAAGTCACAAAAGATGACTTGGAGAAAAATTCATCTCCTTCCTTAAACCCTAACCTTACAACCGTGGATTTGGGGCAAAATTAGTAATTGAAACTTGCAATAGAGGCCTGCCATTTCATTTATGTGATTTTGTTTTACTGAAATTACAATTTTAAAGTGGGATTTTGAGGATGGATGGTAATAGAGAGCCGTGATGAAGGTTTGGAGGAGGACAATGTCACCCTTGCAGATGCTCATGGTGGAGAGGCAGGAGGTGAGTGAATTGATGGAGTGCTAGAGCTCATGAAAGGGGATGTGGAGACTGGAGGAGGTGTAAATGAAGGCGGTGGAGCCACAGTGGGAACAGAAGGAGATGAAGCTGGTGATGTCGAGGGAGGGTTTGAGGGGGAAGGGGAATAGGTTGCACTTGCTGTAGAAGGTGGAGTTGGAGCTGTAGAAACAGCTTTTGGGGTCGATTTGCAGTGGGTTGGTCGCCTTTGAAGATAGGAGTCTTCTTGAACTTGAGCTTCAAGCCAAGCAAACTATGCTCTGGGATGAAAGAGAGAGAGAGAGAGAGAGAGAGAGAGAGAGAGAGAGAGAGAGAGAGAGAGAATGAGTTTGAAGGCCAGGTCATTGTCCACGTTGGACTTCCTTTTTTATAAGAAAGCCGCATAGACATTAAATTTCATACAAAAAAGCCACGTGGAACGAAATACTGGAATTTATTGCTAGAGGCACTTAAGTGATCATTTTTTCTCCGATTTAGCACTTAAGTGATCTAGCAAAAAGTTACTAAAGTGAGCGTCGCATGAAAGTTATGGCACTTTTGATGTCATTTTCCCTAATTATTGCATTACTCTAATTTAAGAGTAGTGTTAGTGATGATGTGGGGCATAATGAAACTTTGTAGGTTGATAGTGTCAGGTGATGGAAGTCTAAAAAGAATCAAACTAGCACACCAATTCTTAGAGTTCAAAAAGCAATACCTGTATAGCACTTTATGTTATGAACAAGGCTAATTTGTTGAGCCCTTTGTACGTGCTGTATTTTTTTTTATTGTCATCTTGAAGGAGTCATGATGGAGTATCCAGCTGTGAGGTTTTAGTGTTTCCGCAAGAAAATCAATTGCTGATCCATTTTGCGAAGATCGTTAGCAAGTTTGATCCAGATATACTGGTGGGATGGGATGTTCAAGGCACTTCTCTTGGTTTTTTGGCTGAGAGGGCTTCATATCTGGGAATTGGTTTGCTTAATATGATATCTCGAGTACCATCGGACAGCAAAGCTTTTTCTGGAGAATCAGGGCTTATTGACAAAGGGATTCCAGAGAATGCACCAACTGAACCTTTGATGCTTGATTCTGTACAAATGGGAGATGCTATTATTGAAGATGAGTGGGGTAGAACCCATGCTAGTGGTCTTCATGTTGGTGGACGAATTGTCCTAAATGTTTGGCGCTTGGTGCGTGGTGAAGTTAAGCACAACATGTATACAGTGGAAGCTGTAGCTGAAGTTGTTTTGAGAAGGAAAATTCCCTCATTTCAGCACAAAGTACTGACAAAATGGTTCTCTAGTGGGCCTGGACGAGCAAGATATCGTTGTCTTGAATACATGATTGAGAGAGCGAAGCTGAACATAGAGATTATCAATCAACTTGACTTGGTATTTCTACGCAATAATATAATTTTGTGGTTCAACTGTATTTTTCCATGCATAAACATTCAATGTTTCCTTGGTTCAAGTTTTTAATCTATGCTGTGCATCAAACCTAGTGGAAGGTTGCTTGTGTTTAAATAGTCCATATGAAATTAAAGGGGGGTGGGGGGGGTGGGGGTGTAATTGCTGATAAAGAAGCTTGAGGAAGAGACGCCTTATATGCTGATGGCATTCCAGTTTTATTAATAATTGATTGCACGAATAGGAAGGATTATGACATGATTGGATTTTGTACACAAGTTTTGAGGATTTTAGATGAAACATTCCTTTTTAATACATTTTCTTTATCATATATGCGTAAACATTTGTTGTTCTGTGGTTCAAGCTTTTATTTGATGTTGTGCATCAAACCTAGTGGAAGGCTTTTTGTATTTTCATAGTTCATAGGAAGTCAACGGGGAAAATGATGAAGAAGCTTAAGGGAGCCATACGTCATGTGCAGATTGCTTTTCAGTCTTAGAATCTTAGTTAATGAACTCAAGTGCTAAACCATCACTTAAGAGTTAAATTGTGTGAACTCTCTTTTGTACCTTTTGTGGGGTGGGGAATTCTTACTAGTCCATCATTTGTCTTCATAGAAGAACATCAAGTGAACTTTCCCTTTTCATGTGTGCTTTCTGTAATTTCATTTCTTGTCAGTTTTTGTGGGCTTAGTACATCTGCCTAATTTGTGAACTTTTTGCAGGTCAACCGAACTGCAGAACTTGCTCGCGTCTTTGGTATTGACTTTTTCTCTGTTCTTTCTCGAGGTTCACAATACCGTGTTGAATCTATGTTCCTCAGGTTGGCTCATACTCAAAACTACATTGCCATTTCGCCTGGGAATCAACAGGTACTAGTCCACCTTACTCTTTCTAAAACCTTTAATACTGCAGAGAAGAATGAGGGAGGAATTGTCTGATTTTGGGAGGGAACAGATGTTTGCTTTTTATTTTCTCAATGCCACCACTAGGGCTTTTTTCTCTCATTTTCAATGAGTTACGCGAAGCTCCTTTTCATTATTTGGATCCAGCTGGCTTTTGAACAATGAATATGAAATTGTAATCAGCATGTTTGCCGTGCCTTTAATGTCTATGTTTTGTATTTTGTATCAAAGAGTTAGTGATTTACTTCTTTAGGTATTTTTAATTTTTTTTCCCTATATCATTATAGATGTCAGAAAAGTACTGCATAATGTTTGACTAATGCTCTTTACACCAAAAATCATACTGGGTTATGCTTTATGATACTTACTCCATGCAGATTCTTGTCCCAAAAATCTTTCAATGACAATATATAAGAGGAGATGTCATAAATTTATATATAAGTAGTGTATGGGCACCACAATCAGCACTTTTCATGTCTGTCTTTTTGCTTAGTATATGAGATACCCTGTGACAATGTAGAAGTATGTTAGATTGTAATGCTTATTTAGAAGTATGAAATGATTGGTTCAAATCCTTTATATGGTGCTTTCCAGCTCTTCTACAATTTATCCATCAAGCGACTTTTAATTCTTTGATAATATTGTTTCTGTTCATTTGGTTTCTTCCCTGTTTCTGGTAGATGTACATGTATTATATTTTATGTTCCTGCAGGGATTCTTATATTGACTTAACAAAACAGTTACCTTTCCTTCTGGTTGACTAGGTTGCTTCACAACCTGCAATGGAGTGCATACCCCTGGTGATGGAACCAGAATCTGGTTTTTATGCAGATCCTGTAATTGTTTTGGATTTTCAGTCTCTATATCCATCAATGATAATCGCATACAATCTTTGCTTTTGCACATGCCTCGGAAAAGTTGTGCCTTCGAAGGCCAACACACTTGGAGTCACTTCTTTTACAGCAGATCAATATGTTCTGCGAGATTTAAAAGATCAAATGCTTTTGACACCAAATGGCGTAATGTATGTGCCTCCAAAGGTAATCTAGGGTGTAAAGTAATTTGCTCTCTTTGTATTTATATATTGTGGAGCAATTTCTTAAGTTTTTGAGATTTTGGGTAAAAGGGTGTTTGACATGCATTAGATCATAGTTCCAGAGTTTGAATTCTAACAATCATTGTATTTCTGCCTTTTTCTTTTTGCTTTTTTTTTAAGTTTTACTGTCTCTATCCAGGTTGTCTGTGAGATGTGGCTATGTCCATGTCCATGTCCAGCTAAGGGTTGATTTAGATGCAGGAGTGTTAGGACAAACACTCTATATACTCATTAATTCAAGGGCTTAAGCTTTTGGGGAGATAGTTATGGTTTTAAATATGCGCCAACTTAAGCATGTTTATTTGGTATATTCCACGCACTGTTATGGGTGTACTTTAGTGCATAATTATGACAATACTAAGCATCTAGGCAGACATCTATGCATGAGGATACAACTCAGTTTGATGTTTTTGCAAATTAAGTGTCCTTACTCACGAAAGGTCAGATTCTTGAAAGGTATTATGGATGAGTGGGCAGACCAATACTAGATAAGACTTAAAGAGTGTATACAATTTTCCATTGTCTGGCAAACTTGCATTTCAGCAATAATGTAGGTGATGTGATTGGTTCTATTTGCCAATTCCTGGGTTTTTTATATGGAGGAATTGGTCTACTGTGATGTTGAATTTCCCTGTTGAAGCTCTATAGCTGCTTTTATGTTGAATTTCCCTGTTGTAACTTGAATTTTAGACACATCTTTCTCATGGAGATAATTTGCAGAAGAAAAATAGTCTGATAAACTGTCATGATGCAGGTACGTAAGGGCATACTGCCTCGTTTACTGGAGGAAATATTGTCAACGAGAATAATGGTAAAGCAAGCAATGAAAAAATTAACATCTCCACAGCAAGTTCTTTACAGGGTAAGGCCTGGGCACCTATAAATTTATTACTGGAATCAGGTAGATTATTAGCTTGGCATGACTAGTTTATTTTGGTTTTTTTGCTTGAGGCAATTTCACACTCCCCCCTCTAATTTAAATGTTTGCTTGAAACTATGGTTACTTGTTGCTTGTTGATTCCTCTGCTCACTGTAGCTTGCAGGTCTCCGTTTTGTATGATATAAACATTGAAATTTTGATTGCTCTTGTTCTACAAAATATGATGTGAAATCATGAAAGGTGGTTAAGCAGCTCTTCTCTTGTTACAGATTTTTAATTCGAGGCAACTTGCTTTGAAGCTAATAGCCAATGTAACCTATGGCTATACTGCTGCGGGTTTTAGTGGCCGCATGCCCTGTGCAGAGCTTGCAGATAGTATTGTTCAGTGTGGCCGCAGAACATTAGAGAATGCAATTTCCCTTGTAAATGCAAATGACAAGTGGAACGCAAAAGTTATCTATGGGGATACTGATAGGTAAAGACAGTTTATCTCTGGGAAAGATGAAAAGCATCATCTCAATGAAAATTTTCAGCATTTTTAGCCCATGCCTGTTCTTGGACATCAATTACCATGTTCAAGACTCAAAAAGTTGTGACTTGTGTGATGTTACAAACACCATGTTTATGAGTTATGGAGGCATGCTATAAGTTGTTTCCTCATTTATCTGGTTACAACACTAACTGGTTTAGTGCTGATATTATTCAGAAGTCTTTCTCACTCTAGATGTTTTTCACGGCAAATTAGCTGATGGTGCTTAATCTAGACATATAAGAACCTCATGATTATCTGCCTTTTAGTCTAGCAAGTGATAATTTTCTTTCCTTCTGTTTTTGCGCATAGTATGTTTGTCCTCTTGAAAGGACGAACTGTCAAGGATGCTTTTCAAATTGGTCAAGAGATCGTCTCTGCAGTAAATGAAATGAATCCAAACCCAGTTGCTTTGAAGATGGAGAAAGTCTATCACCCTTGCTTCCTCCTTACAAAGAAGCGTTATGTAGGTTACAGCTATGAGAGTCCCGACCAAATAGAACCTCTTTTTGATGCCAAAGGTATTGAAACAGTACGCAGAGATACATGTCGAGCAGTCGCCAAAACTATGGAGCAATCTTTGAGGATCTATTTTGAGCAGCAAGACATTTCCAAGGTAAAGTCTTGTCTGTTCTCTTTCTTCTGTGGATATGTTTTCCTTATTTTTAACTTAATTCCCAGAGCAAACTTTTAGGACTTATTTGTCCAAATTTTTTCCTGATATAGTGTTGAACTTAAGAAGGTGGTCTTCTACTTTTCCTTGGTGTTCAAGTTGAAGAACTTGTAAAGTTAGACATCGTGATCTTGGATTTTATCTTGTCCAGACATAAATGGAAGAAAATGAGATTCATACTATTTGATTTGTATTCGTTTATCCTAATATACCATCTAGACTAGATAAAATTATTGAATACTATTCAAATTACTAAGACAACACTTACTTCTCAAGTCTACACCTGGTTCATTTGTTTACTCTTTTTTGTGCCAGTTATAAGGTGCCAACTCATATCTCTGTTGAGGATTTATACCGCATGCTTGTCATAGAAAGGACTTCCTAATCATTGTGACAGATGGATTATGTGTCTGTCTAAAACTTGGAAGGGTAACTTAGATTCATTTGAAAATCTTCCTTTTAGTCTTGTAATTAGTTCGAGACTTCAAAAATCTTGACTCTTAAGTACATCTGCCCGTGTTTTTCTGCTCTAGATATCAGGCAGATGGTGTGTTCTTAGTCTACATACATTTTCAATTCTTCCTTTATGTTTTGCAGAAGGATAAAATGTTTCATTAGTTTATAGATAACCATGCGCTGCATGGCTACATGTGAGACAGGTGCTCTGAAAAATTCAAACTGTACTAGTTTAGGAGTTTGACTCTTTAATGCATACTCCATTGCCTGCGTGAATTGAAACAAGTAAATGTACATGTCTGTCTACTTATTCTCACTTGATTATTATTCATTAGGGGTTTCAATGGTTCTGCTGAAACCCCAATTATTTCTGAAGAATGCATATGATGTGTAGATCCATAATCTTTCAAACAGCTGGTGATTCTGTTGGACCCAGAAGTAAACATTGGAGAATTTAGTAATCTGAGTGATCCAATTTATGTTTTGATGTTTCTGGAATGCGTACTGGCTTTTGTTTAGCTGGAAGCCTTTCTTTGAAGGGTGATTTGTAGAGTTTTAAAATGCTACTTTATATTGCTCTCTTTGCACAGGTTAAAGCATACTTATACCGCCAGTGGACAAGGATTCTCTCTGGAAGGGCATCTCTTCAGGATTTTGTTTTTGCAAAGGAAGTTCGATTAGGTACTTACAGTACAAGGCCCTCCTCATCACTCCCACCTGCAGCGATTGTTGCAACAAAAGCAATGAGAATCGATCCCAGGGCAGAACCATGTTATGCAGAGAGAATACCATATGTTGTTGTCCATGGGGAGCCAGGGGCACGCCTAGTGGATATGGTCGTTGATCCTATGGAGGTTTTGGCAATTGATTCACCTTTTCGACTGAATGAACTGTATTATATAAAGAAGCAGATAATTCCAACTTTGCAGCGAGTATTTGGACTTGTTGGTGCTGACCTAAACCAATGGTTTTCAGAGATGCCCCGCCCTATTAGGGAAAATTTTGCGAAACGCGCCATTGGTTCACCTAATCCACAGCGAAAACGAATTGATTTCTACTATCTTTCAAAACATTGTATACTTTGTGGTGAGCTGGTCCCGACATCAGCGTATTTATGCAATAAATGTTCACACAAGAGGCCAGCTGCTGCAACAGCTTTAGTTGGGAGGACATCAAGAGTGGAGAGAGAGATCCAACATCTTGCTGCAGTGAGTATTTCTAACAGTCGAATCATAACAGAGTCTGCAGTATTAAGTTTTCTGTGCGTTGGCATTTGTTTTGGTGTCTTATCTGTCCATCTGAATGCATTCTAGAGATGATATTGCTGGCCTCATCATGCTAGATAATTCAATGAATTGTGTAAAATATTTTCTGCTATCATTATTGGATGAATGGTTGACCAATAATCTTAATATTTTCGACACGTGAAGCTCTTGTTCCAGGTTCTTATGGTCTTGTATCTGCCTTTTCCTTTTTTAATTGTCTAACTGGTGTAAACTGTCTCCTCTCTATTGTTTTTTAATCAATATTTGGAATATATGGAGTCTCCATATGCATGCAGAATCCTGTGTGGCAGCATTTTTCGATCTTCAGCTGCAGTCTTATTTAGCAATATTAACGAGCTCGTGGTCGCTTCACATAATTTTCTTTGAATGATCCATGCAGATATGTCGGCATTGTGGTGGAGGGGACTGGATTTTGGAAAGTGGGGTGAAGTGCACTTCACTCGCTTGTCCAGTGTTCTATGAGAGGCGCAAAGTTCAGAAAGAGCTACGAGGCCTTTCCGCTGTGACCACTGAGGCAGGCTTGTACCCTAAGTGTATGGTCGAGTGGTTTTGATTTTTGACCATAAAAGTCATTCCCTTTCGAGCATGAACAGGGTCAAGGCGGTGCCAGCATCTTTGCCGCTTTCAGCCGTCGGTGATTCACTTCCTGTTTCTTGTGGAGGTTCTCAGTTTGTTGTAATGTCGTCGGTAAACTTTCATCCCTCGAATCTGTGGATTCATCTGATGTTGGTTGAGGGGACAGAAGAACATGTGAGCCCAGGCTGATGTTACAACCATCAAAGAGGACAACAAAGGACTCGTCCACCTACTTCTCATGGCGAGCCTCGGGCGGAGAAAGAATACCCAAAGCATACTCAGGTTCTTTCGAAACAAATGCATTTAACAGCTAACGAAGCTTTGAGTTCATACCGGGAGCTGCCAATGGCTGCGTGTAGAACGATCTGTAGTAAATGTGTATATACAACACACAGAAAAGGAAAAGTTCTTGACTGTTATCAGCTAATGTTATGCTGAAAGCACAGTTTGAATTGAACTGCAGTCTGTGCTCCGACGTTTGAATTGAGTAGAGGCTGCCCTACTGTGGCCTTCATCTCATCCACACTGCCATGTTTACTTGTGATTGTTGTGTAGCCTTACGGCTTCGCCCCATCGATCGCTATCCCGTGCTCGAACTAGGGGTGAGCACGGTTCCCGGGTAGAACCGGGAACCGGAGAACCGAACCGGAGGGTCCGGTTCGGTTCTCGGTTCTAAGGAACCCGGTTCCGGTTCCCGGTTCCTCATTTTCTGGAACCGGCAGTTCCGGTTCCGGTTCCCGGTTCCTAATAGAACCGTAACCGGAACCGGAACCGGAACCGTGAACCGAAACCGGAACCGGAACCGGTCCGGTCCAGCCTTCCTCCTTCCCAAAAAAACCCCCAATTTCTAACCTAATTTTTCCCCCTTTTCTCTCTTCCCTCTCTCTCTCCATCTCTCCCGTCTTCAGTCGCCGATGCGCACTTTCTGGTCTCACTCCCGCGCCGTCGCTTTCTGTTTCCGCTGCAGGAGTTGGAGGAGGTCCAGGATGTCTTCCGATCGCTCCCTTCTTCCTGTTCCCGACCGCCGCGTCGTGGTCCGTCCTCTTCCCACCCGAACTTGCGATGACTCCCGTTGCTTTTTGCTTTTTTTTTCGACGAGTTTCGTAGCGTTAGGAGAGTGATGCCGCTATCGGTGAAAACTGCAGCTAGGTTGCGGATCAGTGTCCGTGGATTTCTTGGCGGCGGTGGCCTCGTACCCCAAGCCCGACGACAAGATCCGGAGCACCAGCTTGAAGGTTTTTTTGCTTTTTCCCCCGCCCTTAGATTGATTTCCTCTTCCTTATCCTCGTTCTCTAATTTAATCGCAACAAGTTTGCTCAAAGGTCTCGTTGCCCGTTTGTTGTGGTTACATTGAGGTTTGATGTGCATTGTAGATGGACGATGGACGATTGCACTTATAGTGCCGTTGCTTTTGTTAGATTGTGATTTTTAAAATCTGGTGTATGCACCTTGCTTAGGTTCAAGGTAGTGGGAATGCCGGTAATGCTTTGACTTGTGCTGCGCATTTGGGCTTGAATCCAAGGCTAATTTCGAAGGTTGTAAAAACATCTCTTTGCGGATTTATGTGGTTTTTGTGTTGTGGAGTTACTACATGTGACAATCATTAGGTTGCTGATGATGCCCAAGGCAGGAGTATATTGGCGGAGCTGGAGGCCGACGGCGTCGATACTTCCTTTTTGGTGGTGAGCTCTTATTATCATTTCAATTAATATAAATTGGCCAGCAAAAATTTGTCCGTGATGTCTTTGTCTTTGATATAGTAACGTGTCAGCATCTCATTTATTTATTATTCTAATTAGTAAATAATGAAGAAGCACAAATGATATGTGCCAATCACTTGTACATGTTAAAAGGCACTTGTTCAATCCTTTAAGTAGTTGAACTTACAATTTAAAAGTTCTTTTCATTAATATCAGAAAGTTTTGGATCTCTCAAATGCAAGGGAAGGCTCTGTACACGGGTGTCACTACATTGAACATTTGCTTCTTGTTTCCTTGACTCTGATGATATGAACTGATCCAACTGTTCAAAAACCACCTTCAAGAAATTTTTGGTGATATAGTGCACCTTTCTAGACATTAAAACCTCTGGGTGATTCTAAACAGTTAGTATTGGAGTATTGGAGTATTGGAAATGTTGATACTGTTGCTCTTCTTTGCAATCATAATTTCAGCTTTACTATAGGCTTCAAAGAAGTGCCAAGCACTTTCAGAGGGTCCATAAGAAGCTTTAACTTTGTTAGTAACTGCAATGTGGCCATTCTTGATAACCTTAAGGTGGATAGAGCACTTCTCGTGGTCAAGATGGGAAAGATTCTGTGGGATGAGGAACACTTTTGCTGCAAAGTGCTGTGCAGGATATGCCTACTTGATATGGTCATGAGATGTTCTTACATTTGTGGTACAAGATCACATTAGTTTGATATTTCTAAAAACCACCCCTTTGCTGGAGCTGACAGATTTTTCTATGACATCCAATGATTTATTATCCAAAAACTTTGTAGAAATCACAGAAAAGCTTGAGATATCGACTTAAGTGTGGAGCAGCTTTAATTTAGCATATAAATGCCAACAGTTGGTTCTTGTTCACTTCTGATATAATTTCAACTACCAATCAAGCTGAACTTTTCTTTGCAATAGTTTAATAATTTGGCCAATCATCCTCCATTCCTTCTGGTCTCTCTATGCATTTCAATTATGGCAGTGGATGATGCACCTGAAGAGAGATTCCTCTGAAATATTTGGGAGATTTCTCTGAAATGCTCTGCATTTTAATCTCAATTGATGTTTTTTCTCATTGAACAATTTAAACTGAAGCATTTGACAAGATATTTTGCAGCACACTATGGTTTTGC
The DNA here is from genome assembly GCA_014182735.1 of Corymbia maculata. Taxonomy (NCBI): domain Eukaryota; kingdom Viridiplantae; phylum Streptophyta; class Magnoliopsida; order Myrtales; family Myrtaceae; genus Corymbia; species Corymbia maculata. The sequence continues at coordinate 22,827,147 of CM024683.1, read as the reverse complement.
CCCTTTTCCAACTAAATATAAGATGCCACTTGCTTGTTGAATCTCACACCATCAGTCTAATTGCTTCCCTGATTTTCTCTTAGTCATCGATGATGTAAATCCCTCATTTTGTAGATAATCTTATTCTTTAATTTGTGAGACTTGTGCTGTATCTTCTGCTTTGCAATATGATCAATATCCAGAAAAAAAGAATCATGGATGATGACATGATTGTTTTATAACTTAGGGAGATCTTTATAGAAATTATGTCGCTATCATTATAAAGACTATATTGGAATGGATGATCACGGTTCCCGATTCTAGGGGGGGTTCTGATTCCCGATTCTCTTTTTTTTTCGAACCGGCAACCGGCTCCACTTAAATGAAAAAAAAAGAAGAAGAACCTGTTGGACCACGAACCCCCGGAACTTTCAGATGGTTCGGGTAAAAAAAAATGAGGAACCCGTGCCCGAGGGTAGGTTCCGGGTTCCAAGGAACCTCGTAAGGAACCCGGAACCGCTCACCCCTAGCTCGAACTTTCAGATGGTTCGCAAAAAATATTCACAAATTTGAATTCACGGAATACATTTTCCCCATTTTCCGGCAATTAGATCGTTTAGGAAAATGAGGTATTGGAAAAAGGTTTTTTAGTCAATGAAAAAGCTATGTTTAAATTTAAAATAATAATTCTCTTAAAAAAATAGGAAAGAAACCTTATGCTTGGCTACGGGAATCCCAACCCTGATTCTCAAGCCCTCGGTAGCGACCCCGGGTCCATTGAGATGGGCTTGGGACCTTGGCTCTTGTGTTGGGGTCCATGGTGCTTGGGTGAAGTTCATTGAGGCCTAGCTCGAGACTCCACTGCTCATGCCCAAGTTCCGAGGTCAGGCCTTAAACTAAGGCACTTGGGACCGTTCCTTGGGGCTTGAGCCTGAGTCTGTCGTGGCCAGAAACAAGAGGCTAGGCCCGAGACCCCGACGTTGAGTCCCGAGTCTCCAGCCCCCAAATGTGATAATAATTTATGGTTAATTTTACAATTGAAACTCCAAACTGATACACCTAGAGTTTGGGATTAGAAGCGTAAAATGAGTGTGGAGTATAATTCGGCGTCCGGGTCGGGTCCATCTTGGCACGTGGGGTACACCTTCGGTTTTCCGGCAAATTTCTACAATTGAAAGCGCAGCCCACTTAGGTCCAATACGACTACAGTCTTCGGCCCATTTCAGAAAAAAAGCCCACTAAGGCCTTTTGGGTTTTAGCTGCTTCTTCTTCTTCTTCTTCCTCCTTCCCGCTTCTGCTTCCTGGTCAGGCTGTGAGAGATTCATGGCCGACGATGACGTCATTGCTTAAACCCTAAATAAACCTCTCGCTTTCTCTCTCTAAAACTCCCCCACCTCCCTCTCTCTTTCCCTCTCTAGATGTCGCGAACCCCAATCTCTCTCCTCATCCTTAGGCGCCTCTCCCCACCTCCCCAACCCCTAGACCCTACGCCCCCTTCGCCGGCCGGTGCTTCTCCTCCGCCTCCCCGTCAGCTCCCTCGCCGGAGCCGCCGCCGCAGCCGCCGACGAAGCCCTCCAACCTCTCGGCTCGCCTCAGCGTCGTGTTCGACCAGATCGACGCCATCGAGAAGGAGCGCGAGCGGTCTCAGAAGGACGAGACCCTCCAGCGGATACGCGCCTGGCGCGAGGCGAAGGGCGCTCACGTGCCGCCGCGGGGCGCAGGCGCCGAGACGGCGGAAGCGGCCGGGGCGTCGAGCTTGGATGGCGGCGATGGTGAGGGTGAGAGATCGAGGGAGGAGGTCGGTTCGCCGGAGAGTGGAGTGAGTGGTTCGAGGGGAGGGGAGCCGGTGAAGGAGGTGGAGTTGGTGCATCCGTGGAGGGAGTGGATTGAGTTGATGGAGAGGCTGGTGCAGCAGAATTACTTTGATCATAGGAGGAAGGATGAGGACATGATGATGCGGGAATCGGGTCTCGAGGTTGGAGATGTCCCAGAGGAGCGTTTCGATGTTAATGCTGATCTCAAGACTGTTCAGACGGCTTGTTTGAATTTTGGGAAGGACCGGTTTGACATCTTGAGGTATGTGGCGGTGATGGTTGAAGCCATTTTGCAATCTCAGTATCTAATGTGACTGCAAAATAACTCTTGAGATGTTCCAAATGTGATAACTTTGTCAATTGGGTTCGTAACAAAGGAAGACTGTAATGAAGTTTTTTTTATGTACACTGTGGCATAATACCATGTAAGTTTTTGGAGTTTTCAGTGAAAACTCAGCAAACCAACAACTCGACCCAAATGCGGGTCATTTTGAATAGAAGTGAAATGATTGAAAGTCCTATGTAGACTATTTAGCTTGAGGGCAGAATTTTAGTTCGTTCAAAGATCTGGTTTTTCCTGCTGCGTTGAATAAATATCTAGCTAACACAACTTGTCTGCATTAGAATAGTTTTGTTTGTTTAGTAGTGACCAGAATGTTTGGTAAAAGTAGAGGTTATATTAGAACTTTGAAGGTGCGCAATTTAAGTTGGTTGCTGGTGAGTATATCTAGAGGTTTCTTGGCTTGAGGGTTTGGTAGCCAAGTAGAGTAGGCAAGGCTCTCCACTTTTCTTAATTTTCCATGAGGAATGGTTAAGATAAGATCTAGGAAATATATCAGTATCCTTTCTAGCTAATAAAGTATGAGATTTCTAATTGGATTTTAATAAGGAAGAGCTGGTGGACTTTGGTTAGCTAGACTGCTGCATAGTTGAGTTTTCCCATTGGAAACTGAAGTGCATTTCACTCGATGTATTCATAATGCGCTCCTTGAGTCCATTTAAACAAATCATCTCAATGTGGATTGTGTTTGAATATCTGGAGAAAAGGCTTACATCAGGTATTTAGGTTGAAATTCATTTGAATAGAGTACAATAGATGAATAATCATTTTCTTCTTTCAGGGATAATCCTTTTAAATGGTTTTATGTTTAGTTTCCCTAGTGTAAGAAGAATAAGATGAGCATAGACCATGTTGACACTCAAGCTAATCAAAGTTGGATCTTTCATAATCTCAACTCATATTAGCGAGTAGGGTTGAGATTATTGACTGTCTTTGCACTACAGTCTTTGTATATGATAGCACCTTGTTTAATATTGGCTGAGGTAAAATTGATGTCAGGTCATTGTCGAGACAGGACATTCAAATTCTTGTTGGTTATGGATGTCCTACTGCTGACAAGAAGGTGGTTATGGCTGCCAAACTACTGAGAAAGCATGTGCACCTTGATGAAGGAGATGTAAGAGTTGCATCTTTTACTTGTTAGTTCTTCTAATTTGGGCATGGTTTTGTGTCTACTTGAACAAACTGGGTTATTTGTTTTGGGTATTATAATCTTTTTTTATATTATATCTTCATTTTCTAGGTTCACCCTTCAAATGATCTATATGTTCACCATGCTGCTTCTGCTGCCTGTCTATGAGAATAGATATGCAAGCATGCATATCTGTCCTCTCTTTCTACTTTTGAGTATCTATTTTCTTATTATTTTTCAGTAAAAGTACTTCTCCTCTGTCTTCAATTGCTTGCAGGCTATTTTCTCTGTCTTTAACATGTGTATCCTCAGGATATAACTGATCAATTTACAGGTTTGTAGTTCATGTAATCTGAGGAGCTCCTGTGAAAAAGCCTATCTTTTGACCAACAAAGAGGATGAGGCACGTACAATTGATGTAGTGCGAGTTCTATCTACATTTGGTCTTGATCATGCCCATGGCTTAGTGGCAAATAAATCTCTTCTGAAGCAAAAATCTCTTAAAATTGTTGTCCGCAAGTTGCTTCATCAGATTGTTAAGTTGAGTGCAGTTCCTATTGATCCAAATCTTCCCCCTCCAGTTATTAAAAGGCCTCCACCGAAGGTCAAACAACCTCCACCAACTCCGAAGAGACGAGTTGGACGGGATGATGTGGAAATGAAGAAAGGAGACTGGTTATGTCCTAAGTATGATTCTTTACTTGTTTCTTACACTTGCAATACCATTTAGGATTTCTCATTAATTAGATCCACAATTTCAATAGACTTTGCTGAACACTTATTTATGACTCTCATATGCATAATATATAATACTAGGACACCTAATGTGATTTCCGCAAAATTTAAATAGCCGTTTCTAGCACTTTTTATTCACATTTTAATTTCCCATCCTTGAGATCTTCCTATGGACTTATCTACATGGGGCTTGCAGTGTCTGAAGAGCTGAATGATGCTGGATATTTATCATATTGAAAAAAATTATGTCTTTCTTACCTTTCTGTTTGATGATTTCTTATATGCATGAATCTATCAAAGTTGGTCTTTTCGAAGATACCAAAAATTGTAATATGGTTTCAGGTGCGACTTCATGAATTTTGCAAAGAATTCAGTGTGCCTACAGTGTGATGCAAAGCGTCCAAAGAGACAGCTGCTTCCAGGAGAATGGGAATGCCCGGAGTAAGTCTTCAAAACTCTGAGATTATATGAAACTTTGTAGTTTGTGAAGTCTGCATTGATGGTGCCAGCATTCTAGGAGTTTTACAGTTACCTCATCTGTTATGCAATTTAAAGTTTTCATATTTACATGCCAGTTCTTTACTAGTTGTGGAAATTGTGCTTCCCTTTTAATACTGCAGTGATTATTCACTCATTTTACACTTTAAGTCATAGTCAAGACTTTGTCTCTCCCTGAGCTTGGACAGGTTTTATTTTTTTTCTTTTGCACTGATGGTGCCCATGTTGTTGGAGCTTTATTGTTGCATCATTTAGCATGCAATTTTAAGTTGTTTACATGCCAGTTCTTTACTAGTTGTGTGAATTGCCCTGCCCTTTTAATCTTACGATGATTATTCATTACTGCAGTAAATTTTATTCATTATATTGTTGAAAATATAATGAGCAAAGTGTCAAAGAATCTTCTTTGTGTACAGAGAGGCAGGAAGATGTGCCTCTGTACTTCTAATTTTACAACATACTGAATGAAAGGTGCATACTAATTGTGCATGTTACAATGCTCATACTGGTCCTGGTCTATGTTTTCTGTTAGGTGCAACTTCTTAAACTACCGGAGAAATACAGCCTGCTTCCATTGCGATTGCAAGCGCCCGCCTGACCAGTTCATGGAAGACAAATTGCAGGAAAGACATCAGAATCCAAGGACAAGGTTGGAGAGGACTGCCAGCCGCGCAGAAGTCTCTAATGCATGGAACTTTGATTTTGATGATGATGAATCTGATGGAGCAGATGTGGCTGCTTTTGAGTATGCAGACTCGTCAATGAAGGAAAAAGATTCTCCTTTACATAGCCCGGGGCAGGGAAGGAATCATCGAGGGTTTGAAGATGATTTTCACCAGAATAATAAATTCCCAAGAGTTGGCGACAGAGAATTTTCTGATTCCGATCATGGTTCTCGTACCGGTTTTAATGATTTTGATGATGAGGAAGATGACGTGGACAGTTACGAGCTAGATACACGGAATAATCAACCAGTTAGGAATAGGCCATCGATAGATTTTTCTGAGATTGAAGGGGACTCTGGGTCTGAAGATGGAAACCTTGACAGTAAATCACTTGCTCAAGAAAGAGCAAGGTCGCTTCCTCCCAATAGGCCATTGAAACCTGTACGTCGCGGGCGCTCTGTTCCAGGTTCATATGATGATGAAGTTGATTTTGATTCTGAGGATGAAACTTCGGTCCGTCCTAACTGGAGATCTAGTCACGTCGCGGATTCTAGAAATAGAGGCAAAGGTAGAAGTCCTCCAGGTAAATTCAAGGGATTGAGCTATGGATCAGATGAAGAAGCTGGGCTGTATTCAGATTCAGCCGATGATTCGGATGAGGGCTTCCGGTCACGGAGAAGTAAACCGGGTAAATTTTCTGATAAAGTAGGACGTCAGAGGAATTCTCACTTTTCTGGCTACGAATCAGATGATCATGCCAGTTCTCACGGAACCAAGTTCAGAGGAAGAGGCATGGAACCCAATAGAAGAGGAGGCAAATTCGACGGGCGTGGCTTGCGTAGTAATAGGAACAACTTCTCGGATGATGACTTCGATAGGCCGTCGAGAGGGGCACGCGGTGGAGGTATCAGAAGTAGAGGACCTCGAGCAGATGAGTTCGGCGGGCGGAGGAATGATCAAGGTCTGATGGTCCGAGGAATTACAAGGGTCCCGGAGCAGGGAGATTCGAGAACAACCAGCGCGGAAGGTCTAACAAATACAAGGATGACGGTGGCGGTGGTGGCGGCGGCGACTCTGATGACTTCAAAAACCGAAGGCGTGTAATCGAGCGATGATCTCAGTTCACTGCTTATGACAAATTTTGATCCAATTCACGTACATTTACCGGAACAGGGGCTTCTAATCTTCTGCTAATCTGAGAGTTATCAACTCTGAGAGCACGGCGGAAACAGTGAAGTGGTTCGATCTTCCCTCCTCCTGGCCTCGTGATTTAATTTCAGGAGAAAAGAATTAGAGTTATTTGTACCAAAGTAGGGCACGACGAGGCTCGGCATTGTCGCATGTATGATTAAATTTTTTTTTTTCTTTTGCCTTTCTGAAAATTAAATTTTATAGTAAATCCTCGTAATAAAATGAATGGGGTCCACATTTTTTCGTGATTTCAATATGTCGGGCCGCATGACAAAACAAATCCGGTTGTCATGCCATATGGCAACACGTGACGCGTAGCGATTGCAGGAGCGAATACTCTCCGATCAGGTTTGAACTGTATGTCATGGATTAAATAACGGTTGAGAAGAATGAATAAAGTAGACAATCGTATTTCATAACCTTAGCTAAATAGAAGGTCGTGGATTACAAAAACTTGTATCTACCGGATGATTTCTACGTCGAGGACCGATTTGATCAAGCGTACTGAGAAATTACTTTTGTCATGCGAGTGCACGTGGCATAATTACGCCAGCTCCTACCAAAGAGCAAGCAAATTGGATGAGCAACCTGGCCAGTGAGCTTACAGGCCGATTCCAAGATTGATCGTTCTCGATTGTAGAAATAGGGATTCATAGGTTCCAACTTCTGTTCTTTCCTCATAAACTTACCTATCCTAGTGTCATGTTCTCAAGGTTCCCGTGACTAAATGACCGTGCATGAACGAGAAAGACCATCCAACTTGCCTAGGGCTTCCCTTAGGGCTTTTGGAATGTTCTCAGGGATATGCGACATGTAATTGCAACGAGGTCTAGAACTTTCTTAACATAAATGGTGGTAGTTGGTAGATGGGGAGATGCAATCTCGTCCATTGGATTGAATAATGATTAATTGTTTTGATCAAATGGCCTCTAGTATAAGATGTGTCATCCCCTCATTATAATCTATCTAACCATTTATTTCTTTCTCTTTCATAGGTTCTCATTTTATGATTTGGGTAAGTGAGTGAGTGATCAATTCCCAAACAAAGGCTCAACTTAGGCGGTCTAACGATCCCAAATGATTCAAGAGATCTTAAGTCAGTCATATAGATCTCGATCCCAAATGATCAGGCTATGACACTAGAATGATGAATCAATTGTTCGTAAAACCAATTGATCAAATGGATGAGTTGTTAATAGGCTTTTCGAGGCCCAAACTAGAAGCCTGTAAAAGCCCATCAATATTTTTTGGGCCAGAGCCCATTATCACTTCAAAGTGGGTTTTGAATTTTCACACTCTCTCTAGAGACCCTGAAGGTTCGTCGTGCTTGTAATGGCAGATTTCTAGACCTAGACTCACCGAGCTAACTCAGCTAAGTGGAAATTCACTCCTTATGATTTGATAACTTTCTTGAATCTTTTCAATTTGAGGCCGAAAACGGGAAAAAATTTCAGCTGCACACTCCGTTCAGTCGCCGAGAAATGCAAGTTCTACTGTTGATAGACAAATGCTTGAAGCGATTGATTTGGAGCAACTCAATGAATTTCATGCTGTAGAATCACCTACATATTTTTCATCGTCTCGTGGAACATGAATATGCAATCCGCTGAAGAGCTATGAGAATTCCATGATTAGACGTGATCGTTTGTTGTGTTCGGTTGATGTAGATTTCTTGGTTCTGTTTTGTACTTGTTTTGCTTGACTTGGAGAGTCATTTTTCGCTTTTTATTTGAGGAGATGGATTCTTTGATAATCTGGACACGAAAAAGCATAAGCAGACTTTACCAAAAAAAAAAAAAGCATAAGCAGACAATAAAATGGATAACTTTACTTCAAACGTGAACACATAAATTGTGCCGTAATTTAATCGCCGACAAACTTGGGAAGTGACTATTATAGATGGAATCAATCACGCATAAACTATTTTTGAATTTAATGGATGATAAAGCCTAAAGACTTGAAGATGAGGTACTTGGATATATAGCAAACATACGCGTCGGAATTTAATTAAGAATGCAAATAGCTAAGAAACACGTTGCAATTTAATCGACGACAATGACATGAGCTTAGAAATTAAAATCATGGTGCAAGTATGTAAAGATAACTAAAAGATAATGTGTTTATTTGTTTGTCCACATGGATCTCCAATAGATAAGCTACTATTTATAGTGTTCAAGTCATAACCGTCAAGGAGCAGTTCTCCTGTTGAAGCCATGTCTCCACATCTCAGAGAATCTTGTATCCAAACTCTTACGATGTCATGATCTTGCTGTCATGTGGAACCCCTCCTTTAAAAATCGGATTTGATCCTTCGTGTCCATATTTGTCGCCTTGTCCATTCTTGCTCCACGATTTACTGATCTTTGTTGTTCCACTCAAAAGTGATTTCGAATTTGAAAGTACATAACAGTAACCCGGTGCCCTAGTGTTTGGCCTTCTCCTAGTGTCTCAATTGGTAATCCATTGACCTCTTTAACAAATATCCTTGACAATTGTCAATCATGTGTCATTGTTAGGGTGAACATGGTTCAAGTGGGCGATTTCCACCCTTGAATCGGGAACTACCCACTAAGGGCTAGTTCTGAAAAATTAGAATCGGGAACATCCTATTGGTTCCATTGATTCACCTAGGAACTGGATAATCGGTCCGATCTAGTTTTTTGGGTGGGTCTATGGAACCAACAAGTGGGTTCTTGATTCCAATTTTGGTCTATTTCTTGGATGGATTTATGGAACCGGTCCCACCATGCTTCATGCACTTAATGCATTTTTTGAAGTCAGTCTAGTTCCCGGGTCAGTCCCGACCATGCTTCACGCATTCAATGCAAATTTTTGAAATAAGCCAAGGTAAAACAAAAAAAAGAACTTCCCTATTCTTAATTGTAAGATTAGTAAAAAATTGGGTTCATTATTAAAAGTTAAGAGTTGAGGTCATGAGTCGATAGTCATTAAGCTTGAGAGTGGAGGTCGTGGGTGAGAGATAGAGAGACGACTTAAATGAGGTGAGAGTACAAGACAATGGTTACTTAGTTAATGGGTGTTGAGTTTCAAATTAGGGATTTTAGGGTATTCATTTTTCTTAAAAAAATTTTTTTCAGAAAATTTTCTTAAAAATTAAATATATATTTATATATTATTAGTCCAATCTAGATCCATCTATAATCGAGAACTTGACCAATACCCACTAGTTCAAATTTATTGGAACCAAGAACCACATTGATCCCTTGGGAATTGTCAGCTTCGGTCCGTTTCCAATCCGGTTCCAAATGGTCCAAGTAGTTTCTGATTCTTTTGTACATCCTTAGTCATCGTATATTGACAACCGACTAATCATCAATGTATACCAACATTGATAATATTTATTATGGTCGTTAACAATAGCTCATGTGTTTAATAATAACTTGTACTCTAGTCACATGCCTATCCATGCTAACAACCTAATCAAATTTTGGTGCAAACAGTACTGATCTTTTCTTTTTTATCGGATAAGTGAGTAAATTGTTCTACTTTGTAATGGTGCAGGCCGAAAAATGTACAAGGCTGCTAATCGAAGAGCGATGCAAACTCTGGAGAAATTTTCGGGTTTCTTCTTCTGTCATCTTTGGGCCTTTTACCGACGCGGTTTTCCACCCCACGGACGGCATTCGCAACTGTTTGCGACAGCTTTTGGTCGCGCGGTTTGAATTCATCAGCTTAGATTTTTCCATAGGTCCTCGCTGATTCCTAGAACAGCGCCATGCCGAAGTACAAGGAGACAGACCATTGTTGGATTTATGACTACTTTTCTTTGCTAATGAGAAATTATTCAGAAATCTCATGCATGGCGCTTCTAGGGAAGCAAAAGGAGTTTATTTTGTTCTTGGTTACCTAGCCTTTTAGTTCAGAAACTTGCCCATGTACTTCTGCGTTTTGAGCTCGAGCAATTGGCCTTGAATCTTAATTGATTATTCCGAACCATGGCGAGATTCTTAAGGTTTTGGCCAAAACTATCTTAAAATTATGTGGGTGTGTGATTTATGTACCGAATAAACTCGTTAAATGCATTGATCTTTCGTAAAGTGAGAATTTGGGGGTTGAATTGATTCCAAAGCAATACATCAAACATAAGCAGTTCATTTCCACAAGGCTCCAAACTCTTTTTGTTCAATCTCAAAACAGAGCAAGGTCAGAGTAGAAACAAATGCAAATGTACAAGGATTGAGGAAAATTTTACTTAATTCCGATTTTAAATGAAATCATTTGGAGAGAATGTTTACTTTAGGATTTTGCTTTTGAGTCTGAGAAAGCAAAGAAAAATATAATTTGCTTTGGGAATTTGGCTTTTGGCACAGGTCATCTTTTTCTCAAATTTATAATATTAAATTTTTCTATAAGTGATCAATTTATTGCCAAATTTTTATATATCATGTTTATGTAAGTGATTCCAGCTAGTTACATCAGATTTTCTGACAAACTAAGTCTATGGAATCACTTGAAAGTGATCTATTCAAGCATTGTGACATTTAAATGATATTTTTGAAAAGTTTTAATACCAAAATAGGCATCATATAAAGTTATGGCACTAATATTGTCCTTTTTCACACATGTTTGTCATAAAAATTGGGTAATTTTTTAAACATGTTGGTAAGTTACCAACAATTTACCCATAAAACAAGCCACACAAATAATTTTCTCTACAAATAGTTTTTGTTTTATATGCTTTTGAACTAATTGAATTTTATTTAACTTGAAAAAATATTTTTAAACATGGAACAGTAAAGTTCTACCGGGCAATGTGACTGACTATGGCCAGCAGATCAAGTGATACTCTTGAACATCCCACGTGATAAGAAGCTCTGTCAATCTTAAGAATTGCCCCTTTTTTCTTATATTTCTGGATTTATCTCAAACTTATTACTGTCAGATAAGAGTATATAAAACAAGGAAATGAAGAATCAAGTTCACGAAATATGTTTATTCATTTATATTTTCTTCATGAAGTACACAAATGGAGCCTTACTAACCTCGACATCAGAGCGTTAGGAATTATAGAAATATTACAATGACATTATACACTAGACTTGCAAACTTAGCAACACCATATCGATATATACTGTTTATTTATATGTTCTATCACGTAGATAAATCTGAAAGTATATACTAGTAATGATAATTTCCCACATACATCTAGGAAAATAGGAGTTCAAAGGCATTTTTGATAGCCTTTTGATTTTCAATAACCAAATTGGTGTGACCACGTTTGGTCCAAACATCACATTGGCAAGGGACTGACGAAGAGCATTGTCACATAATCTTTGAGCTTGGTTCCAGAATGGGTATAGTTATCTCCATCACTGTATAACACATCCATCGCCCGCGAGAGATTGAGAACTCGTGTGAGAATCGGCGTTGGGATCACAGTTGGATGGAGAAACTCTTCATTGGTGTCCTTCCAGGCATCATTAACTCGTTTCCGAAGTTCCTTCTCAGCTTCTTGCTCCGACATACCATGTTCTTTCATGAGCAACTCCACCGAAGATACCAAGTGCCCCCTCTTTTGCTCAAACTGCATGTCAAAAGACATTGGTGTCATCAAATTAAGTGGCAAATAATCTAATTTTATTAGAATAGCTGAGGATAATTATGTTTTTATTATACATGGTGAGATGAAATGTCATCCATGAGCCTACAGATGGCTTCTGCAGCCTTCACAATCTTGCAGTCACCTAGTGACCATTCAAAAGCATGTTTTGTGACCACATTGTCCATTCCCACAAGTGATGTAGTCGCCAACATTCCATAGCCCGTCGTTGTTAGTTGAAGGGGCATGTACTCCTCTAGCGTTGGTGTGTAGTTGGTATGGAACCATTTGGCTTCTTGAAAGTACGCTCTTGCTTGCCTCTTCATCTAAGAAATTAAACATAAACAAGAATGTTGGATTTCTAAGTAAAAAGCGCTTTCCATGCATATAAAGTGTAGCGATGATGCTTACAGTTTCTTTTGCATAGACGAGGCGGTATGATCTTCCTTTTGTGGCCACTTCATTCCCAATTTCTTCATAGAGATGGAGAAGCTCTTTGTAATAAGCTTGCATATACTCTGGTAGTACATCCATGGCGTCAACATCCCACCTGAATTCAAATCCTAAAAAATGACACACTTGACTCTATACAAAATTGATCAAATTTAGTAGTTTGGGAAAGAAAATGTGGATTGTGTACTTTTGGATTGCTTCGGTGATGAGTACAAGTTCTTCCAATGTGCCATAGACATCATAGATGTCATCAAGAATGGAAGTCAAGGCCATCGCTTTGGTTAGAATATCTCTGGCCACAACGAACTCCGGCTCGAAATACACTCCTAAGGTCCAGAAGAACAACTCCACAATCCTGTCTCTAGCAAATGGGAACTTCCTAGGAACATCTATGTCCTTCCACCACCTATGATTAAACAACCATAAGCCTTATTGAAGCTATTTTATTTTGACAAATTTGATAGTTTAAATCCTTTTTCACTTGTAAAGGACTATAAAAGTACTGTTTCAAAGGGTAAATTGAAACTAGGTGAGTAAACCTTTGGAACAAGAAAAATCAATAATTTGGGCAATGTTAAAACATAATCTAGAAAATAAATTTAGATTATTCCATCACATGACATTAATGAACCTTGTAATTTTGGCAAGTTCCTTTTGGTGTTGCTCTTGCAATAAGTTGAAATCTAGTTTAGCCAAAGTGAGCAAGACTTCATCATGTGAAGGTTCTTCTTGGTAGAGCAGAATATAATGTCTCGCCTTGAGCCTCGGCAACCCCTTGCGAAGTGGCTGCTTTAGAGCTTGACTCACTTGTTTTGTAAGACTACTACTCACTTTGCTTTTGTTGATTGATTCAAGGTGAGTTGTAGCAAAAGGAAGTGCTTCTTCCAATATAGAATCACCATGACACCTTAAGTGGCAAGCTTCATATAGGCTCAGCAATCCGCTCACATCACCGATAAGTGATTCTTTGAAGTTCCCTTCACTATCTTTGAATTTGTTAAATACCTCTGTGTGCAACCAACCAACATGGGAAACAAATGTAATCATTTAGAAATTAGATAAGTAATATAATTGATTAGTGGCTCAGATTTTCTTTTACTTGTTTCTCCTAAAATTCCACAGAGCAATAGAAGAACTTCTATGGGTATCTTATTGGATTGGTTCACTAAATTTAAGACATACCCGATGAAATATTATAACCTTGTTGTCGCAATAGTCGAAAGATAAGAGCAGTCAAGTGAAGATCATCTCCCTAAAATCTCCATGATCAAGTCGGGAGTAATTTTTGTGAATTTGTTCTAATTGCTCATCTATGTCGTGATCAAAATGGTAGTCAACTCCCAAGCGCTGGATCTGATCAATCAAATGAAGCATCTGTGAGGGCTTGTCGACGACATCAATCAGCATCTTCCTCACCTCTCCTTTCAAATCCTCAATTTGTTCCTCCACTCTTCCAAGGAATTTGAACTCCTGCAAATATATCACATGCTATTTCAAATAAAAGCAAGCATGAGACACGTATTTTGTACAAAATAAACTTAATTTTGATGACCTGTCTGTAAATCCTATCTAGGGTTTTTAGTATTATTCACATGACACGCGAGTTTAGACCCATGCGAACCACAATCACATGAGAGGGGGGAGTTAAATGCCATGTAGTGATGTTTCTTGTGGCGGAGGACATCCAGAGGTCGGTGAAGCTTTAAGAGTGCTTTTGGACTAAAAATACAAACGTTAAGTTCAAACAAGAGTCATTATAAACCTTAAGGGACTACATAGACTAGACAACGTGATCGTTTGTTGCTTTATCGAACGCTTGGCATTGATGTGGTGGAACGTGAACGGGACACTGGCCCTACAAGAAAGAGAGAAAGAGTGGTCGTGCTCTTATGAGGTGCCCACCGGAGCACGAGTAGGTTTATGACGGCCGGACACCTCGCTAGGCCTTACTATCTGACGGCGGAGAATACTGAAGTAGGTCTACAAAATGTAATCGCAAGAAAAACCACTAACCATTGAGGTGTAGGGAGAAGCATATTTAAGGAAGTAATCACCCCATATGCTTGGATGATAACCTGCCGACCGGCGTTCAATCACTTGACCTATTCCTTCATACGGAGGAGAAGATGGAATTGCTGAAATCTGAAGAGACATTTCTTTGTTGCTATTTTCTAGATTTAGGTGTCTGATCAAACATAGATGAAGAACACTAGAGGGTAGAGACTTTTCTGCGAGTGTCCAAAGCTTGTTGATGGGTATTTATAGGCTACATCTTCCTATGTTGCAAAGGTCGAGCGAACAAGGAACAGGAAACACGAAAGATTATTTTTATCAAAACTTTCAACTTTGTTTGCATATCATTCCACTCTTGAAAAGTTGGTAAGCGGATGAAGAAAAAGGTAACTAAAAATGTAAGATATTCAATGTTTACAAAGGATCAGAAATCACCTAAAATAGGAGTCGAACTTCATTTAAGAAATTGGTCAGAGTGATTACTTGTGAAATATTCCAAAAATAAAAGATAATTTACCCAAAAAAATAATAATAAAAGGGCATGAAGTGTGGACTTTTTTTTAGAAGGAAGAAGCGATATTGAGAGGTAACGTACAATAGGATTTTGAATGACGAATTCACGACACATTGAAACATTCATGGACATGAATTAAGAATAAAGAGGGAATGAAATGCCATCAGTTCTTCTCTTTTCTCAGACTCTGCCCTTCTTCTTCCATGGCAATCTGTGGGGGTAGTTGAAATGAAAGATGCTTTTCGGCTGCATAAAAGAATTGATAAATAGTTTCTACGAACCAGTACCAATCTTTTATGAAGTGCCGATAAATAGTCTCTACGAACCAGTACGAACATGATATCTTTTATTCTTTTATGGAGTGCGGATAAATAGTCTCTACGAACTAGTACGGACATGATATCTTTTATTCTTTTATGGAGTGCTGATAAATAGTCTCTACAAACCAGTACGAACATGATATCTTTTTTTAAGTGCGAAAAATTAACATGAGATCTTTAATTAATTAGCAATTGCTTGACTAGGAGCACTATAAACGAAAGATGCTTTTCTGCAGATGCTTTTGATGAAAAAGCAAAAGATGCTTTTACCCCTTGCCTTGTCTTCTTTTAGTTCAAGCATGTTGCACTTGTTTAAAAATCTGAATTTGTGAAATCGAAAAAAGCTCATGATTGAGCTGAAACGCAAATGGAAATGTGGGGAAGACATGAAGAAAGGACCTACCTATTGATTATGAATGTGATTTCATATTTTAATTTTATTTAAAATGAATCAAAATGGCTATAGCGCAACATGCCAACTGTTCCATTATAATGAATCAATTTAAGAGTGCGTTTATTTTTGGAAATTTTCATGATAAAGAAAAATATTTTCCATGGAGATCATTTTCAAGGAAAATGTATTTCCCTTTTTAGACGAGGAATTTTATTTACTTATTTAAAGCATGACTATTTTCCTTGATCGTAAATGATTTCCAATTGACTTCTCATTTTTAATAAGCCAAACACGTGAGAATTCGGAAAATAAATTAGCAGAAATTTTTTTCACTCAACCAAATACTCCGTAACTTTCATATATTTGGTTTCCTGAAGGTAGATAATAAACAGAAAAGATTTGACGATGAAAGAAAACAAAACCGTTCTCTCTCTCTCTCTCTCTCTCTGCCTCTCTCCATAGCGAACTTTCGGGTTGCTTCATCTTCTCTTCAAAATGATCCTAAACATTAGCTTTAACAACATGAGATCGCTCAATTTGGCATAGGTTTTTTAAGGTAAATCATCATTTGTTAAATGACTTTTCGCTCTGCTATGTAACTCATACGTTTGGAATAAAAGTATGGAAGGTGTTTGTGGAAATGCCAATTCAGGATGTTCTTATCTTGAATTCTACAATGACATTTCTTTCTCCTTCCTATTTTTCTAATTTGGAAGCTTACTGCAGTTTAACTCTTCGATTACTTTTCTGGAATGGAGAAGTGAAGTTCGATGAACACTGAGAATTTGAGTTTGTTGATTATTTGCAATTTCTTTTGGGAAATCCATTATGTAGGTTGTTTTATTTTGATTAACAGAACTCAAAATTCATACTCATGTAGAAGTAATGTCTCAAACAAAAATTTTGATATCATCTTAGTATATTGTAATAGGAACAAAATATAATGATGGAGAGAATAATTTTTGAAAGTAAGATAAGACCATTGAAAAGTTTTTCCACCTCATTTTCAAGTACATCACCAAAAAAGATTCATTATTCTTGAAAATGATTTTCATGAAAATAGTTTCCAAACAGCTATAAATCAGTCATTTTTTTTTTAAAATGATTTTCAGAAAAAAATAGTTTCTCCATCCATAATTTTTTTGCAAAACAAATCCTAACTTGTTATGATATGACTGAATTACTCTCTAAAACTTTCAAAAATTAGAAAATTGATTGATTTCTTATCTGTAGATCTATAATTTGTTCGATGAAACCAAATGAGTGTATGGCGCATCAAGTTATTATCAATATATAAGATACTTGTGTACCTTTCTAGAGTTCTTTTTCAAGGTCTTTTTTTTTTTTTTCACAAATTTGTTGGCTTATCGTCAT
Source organism: Corymbia maculata (assembly GCA_014182735.1). Classification (NCBI taxonomy): domain Eukaryota; kingdom Viridiplantae; phylum Streptophyta; class Magnoliopsida; order Myrtales; family Myrtaceae; genus Corymbia; species Corymbia maculata. The sequence continues at coordinate 22,810,165 of CM024683.1, read as the reverse complement.
GTTCAACGAAGGGTTAGAGATCATCTAGCCAACGAAGAAACAAGTATCCAAAATTGCCAGGTATTCAATGACGACAAAGGGTTAGAGATCACCTAGCCCCTTCTCCCCCTCCATTTCCAATTTTTAATTGCAGCACGCCAAGTTTGAAAAAAGAAAAAGGAAAGCAAACTCATAAGTGACGACAAGTAAAAATGAAAAATGCACGTGGTTTATAATAGAAGGCGAAATTCAATTGCTAAGTTGGCAGGCTGAAGAATGATCAACGACAACCTTGTACGATGCTAACTCGCTGTTCTACCCTATTATGCCATGCTCCGACAAGTTTCCCTTGATAACTGGGATATGAACAGACGCTCCATTTAACCTTGAACCATTGGGATTTTGTCAGTGCATGATTCAACGTTTCAATATAATGATGCACAGGCAAAGAAATAGCTCATATAAATGAGGGAATGAGCCATTGCTTGGTTTGTCCGAATTAGGGTTTACATTTGGGGAAAAAATGTTGGACCATGTTGTTTAGGGCTATTAGTGCTGACTTTCAGCGTGGGCTAGCTGCATTGGCCAAAAACATTGATAAAATTGCCATGTCGGATTTTTGGTGTCCCAAATTGATGATGGCACTTATGTGATCATTTTATTTTTTAAAAAGTATCATTGATCCAACGAAAGGTTTTGGTATTAAAGTAGGTACCATACAAGAGTCATCGGCACATGCTCGTTACCACCAATCTTTTGATGTTGTCCATGGATGTTCTACAAGAAATGACCCTATGATTTGCTATCTAATAATCCTTTTGAGTATATCAATATCTAAAGACATCAATTTAATGAAAGATTGACATGGTATCTCCCAGGCATCATCATGAAATCTTCATCATTTAATGAAAGATTGACATGGTGTCTTCATCATCATTGAAATCTTTCATATTCGATATTCTTTTTGTCTTTTTCTTTGCAAACTCTTAGGAGTTGTTGATATCATCATAATCAATCTCGATACGCCCATAGGCATCTGCACTCTTCATGAAAATATTAGTACTAATAATAATTTTGGAATCATCAAAATTTTATAGGGATGTTTTCCCGACAAACTCAATTCTGTAATCGAAAAGAAGCAATTGGCAGGCGCACCATGCTGCTTGATACCCAATGAATTTTTGGTCAATAAGGAAAAGAACCAAAAGCAATTTATAAAAAAGAGATTCTGCGCATGTGCTAATATAAAGAAAAGAGTTCTCGGTCAATTATGGGACCGACTTAGCGACACAGAAATATTGTGGGATGTACTCATGGCTCTATTCAAGACAAGAAAGGAAGGAAATCGACAAACTCCTGAGCTGCTTTACATTTTAAAGAAATAATATCGATACATAATATTCGGCACGTTTTTGTCTCATACGTTCCCGAAGGAAAATCGGCTGACGTGGCAGCTTTTTGATTTGTACGATGAAAATTGGCTAAGAAATGACTAGAAAAGGACAATCATACTGGCTCTTCCTCGCAAAAGCAGGGGTGAGCCATTGAACGTTACATCAATCAAATGGAATGTTTTCTCAAATGCAATGTTTACTCGGTCCACTTGCTAACAAAATATCGGAATTTTAGATAAGGACGAGAGACTATCATACATCCAACCCCACCAAGTACATTAAAATTTGAATATTGACGGGACGATGCTTCTGACGATTTACCATACAGCGACCATAAGATGGCGAAGGCCTTGGCAGTTTTTGGTGGGCTCACAGATGACATTATTGGACATAAGGTATATAAAAGCTATAGCAGTGAACAACATTATTTTATCTAAATTTTGTCCAATAGAAATTTCCATGAGAAATTTGTTTACAATTTGAGCAGGAGAGAAGTCATGTGGGATCTTCAGTGGAGTGTTCATGAAACAATGTGCAGTTACGTAAGAAGAGGCTAAGGAGGAACTCTATAAACAAGCGGTCGCTACTGGGAAGGACATTAACAAAGAGTTGTGCCGTCCGACCATCATCCCCATGCTACTCCTTGTGCGAAATCTCAATCTCACAAGCTCCGTCCATGTGGTGTATAATGAAAAAAGATCACTAATCTCATGCTGGATCCAAGTTCAAAGAGCTTGTGACTTGTCTGCTCATCAATCCACTGCCAATGTGATGATTTGGAGGAACAAGTTTAATAAGCAAGCCCTCGTATATTGCATTACACTTGACCATTGCTATTCTCTGGCCTGAGAGGCCCGTGTAGATTTGAGGATGATTATCAAATTAGTCCTAAAACTATTGTGTAGGTACGAATTCATTTCTAAACTTTTTAATTTTGTTAATGTAGTCATATGCATTTTCACAGAATTTTGATAGTCTTTCCAGTCAATTGCCATTGCAAATCCTTGATGTGGCGTCCACAAATTACCAACCGTCTCATAGGGCATGTCAACATGGATAACTTACTTGAAACATTGTCCTATAGCAATTCCTAATGTCAATTGATTGAAAGGACTATATTTGAATTTCATGCAAAGGTCTTAACTATATTGGTAAAATTGAAAAATTTAGAACTAAATTGACATTTATACAATATGATTAGGATTGAATTGGTAATTTTCCTATATTTAGGTTTTAAGGGATTGGAAATAAAGTAAAAAATTTTTAACGTTATTGTTGATACCTAAATTTTGGCATCCTAAATTATTTGATTGCATATAAAATTAAGGATTGATCTTGACCCCTAAAAAAATTATTAATTAAGTTGCATATAGATTTTAGGAATACCTTGCATTGGTAGTTAAGCTCATAAATTGCATTTAAATTAGATCGGCGGTGAATGGACTTAATTGAAGATTCTGAACTTAATTGAATTATTTAGGAAAAAGTACATCTCAAGTGGCAAAACTTAGCATAGATGGACAATAAGTGCCAAAACTTCCAAAATATACATTTAAGTGTTTTTTTTTTTTTAAATTGGACACTTAAGTGCTAATTCTTGGGAGGCTTGTCAGAAACCTAATGTGGCATTATATTATTAATAAAATCGATTTACATGGTTGTGAAAATTCTACGTGGCTCACAGTTGGCACTTATGTATTCATTTTTTCCTCGATTTTGGCACTTAAGTATATATTTTGGAAGTTTTAGTACCTATGTGTCCACTTATGCCAAGTTTTGGCACTTGGGGTGTTCACACCTTGAATTATTTGGATTAAGCCTAAAGATAGAACTCAACCGAGCCATGGAGATAGAGTGTCGGATATCGCAAGTGTGGAGGACACTTAAGTGTCAAAATTTCAAAAGGCATACTAAAGTGTTAAAATCGGAGAAGAATGGAATACTTAATTGCTAATGGTGAGAAATTTTGACTAAAATACTGACGTGGCAATTCTCTTTTAAAAAAAGTATCCACATGGCACTATAAGCCCCTAAAATCAATTAGATTTTTTTTTAAAAAAAAAGCAGTGGCAATTGTTCAATGAGGGTTGTGGAGGTCATCGTCGCCGTTGCCCAACCATCGTTGGGAAGGGTCGGCAACGGTGGGGCGCAGGTCAACCAAGGTCCCTAGGTCTTGAGTAGTAGCTGGTGACTCTAGCCGACCACTAGCGAGGGCCTACATGCCTTCACCTAGATGTGGGTTGACGATCACAACCCTCGCCTAGAGTGGTTGGTGGCCCTTGGCTTGATTGGCCGAAGGCCACGAACCTCACCTCAAATCTATGTGAGGGCCTACAAGCCATTCCCAATAGTCAGCCAAGGTCGCCAACCAATGGGCATTGTTTGGCAACCTCGACAAACCCTTACTCCACTGTCACTAGCCCTTCTCGACGATGGTGGGACAGTGGTGGCAAGGGCTGTGTAGACCTCGCCGAACCCTCTCCATTTCCTTTTTTTAATATTAGTTTTAAATTTAATTTAATTAATATTTATATTAAAAATCATGTCAGCACCAAAACGATGTCATTTTGGCTCTTTTTTGTTGACTAAGCTTTCCGACGAGCTATGTAGGCAATTTATATTATTAAAAATAAGTTATGTTGGATTTTCGACACCCTTCATTGGACTCAGTACATAAATGTCCCGATTTTTAGAATAAGTAATACTTAAGTATACCTTTTAGAACTTTTGGCACTTAAGTATCATTCTTGTCAAGTTTTGACATTTGTGCTATACTTCTGCCCATGGAGATATTGTTGAAAATCACATGAGGAAAAAGGGGTTTCATGAGCTTAACTAAATGGGTTTAACTCATGAAAATTAGAATTAACAAGAAGCTTTAAGCTTAATTTGAATAAAGGCTATACGGAGTTAAGCCTATTATTGAGAATAAGCCCACAAGAGATAAAAGAGTCAAGCCCATAATTAGATTTGGGAAAAACCTAATTGGCACTATAATGACTCTTAACCCTCATAATCAAGAGGTCGGCAAAACATCAGTTAGAAAGCACATTAGAGAAAAACACATAAAAGAGAGGAAAGAGAGAGCTTTGAAAGGAAGACTCTTGGCGGAGACGCTCCTTGTGGCCACAACCCCTTGACAACACCAACCTGTTATATATATGGTTAATGGATCAACGAATGCAAACAAATCAAGATACGTATTTTCTGTTCACGTATCTATATTTATTGAATTCATGAATCTCTTGGATTCACGTATTTTCGGAATTCATGAATCTCTCAGATACACGTATCTCTTGAATTCATGAATCTCTTGGATTCACGTATCTCCTGAATTCATGAATTTCTTCTTGGATACATGTATTCATTTAATTCATGTATCGCTTCTGTACATGAACTTGAAAGCTCTATAAATAGATAAGAGCATAGAGCTTCAAAAAGGTTTTTTAGGGGGTTCTTCAGAAAAGACAAAATTCTATTCTACTCTTCCGATTCTTCTGAGTGTACTGGTTCAATTGAACGGTTCGACTGAGTCTTGTTTGCATAGTGCTAATCTAAATAGATTCAAGGTGTTGATCTTGGGAGGCATAATTCGTGAATTTGTGGAGTACCATTGGCGGGAATTAATCGCCTTAAAGAGATTTGGACATCCGTACCTCACCTCCAATTTTATGTTATTTTTCCAGTGATATCTTATTTTTATCTTCTCCAAGATTTGTAAGTTTATAAGGTTGTCATCATCTTTTGCATTGATATTCTGATTACAACATACAGTTTGCTTTTTCTGGATTAATTTCCCAACATTCTTAAGGCAATTAAGCTCACTCACTGTTTGTTGTTCTAGTCAGATTATTGAGATGGATGAAAACAATCAAGTTCCCTTCAATGTCCAGAATGTTTCTGGAGACGTTCCTATGGTCAATTCGACTGTTGGTATGGGAGATGTTCAGCCCTCGGGGATTGAATTTGTAGTAGCTAATGCTACGGGCCCTTTGGCCAACACCAATTTTGGTGGTGCGGGTACAAGTTTTACGACTAGTATACCCGGGACTGTTTTTCAGAACAGTACAAGCCAAATGGCTTTTGGCTCCGTTTCTGGAGGGATGGTTCAACGAACCTTGCCTACTGTGATGGCAACACCTCCAATTACTGCTAATGAGAAATCGGAGAAATTCACCGGAGTCGGTTTTAAACAGTGGCAGCAGAAGATGTTCTTCTATCTGACCATGCTAAATCTGACGAAGTACTTATCGGAGGTATGCCCGATAATTAGTCCAGATGAGCATGATGTCATGACGCTCGGTGCACTGGAGGCTTGGAAGCATGGAGACTTCTTATGCCGAAATTATATTCTTAACTGTTTAGTGAATTCACTATATAATGTTTATTGTAATATTGAATCTCGCTAAACAAGTTATGGGAGTCCTTAGAGAGGAAATACAAAACGAGGACGCCGGCACCAAGAAATTTGTGGTTGCCAAATTCTTGGACTACAAGATGATGGATTCTAAATCTGTCATGAGTCGGGTTCAAGAATTGCAATTAATTCGAGTGACATCTCTCGCTGAGGGAATGATACTTAGCGAATCATTCCAAGTGGTGGCTATGATTGAGAAACTACCTCCGGGCTGGTCAGACTTCAAAAACTATTTGAAGCACAAACGGAAGGAGATGAGCCTTGAAGATCTCATTCCGCGCCTCAGAATCGAGGAGGACAATAGAAGGAGTGCAAAAACTTCTTCTGAGCCAAAGGCCAACGTTGTGGAATCTTCCAAATACAAGCAAGATAGAAAAAGGAAGATGTCCTTTCAAGGAAAATCCAAGCAAAAGGAACAGTTTCAGAAATTCCAAGGGACATGTTTTATATGCAACAAGCTTGGCCATCGAGCTAAGGATTGCAAGAAGCGCCCGAAAAAAGGCAAGAATGATGGTGCAGCCCAAGAATCGAATTTGACAGAACATGACAATATTGAGAGATTGTCTGCTGTGGTAATGTCTGAAGCATCTCTGGTGTTGAACACTAATGGCTGGTGGCTAGACACAGGTGCCACAAATCACATCTGCGTAGATAAACGCATGTTCTCATCTTATGAGAAGGTTGAAGAAAGTAGAGGTGGAAAGAAGTACTTCATCACATTTGTGGATGACTGTACTAGATTTTGCTATGTTTATTTACTAACTAGCAAAGATGAGACTATGAGCATGTTTGTCAAGTACAAAAATGAAGTTGAAAACCAACTTGACAAACGAATCAAAGTGCTTAGGTCCGATAGAGGAGGAGAATATGGTTCAATCAATTTTAAAGAATTTTGTGCTCGTTTTGGAAGGTTATTGTGATGCCAACTGGATTTCAGATTCTGATGAATCAAAATCGACTAGCGGATATGTGTTCACGCTAGGAGGTGCAGCAGTGTCATGGAAATCATCTAAACAAACTCTAATAACACGCTCTACGATGGAATCAGAGTTTGTTGCTTTGGATAAAGCTGCTGAAGAAGCGAATGGCTTCAAAATTTTTTAGATGATATTCCAATATGGCCAAAACCTATGCCTCGCAATTTGCATACACCGTGATAATCAAGCGGCAATTGCAAGGGCGCATAATGTGATTTATAACGGTAAGTCTAGACACATTCGCCGTAGACACAATACCGTAAGGCGTTGCTCTCAAATGGAATCATTTCTTTAGACTTTGTAAAGTCAAAGGAAAATATTATGGATCGGCCGACAAAAGGTTTGTCAAGAGAGAAGATAAACTGCGCATCAAGGGAATGGGTTTAAGAGCCTTAACCCAATAAAGAGATTCCGGGGGAAACCTAACCTATGCGATTGGAGATCCCATGGACTAGGTTCAATAGGACAACGCAAATTCTGGAAACTCTAGTGTGAGCACTGTCTCCCATTCCTATGATGCAACAAAGTGCTTTCCTACAAATAAGTTATTAAGGGTACGCTATGCGTTTAATGATTCCTATAACTTGGAATGTAACATTCAAGTAAGATATGGTAGGATATCTTTAATAGGAATGCACCTATATGCGTGGAGCTGGCCGACTCTATGAAAATCTTTTAAGGCTAGATTTTCTAAAGCACGCATGAATCCCGAGAGGTTCAGGGGCCGAAAGAACGAACACAACCGAGAACCAATCTTGAATTGGAAATACTCCGTGTGAGGTTTATTGTCTAGGCTTACACAAACAACGGCGATTCAAGGCTTAGTCCATCGACTAGTTAAGTAAGTCCGATAGGCTTTCACTAAAGAAGGTTCAAAGCGAAAGCTACCTATCTTGATGCGGTGTATTTCAACAGTATACTCAGATTCCTTTGAGTCAAAAATGTTTTGTTGATCCATTAATGTGGGGATTGTTATATATATGGTTAATGGATCAACGAATGCAAACAAATCAAGATACGTATTTTCTGTTCACGTATCTATATTTATTGAATTCATGAATCTCTTGAATTCACGTATCTTCTAATTCATGAATCTCTCGTATACACGTATCTCTTGAATTCATGAATCTCTCGATACACGTATCTCTTGAATTCATGAATCTCTTGGATTCACGTATCTCCCGAATTCATGAATTTCTTCTTGGATACATGTATTCATTTAATTCATGTATCGCTTCGTACATGAACTTGAAAGCTCTATAAATAGATAAGAGCATAGAGCTTCAAAAAGGTTTTTTAGGGGTTCTTCTAAAAGACAAAATTCTATTCTACTCTTCCGATTCTTCTCGAGTGTGCTTGTTCAACCGAACGTTCGACGAGTCCCGTTTGCATAGTGCTAATCCAAACAGGTTCGAGGTGTTGTATCTTGGGAGGCATAGTTCGTGAATTTGCGGAGCACCATTGGCGAACTAATTGCCTTAAGGAGATTCGGATATCCGTACCTCACCTCCAATTTTGTGTGATTTTCAAGTGATATCTTATTTTCATCTTCTCCAAGAATTGTAAGTTTATAAGGTTGTCATCATCTTTTGCATTGATATTCTGATTACAACATACAGTTTGCTTTTTCTGGATTAATTTCCCAACACAACCTCCTGACGGCTAAGTTTTGTTGTCATCCAAAAATATTAAAATTTATTCACGTTAGCACCAATCATGCCATGAAGGATGGCTAGTCTTAATGTTAATAATCTTTTGCCAAAAAATTGGCTGAATGAACTTAATTGATAAAATTGAAAAATGTTTAAAACATTAATTGATACGATTAAAATATTTATGACCGAATTGATATAAATACAACAAATTGAGTACCTTTTGGATAATTTTTCCAAAATCTTGCATCTTTTTCACATACCAGAAAAAATCCGGTTCAAGTTCCAATCCTATCAAACGAACATATTTTACGAGAAATTACTTTTGTTCTCAAAGTGCACATGGCACAACGACACGAGCTCCTACCAAAAGGGCTAGCAACCAATCAAATGGTCAAGTTGTTTATGGGTTTTCATGGGCCCAAACTGGAAGCCTCAAAAAGCCCATCACTATTTTTTAGGCCAGAGCCCATGTCAGTCAGTTCTCTCCGGGTCGAATCGCAGTTCAGTGAAAAACTACGTTTTCAGCTATAATCAGCTGAGCAAGAGCGAAGTGGGTTTTGCTCTCTCTAAAACCCCGAGGCTGATCGTGCTTTGCAATGGCCGATTTCCAGACCTCGACTCACCGGGCCAAGTGGATATTCACTCCTCATGATATGGTAATTCTTTTGAAAATTTCTATTTGAGAGCCAAAAATTTTGGAAGAAATTTCAGCCGTATGCTCCATTAAGACGCTGAGAAATGCAGGCTATTGATTCGAATGAGCTGAGTGACTTTCATACTGTGAAATCACCTGCATACTTTTCAGCTTCTTGCAGTACAACAATATGCAATCTGCTGATGAGCTATGAGGGTTCCACGATTAGCTGTGATCATTCGCTGTGCTTGGTGGATGTAAATACCTGGTATCTCTTTTCTGGTTAAGTGAGTAGATGTTCTATTTTTGTGCTAGTACAGGCTGAAAGGTACAAGCCTGCTGCTAATCAAAGAGCGATACAAACTCTGGAGAAGGTTTGGATTTCTTCTTTGTCATCACTGGGTCTATTGTCGACCCGGGTCTCTCCCACTTCGACAGGCATTCGCAAACCGTTAGCGACGGCTTTTACTCATGCGGTTTCAATTCATCAGCTTTGATTTTTCCATTGGTCCTCGCTGATTCCTAGTAGAGCACCATGTGAGGTACAGGGGAGATCGGTTGTTGTCCAGAAATCTCATGCATCGCACTTCTAGGGAAGCAAAAGGAGTTATTTTCTTCTTGGTTACCTGGTCTTTAGTTCAGAAACTTGCCCATGTACTTTTGCGTTTCAAGCTCGAGCACTTGCTCTTCAATCTTCATTGATTACTCTGAACTACGGCCAGATTCTTAAGATTTCGGCGAAAAATATTTTAAGATTATGCAGATGCGTGATATATGTACCGAATAACGTCATTAAATGTATCAATATTTCATGAAATGAGAATATAGGGTTAAATTGGTTCCAGAGCAATTCATCAAACAGAAGCAGTTCATTTCCACAAGGCTCCAAGCTCTTTTTGTTCAATCTCAAAACAGAGCAAGGTCAGAGGAGAAACAAATGCGAAGGTACAAGGGGCGTGGAAAATTTTACTTACTTCCGTTTTTTCCTTTTGGTGAAAACAACTAGATTTTTACGATTTTATACGAAATCATTCTAAGAGAATATTTAAATTATAATTTTGCTTTGGGGTCCAAGAAAACAAGGAAAAATAATATTTTCTTTTGGCTCACGTCACCATTTTGTCACATTTTTATTTTTAAAATTTTTATAAGTGATCAATTTTTGGCCAAAATTTTATAAACAACACCCATTTAAGTTATTCTAGCACGACTGAGTAAATTTTCCAACAAACTAAGCTCAACAGAATCACTTAAAAGTGATCTTTTCAAGCATTGTCGCATTAAATGATCTTTTAAAAAAAAATTATTAACAAAACATGCGTCATATAAAGTTGTGGCGTTGATGTTGTCCTTTTTTGCACAAATTTGCTATACAAATTGGGTAATTTTGTAAACGTATTGACAATCAAGTCACGTAAACAACTTTTTTGACACTTTTGAACTTACTGGAATTTAACAGCTCCAAAAAAAAAAATGTAGACAGTAAAGTGCTACTGGACGATGAGGTTGACTATGGCCAGCGGATCAAGTGACACTTTTGACCATACCACGCGATAAAAGCTCTGTAAACCTTAAAGAGTGCCCCTTTTTTCTTATTTTTCCGGCTTTATCTCAAACTTATTATTTCCAGATAAGAGTATATACAACAAGGAAATGAAGATTCAAGTTCACGAAATATGTTTATTGATATATATTTTCTTCATGAAGTACACAAATGGAACCTTACTAACCTCGACATCAAAGCGTTAGGAATTATAGAAATATTACAATGACATTATACACTAGACTTGCAAACTTAGCAACACCATATCGATATGCTAGTAATGATAATTTTCCACATACATCTAGGACAAATAGGAGTCCAAAGGCATTATTGATAGCCTATTGATTTTCAATAACCAAATTGGTGTGACCACGTTTGGTCCAAACATCACATCGGCAAGGGACTGACGAAGAGCAATGTCACATAATCTTTGAGCTTGGTTCCAGAATGGGTGTAGTTATCTCCATCACTGTATAACACATCCATCGCCCGCGAGAGATTGAGAACTCGTGTGAGAATCGGCGTTGGGACCGCAGTTGGACGAAGAAACTCTTCATTGGTGTCCTTCCAGGCATCATTAACTCGTTTCCGAAGTTCCTTCTCAGCTTCTTGCTCCGACATACCATGTTCTTTCATGAGCAACTCCACCGAAGATACCAAGTGGCCCCTTTTTTGCTCAAACTGCATGTCAAAAGACATTGGTGTCATCAAATTAAGTGGTAAATAATCTAATTTTATTAGAATATCTGAGGATAATTATGTTTTTATTATACATGGTGAGACGAAATGTCATCCATGAGCCTACAGATGGCTTCTGCAGCCTTCACAATCTTGCAGTCACCTAGTGACCATTCAAAAGCATGTTTTGTGACCACATTGCCCATTCCCACAAATGATGTAGTCGCCAACATTCCATAGCCCGTCGTCATTAGTTGAAGGGGCATGTACTCCTCCATCGTTGGTGTGAAGTTGGTATGGAACCATTTGGCTTCTTGGAAGAACGCTCTTGCTTGCCTCTTCATCTAAGAAATTAAACATAAACAAGAATGTTGGATTTCTAAGTAAAAAGTGCTTTCCATGCATGTAAAGTGTAGCGATGATGCTCACAGTTTCTTTTGCATAGACGAGGCGGTACGATCTTCCTTTTGTGGCCACTTCATTCCCAATTTCTTCATAGAGATGGAGAAGCTCTTTGTAATAAGCTTGCATATACTCCGGTAGTACATCCATGGCATCAACATTCCACCTGAATTCAAATCCTACAAATGACACGCTTTTTTTTTTTATCAGAAGCGAGATTTCTATTGCTAACTCAAAACGAGAGTTTGTGATACTGGAAAATCCATACAAAATATAGACCAAAGGGGAAGGGGGGGGTCGCTCAATCCAATTTAAAGGCAAGATGTTGTCCCGGTGGGCTTTCGCAAGCCAATCCGCTGCCTGGTTTGCTTCGCGCGGCCCATATTCCAGCTGGACCCAAGGAAGTTCCTCCAAGAGCTGTTTGCAATCCTGAATAATGGAGTGGGCCGGCCATGGGGACGTTTCGCGGCCCAGCACGTATTGACACACGGATAAGTTATCCGTTGATAAGAGCAGGCGCAGATCGCCCGGAGGTGTCGGGCGTCGATCGCTAAAGCGTAGAGGGCGATCGCTTAAAACGATCTGTTTTCCTTCAACCGAGCAGTGCAGCTCTTACACCTAGGGTTTCGGCTACCTGCGCAGATGGAGCATGGATCTTCCGGACAAACCCATCGATCAGCACCCCGGAGGCGTTTCGGCAAAGGCCGGCGACGGATCCGTCGAGCGTTGCTCTGTTCCAGGTACTGTCTACGTTCAACTTCAGTACGTCTCTTGGCGGAGGTCTCCAATTCTTCGGCTCTTGCTGGGTCTGCGATGGGGGTTTCTGTTTGGGCTTATTTGTACTCTCAAACAGGGACTGCGAGGAGAGTGCGAGGTCCACCGTGAGCTTGGGATCGGGAGGTTTGCCGCGGAATAGCGCGCGTTTCTCTTTCCGGATCTCGCGAGGACGTTGGCCAGAGGTCTCCGAGGGACGGGCGGGCTGTCGAGGTGAGTCTTTCGTAGATCCATTTGTCAATTCGGCTGAGAGTTGATGGGTCGATGTCAATATGTAGGGGCTGTTGTGACCACACGTTCTTTGTCCACTTGCATAGGAGAAAAAGATGTTCTGGTGTCTCGGGTGCGGTTCGGCATATGGGGCAGAGCGGGTCAGGTAAGAGTTTTCGTTTGTAGAGGTTTTCTCTCGTGGGGATTGCATTATGGCATACGTTCCATATAAACAAAATGGATTTTTGTGGGGGTGTGAAGGTTCCATACCCGTGTCCATAGAGATTTAGGTATCTGATACGAAGTAGAGGGATGTTGAGTTGAGGATGACATACCTGTTTGGTTGATGCAATTGTAGCCGCTCTTGACCGTATAGCTCCCCGATTTGTTTGCCGTCCACATGAGTCGGTCAGGGCCTAGTTGTGTGCTTAGAGGAATGGCTGCAATTTCCTGAACAATGGTCTCCTCGCAAAACTCATTTAATTTGTCAAGGTCCCATGCCTTAGATTGTTGATTTATCAATTCAGTGACCATGCATGGATCGCACCGATTAGGAGGACCATGTATCCTGCCAGAAGGCAGCCAGCGGTCTTCACGAATTCTGATTTTCTCCCCATTACCCACTATCCACCGTGTATATGGTTCAAGGACATGTCGGCCCTCTAATAAACTGTGCCATCCCCAAGAGGATTGGTGCCGTTTCTGTGCTGTCCCGTAACTCCCCGTAGGAAAGTATACACTTTTTACCACTCGACTCCATAGGTCATTCGGCTTCTGAACAAGTCTCCAAGCTTGCTTGCCCAACATTGCTTTATTGAAATTTACTAGGTCTCGGAATCCCATTCCACCCTGATCCTTACGAATTTTCAAGTCTTCCCACTTTTTCCAATGTATGCCCTTCTTTGAAACATGTTGTTTCCACCAAAAGTTTGCTATTTTTTTTCTCAATAGCCCTACAAATGGATAGTGGGATTTTAAACACCGACATGGCATATTGGGGTAGAGCTCGAATGACTGTTTTGATAAGTATTTCTTTGCCTCGCTCCGAGATCGCCTTCTCCTTCCAAACCTTCGAGCTTGCTTTCTACCCTTGTGAGAATCCAGTTAAACATTTGTTTCTTGGTTTGGCCCCAATCCGATGGTATTCCCGATATTTCCCCGTTTGTTCAATAATGGGAACCCGTAGCTCTGCTGCCATGTTCTGTTTGAGGGGATGAGGGCACTCCTTTCCTAAGTATAGTCCCGATTTGTTCAAGTTGATAGCTTGGCCAGAGGCATAGCAATATTGGTTTAGTATGTTGGCAACATTCTGAGCTTCTCTAACTGTTCCATTTAGGAATATAATAGCATCATCCGCAAAGAGCAAGTGAGATAAAGTAGGGTAGGATGGATTCAGCCGAATTCCTTTGATTGTACCTTCCATGACAGCTTTTGACAGCAGGGTAGAGAGGGCGTTAGCAGCAATAATAAACAAGTAGGGGGAGAGAGGGTCACCTTGTCTTATCCCTCTTGTCGGTTTAAAAGGTGTTGAAGGTTCTCCATTGACTAGGGTGCTGAATGTTACTGTTGATATGCAATAATGTATCCATTGTACCCATTTTTCATTAAAACCCACCGTTCTCATGTAATCACATAAGAAATCCTATTCAATCCTGTCATATGCTTTTTGCATGTCCAGGTTTGAACCGCCTGGAATTTTTTCTTTCTCTTCCTGATTTTTAAGTGATGAAGTACCTCCTGAACAATGATGATGTTATCTTGGATTTGTCGGTCACTGACGAAGGCGCTTTGTTCCATGGAGACCACTGTTGTTAGCCATGGTTTTAATCTATTGGCCATTACTTTTGCAATGATTTTGTAAATGAAGTTGCATAGGCTGATGGGTCTGTATTGAGTAATGTTTTCAGGGCTAGTCACTTTAGGAATAAGTGCTAGATGTGTGTGATTGAGCTCAGGATCAAACCTGCCATGTCTGAAGAAATCATCCACCATGTCAAGAGGTCTTCTTGTAGAAAGGACCAGTGGGTTTGATAGAATAGACCATGTAGTCCGTCTGGTCCTGGTGCCTTTGTTGCGCCTAGCTGAAATACTGCTGTTTTCACTTCCTCTTTTGATACCTGTTTGACCAGGGCCTCATTCATTTCAGGTGATACTACTGTGGGGCATTGGTCCAGTACTGGCTTATAGTCTCTCTCCCCTATCATTGTGAACAGGTGCTGGTAGAAGCTGCGGATGTGCTGTTGTAGAGCTGATAGATCACGACACCAAGTATGCTCATCGATTTTCAGCATAGTTATCTTATTGCGCTGTCGCCGTTGGATGGTCGTGGCATGGAAGTATTTTGTGTTTTGGTCACCCCACCTTAGCCGTTAAGTCTTGAACGCAACCCCCAATACATCTCCTCTTGTCGCCAAAGATTATCTATTCTGACAATGGATTGGAATTCCTCTCGTTCGATGCCTCTTCGCCTGCATTTGTAATGCTCATTAATCGGCTCTAAGTGCTGATATTTGCTTGTGGGAGTTCCAAACTTGTCCTTGCTCCATTTACTCGGTGCTTCCGTTACTCGTTGTATCTTCCCTTCCATATGTTGTATAGTAGTCCCGTTTAGTTCCCATGCATCCTTTATCACTTCGTACATTCGGTTTACGCTAACCAAAAGGCTTCGAATTTAAAACGCTTAGTACGTGATTTACCTGTCCTCTCTGTCTTCAATAGTAGTGGGCTATGATCTCGACCCTATGGCTGGTAAGGCAAACACTTCGCATGTAAGTACGCAATTCTCCAGTCAATAGTACACATGGCTCGTCCAACCGTTTTTTAACTAGGTCGTCCCCCTCTCTTATTAGACCAGGTAAAGGCACATCCCTTGCTCTCCATGTCCATTAAGGAGCATCCATTTAGAAAGTCCCTAAGGCCCGGATTCTATGTCTATCCACTTCACGACGCCCTATCTTTTCCCGTGATAGAGGACCTCGTTAAAATCACCTATACACAACCATGGTAGGTTACGGCTTGCTGATGTGGTGCTGAAAAACTGCCAGAGTTGTTGTCTTTCCTGGAAATTTGTAGAGGCATGTACAAAGGAGATACGCATGGTTACTCCACTATTGTGATCACAGCAGTTTGTGTCAATGAGTACTCCAGAACTGACCTCAACTCCCACTCCCACCTTGTCATCCCATAGGAGTGCTAGTCCGCCTGCAATCCCAATTGGTTCCATAATAAAGGAATGAGTATACTTCAACCATTTTCGAACTCCTTCCACCATAGACTCTTTATTCTTAGTTTCCATTAAAAAAACTAAGTTGGGCCTTTCCTGAGCCACTAGGGCTCGCAGATGGCGAACCGTCAAGGGCGTGCCCAACCCTTGACAGCCGGCTTAGTATCCTCATCGATTCTGGGTGGCTTATTAGGGCTAGCCACCAAAGCCCGTGTGTTGTCCCCTTCCCATAGCTGGATGGGGGTATTAGTGAGATGCTCTTCCTGTTCCACCAGGGAGAAAGTAGACTGCTTGTCATAAGGACTCGCTTCTTTTTTTTGTTTCTTGGGCACCGGAGTCTTATATGTATGCTTTTCTTTTTTAGCGCTCCCGCCACCCCTCTCTATTTCCACAAAGGCTTGAGAATAGTAAGGGGATGCTGCATTTCTCTCTTACCAGAGTTAGTCGCTGGAGGAGTCATAAGCTCCATAGGATCTGCATGTTCTTTGTCAGTGGGTGAGGCTAGGACAATTGCCATCTGATTTTGAGTTGCATCTGCTGTGTTTGGTACCACCTTACAAATGACACGCTTGACTCTATACAAAATTGATCAAATTTAGTAGTTTGGGAAAGAAAATGTGGATTGTGTACTTTTGGATTGCTTCGGTGATGAGCACAAGTTCTTCCAATGTGCCATAGACATCATAGATATCATCAAGAATGGAAGTCAAGGCGATCACTTTGGTTAGAACATCTCTGGCTATGATGAACTCCGGCTCGAAATACACTCCTGAGGTCCAGAAGAACAACTCCACAATCCTGTCTCTAGCAAATGGGAACTTCCTAGGAACATCTATGTCCTTCCACCACCTATGATTAAACAACCATAAGCCTTATTGAAGCTATTTTATCTTGACAAATTCGATAGTTTAAATCCTTTTTCATTTGTAAAGGACTATAAAAAGCACTATTTCAAAGGGTAAATTGATACTAGGTGAGTAAACCTTTGGAACAAGAAAAATCGATAGTTTGGGAAATGTTAAAACATAATCTAGAAACTAAATTTAGATTGTTCTATCACATGACGTTAATGAACCTTGTAATTTTGGCAAGTTCCTTCTGGTGTTGCTCTTGCAATAAGTTGAAATCTAGTTTAGCCAAAGTGAGCAAGACTTCGTTGTGTGAAGGTTCTTCTTGGTAGAGCGGAATATAATGTCTTGCCTCGAGTCTTGGCAACCCCTTGTGAAGTGGCTGCTTTAGAGCTTGACTCACTTGTTTTGCACAACTACTGCTCACTTTGCTTTTGTTGATTGATTCAAGGTGAGTTATAGCAAAAGGAAGTGCTTCTTCCAAGATAGAATCACCATGACACCTTAAGTGGCACGCTTCATATAGGCTCAGCAATCCGCTCACATCACTAATAAGCGATTCTTTGAAGTTCCCTTCACTATCCTTGAATTTGTTAAATACCTCTGTGCAACAAACCAACATGGGGAAAAAAAAAGTAATCGTCTAGAAATTAGATAAGTAATATGCTTGATTAGTGGCTTAGATTTTCTTTTACTTGTTCTCCTAAAATTCAACGGAGCAATAGAAGGACTTCTATGGGTATCTTATCGGATTGGTTCACTAAATTTAAGACATACCTGATGAAATATTATAACCTTGTTGTCGCAATAGTCGAAAGATAAGAGCAACCATGTGAAGGTCATCTCCATTGAAATCTCCATGATCAAGCCGGGAGTAACTTTTGTGAATTTGTTCTAATTGTTCATCTATGTCGCATTCAAAATGGTATTCAACTCCCAAGCGCTGGATTTGATCAATTAAGTGAAGCATCTGTGAGGGCTTATCCACAACATTAGTCAGCATCTTCCTCACCTCTTCTTTTAGATCCTCAATCTGTTCCTCCACTCTTCCAAGGAATTTGAACTCCTACAAATATATCACATGCTATTTCAAATAAAAACAAGCATGAGATACGTATTTTGTACAAAATAAAGTTGATTTTGATGACCCTGTATGTGTATCTTATCTAGGGATTTTATAGACCAGTCAAATAGGTATGTTAGATTGGGTCAAAATGATCTGACTTAAATTGACCAATTTAACCGGTTTTGGTCTTTTTAACATATATCTGACTCAACCCATATTACCAAAATACTTCTATATTTAATCCAATTTAGAAAAAAATCATATCCAAGCAAATGTGAAAGTAAGGTTGAGTGAAGATGAAAGAAAGTCATAGAGGTGGGTTAGATTTAAATAATTTGTAAACTTATTTAACACTAATATTATTTTGTGCTTTATCAATTTAAATCCATTTGTTGAATATAATTAACCCATATAACATTTCAGCCCATCAAATATGAATTAAGAAATTGGTCTACAATCCATTTTGACAGATGTAGTATTTCAATTGTATTCACATGACATTTGAGAATTAAATCCACAAGAACCATGACCATATGAGAAGAGGGAGTTAAATGCCCTATTGTGATTTTCTTGCAGCAAAGGACATCCTATGGTCACTGAAGCTTTAAGAGTGCTTTTGGACTAAAAGGAAAGAACAACTAAAAATCCTAAATTATGTCCATTTTGACGCATTTACTTTGAACTTTTCTTTTTGTAAAATAACCCCAAACTATACCTATTATGACACATTTACCATAAACTTTTTCTTGTGGTATAAAAAACCCCCAAACTTGTACTTATGTGATACATTTACCATTTATCAAAGTTCCTTTAGATGATTTTCTAGCCAAAACAACATTATTCTTATTTAACTTAAGTCATGTGAGGTATATGTCAAAGTCGTTTGGTTTTCGACATCCAGATAGTTAGATTTTTAGTGGTGCTCATTGATTAAATCATGACGGAGGGTAAATATGTCACACCAGCACAAGTTTAGAATTTTTGATATTATAAAGAAAAGTTTAGAGTAATGTGTCATACTAGAGGTGATCAATTTTTGGTCCGGTCTAGTTCCCAATTTCTAGGACTAGGGAGTAGATTGACCAATTTTTGAACCAAGAACTAGACTGACTGACTAGTCCGATCTGTTCCAATCCAATCTAATGGAACCATTCAATTTTCCTAAAATTTCACCCAATCAACTTTTCCGAAAGAATAAAATAAGTTATTTTTCCATAACAAAATGTGTGGATAGATGAAAACATGCCATGATCTTATAGTTTTACTCGAGAAAGATAAATAGAGAGAAATTGGGAAAGTTAGGGTTTATTAAGAAATTAAAAGAATAATTATGCATATTGCTAATCTAGTCTAGTTGGTTTGGTTCCTATTCGGACCGACCAGCCAATGAGGTATAAAATAGGAATCGAGAGCCGGATTGCCGCCTATGGAACTGTCCAAAATGGGCCGGTCCAGTTTGGTCCGGGCGGTTCCCGATTTGAGCGGTTCCCATTGCACACCCCTATGTCATACTAGGCATAATTTGGAATAATTAGTGACATTTTCCTAGACTAAAAATACAATTGTTATGTTCGAACATAGAGTCCTTATTAACCCGTAAGTGACTACACAATGACTAGACAACTGATCAACTTTTCCGTTGCTTTATTGAACACTGGCACGTGGATGAGACATAGGTCATGCAAGAAGTTCTTTCAGAAGAAAATAAAAACAACAGCTATGCGCATGTGCAGAGAACGAAAACAAAAGAAAGAGATAAGATAAAAACCGCAAACCATTGAGGTAGAGGGAGAAGCATATTTAACGAAGTAATCACCCCATATGCTTGGATGATAACCAGCCGACCGACGTTCGATTACATGATCTGCTGTTCCTACATACGGAGAAGAAGATGAAATTGCTGAAATCTGAAGAGACATTTCTTTCTCCGTATTTTCTAAATTTAGGTGTCTGAACAAATATAGACGAAGAACACTAGAGGGTAGAGACTTTTCTGTGAGTGTCCAAACGTTATGGATGTGTATTTATAGGCCATAGGATCCTACGTCGGAAAGGTCGAGCAGTTATGGAACAGAAAAAGCAATAGTTTATTTTATCCAATCGCGATCTTTTTCGTGTAGTTTCTATTTCGTGATGAGTCGCGAAATATCAGTTGATTTTATCAAGTCAGCTGCCAGTCTTAGTTTATTACAGTAATTCGGATCCAGAGTCTAAACCTCATTGGCTATTATAGTCACTCCAAGTCATACGTAATTGCAGATCGGTAAGCATGTAATAATTTATGCGAGTTTTTGACGCCTAGAGATTGACGTCATACAGGTGATAAAGTAAGAAGACAACCACTGCCATTTCGTCTCTTTCTCAAAGGACAAAGAACATATTATCAAGCCAATGCACATACTTTTACATGCTTGGACTGCTTCATCTTCTTTCTTTCTAACCAGGCGTTGTCATGCCTGGCGCCTTCTTCCCCCTCGCCTTCAATGTTAAATTCTTGCTCTCTGTACGCTAGACACATTTGAAAAAAAAAACACAGAGCTTTTACATCCATGGAGAAATGATTTCGTGATTTGCTATCCAATATTACTTTTGAGTATATCATTATACAAAGACATTAATTTAATGAAAGATTGACTAGGGTATTTCCAAGGCTTCATGAAATGTTCATTGTATTAGACTTGTTCTCCTCTTGCTAATATCTTCATCGGTCATTGCTGAACTTGTTGCTATCATCACAATCAGTTTTTATGCTACCATAGGCATCTGCACTTATCATGAAGATATTAGTACCAATGATAGTTTTGGAATCATAGAAATCTTATAGGGATGTTTTCCCAACAGAATGAACCTAGTGATCGAATTGAATTGGCCTTACCTATTCCAAGTTTCACACCAAGGCTAATTTAGTTCCTTTGGGTAAAAAATTTCAGAACTGGTGCCAATTCAATTTGTGATTCTTGACCTTGAACTGATCTGTTCTATTCAAGAATCAACCTTTTCTAAACTAGTTTCAAGGCCAATTTTTGGATAGGACCTATTTTGAATTGGTTCAAAACAAAATGCTACAAATCAAGCGATATTGAGAATATCTTTTTAAAAAAATGATGTCGAACTTCCAAAATAAATAGGCCACTATGATGTCCAACATGTGAACTTTTGCAAAAATGATACATATGATATAGCAATTACTTAAAAAGTAACTTCAATGACAAAAATTAGGTCGATTCACAAATTAACCCTAGAACGAGTCTAGAACCAGCCTAGAAGTGGCTAGTTTGATTCCAAATAGGTTCTAAGGTTGACCGATTCTAAAAACTAGAAACTGACTATAATAAGGTACGTACTAGGTTTCTGATGTAGAACTTATCCATTGTGGAGCCAGTGATATGAGTTAGCAATCAAAAAACAAACAAAAGAATTATTTGATGTCATAATTTATTTTACTATAGACTCAATTCCACAGAACTTCTTAGTTCACCTACTCCATTCAATGCTCATCATGTCCTTTAAGAGTTGGTGAACGTAAAATAAATAAATGAATTCTTTTGTGTAATGTTTTATTTTACCGTTGACTCAATTCCACATAACTTCTCAATTCACCTATCCTATTATAAACAAAAGAATTCTTTAATGTTTGTTTTTTAGTTTTACAATAAACTTGATTCCATGGGTCTTTTAAATTCACCCACCCCATTTCAAATGCATCATTTCCCTTTTGAAAAAATAAAAAGTATATGCACTAAAAGTCTTAAAACTTATCACGAAAATATAATTAAATCCTGAAATTTACGAAATGTGAAATCAAATCTTAAAACTTGCTAAATTGATACAACCAATTCATTTTATTAACTTTGTCTAATTTGGCTAATGAAACTTATTTTATTATTTTCTCTCTCCTACAAGATGCTAATGTAACTAAAACATGAAGGTTAAAGTTAAAACGATGTCATTTTGGCAAAGTATGATTTTTTAAATTAAAATATAATTTAAGTTAAATTAAAAATTAAATTAAATTAAAAAAAAAAAAAGGAAGGAAGGAAGAATTAGAACGATGAGGCCCACTGGACCCTGGCCGACACTGCCCCATTATTGCTAGAAAGGACTGGCAATGGTAGGGATAGCCAGCCAATGGGCGGCAAGAGTCACTAGACCAATGAACTTCTCAATTCACTCACCCCATTCCACACGCAACATGTCTCTTATTGGTTTTGATGAATAAATAAACAAAATAATTCTTTTATATTATGTTTTATTTTTTTGGAGACTCAATTCCACGAAACTTCTCAAATCACCCACCTCGTGTCACATGCATCATGTCCCATGTCTCTTCCATCATCCGATTGTGATGTTACTTATCTAATAATTATACCTCATGCTCTTCCTAGTTCTGATGTCTCCTAAATTAGCTCAGTATTTTTCCAATCCTCTCCAAACATTGAATTAACTAATTTTCTTTTTCTTCTTCATATTGAGTCACATTTTGGTAGAAAATTATATTTAACTCAACTTGGCTCTAGTTAACAGTTCATTCCGCATGCATTCCATACCATGCCATTGCTCAACCCAACCAACATTGTTGGAATAATATTTTGCCTTCTTTTCTTTTTTGGTTAGGGATGGTGTTTGTATTAACTACTTATGTGACATGTGATTTAGTTTAATACTATTGTAATTAATATTTGCTTTAACTAATGTCTTTCAAAGTTTAAACCCCAAAAGCAAAAATTATAGAAAAAAATCACCCATCACTCCTAAAATCCGTAAAATGGTCAGTCACCTAATTAACTAAAGTCTGTATCTATACTTATTATATGTATATGTGCTGAGTATCACAATTAGGGAGGAAGTTCACTTTGGATAATTTCTAATGCAAAGTGGCTGGCATTTTACCATTATAGACGACACCTTTGGTGTCTATTGCACATTGGAAAAACTAGAATTCTTCACTGAAGCAATTGAAAGGTATGGTCGGCACTTTGAAGCCTTTCTTAGTTTACCAGTTCTAAATTACTTAATCTAATTCGATCAAAACTTGACCTCATGTGGTACCTCGATGCCAAGAGATGGATTGCAAGAGTACATGCAAACTAGCTACAAGATGCTTCTTAATTTGTATGGTTGAAAATTGGCTAAGAAATTACTAGAAAAGGACAATCCTAAACAAATGAAGCGAAAAAGCTGTTGAATGTTACATCAATCAAATGCAATATTTACTCTTCCTAAACAAATGAGAGATTATCGATGTTACCTGGGTGGGGGTGGGACTGGCCCATCTCCATCTGCTTGGGGTTTGATAGTGGCAAAGTCCATGTCCAGTGGAAAATGTGACAATTTGAGTCGTATAAGAGGAACTCAACGTGACAGAGAACACTCTTAGCCAGTGTCAACAAGCCTAATGAAGATTTGAATGCATTTCAATCGAGATATTTGATATTATGTGGCAATTTATGTTAGATATTCGCCATGTGCGCAAAAGCATACTTCCTCAAACCTGCCGTATTCAAACCATTCACATTATTTGTTTTGTTACATGATCTCGGGTTTTACCCTAACAACCCTCTCAAAAGATGGCAAAATTGCCAAGTGACCAATTAGCATAAACATCGGTGGTTGTGCTCCGTCAATTTTTGCGCATTACATTTGACTTTATTCAAACAACACAGTGCTGTCATGATATTTAAACATAAAACAATGGCTTCATCTAACCGTCGATAACAGTGTCACAAAATTTTACTTGATATCAGAGTAAAGAGTACTGAGTTCAAATTTTTCTAAACCTTTGATACTCAGATGATAACTCGCCAATTGTCATTCAATTACGTGGCCTATCCCTTCACACAGAGAATGAGATGAAATTGCTAAAATCTAGAGAGGCATTTTACTTTTTTTCACTATTTTCAATATTTAGGTATGTGAACAAATATAGAGAAGAACACTAGAGGGGATTTGGATCACCTCCCCTCTGACATTTTCTTCATGGGCTTGGAGGAAACTACTTGCTTTAAGGAAGGAAGTGAAAAGTCTATTTAAATGGAAAATTAGTGATGGTTTGTCCACCTCGCTTTGGTTTGACCCGTGGCTGGATATGGGCCCTCTAAACTTGTTATTCTCGGATGTATATATCTACCAATCGGCTCTTACTCGTGAAGCAAGAGTTGCGGATCTCTTGTCCCCATATGGCCAATCAGTATTAAATGATCTACTTTTATGGCAAGTCCCTATCCCTATTCTAAATCAGTTGAGGGACTCATTCACATGGAGTATGCACCCATCGGGCAAATTCTTTACTTCTTCAGCTTGGTCGGTAATTCGTAGGAAGGTTGAGCCGGTCCGGTGGGCTTCCTTTGTGTGGAACAAGGCGTTGGCTCCACGACACCAATTCCTCTTATGGATCATCTTTCATAACCGACTCCCCACACAGGTTCTCCTCATGTCCTATGGTAGATTGCCTTCGGTTAATTGTGCCTTTTGTAACCTTAGCCAGATTCCATTGATCACTTATTTTTTGACTGTCACGCTTCCAATTCCCTTGCTACCTTTTGGGCTGCTAAATGTAATCTTCCTTAGATTAATTGATCGTGGCTGGAAAATTATCGGTGGGTGTCCAACACTCTCTCAAGGAGTGGGTTCTATACTGACATGGTTAGATTCTCTTATGGTGCACTATGTTATGTTATTTAGAAGACTGGGAATGACATCACCTTCCAGTCCTCCAATCTTTATGTGCCATCTTTGAAATAACACCTTATCAAGGCAGTCAAGGACAAAGCCTTATCCTTCAATTCTGTTGCTAATACCCCGAGAAACAAAAGATTGCAGTGGAGCTGGGGATTAGACCCAAATATTTTTTTATAGTTCCGTGAGCAAGGGCGCTCTAGAATCCTTGTTGTATTTGCTAGTTTCCTCTTTCTTTTGTGATCTTGGCCCCCCCACTCCAGTGACATGTTGTCCCGATGAGTGGGTAGGTGTCGAGTTTCACCCATTATACAGTTGCATGGTTGAAAATCATCTATAATACTTACTTTTATCAAAAAAAAAAAAATACTAGAGGGGAAGACTTTTGTGTGATTGTCCGAACCTTGTTGTGGATTGCACATTGGAAAAATTAGAATTCTTAGCAATTGAAAGGTACAATCAACACGCTAATGCTTTTCTCAATTTGTCAATTCTAAATTACTTATTCTAATTCTATTGAAACTTAACCTCATGTGATATGTCGAACGCCGAAAGATGGACTGCAAGAGTACAAGCTAGCTTGTTACAGGACGCTTCTTTATTTGTAAGGTGAAAATTGGCTAAGAAATTACTTGAAAAGGACAATCCAGCCGCCTCTTCTTTTCAAAAGAAGCGAAAGAGCCATCGAACGTTACATCAATCAAATGCAATATTTACTTTGTCCACATGCAGCAAAACGTCAGAGTTTTAGATAAGGATGAGAGACCGTCATCTGTCCAACTCCACCAAATACATTAAATTCGAATGTTGACGTAGCTTTACATTTGGGCAGGAGAAAAGAAAAACAATTTCCACGATAAATTTGTTTACAGTATGAGCAAAAGAGAAGTCATATGGGATCTTCAGTAGTGTGCTCATGAAATGTTTCAATGCTCTGTTGTTATTTCTTTAACGATATAAGTCATCCAATTTTTTGTAGAAAATAAACGACTTTTGATAAATGAAAAACTTTATTTTGAAGCAAGTATCGTGAATCTTGTAGAATTCATATTTTTGAAAATCTAGAAGAGTTTTCACTCCGTCCTTGAAGAATCGGAGCTTTCGAAATTTGTATCCTTGAAGAGTTGCAATCATCAATCTAGAAGAATCGGTGCCCTCTCAACTTTCTTGGAGGCCTAGAAGAGCAACCAACGAAGTTTCTCTCTTTTCCTGTTTTGTTCGTTATTTCCAACCCAAATTCGACCATCCTACAGAGAAATTGTAGATCCAAAAGTCTTTGTTCATTTGGCTTTGGAATTAGGTTGATCCGATCTGTATCGACAAAGATACAACTGTTCTCCTGAGCATGTGCAGTGCTAAAAATTCTGTTTGTCTTGTTTTTCCGTGTGTGAGTTACTCTCCCGATCCTATTGTTTGAGAAAGCCTAACCTGGGCTTGCATCAGCTTCGTTTAAGAGGTAACCTCACCATAACTAGGGTTGTTTCTAACCACGCACTTGTCTACAAACCTAGTTGAGTACCAGATTGCGTTTCTTATTTTAACGTGCTAATACCCGCATGTCCTGCATCCCTTAATTGAGTTAATATCTTTTTCAAGCCCTGATCCTGGCTCTACCTTCTTATTGCTTTACATCTAGGGACTCCCAAGGTCCAGGAAAGACCCCAGATGTAGCCCTTTAACATCCTGCTAAGGACGAAACATTTGAATGATACTGGACCAAGTTGGTCATGTGTAAGATCTAGAAAGTCATTGTTCTTCCACACTCTATCATAAGGTTAGTGAAGCTTGCAAGTTTGTCTTAAGGAGGTATTAGGAGATAGAGGAACTTCCGGACTCTACCGAAGAGTTAGCTAAGCTTACACATTTGTGTTTATACGGGTGCTCTGCAATAGAGGACCTTTCACACTTGTGGGAAACTAGAATAGTTAATTGAGTAGGATTTGCAATGCTTAAAGATAGTAGATTGACCTGGTTCAATTGGAACTTTAGGGTATATTTGTTTCTAGTAAAATTTCATAATAAAGAAAAATGTTTTTCGAGAAATCATCATTCATTTTTAAATATTTTTCCCTTTGTAGATTAGGGAATTCATTTTCATAATTGTAAGTATGTATATTTTCTTTTTACCGTAAATAAGTTTTCATTGACTGATCATTTTCAGCAAACTAAATGAATGAAGTAGAAAACTAGTTCACGAAAAATCATTTCCCAAGTAAATGCACCCTTAAAAAAATTGATGGAAACTAGGATGGACCTCTTAGTAACGAGAAATGCAATGCCATAGACAGTTCTTCAACATGGCCATGTTTTCACTATCAAAGCCCATGTAACTACAAGTAAACCATGGATATTTCGATAAAATTAAATGATAAATCAAAATTTATGATCATATCTCTTGATCACTTCTTAATCTCGCCACTGTGTTATCATCTATTCTCTGAAAAATTCAAAATAAAGAATAAATTGTCTTATATTTCAAAAAAGGTTCAAGAAATTAACTTTGTGACGGCTGGCCTTTAAAATAATTCGATGCCCCTCCGATACTGTCAAAATTCAATCACATTAATTACTTTGAATAACTAGAATTTTATATAATAATAAGAGGTGGCAAAATAGGTCATGGACCCACATTTTTAACTCATATTTATTAAGTTGGATGAAAATGAATTGCCTATAATTATAAAATATGAGATAAAATGGGTTTAATAAAGCAAGACCCAATTAATAATGGGATCTAATGAGTTTGCAAAGAACCCAACTTGAAACCATTTCATCAAGGAGCAATGCCCTCCAATCTCACTCCCCTACTGTTTGTCCTCTTCCACTTCCAGTTGCCCAAGGGATCCAAGCTGCTCTCCTCCTCCTCCTCCTCCTCCTCCTCCTCCTCCTGGGTCGCTGCCTTGCTACATAGTTTGGCGGTCCCAAAGCAGCAAATTCTGGCATTAAGCTGGTTTTGTGACAATGATGTTTGAGCCCTTGATGTGGTTTGGAACAATATGATCCACGTTCGGCTCCAAAAAGCCTAGCTAGGGTCTCTTGAGGCCGGACCTTAGGGTCCCCATGCTTGAGTCTCGATGACCATACACGAGTAGTTGGCTCCTATACCTAAGTCATTGCACCTGGCTTGGGTCCATCATGCAACCCAAGTTCCTCAATGGTGGGTCCAAGTCCATATAGGCTAGGTTTCCTTGAGGCTTGCCTTGAGACCCTTGTTCTCAAGTCCCCAATGGCAATGCACACAGGTATCTAGCTCCCACACCTAAGTCACTATCACTCGGCTTGGGTCCATTGAGCAGCCCAAGTTCCTCGGTGGCTAGGTCCATGTCCAGGTCCATAAAGGCTAGGCCCAATACCTTAGTGCCTTTGCCTAGATCTACGAAGTCCAGGCCCGACAATTCAGTGTCCACGCCCGGGCCCCCGGCGACCATGCCTAAATACCCAGCTCCCATGCTCAAGTCATTTGCACTTGGGCTGGGTCCATGAGGTTGACTTGGGTATGTTGAGGTCGGGCCCGATTCCTTGGCCTCTGGACTCGGGTCCACAAAGGCGGAGCCCACCCTCAGGTCCAAAGAGATTTCCTCCCACTCTCTCGGGTCACATCAATATAAGAACTACACTGTCCATTTTGCAGGCTTCTAGCTTTGTGCTTAGCCAAAATCTGACAGGAACAGCCTCTATTTATGCTTCCTGTGGAGTTTGCAAGAAGTGCAGATTTAGTTGTAAGATATTCAATCAACTTCCTTGAGAGGTTGGAGAGACTTGACTTTGAAAGTTAAAATTTGACTCTTTCAAGTTTGCAAATGTGGAAATCCTGTTTCAGCTTTAAATTTAGGGGACCAGTTTAGTGGTTTCAAAAGAAACTTCTGGAGGTGCTAATAATTAATTTATATAATAAAGACTAATAGCATAATATAATGCGACCAACTCTTTCCAAATACATAAATTAATTTAAGCCGTTGTTTCCAAATGAGATATTTTTTCATCACATCGAAAGCAATTGCAGAGCCAAAAATCAGCTATCTGCCATAGCCGATAGTCGATCTTCTGTCACGAAATCATGTCGTGATTAGCTCTTTTTGCATGCTGTGGTTTGGATGTTTGTGAATGCACCATGGAGGATTGGCTGGAATTGGACTTCATCGAGGCGACACTTTAGTCACCTTCTGATTAGAATTTTTCTAAAAGGAGTTCATAATTAACATTACAAAAATGCACTCGTGATTTATTTTGGAAAAAAATTTGGACAAAAAAATATTTTAGAAAATTTTCCTATTACGAAATATTAAAATTATTGATAAACATGAAGAAATGGAACACATATATATGAAAAGAGAAATAATTATTTGAAGATTTTGAACTGTTTTTAGAGTAAAGTGGTTTGTAAGATATATTCAAATTTTAACGTTGATATACGTGAAAGATAGAGATATTAATTTAGGCCTTTGTCAATTTATAAGTCATTCATGAAATAAGAAATTGAGGATATTTTAGAGAAGAAATAAGTGATTACGCTCTAATAGGACCACTTGATTTGTTCAATAATATAAATGAAATTATTGAATTTCATCCGAACACTTTTTTTTTTATTTTTATTTTTATCTTATTCTACTCCTACCATAACTTTCACTTTTAGATTTTTGTCATGCCTCTTTACAAGATGTAAAAATTAAAACTTACACTTGCAACTAAATTGTCATGACCTTAGCCTTGTTGAGAAGGTGGATATTCAAACCCTAATAATTTCATCCAAACACTTCCAATAATATCATGAATTTCTAGCCAAAATCTAAAGCATTTTCTTAAGTATCAAAAGATGATGAAATATTATATTTAAATCTAAGTGTCACTATTTCTATGACGTGAAAGTTTTCGATTCTAAAATTGAAAAGGGAAATCAAAATGTGCCTCACATGATTTAAAATAAAAAAGAGAGTAAAAGATAAAAGTCAATATCGACTAGCCAATTGATTGACATGAAAAACACCACTATTTATCCAACCACATTATGTGAGGATGATTCTTTTGTTGCAAAGAAAAATCTCTTACCACATCACAATAAAAATTAGGGAAAAATATATCATAAATATCATAATTTTCATATGATATTCACTTGAATGTCATAATTTTTTTTTATGGATATTTGAGTATCATAACTTATATACGACGTTAACTTTAGTATCATGAATTTTTAAAAACATTCATCAAAGTACCATGTCATATTGGATTTTTAGCATTTAAATGATCAAAATTATGGCACTTAAATAAACAATTTTTAAAATTTATGACATTTAAGTGGCCAAAAAAAAATACTATACGAAAGTTAAAACAGTTGAAGGGTCCTTATTTCTTAAAAAGCATGCGTAGGTAAGAAATAAATATAAAAAAACACCAAGCCATAGGTTAGAAAAGAGTTGTTAATGGGCTCTTATGAGCCCCATACCGAAAGCTCGACATAGCCCATCAGCATTTCTTGGGCCGGAGCCCATTACCATGCCGATCGGCTCTTCTTTTCCGGCATCGAATCGCAGTTCCAGCGAATCCGAAAAGCTTCTCGTGTGGGGGGTTTTTAAATTTTCACTCTCTCTCTCTCTAAAACCCTCGCGAGGTTCGTCGCCCTCTGCAATGGCGGATTTCCAGACCTCGACTCACCGAACCAAGTGGATATTCACTCCTCACGATCTGGTAATTCCTTGAATCCTCTTCGATTCGAGAGCCGAAAAATTTGTAAGAAATTTCAGCTGCATGGTCCGTTTTAGTTGCCGAAGAAATGCTGGGTTCCCGTTGATTGATACGCTGCTTGAAGCGATTGATTTGAAAGGAGCTGAATGGATGTCATGCTGCTAAATCGCCTGCGTACTTTTCCTTTCAGCGTCTTGTAGAATTAAAAGTATATGCAGTCTGTTGGTCTGCTGATGAGCTATGAAAATCCATGACTAGGCGTGATTGTAGGCGTGTTTGTTCGTTGTGCTTGGGGATGCAAATTTATGGGTTCTGTTTTCTGCTGGTTGTTTTTTTGGATGAGTGAGTAAATTTTGCTGCTTTGTGCGGGTGCAGGCTGAAAAGTACAAGGCTGCTAATCAAAGAGCGATACAAACTCTGGAGAAGGTTTGGATTTCTTCTTCTTTCATCTTTGGGGGTCTTTTACTGACCCTCATCTCTCCCCATTTGGATGGTGTTTATGTATCGATTGATGGTTTTTGCTCTTGTGGTTTCAATTCACTAGCTTTGGATTTTTAATTGGTCCTTTCTCAATCTTAGAAGAGTGCCCCATGTTAAAGTACCCAGGAGACTGGCCAATGTTGGATTTATGGCGGCTTTTCTTTGCTTTTGAGAAATTATTCAGAAACACTTTTAGGGAAGCAAAAGGAGTTCTTTTCTTCTTGGTTAAGTATGGAAGAAGGGAGTGCTTGATTGGGGACTTCTTTGTTGCCTAACCTTTAGTTCAGAAACTTGCCTATGTACTTTTGAGTTAAAAGCTCATCAAACAATTGGTCTAGAAACTTGGTTGATTATGCTGAACTCCAGTGAGATTCTTCTTCTTGTTGAATGGGTTATGATGGTCATTGGATGCCACAGAGGTCTCATCATCAAGCTTTCTCCAGCTTTTTACAATTGTTCTGAGTCCCTTTAAATACGAAGGCCATTAACCTCTAATTGTATTGTTTACTGATGGAATTTTCTGATATGATGTGAAGTATGGAGCGACACGCATGGAAGTAGATGTTGATGGGTCGTTGCTATACCGTGAGGCTCAAGTTAATTCGAATGGTAATCCCTTTTCTTTTGCAGATCTGTAACTATTTCAGATGTTTTCCTGGTGGCAAATGTTTAGCCACTCATTGCACTCTCTTTCACTATGGTGTGAATCCAGCAATTTTATACTGCCTAATATTTCTACTCCAACAGATAAGCATTCCCGTCCAAAGCCACTTAATATTGAGGAAGAACAGTTTTTGAGGATGTTCTATGAAAATAAACTTCGAGAAGTTTGTGGAGCCTTTTACTTTCCACATAAAATTCAGGTTTGGTCTCCTGCTGTGCAGTATCACTATAGCAGCTAACATTGATGTAATTACGGAGTAAAATTTTTATTTGGATTTTGGTTTGTGCTTTGGCAGGCAACAGCTCTCATATACTTCAAAAGATTCTATCTGCAGTGGTCGGTCATGGAACATCACCCAAAGGACATCATGTAAGATTCAATGATGCTGTTTTAATTCTATCTGAGACTATGGCTATGGTAATCCTATTGCATCCGGAAATTATTTGCATGTATGTTTCTGTGCATGCATTGGATCAAGTTGCCTATTCTGTACAGATGTTATATGAGTCCTTATTTGGCTTGCTAATTACACACTGCCATGTTCAGTTCAGTTGCCTTTTTAAGTTTTCTGCAGAATCTGTAGCTTCAATGTTTATTCTCATTGTCCTTTTCTTCTTTTGAGCACATTGTGACCGTTTTACTGGAAAGTCTCATGATCTTGGAACTGAAATAAGTGCCCCTGTATGCACAGCTTAACCTGCATATATGCAGCCTGTAAAATAGAAGAAAATCATGTATCTGCAGAGGAGCTTGGTAAGGGAATCTCACAGGATCATCAAGTCATTCTCAATAACGAGATGCTAGTTCTTCAGGCATGGTTATGCCTCCTCAATTTTAATCATCTCTTCTATTCTTTTCTTTACTTATTTTAAACTCAGTGCATCTTTTGCAGAGTTTGGAGTTTGATCTCATTGTATATGCACCATATCGCTCAATTGAAGGTTTCACAGATGATGTTGGGGTAATTTTTTTTATATCTTCATCATATCCCTGAATAACATTTGACATATTTGTTGGAACAACGTCATAACCGCTATGATGCTATTTGTCGCTTCTTTTCCCTCAATAATGCTAGTGCTGCAGGATTTCTGCCATGCAGAGGATGACCAGCTTCAATTGCTAAAGGTGATTTCTGTATTCTCTATACCCTCCAGATATCTTTTGCCTCTAAACTTGTCTTATTTTGGGAATTACTTTGCATGGGTATGTAAATAGCATATCCTCAGATTGTTTTCAAATGCTTTTTATGTAGCTCTCATATTTTGCTTAGCATCATTGAGTAGCTTTAGGCTTCCTTTAATATCCTTCCTTAAAACACTGTATTACACTGACAATGAGAGTTTGAGAGGTCAAGAATTATGGAAATGTGAAGTGTGCTTATTGAGGCAACTGGTCTCAAGGTTCAGTACTTTCTGTCCCCAGAGACTGCCTGCGATGTAAAATTGAGGCCACATCACTCATATTGTCTCCTTTAAAATTACTTGAGAAGAGATGATAATAAAGAAGTCAAATGTTTTTTTTATCTTTATCACAAATTCATTTCCAGTTTCCTTCATTTCAACTTCTGGCTATATTCATTATCTAGAGACTCCTGTCTATCTGTTAATTGAATCCAATGTATAGCTACCGATGAGGGGGACAGTTGAATTTGTTTGGATGAAAAATTTGGTGAATTGAAGATTGTTGTGGGAAAAAAAATTGTGTCATTGCCTTGAACCATTGTTCAATTGAATATATCTGTTTGTAGATGAACATGCCATTGAGAAATGCCAAATTGTTGCTCTGTTGTATATGTGTATGGGCAAGACCTATATCTACCTTGATAAACTTGTTCACTTCTTAACTGATTTAACTGAGTGAGAACCTTAGTTGTGAGTACAACATATGGGGACTAGAACCAAAAGCACCCCATATGCATCAACTTAGTTGCTTGAAATTAGAGAAGTATGACCCTTGGAAGGAAATTGAGGCTACAATAAGCAGGTGGGTTGAGCCAACAGCTGGCATTTCCCCCTATTGTGGGGGATGATCATGCTCAGAAATATGCATGCTTTTAATGAACTTGAAATATTGTTATTACATGGCTTGTGCCTTATGTACATGATAGCCTGTGACCCAAGCATTGTAGAATATTCGTTCAACAGTATATTAAGTAAATCGTTTCTTTTTATCTGTTCCTGCTTCATATTCAAGTCTTCTTCCTATTTATCTCATTGCTGCAAATGTGTACTTTTGGAAATAGACTGCTCATATCGTTATGTTACAATAATTATCTGCATTATGGTTCTTGATCATTTCCAGGAAACTGCAAAAGAGGAAGTAGACAAAATTATGCTTACTGATGCACCACTTCTCTTTCCTCCTGGACAGGTACTTCTTGCGGTTGAGATGATTTTTGTGCTCCTTTTCTTACAGTTCTTTTACTTGGTTCTTAAGCAAATTTTTAGACATGTTTTCTAGATTTAAAACACATCACCCGGCAACTTTCTTTCAATTTTTGAATGATTTTTGATGAGGTTTATAAGCTCCATATGAGTATAGAGTCTACCAAATGAAAAGGACTTAAAACTCATGTTAGATGCTGCAACATGTTTAATGGGTATCTGGGCAACAGAGAAATATGGTGCAGTACCAGTTGTGTAACCTTTAAAACTGTTGGCTCCGATGCCGATAATAGTGGATGTGTTTGGAAACTATAACTGTTGAGTGGTTCCAGAGTTCTTGGCCCCTACCTAACTGAATGAGTCCTTTAAAATTTCACCATACTTTGATGGTGTAGCTGAACTCTCATGTTATATGTTTAAAGGCTCTTTTGTGTTTTCTGGTGCAGCTGGCATTGGCAGCTTTGCGTCGTGCTAATGAGGTGCATAGAGTTCTTGACTATGAGAGGTTAAAAGCTAATTGAATTTTTTTTTATAAAACCAACAAGTATTATTGTTGCCATACTCATTTCTACATTGGGGCAGCCAGTTGTTTTGCTTCTCTTGGTCCCTTAGTCGTAATGATGATTCCTCCAATTGAAACTTATGCTTCTTTTCAGATACCTAGAGAACATGCTTGTACGCCAAAATTCCATCCACAGCAGCACAGAGCTCATTGACCATCTGAATGCCATAGATTCCTCGGTAAATACTCAAGTTCTCTCACATTCATCTCAAAATTTGATCCAGCCTTATCTACAGTAAAAGCATAACTGGTCTTGCAATTGCAATTCTACTAATGCAAGTCACGTGAACCTAGTTCTAAATATTGATAAAATTTCTAATTTTTTCTTCAAACTGCTGACTGTATACAGGTTAGGACATATAAATTCCCTTCCGAGAAGGATATGAAACACATTAACAGGAAGCTGAGATCTTGTTGGGGCCTTAGTTCACATGACGAGTAATTCCTTTAAACCCTTGTCCTTTAATTCTTTTTTTATTCTCTATGAAAATTTGCATGTGAAACGTATGAGATTGATGCTTTGCAGTAGTAAGAAACGAGACAAGAAATCAAAGCACAAATCCAAGCAGAGTGCAGATTAGATGCAAGATGGGTCATCTCTTGCTTAACAGTATGTCATATGTATCCTTGAGTACTGCTTTCATTATTTCAATTCGAACTGTTCTAATTGCTTGGCTCGTACTGTTTTAGTCTTTGTCTCAGAAATGCTTCAAGTTTGTTCTTAAGAAACTAGTCTTTGATTCATAGCAGGTATCTGCACAGCTGAAGCATTGTCATTAGTGTCACACTCATCAAAGTATGCATCTACAGCAACCATGGTTCTTGAACTTACTCTTCAAAGCTTGTTTTGCATCACAAAAATATTCCACAGTATGGAGTTGACGGAGAAATTGGTATCCAGCAGCTTGAAAGAGCTCTTGAAACGCAATTGATTTAGGAGCACTGCTGATTGGTGAAGTTGAGAATTTACATAAACTACTCTGTGTATGTTGTGTTTATCTGGTGGTGTAAATCCACAGGACGCGGCAGTCATGAATGCGCGACTTTGGGCTAGAGGATGAAAATTGTGCCATTAGAATTTTCCTCTGTACTGGACCGTAATTTTGTTATGAGGGGGCGAAGAAATGAAAAGATATTGGGTTATGGTTTCTTTTTATTCTATTTACCAAAGAGTAAGCTACATATTTTGATGGATAGAGACTACATTACCATATATAAACCCCTCAATTTCCGACTGATTTCTATTGACTCCCATATTTTAATGTTGGAAATAAGCAACATCACTAACAAACATTTATATTTTGGGTGATGTTATGAATCATTAGGATCTTTAGATAAGCCATTTTCAGCTCATCTAACAACACATTTAAAGTTGGGATAAATATATTAGAAGTTTTATAATGAAGTTTTAAAATTTTCAAAAAGTATAATTAAGTTTTAAAATTTGTTATGAAATTGTAATCGAGTTCTAAAATTTTTAAAAAGTATAATTAAGTTCTAAAACTTGTTATGAAGGTGTAATTGAGTTTTAAAATTTTGACTAATTTGATAAGTTTTAGGATTTGATTGTTTTTTTAAAAATTTTAGGATTCGATTGCATTTTCATAGCAAGTTTTAGAACTTAATTACACTTTTTTCAAATTTTGGTTAAAATTTTTCTTAGCATGATATAGAAGCCCAAACTTTTGAGACATGTCGCAAGCATACGGTGCAAAACTAAATCTCATAATTGCTGCAGTGCCCCAGTACTCATATTATGCATTGTAGCCCTCGAAATTCTGAGTTTGCCATTGCTCTTCTTTTGATTCTTTGACTTGCAATGCTTCAACTTAAGCTACTTCTAAGCCGCTTTCATGAAATTTGAGCAGTTTCCAGTGGCTTAAACGAATTCAAAGGGAAATCAATGACCAAGAAACAAAATGGAGATATGTTGCTTATCTGTTTTTTTTTTAATCCTCTAGTTTGGACACTGCTTAAAGCCAGTCAAAATGAATAATATAGATCCTCTCGTTCGAATCTGAGTCAAACCGAATTTCAAAGTTAGAAGTAAGGGGAGAAAAAGGAAAATGGGAAAGAAGCTAACTTTGGATTCCAAATAGTAAGATAGCATAATACTATGCATTTATTTAAGAAACAAGCAGACATTGGATGGAAAATTTATTTCCCAGTCAAAGTTTGGCCGAATTTGGGTTAATTTTTTCTTTTCAATTGGATGAATTAAAATGCTTGATCTTATAAGTTTTGGAGCTTTTTAGTCATATAAATTATATAGAGTGAATCACAATAATTGATTTATAACGAAAAAATAGTCGATACATGTGGATTTCACAAAAATTCATGATCCTAACCCTTTCTGTTGAAAATTAAACTGCATTTTTGGAACAAATGGGTTATGTGCTTTTCATAGGTGCAAAAATTGAGTCAATGGAACATTAGACAAAAAAATTATGCCCGATCAAAGTTTGGTTAAATTTGGAGATCATGTTCGAGCAATTAGAACATAGTAAAATGAGTGAAAGTGATCCAAGGAAATGGCCTTCTTACCAGCATGGGAGTAAAAAGGCAAGAGTTGCACTGAAAAACGAAAACCTAATATCCTTTCAATGACCCATTATTGCAGGCTTATCCTCCATCCTATGGGCATCTATGACTCTCATGGACTCCGGATTCTTTAGCTACCACCTCATTAGCTAGCATTCCTATTCTAGTAGGTTTGTAATTCCTTAAGCTTATTTGCCATATGCTGAGATTTGCATGGGATCAAAACCAAAGGAATCTCCAAGCAAGCCTAATTTCTTTCTTATACTTGTGTTCCAATTTGAGCATTTCTTGTTTAGTCAAAATTTGGCCAAATATGTGTCAAAACTTTTTTTCAATTGGATGAATCAATATGTTTGATCTTATAAGTTTTGGAGCTTTTTAATCATATAAATTAAGAAGAGTCAAACATGATAATTGATTTATAACGAAAAAAATATAATTGACATTTGTGGATTTCATAAAATTCACGATCCTAGCCCTTTTTGTTGAAAATTAAACTAAATTCTTGGAACAATCAGGTTACATGCTTTTCATAGGTACATAAATCGAGTCAATGGGACATTAGATGGAAAAGTTATGCCGGATCAAAGTTTGGTCAAATTTGGAGATCATGATCGAGCAATTTGAACATACTAAAATGAGCGAAAGTGATATAAGGACATGGCCTTCCTGCCAAAACAGGAGTTGAAAAAGGCAAGAGCTATAGTGAGAAACGAAAACTTAATATCTTTTCAATGGCCCCATTAGCAAAGGCTTATCCTCCATCCTAGAGGCATCTATGACTCTCATGGACTCTGAGTCTTTTAGCTACCACCTCATTAGGTAGCTTTCCTTATTCTAGTAGGTTTGTGATTCCTTATGCTTACTGCATTTGCATGGGATCAAAACCAAAGGAATATCCAAGCAAGCCTAATTTCTTCCTTGTACTTGTTTTTCCAATTTGAGCACTTGTGATATCCTTAAATTCGACCCTTATCGGGATATAAGAAATGATTTATTTTGCCAATGCGTTATTAGTTAAATTTAACTCTGAATTGATTCAAGTATCGCTCATGAGTTAACTAACCTATTGAAAAATGTCATTAAGGATTAAAATGCATACAACCAAAAAATTCAACCATGGATAGACCGCTTGATCATAAGAATCAAAGAGGGACAATATTACGCTGTTACAAGTCAATTAACGAACATAAATAAATTGATTCGATAGAAGTATGTATTGGGTTGCGAGTGATTCCACCAAACTACAATACTAATTGCAAATGGCAGTAAATCAATTTCCTTTTTAGCTTTATACTTAAGATGAGCAATCGATTCCTCATGATTACATGACAATTGAGGGTAACTTATGATTTGAAGAAGCACAAACATCAGTTGAAAATAAATCAATCATGGGTTAGACATGTGAAAGTCCCTAAAAGCCACCCGATAGTTTAAGC
The DNA here is from genome assembly GCA_014182735.1 of Corymbia maculata. Lineage (NCBI taxonomy): Eukaryota > Viridiplantae > Streptophyta > Magnoliopsida > Myrtales > Myrtaceae > Corymbia > Corymbia maculata. Next base: position 22,771,941 of record CM024683.1, on the reverse strand, counting down.
TATAGTAAAATTGCATTTGATCAATTTTAACCATGAATTATAATCTAATTGCAGGTATCAAATTTCAAGGATTGGGAGACCACCCTATTGGACATCAACTCATTAATTTGCCTATTCATTAGTAAGTCATAAACTTTGAATAAGATTAGTGGGCGGCAAATTGGAAGTCGAAAAAGGGGCCTATGCCAAGTGAAGGCCCAATGGGCCTCAAACCACATTCGATTCAACCAAGTGGGCCCAAGAAAGCCCACCAAGTCTACCAAGCCCAACCCAAAGCCCATTTCAACAATTTAGCCCATGTACATGTATAGTATATTATACTATAGTTTGTGAATTTATCAAATTGCCCCTTCTAGAAGATCTGACATTAAATGAGATGAGATGGAAAGATTTAAAGGAGAAGAAGACAAGCCAAGAAAGCTTGGCTAGGAGGATTTTAGGGGAAGCTGGTCTTGAGCCTTAAATGTTTGCAATGATGGAAAAAGATTTCAAGAGAAAAATCTCACTCATCTCTCTCACTCTCTTTAGTTCTCTCTCTCCTCCTATTGCCTTCGGCCCCCCTCCTCTTCCTCAAGCTCTCACCGCCACCCTTCTCTCTCTCTCTCTCTCTCTCTCTCTCTCTCTCTCTCTCTTACCGTCCATCTCGACTAGCCACCATCATTGTTGCTGCCTCGTCATCGTTGTTGCCATATTGCAAGCGTCCACTATCGCCATGCCATTTGCCGCCCATCACCATGTCGAGCCACCATCACCATAAAACTGTGAGTTAACTTCCTAACTCCCATGATAAGGGTTTGCCCCAGTGACTACCCTTTTCACATAAGAAGAGTGAGGTGATGGATTTGAATATTCACATTCTTAGGGAGTTGAGGTGGGGACAATTTAGCTTCAAGGTTGGGTTTCGATTCCCACGCCTTACACAGAGGCAAGGCAAAAGTCTGAGCGCTAGAGTAAGAGTAGAGTTTAATTAGGATGTTAATTGAGTTTAGGGGTAGAATTAGATTAAGGCCAAAGATGTTTTGTGTTAATGGTTTAAGTGACAAGTTATTGCAATAAGTGATAAGCGGAAATGATAAGTTATTGCTATAAGTGATAAACGGTAGTGATAAGTTATCAAGGAAAGTGATTAATAGAAGTGATAGCTTATCATGAAAAGGGTGATAAGCTATCACCAAAGGAGGTGATAAGCTATCATTAATTAGGCGATAAGTTATCGTTAAATAGGTGATAAGCTATTGATAAATGGGTGATATGCTATTGCTAAATATGCGATAAGCTATCAATAAATTGGTGACAAGTTTTCGTGTATAGGGTGATAAATGATTATTATATATGATAGGTGCTTGAGATAAGTGGTGATTTTATGCATTTTTTATGTTGATTGAAGCATGGATTGCCATGAAAAAGGTTGCCTAATTAGAATACTCGGTTTGCTATTTTTAAAAGGATTTATAGACATATAATTGGCAATTCATGAAGTGTCATGTTTGGATGCCATGTTTTATATGTTGAATTGGCCAAGGAAATATTAAAATTGAGAGATAAGTACAACGGGAGTGCCCAAACTTGGCACGGAGGGACACTTAAGTGCCAAAACTTATAAAATGTACACTTAAGTGCCAAAATCGAAGCAAAATGGATCAGTTAAGTGCCAACGGATGAAAAATTCTGGCCAAATTGCCACGTGTCCATTTTCCGGCAACTTCATTTGCTGACGGAGTATTTTTTTCAAAATAAAAAATCCAAGTGTCAATTTAAAAAAAAAAATTATCCACGTCATATTTTAAAAAAATTAAAATTGATTTTATTAAAAAAAAGAGAAGAAGGGGATCGGTGAGGGCTGTGCAACCCTTGCCGCCGCCGCCATTGCTGCCCCACCCTCGCCGAGAAGGGCTGGCAATGGTGGCCGGGCCCGGCAACCCCAGCCAACCCTTGCCCACCGTCACTAGCCCTTCTCGGCGAGGGTGGGGTGGCGACGGCGGCGGCGGCGAGGGCTGCACAACCCTCGCTGATCCACTTCTCCTTTGTTTTTTTTTTAATAAAATCGATTTTATAATAATATATATTTTTAATTATTTAATTGATAATTTTTAAAATCCACATTAGCGCAAAAACGAAGTTGTTTTGCGTTGATTTTTCGTCGTTTCAATTTCCGCGAGCCACGTAGGCAAAAAAAATAAAAAATTGCCACGTAGGATTTCCAACAAGGTTCTAGCGACTTGGCACTTAAGTGATTCATTTTTTTTTAAAGTGGCACTTAAGTGTACTGTTTGTAAGTTTTGCACTTAAGTGTTCCTCCATGCCAAGTTTTGGAATTCCCGTTGTACTTATCTCTTAAAATTGAAGTGTGCAAAGTTTGACGGGGTAATTGAGTACAAGTGATCATGTATGAATATTTCATTGCAATTTAACGTGTGAAAGTTGCAATAGTTTGATGTGTGAGTATGAAACACTTCCACATTGGCTAAGTGAGAAAGATGAAAATAGGTTTGAGTGATTGGTAATACTCATGTGATCACTTATGGAACCTGTCACTCAAAGGTCTTTGGAGACGATGCCCAATAGGGGTCTGGGTGCCGAATTACGATTGAGGCCGAGCCAATACTCCTTTTGGAATGCTGTCTTTGGGGTAGGCCTAGACAATGTCATGCCTGATGGGCAAGATGATGCTTGGTCATATCAGAAAACTGCCAACTCTCGAGTTGGTCATGACTATGAGTAGTCGTAATAATTGGAACACGTATGAATGCATTGTGCATGTGAATTATTGGAAGTGTTCTGATTATATTTGATTGTTGTTGCAAGTTGATGTCACATTATAATTTATTATATGTAATGCATTTGCCAAGACGAAGTAAGAATGCTTGCATTATTATTACATGGTCTTGTTGGTCGTTATAGGGTTGAGATGCTTGCTCACGTTTATAGTTAAGGCAAAGCAAGGGCTTTGTTATTAACTTGCCATCGATAAAAGGCTACACATAGTTGTGGAGAATCATCACATGTGGATTAAGGTCCTTGTAAGTCAAGACCTCGAGATAACCCTGCACCCGGTTCCAGGGACCAACCATGTATATGAGCAATATGTTACAACCGTTTGGGTAGGTGAGAGGCTAACACATCTGGTGCCTCATAAATTTAAAGTTTGGTTTGTGCAGGTTGGAGAAGTCCTTTTTGGTCCACTAGGAGGTTTTGATGGACCACCTGGTCGGGGTCGGAGGGAGACGATATGGGACCCGATGGACATCAACATCCCCAATGGTATCATTGAAGATCCAGACACGAACCCAAACTACATGTCCAAGTCCAACCTTGAGACTCTTCCCGGTTACTACCTAATGTGATGGGTGCGAGATGCATTACTTTTTGGATGGCCCTCGCATTAGAGTAGTTCAGTTAACCTTGACCCTATTGGTTTTTGTTGGTCCGGTAGGAATTGCCCATCATAAGGACTTGTGCATGTTTAACTTCCTAGGGTTAACAATAAATAAATAAAAGTTGTGCTTTTGGAAGTGTTTTTTATGCTTTCTAGTATCCCTATTGTTGTGATTGACTGGGTGTTTATAAATTCCTTTTGCGCTTGTGTTTAATAGAAATATAAAAGAATATGTTGGCGACGTATCCTGATATATCATAGCTAAATAACCAAAGAGAAATGGGGATTGTCGCATGCTCAAGGGTCAAGACGTGATGGCACTTCTTGTTCAGTCAAAATTTAGCCAAATTTGGGTGGAATTTTTTTTTTTTTCAGTTGGATGAATCAAAATGCTTGATTTTATAAGTTTTGGACCTTTTGAATTGTATAAATTATGTAGAGTTAATCACAACAATTGATTTATAATGAAAAAAATATAATTGACATATGTGGATTTTGCAAAAAATTCACGATCCCTACCCTTTTTGTTGAAAATTAAACCACATTCTTGGAACAATCAGGTCATGTGCTTTTCATAGGTACAAAAATCGAGTCAATGGGACATTAGACGGAAAAGTTATGCCCAATCAAAATTTGGTCAAAGTTGGAGATCGTGATCAAGCAATTAGAATAGATTAAAATGAGTGAAAGTGATCCAAGGGCATGTCCTTCCTACCAAAATGAGAGTAAAAAAGGCAAGAGATGCAGTGAAAAACAAAAACCTAATATCTTTTCAACAGCCCCATTAGTGCAAGCTTATCCTCTATCCTAGAGGCACCTATGACTCTCACGGACTCCGGATATTTCAGCTACCACCTCATTAGCTAGCTTTCCCTATTTTAGCAGGTTTGTAATTCTTAGGCTTCTTTGCCATATGCTTATTGAGATTTGTACGGGATCAAAACTAAAGGAATCTCCAAGCAAGCCTAATTTCTTTCTTGTACTTGTTTTCCAATATGAGCACCTCTTATTCAATCAAAGTTTGGCCAAATTTGGGTTAAAAATTTCTTCAATCTCATGAATTGACATGCTCGATCTTATAAGTTTTGGACTTTTTCATTGTATAAATTATGTAGAGTCAATCACAACAATTGATTGATAACGAACAAAATATAATTGACATCCATGGATTATTCAAAAATCCACTATCCCGACCCTTTTTGTTGAAAATTAAATCGCATTTTTGTAACAATCAGGTTATGTGCTTTCGTAGGTACAATAATCGAGTCAACGGGACATTAGATAAAAAAGTTATGCCAAATCAAAGTTTGGTCAAATTTGGAGATCATGATCGGGCAATTAGAATGGAGTAAAATGAGCAAAAGCAATCCAAGGACATAGCCTTCCTACCAAAATGGGAGTAAAAAAGGGCAAGAGCTGCAATGAAAAATGAAAACCTAATATCTTTTCAATGGCCCCATTAGTGCAGGCTTATCCACCCTCCTAGAAGCATCTATGACTCTCATAGACTCTGGATCTTTCAACTACCACCTCATTAGCTATTAGCTAACTTTCCCTATTCTAGCAAGTTTGTAATTGCCATATGCTTCCTGAGATTTGCATGGGATCAAAGCCAAACAAATCTCTAAGCAAGCCTTAATTTCTTTCTTATACTTGTTTTCCAATTTAAGTACTTCTTGTTCAGTCAAAGTTTGGCCAAATAGTTACATTTTAAACCAAAAAAATTTGCCCAAATTTAGGTTAAAACTTTTTTCAATCGGATGGATTGAAATGCTTGATCTTATAAGTTTTGAAGCTTTTTAATTGTATAAATTATGTAAAGTCAATCACAACAATTGATTTATAACGAAAAAAATATAGTTGACATCCGTGGATTTTGCAAAAATTCACGATTTTGACCCTTTTTATTGAAAATTAAACCGCATTCTTGGAACAATTGGGTTACATGCTTTTAGTAGGTGCGAAAATCGAGTTAATGGGACATTAGAAAGGAAAAGTTATGCCCAATCAAAATTTGATCAAATTTGGAGATCATGATCGAGCAATTACAATAGAGTAAAATGAGTGAAAGTGATCCGAGGACATGGCCTCCTTGCTAGAATGGGAGTCAAAAGGGCAAGAGCTACAATGGGAAACGAAAATCTAATATCTTTTCAATGGCCCCATTAGTGTAGGCTTATCCTCCGTCTTAGAGGCATATATGACTCTCATGGACTTTGAGTCCATCAGCTGCCACCTCATTGGCTAGCTTTCCCTATTCTAGTAGGTTTGTAATTCCTTAGGCTTCTTTGCCATATGCTTACTGAGATTTGCATGATCAAAACTAAAGGAATCTCCAAGCAAGCCTAATTTCTTTGATGTACTTGTTTTCCAATTTGAGCACTTCCTGTTTAGTCAAAGTTTGGCCAAATTTGGGTTAAAAACTTGTTGTCAATTGGATGAATTGAAATGCTTGATCTTATAAGTTTTGAAGCTTGTTAATCGTATAAATTATATAGAGTCAATCACAACAATCGAATTAAAACAAAAAATATATATTTGACATATCTGGATTTCGCAAAAATTCATGATCTCCACCCTTTTTGTTGAAAATTAAAACACATTCTTGAAACAATCAATTTATAAGCTTTTCGTAGGTGCAAAAATCAAGTCAATGGGACATTAGACAAAAAAGTTATGCTGGACCAAAATTTGGTCAAATTTAGAGTTGATGATTGAAGAGATAGAATAGAGTAAAGTGAGCGAAAATGAGAGTAAAAAAAGGCAAGAGCTGCAGTGAAAAGCAAGGCGAGGGATGAAAAGATGAAAGACGATGCCTTGAGTAGCTATCAATCTAGAGAGATGCAAAAGCATAAGGAGGGAGAAGAGTTTTTTTCAAGCTTTTCATTATTATTCAAATCGTGTGAGATCGTAGTTTTCTGATCCCCAATATTTCCCAGAATCACATCCTTTTGACATTTCTCTCTCTCAAAAAACCTCATATGCCTCATTAGTGAAGTCTTATCCTCTATCCTAAATGTATCTATGATTCTCACGGAATCCAAATCATACCACCTCATCAGTTAGTTTTTCCTAGTCTGGCAGGTTTGTAATTCCTCATGCTTCTTTGTCATATGCTTGCTGAGATTGGACCGAACCAAAACCAAAGGAAAGCAAGTCTAATTTCTTTCTTATACTTGTTTTCTAATTTGAGCACTTCTTGTTTGGCCACCTTGACCCTGCAAATCCTAACTTCACATTCCTTGATAGCCCTCTTCCTCTTATTTATTTATGTACTTCTATCTCTACATCATCCCTTCTTGCATAAAGCATTTTTGTTTATTTATACCTTCAACTGTTATTATAGAAACTACTACCGTTACTGCTGCTTAAATTTAGTCTATCCAGGCTAATTTAGATCAAAAATCACCAATGTGGCGGTCAGTCAATATTGAACCTTCTATATGTCACTACCAACGTTAATGTAAACAATTATTGATCGAAACATCTTTAGAGAATTTTTTACAAACTCGTTTAATTTTTTGTCTTTTTTTTTTCCATCAGCACCCTTCATCTTTCAAAAAGGCTAGCGGGGTCATAGGTGCCTCGCTAGCCACCGCCTAGACTAGGCACAATACCCTCACCAACCGCTTCACTTGTTAGGGATATCTCGCTCCTACAGCAAGAGCCCAAACCGGAGCTCTTGCTGGACAAGCCATGATAATTCATTTGCTTCGTATTCTTCAAATTCACGTCATTGTCAAGATCCGGCAATTAGCATCACTTTAGGTTCAGCATCTTAAATTTCTTTGGCCGCTTGACAATCATCTTCTAAGCATTAAAGGTTGTAGGAAAATCCTAAATCAACATGGAAAAACAATCTTGCTATTGCAATCGCAAAGCTTTAGGTCTACAAATTGTTCTTTTAGGAAAATGAAAATTTGGCGAATTGCAACCCTAACTCAAGGGGCTGGAAAACCCCCTAACTAGGGAAGATGAACAAAGCTTTTGGGAAAATAGAAAAAAAAAATTCACAAAATTCAAAACAATTTGCGAAAATCGTTCAACTTAGCAACCATGCCATGTAGGATAATCTAAAATGAATAAAGACCTGGCCTCTCTTTTGTTGGGTGCTTTTACACAAACATTCACCCACTCTATAAAATTAAGCTCTTCATTCTCATTGTGAACACTTCCATTAGGAAAAAGAGTTTTAGAAATGTTATAACTTTCATACAGCATTCATTTTAGCGTCAAAACTTTTCGATATATCACTTCAGTGTCACTTAAGTATAGAAATGATCACTTAAAGTGCTATTACTGATTTGAGAAGCCTAAAATTTAACATTGCAATATTTTAATGTTTCTTTTTGACAGGGCTTGTTAGAGATTCAACATGGCAATATTTCAGCATAAATGCCCTAAATGAAGTCGGTACACATTTTGCCTCAAATTTAATAGAATTGGGGACAAATGGAGCCAAATTTCCCCTCTTCTTCAAATCGTAATTTAGAACGAGACACGGTGGGCCAAAAATTAAAAGGTGTTGCAATGAAGAGTTCGAGCAGGATAAGTGGCTCAAGTTCATGTCAATAAAACCAAGAAAAGGTGAATATTATTGCTATTGTGGGCTTGGATAGGGTGTGCAAAGGAATTAGGAATCACTCGGACCATCCAGAACCGGATCGGACCAGCCTGAAACTAATGATTCCTAAGAGAAGTGGTTTGGTTCTCGGTTCCAATATTGGAACTAGTGGATACCGGTCCAGTTCTCAGTTCTAGGTGTGGAGCCACCCATTCGTCCATTTGAACTGAACTAGTAATGTTGTGCATTCGCATTTTTTATATTTCATCACCAAGGGTATACTATTTTGCGTCGAATTCAGTGGTGATAATGTCAAACATGGGAATTAAGATGGGCACAACATGATGATTGACCGAGGATCAATAGAGATTCGAGCGATGGACGAACTTGGACAAGCAATGGGTGGCCAGAGAAGTGATTGCATTCAATTATCTACAAAAGTTGGAAAAGTATAATTAATATGGTCAAAAATATTTGAATGGAGACAATCCTAAGGAAAGAATCCTGAATGGGCTGATAAGATATTTGAATGAAAAGAATTTCAGTAGATGGATTTGGGAACAAATTGGTGGCAAGCGTTAACTGGTCAACACCAAAAAGGGGAAAGAAAGAAACCTATAGAGCTTGATGGGAATAGTTCCATGGACCTACCCAAGAATTGGACGGTAGTGTCAGTCGGGTTCTTAGGTATATTCATGAAACTAATGAGCGGTTCTTGATTGTAGGGTGGGAACTGTCCACCCGGACTATACTCACTTTAGGTTCAGACTTTCAATGTAGCTCGAACTGAGCCCTGACTTTTGATGCTGATGTTTTAATGGAAGGGGGGTGGAATAGCTTGTTGATTTACCATGTGGCTTTTGATAGAAATGGGAAAAGAGTTGGTTCGTACTTTCACAGACTTGACAAGCTGGTAATTGCATAATCAACATTCAAAGGCTTAGTCGAATTTGCAGGCCACGCGTAGGCACAGGCACATGACCAAAGCAAATTGTTGCACAATTCCCACCGTTGTCCTGGTGAAATTGGATTTTCGAACTTCTCTCCAAGGGAACAATCTTGGAGTAATATTGTCAAACACTGGATTTAGTTTCCTGCTCCCAGCGGAGTGAGCAAATCATTGACTTATGTACTGGATTTCTAAGTGAATATAATCCCTTCGGGCCGATTTCATTGCTTCTGGAGAACAATAAACGAGTGAGTGAGAACAGCAAAAGAGAGAAGTGAGCGGCGTTGTTTTGTCATGAAGGGCCACATCATTGTCCATGTTAGACTTTTCTTTTTTCTTTTTTATTGTGTAAAAGAGCCACGCAGGAATTAAGATTTTATCAAAGAAAATTCATGAAGGACTTTTTGTCAAAATTTGTCATTGGAGACATTTAAGGGATTGTTTTTCCTCCAACGTAGAATTGAAGTAATATCTTGAAAAGTTATGTCACTAAAGTAAGCACATTACGAAAGTTATGGCACTTATGAATTAGGTTTTTTTTCAATTCTAGAACTTGCCTTACCCCAATCAATGTTCTCATGATACCATTCTAATATCTTCAACACCTACAATATTATACTTATCATTATGCCCCAACCACATTTTATCACTATCCATTCACTTATAAGTAGTAAACCAATTCCCATTTGATAAAGTGTAAATGGACAACCAAAATTCATAACTCATCCATCAAATGATGAATCATCAATGATCATCACTATCTGAGACACTATCATCATATAATCAAAGCACATATCTCATCAATAAGTCAATCTCAACTAACAACCATATTGAATTTATCAATATGCTTAGCAATTGACACACCTTCATCCGTCTTTAAGTAAAGTAGATTTAGCATCAAGTAGAGCTTGTTGATCACAAACAACTTTTTAAACATGTTCAACGAGGCATACATCCGCTAACTCACATAGTATTTAGCCCTTATAATACCTCATGAAATAATATTTCAAACTTACAAAGGCATTCAGAAGTCTTACCACAAGATTAATTTGTTTCCAAACACTTGAAACTTTTTCAAGAGGTAATTCGCGAGTCTGCTCCATAATTGATTGTTACTGCAAAAGCTTATTTGCTTTCTAATGGGTAAAAACCAAAACCTACTTTTTATTAGTTATGTATATTTCGATCTAAGAAATGCCTTTTAGCCCAATCAAACTAGAAATCAAGCTCTAATGTGGGAATAACAAAGTCCAAATAAAATTCTAATACCAAGCCCTAATTGGATTGGACTTTCCAATTTAGGCCAGAGACTCCTAATCCAACAAGGGCTTCCCTTGTTTTGCTTTTACCACAGTCGGAGTAGGAATCAATGTCCCTGTATTACGGACCAGACTTCGACATATTTTGATCCGATCGAATTTTGTTCAGAGACACAAACTCGAGATATATGTTTACACCATTGAGAGAATTCTCTTTAGAATTTCGCATGTGAGCGATTGTATGCTTGAGTGCACTTTTGCGAATTGATAATTTTTTGTCCATCATTTATTGTTTTTGTTATGTCATATACTTTTTATTTTTTCTTTCTCCAATCAAAGCCATGGTCACAATACATCATCGATTTCTTACTCTGGAGAAAAGTTAACGCAATTTAGAGATCCTAGATATTCCCGACTTTAATTGCGCACTTGCTCTCTGATGATCCTTACATTAGCAGAGTACTACCGTGGGGTGACTTGAATGTTAAGAACAAATGTTTGTATGTTGATTATGCACATTTTCGATTTCTTGTATCACTAATAAATCATAAGAATTCAATATCTAGGCCACTCACTTGGACTTAGACTTGAATCCTAGACTTGACTTATCTAGCTCATGATGTTAATATGATATTTCATGCATCCACAATTCACCTTTTTAACGTGAGTTTCCCAATAAAAAAACATAGATAATAAGGATATCTTGTGAAATGTCACCATCTTTTGCTGGGTGGAAATTTTCCACCCGTTAGTGCTTCCATTCCGTTTCTCAAAAGACACCGTGTGGCCGAGTAGACGATTTCATCCTCTCTTAGTAGGAGTGTGCAAAAGAGACTGTCCAAACTAGGAACCATTCAGATTAGACCAAACCGGCCAATTTGATTTTGAGGAGTATCGGTCTAGTTCCTGATTCCTAATTGGAACCGGTGTCCGAGTACTTCGTTTCCAGTTCCAAGGCGAAACCGGACTAGGCTGAACCAAACCAAACCGACTATATATCCTTTTTTTTTTGTTATATCTTCAAACAAATTAGTAAAATATAAACTAAACACTATCTTAGTCCAGTTCCAACTATGGGAAAAAGTAAGAGGAACAAAGTAGTGGAAAACAAAGTAAGGGTAAAAGTAATGAAAAAATATGACTGATTTCATTATATTGGATAAAAACTAATCATCCCAATTTTCTAAGAGTTGACCAACACGTCGTTTAGTAATCATAGCACCTTAAAAACCATTACATCCGGGAGTTGTTTCACTCGTTTTTAACTTATTGCAGTTTTAACGCATGAGCAAATTATTAATGAGCCATCCCATTCTAACTAACTATTCCAATCACGTAAGGAAAAATAATTAAGATTATAAGTCACAACCCTATAAAACTTCTTTACACTGATTTTCTCAATATATTAATCATGAAATGAATAGCGTCACTTGTGCAGTAATTGATTTGACACGTCTTTAGCATCAGGTAAAGCTCAGTGTTTTCATTTAAATTTCAACCCTTTACAAATCTCTGCCTAACCACCCAAGTTATAATTTAGAGGAAGGTTACAAGTATATCAGCCGTATTTAAGCCATGATAGACGTACATCAACAATTCCTCATGGGTGTAGGGATAATTATTATCTATGTAGAATAGAAGAACAATAAATAATGAGAATCTAAACACAAAATACTTTATTTATCGGACATAAATTACAATAAAATTGCTCTAGTTGTTACGTAGAAAGTGACTACGTGTACAGAAGCTCCATTGAAATCCCCTATTAAGGTGAAAGTAACTGATTAAAGCATATACGTTAGACATTTCTATCAAAAAGATAAGTCTAGGAGAAAATAAACCATTAAAGCTAGTGCATTTTTTTAATATATATGGAAAAGATATGTCTAGAATAATTGACACGTGTTCGAGAGAGAGAGAGATAGTGGTGGTCCCTCGAAGCTTTGCTGAAACATTTTTGTAAATGATGTAACTTTTACCGTAAGAGTAAATAGCCTCCATCTCATTAAAGAAGTACCAATCCAGATGCCCTAAAGATAAACACACACATGCCCGAGATTTGATTGGATATACACGAGAAATCACGGTGTGTAAAGCCGCGAAATCGTGGTCCCTGTTTCTAAGAAACCCTAATCCTAGTACAATGTCGGACAACTCTCATAGGCTGCGTGACTTGCACAGCTCACCATGCTGTCCATTCAGTTCCCAGTACCAGCAGCATATCTTTACCCTAGTCTTGATGCGTGTACATGAGAGAGAGGGAGAGAGAGGGAGGGGGATCAGGTGGTGATATCTGCAGTCTTTGTTGGTTTCTCACGCTACTGCATCTGTTAATGGAGCTGGACTAATATTAGAATTTCGTTTAAAACACGATGTTTATTTAGTTCTAATTGATGGAGCAATAATGCTTTCACTTGCAATATTTAGATCTAATCATAGTGAAATCTAGTAATTCCACGTATAGTTTACGCAGCAAGATATTGACCAAGTATTGACGCTATATGAGGAAATAGATTTTTCTATTTGCAGTAGATTAAATAGAAGTTCTAAACCCAGGTATCTTTAAAAGATCCAAAATTGGAGGTGGCACCATGATCAAACTTCTCAACCGTGTTGCTAGAACAATTTCACGGGAAGCTTTCAATCAAATTTGTAGTGTCAGTGTACTACACCCAGAGACTATTACATCATTCTTATCTGCTTTCATTGTTTTTCCCATCACAAGTAGTCAGGTCTTCAGAAAAATTTGTTAAATTAAAACTACCTCAACCAAAGCCCATTAACAAGCATGAAAAAACCTGAAATATACCCTTAACTGAATTAAAAATCTTGCTCAAGTACTATTATGATGACTCCACCATTTATCCAATTATGAGTCTTCCTCCTTTTTAACCATTCTCTTGAAGATTTGAATTTTGTTATAGTTCATGCAAGCTATGACCGGCTTTTCCATTGCAGATATTTGCATTTTGTTCACTGCAATTTCAGTCTACAGGATTTTCCAAGAAGGTTAAAAGAAGTAAGATCTGGAAAGATCTTCATGTGAAATAGCTATCTCAAACTCACTACTAATCTTCTACTATGAGTATCACTGCAAAACACTAGGAAAAATCAGAGATCATAGTGATTTATTTTATTTCTCCATATACATCCATATCCCTTAAGAATATGCCTATAAAACTCCACAGATGTTAACCATATCATTTCTGCACAAATTTGAAGAAATGGGAGAAAAAGAAAATTCCTAAAAGTTCACTAAAAGTTCTTAAAGTTCTTAAAGTTCTTGAGGTTACATTAGATGTCTAAAGAATCCAGAGTTACCTTTTGAAGAAAAAACTCTCAAAACCCACAATCAAACTCAAGTAGTCTGGTAATGTTGGGTAATCTATGTTTTCAGCTTGTGTACATTCATCATCTTCTTCATTTATGAATTGTGAAAAGAAAAGAAGTATCACCTTCAAGCTGGCTCAGATGTGGAACTCTTGCCCTTGTCAATGAATTGAAACTCTAAAGGAGCAAGATTTTGGTGGGTTTCAACTTGCCTTACTTGCTGCTCTTCAATTCCGAAGTGTAGCTCTTCATCATCCTTATTGTCTCCACTTGTAGTAGCTAGGGTTTGATTGTTGTTGCTGTTGCTGTTTCTATTTTTCTCTCTTTCATACTCCCTATATTTGTGCAAGTACCTGGCCATTGCCTCTGCGTAGTTGTCAAACCCTAGATTGCTCAGAGCCCAACAGATGTCGTCCCCGTTCACCGTCTTGCGATTCTCCTTGTGACACCTGTCTGACGCCTCACCGGTCACGAAGCCTATGAACTCCGTCGCGCACTCTTGGATTGTCTGCTTGGCTTCCTTGGAGATCTTGGCACTCGGCGGCAGGATTTCCTTCATTATACGGCCCACGTTTGCGATTGGCAGTAATCTCTCTTGCTCATCAACCATTCTCAGCTTCTTCTCAGAGAGTTGGATATGGTGAATCGCTGAGCTCAGAGTCTATATACACATCTCCGTACGGTATGCGCTTCATGCAAGCGTATATTACCCGACAACAGAGATATAGTGTATTGACGTGTTCTCTTTTCTTTCGCCATATGGGTCCTCAACTTTTTGTTTTTGGCAAACAAAGGTTGAGGGCACATCAGAATATAACAGGACTAAGTAAAGGCTGAGTCTTTAATAATCTCAATCTGCGCAATTAACCATTTGCGAAGAAGAGATCTTAGGATTATTGGATGAATTACAGAAAAGTCTTAAACATGTTGTATTTGTGCCAATTTAGTACTAACATTTTGACAATTTGTTAATTTGGTACATTCAGTTAATTTTAGTCAAAAATTGCTAATGCGAATGTTTATCTTCCTTCGTGGTACCACCGGCACTAACATGAACAAATTTCATAATTTTTTAAAATTAATTTTTCTTTTTCTTTTCTTTTCTTTTCTTTTCTTTTCTCTATTGCAAATGGCAAGGGCCTAGCGACCCTTGCCAACCACTGGGTGAGGGCCTACAAGCCCTCTCCAAGCATTGGCAATGGTCATGGCCCTCACCCAGGCCCTTGCTAGCTATGGATGAGGCAACCCTTACCAGCCATTGCTTGAGATTGGCCACTAGCAAAAAGGAAAGAAAAAAATATAAAAAGGGAAAAAAAAGAAAAAAAATGAGAAAAGGAGAAAAAAGGAAATAATTCATAAAATATTAAATAATTATCCACATTAGCGTCAGCCACGTTACATAGGACGTCCGGTGTTAACTAAATTGTCACATCAGCGTTTTTAGATAAAAAAAATTACTTGAATTCAATAAATTGATTAATCATCAAAAGGTTTAGGATTGCATTAGCACAATTGAAAGGTTTATGACAAGTGCAATAGGTTATGACTTTTTTGGTAATTTTCCTATAGGATTATACTTATGCTATTAAGCTATTTCAACTTGTATAAAATGACGCCACTTGGAGATTAATTAAAAGAAAGTATACCTAGGACAAAGCAGTAATAAACTTAATCAAAGATAAGAACCCAATTATAGATATAAAGAATGAATAACAATCCACCAAAGAAGGAAGTAAATTATTAATGGCAGCTCACCAAAGGCAAAACTTTAATCATGAAAGAATTGCTTTAGCTAACCATTGACCTTCATACAAACTTGAAGTGATAACTAGGATTATAGGCGAGGGTACTCAAGGGCAGATGAGTATTCTGATCAAGAAATTTATTTACATAAGAAGAACAAAGAATGATAAACATTTTATTTTTAAACACAATTTCTGGCCAGAAATAAAGTTTTCTATTTCTATTCCTTGGAGGAGTTTTCTAGCAAAAATACAAGTTTAATAATGGCATAGAATTTCTATTTCATTTAATAACGCCACAAAATTTCTCTCTCAAATGGTGGGTGGGTGGTAGAGGACGATGGCAAGAGGTGGCCGGTGGAGGACAATCAAGCACTGGCGGTGGCAAATAGTGAACAACAAACAGCAGGTGGCGGGCAATGACAGTGGGCAACAATGAGTGGGCAGCTGACTAATAGCATGGGCAAACAATGAAAAAGTTTTTACTTCTAATTTTTATTCCTGAAATAGAATAGTAGAAAATTTTTATTTTTCATTTCTGTTTCGAACCTATTATTAAACTAAAAATTTGTTCCACAAATAAAAAAAGTAAAATTATGACACCATATGGATTTTTATTCCGAACTCTTCTTGGGGATAAAATAAATAAATCTATCCAAAAATAAAATGGTTATCATGCTCACTCTAAGTGATTCTAAAAAACATTTGACAACCCTAAAAGGAGATTATCTATTGATAGACCAATACAAAATGGAAAATGGCCCTCGATCCTTTCCAAGGGAACCCAAAAAGCAAAAAACAGAAAGGGCAAATACCACAATAAAATCTCAAACTATATCATTGTGAAATAAATACCTCACATTTTTTGTTGTCAACAAAAACCTTAAATTTTTTTGTGTTTTGTCACAAAAAAATTCCAAAATTATACATGCGTGAAATATAAACTCTCTTTTTAGTTACATCTAGGGTATATATGTCACACAGGTATAAGTTCTTGGATTTTTATGACAAAAAAAAGTTGAGGTATTTGTGTTACAATTGACAAGTTTGTCACTTTTAGTAATACAATTTTTTTTTTTTGAGTATTTAAATCACAGTGGACATGATTTAGGTTTTTTAATAGTAAAACCCCAACCCCCATTAAAAATAAAAAAACAACTCCTACTCTCATTCATTCAAGTCAACTACGTAAAATATCCAATCCGTGTTTCTACAACTTAACATGAGAACTAGTGGCTCCTTCTGATGCACGTTTCAAGCGTTTAGGCAAGGATCCACTCTACCGGATTAGCGATTATCAACAGATTATGATCCCTATAGTGTTCGATTACCTCATTAATAATGTTTTAATAAGGCCCATGTCACTTATGTGGCGGCAAAGAATCAACTTTAACAGTTCATTGGGCTAGAGTTCCGTTCATCTCCGGAAAACTGTGGAGATGCCAACGAAACCCATAGGCCAACGTAGAAATAAGTCAAATGAATTTTTATTATAGCGCAATCTGTCATGGCATAAGAATATAGTATCTGCCGGACAGTAATCTCAGTTTGGCCTAAGATTGGATGCTTGGATACATAGTGGTATGGCCACACTGATATGACGCCACTATGTCAATCACTTACATGAGATAATGGAGCCGTTAAAGAGTACCAAAGATAGCTACGCTTCCTGATTGCGACACTTCTAGGTCACCTACGAAAGATCGCGAACATAAATTTAATCATGACAACGTATGAAATGAAGGTTGTTGGTTCAAGGACTCAAGGCATTCTCTTATAGGAGAACTTGCTGGAAAAGCTCCAATAATCATGTTTCATGCTGGTCATGTCATATATATTTTATTGTCTTCGTACACCGAGATCGTACAATTGTAACGTACCCCAGATTTTCATCTTGTGAACCTGTCGAGAACTTGAACGCAGCGGCGTGGCTTAAATGTTGATTGGTTTAATTCGGTTTCTTTTACCCTGATGGCAAGTACCGATAGACTTTAAGCTATTCATTAGTTTTTTAGGAATCAACACAAATTCGTCTCTCAGATTTAAAAACCAGTAAAGGCTTAATTCTGAGTTTCAATCAAGCAGCTCTGTTTTCCTCTATGAAAACTAAATCTGTGGAAAAATGTTTTTCTGACCAATGGTGTATCGAATAAATTTTTGACTTCGTTTTGCTTCATCATATGGGTAGATCATTTTTGCAATAATTTAAGCTTGTCCACCAGTACTTACAGGTTTTATCTTGTACAACATGGGTCTCTCTAGGTTCTACGATTGTCAAATATCTTTGATTCAATGTGAAAATCATTCTTCTACATTTGTGAGCTCATAATACAAAATCTTGCTTTCATATTTCTGAGTTTATCTATTCATAACTAAGTCAAGGAGGGATAAGAAAAACACTCATGAAGATATTGAAGTTTGCAGAATATTATGGACCAGAAACCCAAAAAAAGAAGCTTAGCTCTTTGACATTCTAAAAGGGTAAATTTCTGTGGTTATTGCTCTCTGATTTCAGATGTTCTATTTTTCCCAAATAATTTCAGCTACAGTCAAATTACACTGACATTCCTCAACCTTCCTTTAATCAAGGACCATCTTCTCGTGCTAGACACCTTCTACAATTAGAAAAGGCATGTTTTTTAGGTCAGGAATGTTGTTTATATTACTTAAAAGTCTCACTTGTTGACTCGTCTAGGGTTTGGAACCCTTGTTGGAGTTCCCAATCATGGAGAGAGTTTGAGTTCCACTGAGCAAATGGGTATGGGCAAAAACCCACAAAATAGTCCCTAAAAGAAGGTCTCTTTGAGGATCTTAAGAAAATCGTACAGTTTATGTTTCCTCCTTTTTCTTTCTGTATGCCCCTTAACCTAACTTTTCGTTTTCAGAATTTGTGTCTCTTTCATATTAATTATCCAGATACCGTACGGTTTGATCTTAAAGAGTTGTATAAGAGTTGCAAAGACTGATTACGTCTCTTTTTTAGGTCAAGTGATTTATAAAATTGATTTACTATGCTATAGTAGGCATAACATGGGCATTAAATATGGGGACCATATGAGCGCCATATCACTTTAAAAATCACTTTTCATATTCCTAACAATATTCATGATCGTAACGGCGCTATTGCCGTGAATAATATAAGCATGCCTTTTTCAGTCTAGGTCTTCTTTTTAAGGGCTAAACCTGAAGATATCGTTATCTTTTTTTTCTCATATTCAAAAAAGAAAAATGCGAGAGGATTTCATAGACAGACAAGACTAAAAATGAGGTCTATGCTTCAATTAACGTCATCCAGGTCGTCATCATCACTCTGGGGTTTCGGACTTTAATATTGCACCTTTCACATGCAGGAAGCTTTGTCAGTCAAAACGGGTCAAGGTGTAGATTTGCAGTGTATATTATCCGAAAAGGCTGCGACAGAAAGTTTAGGGTTAGGGTTAGGGTTAGGGTTAGGGTTAAGGGGGTGCATTACCATATGAATAATGATATCCTATTAGGCAACTTGTTTTCCAGTGACAACTATTATGTTCTCTAGAGGGTTATAATGCTTTTAAGTGTATGTGACTATGTGTTGATTAGATAATATTCTTATGAAATATCACGATATGTTTTGTTCATCAAAAGGGAATCGAAGGACTCTTGGAATTGATCTTAAAAAACATTTGCACCATAGACGTCTTCAAAACACAAATCTATCGATAAAAAAACCATCTTATACATAAGCTTTGGAGTGCCAATATGCTAGAGATCGATGGAGATTAGGATCATGTCAAGAGCTTAATTAACAAAGATCAAAAGCAGCCTAAAGACGGGAAGAAAAGGAAATAAAGCATTGTCACACTGCAACTCCAAAAGAAAGTTAATGATAGTGTTGCGCGCATGAGAGAGAGAGAGAGAGAGGCGTTTGAGATATGAAAATAATTAATTTCAATGCAATTTGCACATATAAAAATATTTCAGTCATTTAACAGGTGACATTTAATCCTTTTTAAGCACAAAGGTTAGAGCCTCCAAAAGGACTTCGACTTGCAGGAGCCATTCAAAAAATCTGATGTGGCAAAAATCTAGAAGTTTCAACGATTGCTAACATGAAACTTTGACGAAATTGCCCTGTCGCTAGAGCGGCTCAGAGGCCGGCAATCCATCGGCATCTTTTTATTTATATCGATGTATCTAATAAATTAGAAGTTTAATTTTGTAGAAAAGTTACTGTGAAAATCAAGAAAAAACGAAAAAATTAGAGTACAAATATTCTCTCGCAAAAGAGGATCTGTTTAAACTTTTCATTTTAGCATGTCCGGTTTTACATATGTCAATCTTTACCGGGAGCTCGATGATTCTCCAAACTTCACACTCAGTTGAACTTAATTATAAAAGTTAAATCTTTTTGTTTACCTTATGTCCAAATCCATCTTATATTTAGCACATTGATCCCCTTATATCGGTTGATGTTTCATGTTGGACTTTGGTCCTGCTTCTTGGAGGTTTAGCTTGATCTTTTCAGGATGCCTCACTTCCTTTAGCGGTAGAATTTTCGAATAGAGAGACACTTTATCTATACTAGCTAAAAAAAAAAAAGCCTTTCGGGCTTGGTTTCCAACCCCCCACCCTATTTACGAAAATGCTTGATTCTCCTATCCTCCATTATTCCGTTTAAATATATTATTGTAATCGAAATCTTTGACCAGTCAAAAAGATCAATAATGTTAGAGAATAATGTTAGAGAAATGTGCATGTCATTGATCCAATAATTCAATATATGATAACCACCCACGATTCTGGACAACATTTATTCACTAATTAGGAGTAAGCACAATCTCCATTTGACCTTGGAATTGGACTGAACCAGCCGGTTCTGGCGGTTTTCAATTCCCTGGCAATAACTGGTCTTATTCCCAGTTCTATGCAAGGAATTGGCTGACCGGATCAGGACCGGAATGCATTACTCCTTTTATTAAAATTTTGTTCTTCTTTTTCTGTTCTACTAAAGGGCAAGTGGTAATGCTTCTTTACTTTTCATCAAGGAAGTTGGCAGCGTTTTCGATGTAACGAAGAATTAACAAGATAAGAATCTGACCAGTACATTTTGCTTACACTGTTCAGTTCCTTGATTCAACTCATTTCCCAAGGAAAGCTTTTGCTGGAAGAGATGGAAGATGGTGCATGCCTTTTCCGGTGCAGCATTCACAACATCAAACTACTTACTGAGATTTGAAATCTGGTAAGATGAAGTGAATCAAACAAATTGCTAGTCTTAAAAGAAAAAAGTAAAATATATACAATCGGTCCTTATTCCTAAGTGGATAGATTCAGTTCATAGTTCCTAATGGGAATCAACGCACCCTTGAATCTATCACTTTTAATACATGCCACTATCGTCTAATCTATCATATGACAATTACCCTTAATTCCACAATCAATTGCTACCAACCTTAAAAAAATTACCTAATTAGAGATCGATGGAGACTAGGATCATATCAAGAGCATAATCAACAAAGATTAAAAGCAACTTAAAGATGGAAATGAAAAGAAATAAAGAACTCACATCCAGTAAGCCATTCATGTGACCCTGCAACTTCCAAAAAAGTAACTGATAGTGTTGCGCGCACAAACAAAAGAGAGATGTGTTTCAGATGTGAAAATAATAAATATCAATGCAATTTGCGCATTATAAACATATTTCAATCATTTATTTGGTCGCACTTAGTCCTTTTTGGGCACAAAGGTTAGAGCCTCGAAAAGGACTTGCAGGAGACTTAAAAAATCTGATGTGGCAAAAATCTAGAAACTTTAACAATTGCTTTCATGAAACTTCGACGAAATTGCCCTGTTGCTGGAGCGGCTCGAAGGCGGGCAATCCATCGGCCTTGTGTACATATAGAGAGAGAGAGAGAGAGGTTTGATTTTGTTGAAAAAGTTACCGTGAAACTGAAGAAAATGGAAAAAATTAGAGTACTAATAGTATTCAGCCCAAATAAGGCGTACAAATATTATTTCACTAAAGAGGAAACCGTCTAAACTTTGCCTTTTAGCGTGTCGGTTTTTTTTTTTTTTTTGATCAACTAGAATACTTTTCCATTACAATCGCATAAAGTGCATTTGTGAAAGGGGGAAGTCCATACATAAAATTTGCAAAAGAGGATAAGGGGGTTGCGAAAGCCAATTCGCTGGGAGAATTTGATCACGGTGGGCTCTTGCAGGTCCAATTTGCAGCTTGATTCTTCTCGCGTGGGCTGTGTTGTACTTTGACCGAAGGCAATCTTTGCAGCAAGGCCCTGCAATCTGCAACTATTGATTGGGCTGCCCAAGAGGGATTTTCCAGGCCCGTGACTCCTTTGAACACAGGGAGGCTGTTGGTGGATATCATGACTTTCAGCTCACGTGGGAAAAGGAAGCTTCGGGAGTTCAGTTCTGGTTGGAGAGTTGTTCCGTTCTGTTCCGTGAGCCACAGCAAGGCATTCCTCAGAGCTAGGGTTTCGCCAACCACTGTAGAAGGCGCTTGAATCATCCGCGTGAAGCCTCCGATGAGCACCCCCTCCTCGTTTCTGTAGACACCCGCAACAGATTCGATGAGTGAAGTCTCTGTCCAAGAGCAGTCTACATCTACTTTTAGCTCATCTTTTTTCCGGTGGAATCCAGTTTGGTGTAGCATCTTCGTTCACCTTGATTGGTATGTTTTGATGCCTGTTCCATTTTGCAAACATGGTAGTCTCTATTCGGGCAGTGTCAAGGGCTGGTCGCGGTTGAGGTGGTCGGCCTTGGAAAATTGCAGCGTTCCTTTGCTTCCAGATCTGCCACAGGATTCCAGCAAACAAAGCTTTCGTAGATGTGTCTCGTGTTGCGGTAAGAAAATCATAGATCAATTTGTCCATGTAGTTAATGTGTGATGGGTTTGTGTCTGCAGTTATGCCCTGCTTAGACCATATATTTGTTGTCCAGTCACATAAGATGAATAAGTGTTCCATGGTTTCGGGTGCTTTGCGACATAGGGGACAAATTGGATCGTTTCGCAGTTGTCTTTTGTATAGGTTTTCTGTTGTGGGGAGTGCGTTGTTGCATATTCTCCATAGGAAAAGTTTGATTTTTGGGTAAACACGGAGTTACCAAACTTGTGTCCATAGAGCATGAGGTGCCTAGTAGGAGGAGGTGGGATTTGTTGTTGATAAGGGCCCGCAATTGTTGTGGATACTGTTATAACCACTTTTGACCATGTAGTCCCCAGAGTAATTTGCTATCCATCTTATCTTGTCTGGTGTCGGCTGAAGCCCTAGGGGTATTGCTTGAATTTCCTTTACCACACTTTCTGAGAACATTTCGTTTAGTATGCTAGTATTCGATGTCCTCGGTTGTTGGTGAATTAGGTCAGCCACTAAACAAGGGTCGTAGCGGTTTGCTGGGCCGTGTAGATAGCCTAAGGGCAGCCACCTTATCCTCCCTAATTCGGATGCTTTTCCCTTCTCCAACTATCTATTGAGTGTGTGGTTCCAGAACTTCTCTCCCTACTAATATACTTTTCCATCCCCAAGAGGCTTGTTGCTTGTTTTGTGCTGCCCAAAAATCTCCGCTTGGGAAGTAGATACTCTTTAGAACTTTGTTCCATAAGGCATTCGGTGTTTGAAGCAATCTCTATGCTTGTTTTCCCAGCAATGCTTTATTGAACTTTGTTAAATCCCGAAACCCGAGTCCTCCACGATCTTTTCTGGATTTGAGAAACTCCCATTTTTTCCAGTGTATGCCCCCTCTTTGCTGCATGTTGTTTCCACCAGAAAGCTGCCGTTTTTGCTTCAATTGCTCTGCATATGGATATTGGGATTTTAAAAATAGACATAGCATATTGAGGGATTGCTTGAATAACACTTTTTAGGAGGATTTCTTTTCCTGCCTTTGATATCACCTTCTCCTTCCACCCTTCTAGCTTACTATCCACCCTTGTGAGTATCCAGTTGGACATATGCTTTTTAGTTTGCCCCCAATCCGATGGGATACCGAGATATTTCCCTGTCTTATCAATAAGGGGAACCCTTAATTCTACTGAGATACTCTGTTTTAGCTGCTGTGGGCATTCCTTGCTTAGGAAAAGACCCGATTTATTTAGGTTGATGGCTTGTCCCGAGGCATAACAATATTGGTTTAAGATGCCCGCCAAATTTTGAGCTTCATTTACCGTCCCATTCAGAAAAAATATAGCATCATCAACAAAAAGTAGTTGGGATAGGGTTGGGCAAGTAGGGTTCAACTTTATCCCCTTTATAGTGCTATCTTCCACAGCTTTAGACATCAAGGCAGTTAGGGCATTTGCTACAATGATGAAGAGATAGGGTGAAAGGGGGTCACCTTGTCTGATTCCTCTTGAAGGTGTGAAAGCCATAGATGGTTCTCCATTAACCAGAGTGCTAAAGCTTACTGTTGATATACAAAAATAAATCCATTGGATTCATTTTTCAGCAAAACCCATGGTCCTCATGTAGTCACAGAGAAAATCCCATTCAATTCTATCATATGCCTTTTGCATGTCAAGTTTCAGGACAGCCTGGAACTTTCTTTTTCATTTCCTAATTCTTAGTTGGTGCAGCACCTCCTGAACAATGAGAATATTATCCTGAATTTGTCGATCACTCACAAAAGCACTTTGTTCCATTGATATAACACTAGGGAGCCACGGTTTCAGCCTATTTGCCAAGACTTTTGCAATAATTTTGTAGCTGAAATTGCACAGGCTAATGGGTCTGAATTGGGACACATTTTCTGGGTTTTTTTACTTTTGGGATAAGGGCTATATTTGTCTTGTTGAGTTCTGGGTCAAAGTTACCTCGGCTGAAGAAAGAATCCACCATTTTAAAAAGGTCTTCATGACATACTGACCAGTTTTTTTAATAGAAGACCCATGTAGGCCGTCTGGTCCCGGTGCTTTTGTAGCTCCTAGCTAGAAGACAGCCGCTTTAACCTCCTCTTTTGTGGCCTATTTTATCAGCTCCTCATTCATGGCACACGAGACTACACGAGGGCATTGGGCAAGGACTGGCTGATAGCTTCTAGTGCCCACCGAAGTAAAGAGCTATTAATAGAAGTCTCGAATGTGGTGTTTTAGGACTGCTGGGTTGCGGCACCAAGTTTGGTCATCTATCTTCAACATGATAATCTTATTTCTCTGACGCCGTTGAATAGTCAAAGCATGGAAATACTTGGTGTTTTGGTCTCCCCATTTCAGCCAGTTTATCCGGGACCTCATGCCCCAATACATCTCTTCCTGGCGCCATAATTGATCAATTTGAGTGACTATAGCTTTAAAATCCTCCCTAATTGATTCCTCGTTAGCCGCATTTGTAAGTTGTGTAAGCTGTGATTTCAATTGTGTGATTTGTGTTTTAGCATTTTTGAATTTTCTCCTGCTCCATTCACTCATTGCTGCCACCACCTTCTTTAGCTTTCCTACCAAGTGATCCTGTCATGTGTTTTCTGCATTCCATAGGTGCTTGATTAGATCTGCACAGTCTGGGTCATCTAACCAAAAAGCCTCTATCTTAAAACTCTTTTTCCTTTTTTTATGCTTCTTGTCCAGGTCTAGGAGGATCGGGCTATGATCAGACCCTATAGCCGGCAACGCATATGCTTCATCATGAATGAACTGGATTCACCATTCGAGGTTGCACACCACCCTGTCCAGCCTCTTCTTCACTAGGTCTGTACCTTCTCTATTGTTTGACTAGGTATATGCACACCCCTTACTTTCAATATCCATTAGAGAGCAGTTATTTATGAAATCTCTAAAAGCCTGAATTCGATAACGATCTACTTCCCGACGTCCGATCTTCTCCCAGTGATAAAGGACTTCATTAAAATCTCCAATGCATAACCAGGGGAGGGTGTTGTTGAGGGTTGTAGAGCTCAAAGTGTGCCACAATTGTTGTCTCTCCTGGAAATTCGTGGAGGCATGTAGGAATGTGATTCGCATGATTTCTCTACTGCTGCAACTTGTGCCTTTTATGTCAATAAAGTTCCCCGCGCTAGATTGTACTTCCACTTGCACCTCCTCATCCCCCATTAATGCTAGACCCCCCACTATGCCGATTGGTTCTATGAGGTAGGAATGAGCGAGCTTTAGACTTCTTTGGACCCTTTCAATAGTTTGTTCTTTGTTTTTGGTTTCCATCAGGAAAACCAGATTGGGCTTTTC
The DNA here is from genome assembly GCA_014182735.1 of Corymbia maculata. NCBI lineage: Eukaryota > Viridiplantae > Streptophyta > Magnoliopsida > Myrtales > Myrtaceae > Corymbia > Corymbia maculata. The sequence goes on along the minus strand of CM024683.1, from coordinate 22,746,547 downwards.
CTGAGCCACTAGGGCTCTAAGATGACGAACTGTCAAGGGGGTGCCCAGCCCTTGACAGTTCCAACTCAAGATCTTCATTGCTACTGTAGTGGCTTATTAGGGCCAGCCACCAAAGCTCATGTTTTTACCCCTTCCCACTGTTGAATCGGGGTATCCAAGAGTTGCTCTTCATTTATTGCTATACCAATAGGATTTTTCTTCTCATATGGACTAGCACGTTTTTGTTTCTTCTGTGCCGTGGTTTTGTAAGGAGTTTTTCCTTTCTTTGATTGCCCCGAACTAGATCCACTTTCTGCGGTGTTGTGACAAAGTAAGAGAGTTTGGGAGATTCTCTTTCCTTTGTTACCTTCATTTTGCTCTATCCCCTCCATATTTGTGATAGTGCCAATCTGAATAGGTTTTGCTAAGACAATAGCCATATAATTTGGTTCCTCTTCTATTGTTTTTGGGCCTTCCTCAGGGAGTTCTTGGGTGGGGGTGGAGGCAACAACTTCATCATCAGCCAAATTCTCTAGCTCGACATAGAAAGCCTTCCAGAATTGGCTTTTTTCTCGTGCTTCTGCCTTGAGCCATGATCCGTATCGTCCCGGTTTATCGTGAGGTAAGCCTAATTCTTCATAAGGCACATCGGGACAGAAATTTGCATAATGTCCAATTTTCCCACAAGAGTAGCAGAAATGAGGGAGCCTTTCGTATTTAAAATCTATCCACCACTTCTTATTACCAAAACTGATCAGAGTTCCTATTTGCAATGGTTTGGACAGGTCCAGCCGGACTTTTGCTTTTCTAGTTTTGCGGGAAGTTGATGTTTTTGCTTCAATTTTTATCTCCTCAACTTCTCCCAGCTTTGCAGCAATTTGGCGAATAGAAACATCATCCAGTTTTGCTCTAGGTAGCCCCATCATGTGTACCCATAATGCATAATGCGTAAATTCATAACAATGCTCCGAAATAGTGGGGTCCCATTCTTTTAAAACTAATAAATTACTAGCAAATGACCATGGGCCACCATCAAGAACTCGTTTCTTTTCCTCTACTGAGCCAAAGAGGAAAGTAAAGAAACCCGGTTCTATAACCTCACATCATACTGTTTCTGTTTTCCAGGCTTTCCTCATGGTGTTTATAAATGCCTGGACATTTACATTTGGCTTTGAGTACAGTTTTCCATACAGGGTTTTGTTTATTACCTGTTGTTCTTCTACAGAAACCTCCTCATCTAGCTCAGTAATCACCGATTCAGACCACATATCTCCCATCTTTCTACATAGAGCTACCATTCAAAGGCTATTTTCTTCCATTGCAGGAATTTTTCCAGACCTAGTATTATTTGGGAAACTAGAAGCTTCGAAAATTGATCCGAGGTTGGGGGTTAGGGCAAGGAGTGAAGGGAGCTCAGAGGTGGGTCATTTTGTTTGTGCACCATACCTTGTAGGAGAAGAACTGAAACTCGTGACTTTTGGGTCCGCAGGTCTAGGGCACGCAGGAGGACAGCGAAGAGGCAAGCAGCTATGGAATCCACTGCGCAGAGGAGGTGTCATGGGCTAGGGCATCGAAATGAGGGCCATGCTGCTGATTCCGAGACCCTAGCATCCTTTTGGTATCCTAAGCTAGTCAGGGGGAGGTTGGATTGCTGCTGCCATGGCTGAAATTGGGAGAGGTAGGGTAGGGGAAGTAGGGTTTTTCTACCACCAAGTAGGGGTAGAGAGAAGAGCTCGCATTTTAGCGAGAGACGTGTGTCGGGTTTTACATACATCAATTTTTACTACGAGCTCATTGATTCTCCAAACTTTACACACAATTGAACTTATCCATAAAAGTTAAATCTTTTGTTTACCTAATGTCCAAATTCATCTTATATTTAGCCCCGTCGATCCCCTAATATCAGCTATGTTTCCATGTTTGACTTTGGTCCTGTTTCTTGGAGGCTTAGCTTGATCTTTTCAGCATGCCTCACTTCATTTAGTGGTAGAATTTTCGAATAGACACTTTGTCTATACTAGGGCATAAGTACAGTGGGAGTGTTAAAAGTTGGCACGGAGGGACACTTATGCGTTTGGTTCGGCTTTGGGGAAATGCATTTGGGAAAATGCAAATACATTTGGGCTAAAGGGGTTTCTCGAAATGCAAATACCGTTTGGTAAATTCTGCATTGTGAAACAACTTTGGCCCAAATGCCGTTTGGTGAATACCACGTTTTGTAAATGGACTTTTGAGAAAAAATTTTTAATAAAAAATTTGTAAATAATTTTTTTTTTTCAATCTAGCTTTCCCGGCCAGATCGGCCGCCGGCCACCCTCCGGCGGCGATCGGCCGCCGGCCACGCTCCGGCGGCGGATCTGGCGGCGGGTCAAGCTCCGGCGGCCGGATCGGCCGCCGAAAAGCCTTACCCGAGGTCGCGCGACCTCGGGCGTGGTGGCCGAGGTCGGGCGACCTCGGGCGGCGGTCGCCGGGCCGGCACCCCCTGGGCGACGGCCGTCGCCCGGGTCGCGCGACCCGGGCGGGACGCCTCCGTCGCCCGGTTTCGCACGGCCCAAGCGGACGGTCGCCCGGGTCGCCTCCGTCGGCCGGGTGCGCGACCCGGGCGCGCGACCGCCCGAGGTCGCCGGACCTCAGGCGACGCCTGGGTCGCGCGACCCAGGCGCGCGACCGCTGAGGTCGCGCGACCAAGGGCGGCGGTCGCCCCCCCTTGGCCGGCCGTCGGCCCTTTGGCCGGCGGTCGCCCCCCCTTGGCCGGCCGTCGGCCCTTTGGCCGGTGGTCGCCGGCGGTCGTCGGCTTCCTTGGCCACTCGTGGAAGATGAACAGTACCACATGTTGCATTCCGAAGATGCAAGTTGCAAATGCACCTTTCACCCTGCATTCACCTAAAGGACCTTTAGGATACTTGGAGATGCAAGTGCATCTCCCCAAAGTCCTTCAAAATATTGAGCCAAACACACTTGCATTTTCCCAAGGGGCTTTTGGGGCTGAAAGCCCCTTGGGAAAGCCCAACCAAACGGAGCCTTAATTGCCAAAAGTTACAAAATGTACACTTAAGTGCCACTTTTAAAAAAAAAATGGATCACTTCAGTGCCAGGTCGCCGAAACCCTGTCGGAAATCCTGCGTGGCAATTTTTTATTAATTTTTTTGCCTACGTGGCTTGCCGGAAACTGAATCAGCGAAAAATCAATCAAAACGACATCATTTTGGCTAACGTGGATTTTAAAAATTATTAATTAAATAATATTAAAAAAAAAAAATAAAAATATATTACTATAAAATCGATTTTAATTTTTTAAAATTTGACGTTGACAATTTTTTTAAAAAAAAATTGCCACAGGGATTTTTTATTTTGAAAAAAATGTTCCGTCGGCAAATGAAATCGCTGGAAAATGACACGTGACAATTTGGTCGGAATTTTTCGCCGTTGGCACTTAACTGATCTCTTTTGCTCCGATTTTGGCACTTAAGTGTACATTTTGTAACTTTTGGCACTTAAGTGTCCCTCCATGCCAACTTTTGATACTCCAAAGGTCTATACCTCTCTATACTAGCTATAAAACAAACTTTCGGACTTGGTTTCCACTCCCCTACATTTATGAAAATGCTTGATTCTCTTATCCTCTATTATTCTGTTTAAATATATTATTGTAATCAAATTCTTTGAGCAATCAAAACATCAATAATGTTAGAGAAATGCGCATGCCACTTATCCACTAACTCAATGCATTATAACTAAATATGACTCCACTTATTCTCTAATTAGGGATGAGCACAGTCTCCATCCAACCCTAGAATTTGATCAAACCGGCCGGTTCTTATTCCCCATCTTGTTCCCGATTCTACACAAGGAACCGGCCCACCAAACTAGAACAGGTATGCGTTAATCCTTCTATCAAAATTTTCTTCTTCTTTTTGTGTTCTACTAAAGCGCAAGTGGTAATGCTTCTTTACTTTCCATCAAGGTGGTTGGCAGCGTTTCCATGTGGAGAATTAACAAGATAAGAATCTAACTAATACATTTTGCTTGCACTATTCAGTTCCTTGATTCAACGCATTCCCCAAGGAAAGAATTGTCTGCATAATTCTCTTTCGACTAAGTTCTTGATCTTATGATATTGGAGAAGAGTTAAATTTATGCATATAGTTAAAGCTTTTGCTGGAAGAGATGGAAGATGGAAGGAGAAAAGGCATGCCTCTTCGAGTGCAGCATTCACAACATCAAGCTACTATTGAGATCTGAAATAGGGTAAGATAAAGTGAATCAAACAAATTGCTAGTCTGAACAAAAAGAAGAAGAAGAAGAGAGTATACAATCGATTTTGATTCCTGGGGTTGATGGAGTTGATTCATAGTCATTGGTAGGAACTGACGCACCCTCAAATCTATCATCCCTAATTCACACCACTTATCCTCTAATCTATAATATGATGACTACCTTTAATTTCAGAACCAATTGCTATCAACTGGGAAAAATGACCTAATTAGAGATCGATGGAGATTAGGATCATATCAAGCGCATAATCAACAAAGATTAAAAGCAACTTAAAGGTGGAAAGAAAAAAAATAAATAAATAATTCACATCGAGTGAGCCATTCATGTGACCCTTCAACTTCAAAAGAAAGTTATTGATAGTGTTGCGCGTGCAGCAGAGAGAGAGAGAGAGAGAGATGCGTTTCAAATGTGAAAATTATTATTTTCAAAGCAATTTTCACATAATGAACATGTTTCAATCATTTAGTAAGTTGCACTTGTCCTTTTTAGGCTGAAATGTTGAGCCCCCAAAAGGACTCGCAGGATTAAAAAATTTGATGTGGCAAAAATCCAGATTGCTTCCACGAAACTTCGACGAAATTCCCCTGTCACCAGATTGGTTTAGATATATATATATAAGAGGTTCGTTTTATAGAAAAAGTTAATGTGAAACTGAAAAAAAAAAGTGAAAAATAAGAATACAAATACTATTCGGGCAAAAAAATATATATATTCACAAACATTATTTCGCAAAAGAGGGAGCGATCTAAACTTTCTTTAGCATATCGGGTTTTATATGTCAATCCTCACCGTGAGGTCGTTGGTCCTCCGAACTTTACACTCAGTTGAACTTATCCATCAAAGTTAAATCCTCTGTTTACCTTATGTCGAAATCCATTTTATATTTAGCCCTATTGATCCCCTGATATCAGTTGATGTTTTCATGTTTGACTTTGGTCCTGCTTCTTGGAGGCTTAGCAGGATCCTTTGAGCATGCCTCGCTTCGTTTAGCAGTGGAATTTTCGAGTAGAGCAGCACCTTGTCTATTCTAGTTATAAACAAACTTTCGAACTTAGTATCCACCCCCTCATATTTGCGAAAATGCTTGATTCTCCTATCCTCTATTATTCTGTCTAGATATATTATTGTAATCAAATTCTTTGACTAGTCAAAAATATCAATAATGTTAGAGAAATCAACATGATAACCATATATGGTAATCACCCATGATTTTGTACTCCACTTATCTACTAATTAAGGGTGAGCATGGTCCTCAGTGTTTCGCTAGTTTTGATTCTTGTGAAAAATCTTTCACTGAATGGTGCATTTCGGTTTTATTATAAGATACTCAAGTTTTGTATTAAATTCGGATAGAGAATGTCAGATGCAAGTGCGAATATTATTTCCAACCTATATATTACAACTAAGACAATTAATACAAAAATGATTCAATGATCTTTAGGAAAAAATTACATTGGAATCTAATCAACGACGTGGTTTGAACACGACTAATTGTATGACCTGTATTTCAAAATCCAAACTATGTCAAAATTTAATCAATGGCACAATTTGTTTAGGTGTATAGTTGGAATTTAATCAACAACAATACATTTGGATAGAAAACACAACGCCGTATTTAATCGACAACACTGAGCTTGTAAAACAACACCAAAATCTAATCGACGATACTAAACCGGATAAAGAAACACGTCAGAATTCAATTAGATGACGAGAATCTTGAAAACTATAGGTAAGGAGCAATATAATAAAGATAAAGTCAAGATAATTGTTGCGTTGTTCAGAAGGTTCTTCGTTGAATGACTTCTTGTATTATTTATAGGGCAGTTTGGTAACCTTCAATTGGCTACTTCTCCTTGGGCACTACTCTTAGCATTGTCCACATTTTTCTTCTTCTCTTGACAGTCTTATTTATATTCGGTTATTTCCTTACTAGTCAACGACACTTGTAGGACTTGCTTATTAAGTAAATAATCATTTCCCTATTTTCACGCATCCTTTTGTGCATCAACTATTTCCTACTTGAATTTTAATGTCAATTCTTGCTGAAATTCCAAATCTAATGTATTATTCCAACAACATGACACGTGGCAATCAACTACCTCGCCATCAACTCAAGCATTTCCATTTGTAAATCCATCGACGCTTATGCCAAATACCTTCAAAAATGGTGGTTATCCTCAGTTCTTATGAACAAAACATTGCGCATTACTCTTATCAATGCCCTAGTGATTAGCACGTGACAATAAGGATAATTTTGAATGTTGACACCCAGCAATAACTGTTCTATTCCCGGTTCTACATGGGAACCAACCAATCGGACCAGGACATCAAAGCGTTATTACTTTTATTTAAAAAAATTCTTCTTTTTGGGTTCCACTCAAGTATGAATGGTAATGTTTCTTTGCTTTTCATCGAGGGGGTTGGCACGGTTTCCGATGTAGTGTAGAATTAACGAGATAAGAATCAACTTCTACATTTTGCTTATACTGCTGAGCTCTTTGATTCAACGCATTTCTTAAGGAAAGAATTGCTTGCATAATTAACTTTAGTTTATCTGATCAGACTGAATAAGAGTTATATCTGTGCAAATAGTTAAAGCTTTTGCTGGAAGAGATAAAAGATGGAAGGAGAAAAGGCTTGCCTCTTCGAATATTGAGATATAAAATTTGGTAAGATGAAGTGAATCAAATACAAATTGCTAATCTTTAAAAAAATAAGAAATCTCTCCTCGAGTACACCCTGCCATTGGATCACTCTATAAGAATCCATCAATCAATCAATATTCATAAACCTTTAAGCAAGATCAAATTTGGGGGAAGAAAACAGAGGAAACAAGCAAAAATCTCTCGAAATCGATTATACTGTTTGAAAATTTTAAATTCAATCGCATTTTCTCTATAAATTTTAGAACTAATAGTGCACCTATCCCTTCAATTGTTATATTTGTAACTACAAGCATCTTATGGTCGCAATTTGGTCTTATAAATATAGATTACACTGAATGGATCAACCAGAAAATGGGACTTGGCCTCAATGGATTACATCGTCATTGGTCAATCTCCAATGATAGAAAGAAATATGGCCGCAAATTGGTCTTTTCTGAAAGACAGTTTAATTAACACTTAGGTACCTATTTCCTTTTGCGATCTCGGCCTCCCCTCCAGTGATATGTTGTTTCGTTGAGTGTGTGTTAGTGCCGAGCCTCACCTCTTGTATAGTTTGTGGTTGAAAATCATATATAATACTTACCTTTACAAAAAAAAAAAAAATACTTAGATACTTATGTTAAAGTCAAGGTTTCATAGTGCAAATTAAATTATAAATGATGTTTTGTCAATACCCTCCAGACGGGGTGTCGAGGAATACGGTTTTAGAGGTAATGCCGAAGGGACTCAGATTCTCAATCGGTGGAAATTTTTCTAAACCCTTATCTCACGTGATGTTGAGATTTTCCTTTTTATTCGATTAACCCTATTACAATTTTAAATGATGATTCACTACTAGTATATTAAGGTCAATTAAAAACTGAGTGTGTTTTGAAAGAATATCTCACTTTCTACACGAGTAGAGATTTAAAGTTATAGACTTGATTACACTAATTTTCAATTAATGCCCTTTTATTACCAAACTTGATCGATTATTAACTAAGTTTCATAGGCAGTCTTCTTATCCAATTATGAGTACTAAAGTTCTTATCCGCTAAGTGTCCATACAATGGTTTTGTGTTTATTATTGTAATGTCCTAGATTTTTGACCCATTTTGGAATATATGAATGATTATTTTATTAATGCGCTATTAGTTAAATCTCGTTATGAATAAATCACTCATGAGATAGTAACCAAAGAGGAAATAGGAAAGGCTATTAAGTTTTTAGGCGTGTGCTCAACCAGAAAACTCGACCATGGATAACGATTCAACCATAAGATCCATAAACTGAGGAGACTTAAATGTGGATTGATATTATTTTGATCACAAGTCGAACACACGTAACTCTTAAAAACCGCGCGTTAGTTTGAGATGTACTAAAGTTGCAATTGATTAAAGTTAGCCATGAATTTAATTAGATTTCGGGTATCGAACTTTCAAAAGACTTCATAACTGCAAGATTGGATATTGCCTCATTAAATTCCAAAATTTTCGATTCACTTAGAAACAATGGAAAAAGGATTTGATGGGCCGGGCAAGGGCCCATTGGGCCCTACGCCCAAAGTGGGGGGCCATAATGGCCAAGCAAGCCCTAAGTGGGCCCAATTAGGCCCACCAAGCCCAAATCAATCCTAGCCCATTTTCAAGCCTAATTATAATTCTAGCCCATTTTGAGCCAAATAACTTCGTGAGCCCATTACTATTCATTAAGCCAGATTCCAAGGCCCGCTTCTTGACTTTTGGCCCAATGGCAATTTGGGAAAATTCAAGCCAAAAATGCGAAATGACACAATTTCCCCTCTTGACAATTCAGAAAGGAAAAATTTGGGGATAAATGGTTCAGTAGAAGAGGAAATTGAGGAGGATCGGATGTGCATTAAAGGCATGCACAAACTCTCTCTCTCGCGCGCGCGTTCTCTTCCTCCCTCCTCCATCGCCTTCTTCTTCTTCTCCTTTTTCCCTTCCTTGTTGCTCCATTTTTGGTTTCTGGTTCAACCCCAAGCCGATTGAACCAGCCACCACTGCACGTCGAAGCCACTCATGCACCCCGTCCACCCGCCGTACCGCCTATCCACAAGTCACCTCCACCCGTCCAGCCACGCTCTCTCTCTCTCTCTCTCTCTCTCTCTTTCGGCTTTCCCCCTCGCCGAATCAGCACTACAGCAGCTCCACTTGTGCGCCAGGGCCACCGCGCAATGCCAGACCGCTCGTGAGCCGCCAACCTCTGCCTGCAAGCCTTACCCGAACCACTACCGAAACCGGCCGGCCCTCATTTTCTCTCTCGGTTTCTCTCTCTTGGGCCCCTTACCAAGCCGAACCGGCCACAGCTCACCTCAGCCCAGCAGCCGCTCATCTGCCTTGCACCATTGCTGGAGAGTCGTACATGCCACCGCTGTCCACAAGGAGCCGTGCCCAAGCCGTCGCCATCCTCTCTCCCTCTCGGCTTCTTCCTCACCAAGGCACCCCAACCGAGACCCATTTCCATGTCGCCTTGTCTCGACATGCTAGTAGTAGCTGTGCGTCGCCTCACGGCCGCCGTCACGCCCGTGCCATCATTGTCTTTAACTAGTGAGTCAACACTCTAATCCCTTGATTAGTCCATTAAACTTACTTAGGGTTAATTTAATTATTATGATTAGTTTAATTAAGTTAAACATATTTAGCTTAATTTAATGATGGATTAGATGATAACCTATCGCGATAGGCTATCAAGGATTGGTTAATAAGTTATCGCCAAATAAGTGATAAGTTTAAAAAAATTTAGTGATAACCTATCGGAAAATAATGATAAGTTATCGCCAAATAGGCGATAAGTTATTGAGATTGATTGATAGGCTATCACAGTTAGGGCGATAACTACTGTTTAATATGTGATTTCTTATTGACTTTTATGCGAAATTCCTACACATTTCTTATTATTGGATACCTGCTTTATTTTGAAAAATAACTACCCAATGAGAAACTATATTATGGATTTTTAAAGAAGGTTTTAGGGACAACCCCAAGGTGTCGGGTTTATATTTTGTATTTTATAATTTAAATGCGACAAGAATATTCTATAAGGACTGCATGTCAAGTTTGACGGGTTAATTGTGCTTACGTGATCACGTACAAATATTTTAACTTCAATTTTACGTGATAAATTACAGTAATTTATTGTTGGGTGCATGTACACGCTTGTATTGATTAATATTTGAGTGATGAATAAATTGTGTGATCTGATGTACTCGTATGGTCATATTAAATGAACCTAATGCTCAATAGGAGTTTGGGGGAATGATACCTGATTTATCGGATGCCCGGTGAGGTTTCGGATGTCAAGTCACGGTTGAGGCCAGACTAATATATGGAATGCCGTTTGTGGAGAGGGTTCCAAATGATGCCCAATCACATCCGAAGACCGCCAACCTTCGGATTGTGCCATGACCCTATGTGTGGCTGCATTATGCATAAGATATTATAAACTGTGTTCTGACTATGTGAATATCCGATTGCATTATTTCTAACATGTGTAAGTTATATCATGCAAAGTATATGCAGATGCAAGATAGGGTTGCTTGCGAATTGATCTGACTGTCGGTTGTTCATTATGATGGTTGCACATTTTAGGTACCCCGAGGCAAGTTGATATCCTAACCGAAGCTGAAGGCATTAACTCATTGAGATTTTGTCTCACTTGTTGTCGCTTAACAATTTCAAGTCCTTAAGATGGCACCCGATGCGGTTGGGGTCCCTCAGGATTGAGACACTGTTGTCACGCGTCATCGTTTCTCAACAGTCCACATATTTATGAGCATCACATGTTCAATCTTTAGGTGGACAAGGGGCTGACTTGGTGGGTGTTTTACATATTCTAGCTCTGGTTCATCTAGGACGGCAAGGCCCTATTCGGTCCCCTGTGTGGTTTTGACAGCCCGATTGATGGGGGCCCTGGCCACAAGATTTGGAACCCAATGGATGTCGACCCTGCCAACGGAGTAGTAGAGGACCTTGACCCTCAACTAGACTCGGTGTACCCGTTGGACAATGACCTTGCCATGGAATTGCCATCCATCTATCTCGACAACCCCCGATGGACATGCATGACCTCTGACCTTTTTGGACTAATCAGACCTTGGCCTTTTTGAAATAGAGTAGATTAACCCTTCATCCATATATCCTTTTGATGGGCAATCGGAATAGTGCCCATCGGTAGGGTTGTATATGTATGTTCCCAAATGGTTAATTTAGTAAATAAATAAAATGAGGTGTTTGCTTTAGTTATGTTAGTTCTTCCTAGCTATCCTTACTGTTGTTGATTGCTTGGGTATTTAATGTTTCACTTCGGCATTGTGTATAATTAAAAAATTAAAAAAATAGTTAGTAACGCGTCCTAAAACATCGTATTCATTTAGCCATAAGTAAACATGGATTGTCGTATATTCAAGAGTCGGGGCATGACAATTATGGTCCTAAAATATAACCAAATAGGCAAAATGCAACCCTGAAAAACAATATTAAAGAAACACATTCAGTTGATCTAAAAAAGTAAAGAACCAAAGAGTACAAAGTACAGTGCAATAAAGTAACTCAATATGAGTCACGCAAAGAGTATAACATGGCTTTATTATTAAGCCCAAGGATAGCAAAACCTATGAAGACTACCTTATTTAGAATGGGAAACGTGGGTTATCGGAACTTTTCGAGAAATGCAAAAACCCCATGTCGGTGCTTTGTCATCATTAGGCAGGGTTGCAATCCGGCTTTGGAATATTAGTACTCATCTAAACCCCCTCCCCAACAAAAAAAAAAAAAAAGTTTAGTCTACGTTACAACACTTTCACGTTAGCTATTTAATTATTTGAGGTGATCATAATTAAACTATTTTTATGATTTTTTTTGAAGTATTATATTTCTCAAAATAAATCTATCTTTTTATTCATTAGGACTAGTCAGCTAACTAAGCCTAATTGATTCCAAACTAAAATAAGATTCCACAATCTAAACTAAAATGAACACATAGATCATCAATCAATCAAATAAAGGCATGAATTACACTAAAAATCAAGAAATAAAACTTTACTAACTATACGATTTCTAATGAAATGAAACTAAGCTAAGCTAAATACTAAAATCTAACAACCTAATCAAGGACTATTTTTCTAACCAAATTTCCAATTTCCTATATTCTGGTTATTTTTATTATTTTATATTTATCTTTTATTTTGATAAGAGGAGACTCTCGAACTGGACTTTCAGGCCAGATCCACGGGTAAGGTCAGGTTCGGGCTCACAAGGACGCGGGCTCAGTTCTTGGACTCGGTCCTCATGCAAAGTCAAATTTCGAGTATAACCCATTTCTCCCTTGTAATCACAATCCGCCCATTTTCTATTTGTCCTGTTTTCTCTTCCTTTTTTATTTTATTTTTTTTTTTTTACACATTTTCTTTTACATTAATACCACGAAATTCCACACCGGTATACCTTTAACAAATTTACCTTAGACTAATTTTTTGATCACAAAAAATCTTAAACTAGTATACCTTTGACAAAATTACCCAAAACGGGTACATTTATAATAAATTTATTCACTGTTATTTTCCGTTAAATTTTATTGTCAAATTAGTAAATTGGATAACACGTGACAATTAACTAGTGTATCAGTTTGGAATTTTACTTTTTGTTTGTCATGGTTATACCAAGTGTATGTTTTTTTTTTTTTTTATTGTGTTAATCCAATTTTATGAAAAGTATATTTATCATAAATGTATCAATTTAGAGTTATTGGTAGTCAAAAAATTAGTTTGTGGGTAAAATTGTCACAAATGTACTTTGGGATTTTTTCTAGTCATTTGGAGTAAATTTATCATAAATGTATTAATTTAGGGTTTTTCATGATCAAATGAGTAAATTTATCATATGTGTATTAATTTGGGATTTTTCATAATCAAAAAATTAATTTTTAATAAATTTGTCATAAGTGTATCAATTTGAGATTTTTCATGGTATTAATAATTATCTTTTATTATTTCTAATCCTTGTGTTCAATCCATGATTCTCATATCTACATCGAAGATTACTGAGAAATCTTCACCTAAATCAGCACGTCCAAAGGTTTACTCGAACTCCGCCATTGCCTAATTTTTGCAAAACCGTTGCCCTGTCAGCCATCACAAATCAAAACCATCTCAATCCACCAGCTTTCTACTGATAAGATTGCAACATTTGACAATGCACAGGATTCTAAAGAAAAGGTTTTGATAAGATAAATTCGAATACTAGTGAATATCACCGGAGATCGCTAATACGCATATGGTCGATCCTTGTTCATTCCTCGCCGATGGCCGCCTTTGATCATCAAAGGAGTAAACATGACACGTGGCACAAAAGGAACAAAAAGAAACATTCTGATTTGACTTCCGAGACCTTAAAATGTTACTGAAATCAAACTCGGCTAATGACAAATCATCGGATAACAATCCATCCATGTCAACATGTCGTTTCTGATCCATATTCTTAGAGGCATTCTATCAAGCACGTTATATGCAGTCGGTGGAGGAAACGAAACAGAGCACAGTGACTTCAGATTTTTAATCGCATCCAAACAAAATCGACTTACGACATCTGCAATCGCTAGCACACACTCGAATAGAGTCTATTCTTGTCTAGAGCATATCATTTCGGCTCTTTTGCGCAGGCACGCACTCGGATAGACATCTGCAATCGCTAAGCGAATATAGATGGGCTGGGCTTATTTATTAAGCTGATGGGAACGAATTTGGACCAAACCTGGGCCGCCCCAGCTTGAGCCTCATGGGTCAGTTTCAGGGCCGATTGAATTGGCTCTTCCTCTCTTTATTTATCTCCCGTTCATCTTTTAGGTATTTTTTATCTGTTTATTTTTATTTGAACACAAATAAAATTGTCAACTAAAAATTGGGTGTCAACATGTTTTGATTGATGAGCAATTCTTCGCCATGAGCATGCCATAAGCTTCCCCTTTCTCTCTTACAAATGTGTGGAAATAGACTAATGTTTCTGTTTCTAAGCTACGGTTCCTGCAAGAAAAAAAAAATAATTGAAAGGGCTTAAGTTATAATTTCTCATCACCATGTACAGTTCCTCATACTCGGTCCGCACAACAGAACAAATTTATTTATTAAATATTCTATGTTTGAAAATACCCAAGATAATACCCACCGATGTTGTGATTGTGGACTCATGTGAAGCTTCTCTCAGTTAATTTGTACCTTTTCACAAAGAAATGAATTTCACTTATATCATTTAAGTGCTTGGAATAATTGCTTTCCTTTAATCCAAAACCAAAAACAACACTTGAAAGTCAGCAATACAAACCAATCTATGGCCCACTAAACTTTGACCTTTAATTTGGCATTAGTAAATATATTTTGAAACGTTCCTTTGAAAAAATGCCACATTTGACATTTGGGATAAAAAGAAGTATTGAATGATTCAAAAAAAAAAGGTCAGGCCGTGTATCAAGTTGCAGCTGTTCCCCCAGGCTTAATAGACTCCCACGTGAGTGAGAAAATATCTAGTGCACGTGTGAGGGAAATAAAGAAAATTTTGCACAAGATATTTGGAGTGACAAAGATCTGAGTAATTGATAAAAACTTATTAGCCTATAAATTTTTAAAAGGAGATGCATGTTTATTCGGAGGAAAGAGAGTCTACCCAAAAGAGTGGATTTTGAGCATCAATCAAAATGGGAAAAATTGTTCGAAAAGTTCTAAATCTATTACATTTTTGTCAATTTTATACTAAACCTTTTAATTGTATCAATGCATCAAAACAAATGAAACTTTAAGCAAATAAGAAATAAAATTGATTAGAAAAATGCGTAATTTGGAGAGATATTTGAATTTTCCACAAAAGTTATTATAATAATACATTTCTAGAGCTCCACATGTTTTCTCGGTAAGTACAAGAGTTCAACTTTTTATAAGAAATGTTGAATTATACAACCTAAAGTAAATAATCATGTAGCACTTTTGAATCTTTTGTAAAATTTACTCAACTCTCTATTGAGTTCGAAGCCATGGCTAATTTCTGGAAATTAAAGGAGCTGGAGGAGGTTGCTCCAGACACGCAAGAATTCAGTCCCTTAAGCTTGGTGATCAGAACACAATCTTCTTTCACAAGGTGGTCAAAGTGAGGGATTCCAAGAGAGCTTTAAGAGTTCTATATGCTGAAGGTGGAAGCAAGATTAAAGACCACGAGCACACAGCTAGAGAACCAATTTGAGAAATTTTTTGAGAAATAGAATTCTGGCTGTTCTGATCCACTTGTTCTTCAGGAGTGCACTTCCTTTCATCTGTCAAACCAGTGGCAGGATGACTCGATCAAGCCTGTTACTGCTTTGGAAATGAAAAATGTGTAATGGTCTGTGAGTGATGAAAATGCTTCATTGGATTTCTTTCCAACTAGCAAACTTGTGAAAAGAGTGAATACCACTGCCATCACTCTGGTGCCTAAGATTGAGGATGCCTCTTCCATAACTCAGTTTCGACCTATTTCATGCTCCAATACTATACACGAAGTGCATTATTAAACTGATTGCAAATAGACTTAAAAAGTATTTGCCAGATTTCATAAGCTTCAATCAAGCAGCATTTGTTGATGGTAGACCTATGGCTGACAACGTATTATCAGCCCATGAATTACCATACGACTAATTCTTCTCCTAGAGCTAAAATAAAAGCTGACAATATGAAAGCATTTGATTCTGTCAAATGGGATATTTTCTTTGCTGTTTTGAGGATCATCAATGTTCCTGGCAGATTCATGATTGGCAGAGAGCTTGTATTGCATCCCCAAATTACTCTTTCTCATTAAATTGTGGTCTAGAGGGATTCTTTAATGTGGAGAAGAGTGTGAGACAAGGTGATCTTCTTTCGCCTTATTTGTTTGTCATTGTTAGGGAAGTTTTTTTTGCTTTTTTTTTTGCAAATGCTTAGTAAGGCAGTAGCTCAAGGAAAGTGTAGTATCATCATAGGTGTTAAGGGGTTAAATTGACACATCTTGTATTTACAGATGATCTGATGATTTTTTTCAAAGGAGATAAGGCTTCTCTTCTTGAGATTTTAGCTTTGTTTGAAAGATTTCAAGAGTTGTCTGGCTTGAAGCTTAATCCCGAGAAAACTGAGATGTTCTTGGCAGGTTATGACGAAGATACAGCAGGCTGAACTAATTCCACCAAGTGGATTTCAGAAGGGTGCACTGCCACTGAGATAACGATTGTAAGCCTCTTGTATAAAAAATTACTGATTGAATGAACCCTTAGACTGCCAAGCATCTTTCTTTCGCTGGCAGATTACTCAATCAGTGATTTACAGAATCATTAACTATCAAAGCCAAGTCTTTGTGCTTCCTAAAAGTTAAGCAACTGTATTGCATTTTGGTGGAAAGGGAAGCCTGAAAAGCCAAATGAGCTTTAGTGGCTCAGGACCAAGTTTGTCTACCTAAGTGTGAGGGAGGTCTCAGCCTAAGAAGACTTATCCCTTGGGACGCTGTTAATATTCTCAAATGTTTGTGGCCTTTACTGCATTAGTCTGTTCTCTTTTGGTTTATTGGGTGAAGCAAAATCTTTGTCAGGATCAGTGTGTTTCATAGCTTGCACCTAAGGAAGCAAAATCTTTTTCATGATCAGTGTATTTGGTCGACTGCACCTAAGGAGGACTGCACCTCTATTTTGAGGAAAATTCTTAAAGTAAGAGGTATATCGAGCCTTACATCAGGTGTTTCATTGGCGATGGAACTTCTACTTCAGAATTGCATTGGAAAAGGGAAATAGAACTGCTATCTTGGATTACTTGTGGAAAGCGCAGTCTGAGGATCCATCCCCTTTTTACTCGACATTTTTTGGTGAAGATGGTTTCCTAAGAAGTATCTTTTGTGCAGACTCTAGATCGATAGTTGATAATGGGTACTTGGACAAGTTTTCTTTAACACTACTTATAGAACAAATAAGTACAGTCACACCCTTTGCCCAGTTTATTGGGGCTAACCATCATAGGCAACTCATTACTTTTAATGCAGCTTTGCTCTACGATGAGAGTGCTGAATCATTCAAGCGATTATTTGAGACTTTTCTCACTGCCATGTTGGGGAGACAGCTGGAGACAATACTCACAGACCGGTCAGCTTCCATAGCCTGTTGCGGTTGTATTCCTGAAACATGTCAATGCCTGTGAGTGTGGCAAATCTATCAGACTGCAACTGAAAATCTGAGTTATGCATTTCATTCATCATGGCAATTTGTATCAGATTTCAGTCTTTGCTTATGTGATTATGAAGAGGAAGAGTAGCTAATGGCCTGGAACACCATGCTGGAGAAGCACAACCTGCAGGGTAACGAATGATTACATGGCATTTTTGAGCTGATAAATAAAGTTGGCAATGGTATATGGCCGTCATATGCTCACTGCTGACATGAAAAGTGTTCTACAGAGCGACACAATGCATACTGCTTTAAAAAGTATTTGAGCCTCAACAATACCCTTCTCTTTTTTGAACATTATACACGGTTCTTGGCAGATAAGAAAAATCAAGAACTCCTTGAGGAATATAAAATGAAGCAAAGCACTCCTGTACCACAAGCAAATGTCAAGGAAGGCAAGCAGCTGAGGTTTATACTCCATCAATGTTCACAGTCTTCCAACAAGAACTTATGAAGGCATGGGATTGCACCATTTGCAAGCATAGTGAATCTGATACTTCAGCAAAAGATAAAATCCAATACGGAGCAAAATCTCAAGAATTTTAAATTTTACATATGAGGCATTGTAATATACCATCAACTGCCCCTGCATGAAATTTACTTTTGCGGTGATTCTGTGTGTGCATTCTTTGTAGGTGCTCAACCAAAAAAAAAGCATTAAGAGACTGCCATCTAACTACATTTTGAAAAGATGGACAAAAATGGAAGGGATGGTTTTGGTTATAAAGTACCCAATTAAGGAAATCCAACGTAACTCTTAAGGACCAATTATGAATCGTCGTGCCAGATCGAGTCATTACTTTTGTGAAATTTTGACACTTGCAGCAGAGAGTGAGGAAGTGTTCAAGAATGCAAACAACGTTTCACAGAAACTGTTGAAGGACTTGCTTGCGATAAAGAAGAAATGGAGTCTGGTTGCACTGCAATGCAAGGCAAATGCTCAAGGTAAGCTCTAATGTCCTTGATTGACCAGTTTTCTCACAATGAAGTTCTTCTA
This sequence comes from Corymbia maculata, assembly GCA_014182735.1. Classification (NCBI taxonomy): domain Eukaryota; kingdom Viridiplantae; phylum Streptophyta; class Magnoliopsida; order Myrtales; family Myrtaceae; genus Corymbia; species Corymbia maculata. The sequence continues at coordinate 22,728,430 of CM024683.1, read as the reverse complement.
GTTATGTGAAATAATCTCTCTTTCTCCTACATGATTTCAGGTTCAGACTTATTTGACTGCTAAAGTTGAAGGGAAGACGGGCACCATGTCACTGTTGCTTCTTCTTTTCCTTCTTTGCGGGGGCTAAGTTACAGGAAAATAGGCCATAAAGGAATTTAACTTAAAACTTTAAGCAAGTTGCTGTGGTTAATGTCCATGGTGGCTTTGTCACTGTCTTCACTGATGCAAGTAGCTGTGTTCTTGGGTGAATGTTGATGGGTGTTGCAGTAGAAATCAGTTTATTGCGACATAGACTCATGGTGACATTGTGTAGCAAAAGACTCATGGATGGTTATAATTACGGCCAACTGAAAATGGAAAGAATTCAGCGATAAGCTGATCAGATACTGTTGTTAAGGGGAAATAATCTTCACATGGTCATTACCAGCTACAGATAGGCAGAAACAGAAGCAGAGCAAATGCATGTTCTCTCGTCATGCGACATTCTTGAAAGTTAGAATTCAGCTATATTGATATTTCCCTTCAAAGCATCACCTGCTACAACCAGTACTGACTCTACAAATTCAAACAGGCAAATACAAGAGGGCACGCACTTCTTGACTTGCGAATCAAATTTTGTGAACCATCAAAGAGACAATTAACAGGCCAATGTAATTTATATAGCTCTTGGAGGTTTCTCCAATACTGCAGAAAGATACACCTCGTTGTCTGACTTAGGAGCGATTGCCCATTTGTGTTTCTTGTATCTGAACTGCAGAAACATGTACATGTAGTCATCCAGATCTTTTCTGTTACAAAAGAATCGATCAATCCACAATAATCCTCCTGGCCTCAACACACGATCCCAGTCGAACATTATGAAGTCCATCAGCACTAGATCAATCCAGCCATCCAGGAATCCTGTCGTGTGGATCAAGTCCATCGTGTTGTCGAAAAACGGTAGCCTCTGGTTCAACGTCACGTACAGAGGAACCAGGCCTCTTAAGGCAATCATTTCATTGAATGGAGCCCCGAGATTCAGTGCAGTCGTAATAATCGTAACATTGTTTTCTCTCATTCTTGCAGCGAAAGTTCCTGTGCCAACACCAAAGTCCAATCCAATCCGTATTTCTCCGGGCTTGATTGCTAAGATGTCTCTAATAAGAAAATCCGTCGTAAGAGTGGTGTTAGTGACCCATTTCAGCTTCTCCTTCTCCATTTCAAAACAGCCGGTGCACTTAGAATAGCCACGCTGTGGGTTCTTGCTAGATAGGCATTCAAAATTCCTGCACCGGTAATTGCTCCACCTCACGTTTCTATGGTCGGGCGTTCTCCACAAGGACTCATTAATGGGGTATGGCTTTTGGTAGACCTTCGAGGCCCGGGTCAAGCACCGCCTACGCGGGAGAGGATCGCAGCCGCCGATCATGAGCTTCTGCGCTGTGTTCCAGTCATCCTTGCAGTAGGAACCGATGTCATAGTCCATGTATTCCTCCAATTCCGTCTTGTATAGCACACAAGCATGACCGATCGTGTTGTGTACTCTCTCGCTTCCGTATATGTTGACCTTCCCTAGTCTGTTCTCCTTTGGGGTTATGTATTTCCGGATCTCCTCGATTATGAACGTGTTGATCAATGGCTCCTCCTTAAAAGTACTATTTCTTATCCCTTCGCTCTTCGGTAGCCGGATCTGTCTCAGAGCGATATGAGCACTGTAAAGAGGCCTGATTACCTCATCTTCCAAGTACTTCTTGTACTCCAGCTTTGTAATGTTAGAAATAGCCAAAGCATCTTTGTTCTTCTCCATCTGTTGCACCTTGGATTCGAGCTTCTCTTGCAAGCTGTCCAACTTATTGAGCACTTCGTCGACTCTATCCGAGAGAGCTCTCAGGTCAAAACCGCTATGGAAATCCCTCATTCCGTAGAAGTGGTGGCATATGTCCTCATTGCGCAAGAAAAATCCGGCCTTGTAGAAGCTAAAGAGGCTCAGCAAGCTCACAAAGATGACAAGCCCGCCTAACAAGATCTGAAACCAAGCCATCACCCTTTTGAATCCACATTTGGGAAGACAACTGTTCTTCATGTTTGCTCGAAGTAGTGTTTGCGTGCTCCTGAGCTCTGAAGCTTCAACTGGTTTCTCTCATATGCTCAACCTGATGAATGAATCAGATTGCCAGGACATTAGAAGTTTAGCCAAGTAATTGCACATCACCAAAATCCTAGTATCAACTTATGTCAAGTCTAGCTTAACAAAACAATGTAAGAATTCATGTTCAAGAAGGATAATGACTTGAAGACATGAGATCTCATCGAAAGCCAATCAAATTATTTGTTTTCTTTCTCTGCATTTCAGCAGTAATCAAGGAGAAAGGGGATAACAGTAGAAGAAAAAGAGGGCAAAAATTTAACAAGATGAAGCTCAAACTTGTTGAGAAAGACATACCCAGTTGAGAAAATGAGCAGACATTGGAAATGCATGCAGCTTTCTGGGCTTCTCCGTGTGACTTTGATCCACAAGACTCCTCAAAAAGCTCCCAATCCTCTGCAATATTTGCGTCACAAAGACATCCCACTTTAACCTTAAAAGACTTCACAGAGACTCCATTCTTTCGAGCTGGAAAACCTTAAACCTCAAGATTTTCCTGTATTTGCAGATACTTTGGAGGTTAATAATTTTCAGTGAAGCTGAGCAACTTGCTTTCTGAACTAGAGCACAAGATGAGCTTTCGTAACTAAGAAGCTCAAACTTCGTGGATAAGTTTCGACACCTATAGTAGTACCTCGGTAATCTCATGGACCAAGGCGAAGCGGGAAGCGAAAGAACCGAGCGAATGGCAAACACATACAAGCAAGAAAACAAAACAATAAGATTTAAGAAAACTAGATGGGCGCGTTACTCAATGGTGGGCACGAATCTCGTGACGAAACCACAGAAAAATCATATAGTTTTGGAAAGAGAATGCCAGATTACGAGATCGATGCTAGTTTAATGTGTTGGAACGTTGACTAGGAAGGGTGAGGAGCGTGTTGGGGTCATGCTTTGATTTGATTTTCAAGAAACCACGGATTGGATCAGCACGTATTGCGCAGTGCTTGTTTCCAACGTTTCAAAATTTGACTTTATTAAATTGATTTTTTTTCCTTATAAATTAATTCTCTCAAAATAAAATAAAAGTGTTTGCCTGATGTATAAGCTTCACCTTTCATCTTCTTACGTATAAGACCCATTAGAAAATCCCATGACTTTGATTGATTAGTTTTACTTCATCATCAAAAATTATCCACATAATAATGATAACAATAAGAAATAATCCAAAACCCACTAATGTGAGTCTAGACAACGACAAATTGTCGCGCCAAAGAAAGATTGATATGATAAGGGTGCCCTATTGATTGGAAAATCAAAAGGTCGTGATGTTCATAAATTAAGTAAGACACAAGTCAAAATCCAAATAAGTACCTTAAAGATGTAAATTTTTATATGACAAGAAAAGTTGACATGAGTAGATAAACCTCTAGACCGTGAAGAATTTGCTGTGGAGCTCGTGGACTAGGTAAGACACAAGCTAAATCCAAGTGAGTAACCTAATATGTGGGTGCTTTACATTTGCTAGTAGGTGAGGACACCGAGGGTTTTCTGTCTCGATTGTCAACAAGGGGAAAACTATTCGAGATATAATACTTTTTGTCCTAAAGGGGGAAAGGAGAAGGGACAAAAGCATTGAACTACGACATTACTTTGTGTCTACTTGTCCAAAACTTGGGCTGATTACGGTCTCTTCTGAGTTCAATGCGAGGAGTTGACCAAGCATAAAGGAATGGAAAGTGGCCAGCTTTTAGGAGCATTTTGATCATGTGAACACTTGCTATAGTCAAGATATATAAAGGAGCCCCAGCTTTAGTGCGATCTGACCTAATTTTACCACACACAAAAAATGTTAATTTTAGGCACAAATTCAGTACACCTAACTCTAGAGAGCTGCATAATCTCAAAATTTTATTTATTACCCTAAACTTCAATTTTTTTATTTACAATTTAGTCCTCAATGATCAAAATTCGCAATTCACAAGGCTTTTGAATCATGACTTAGTAGTAATTTTCATGGCTTTGATCTGCATTGAAAATAATTCGCATTTCTTGGACGCCACCAATTTAAAATTGATCTTTATAGAGTAGGAATGTGAGTTAGATGATTGGAAATCATAGTCATACAAAAACGAATATAACATAAATAAGATCATCAATTTCAAAGACTTTTTTTTGCTTTTGTTGAATCGTTCAAATAGTTGAATTGGAGAGAGAGAGAGAGAGAGAGAGAGAGAGAGATGGGACAAGTTATAGATCATGGTATTTGGACTAGCTAAACTGGGCCTTTAAAGCCCAAATAACCTCCCAAATGATGGACAAGTGACTTGGGGATGGCTGGGCTTACTTCGCTGTTTGGGTTGGGCTCCAAGCCTTCAATCATCCAATTAACTCTACATCTCTTGTTTGTTCGAATTCCTGAATAATTTTTCCACTCAAATTGACTGTCAAATCGTTTTCGCAAGTTATACACTGACAGTTGAAGACACAAGGGTAAAGATCTAGCAATCGGGTGCATTCGAATGAAGTGGATGCTTTAGTTCGCACATTTCTCTCAAAATCGATTGAACCAATTAAGGTAGTGCATGGTAACGATAATGTGCCCGAAATCAATTTTTGCTCAAAAATGATTTTTTTATTCTATTTTCAGAAATAATTTCTAATCATTTAAAAGTATTTGATAATCGTTCAAAATTTTTATTCTTAAGATAGAAATGAGTTTGGTAAAACCCTTAAAATTTCTAGTCCAAACTATTTTCTTTTAATTTTTTAATGATTTTATGACATTTTTCTCATTTTTTTTCTCTTTCTTTCCTTTTTTTTCCCTTCTTTTTAACATTTCAGCTTGTCCTCCAGCCGCCGACCTTGCCGGAGTGTCGTTGACCCTTGGCAATGCCAAGTTACGGTGAGGCTCATTGGCCCAAGCCTCGCTATAAGCTGGGAGAGGCCGAGCTCCCCAGCCACCATCACCCTTTGCTTTGGATAGGCTCATGGTAGAGATCATGTTGCTGAATCATATAATGTTCTTTTGAGACATGTTAGATTTTCCTATCAAACATCAACTCATGTTCAAATTTTTCCCCCTACTTTCCTTGCTTTTTTCCCAAACAATTGAAAAACTTTGGAGGAAATTTCAAAGAAGAAAAGGTCAAAATGTTAAATTGAACTACGCATCTCTCTTTCAATTCACGCTCGCATAACAACGTCCATACAATTAATAGAATACCTCGATCGAGTACTTAAGCAGCTCGAATTGGAGAATCATGATCCTCAATGATAATTACTGTAATTAAAAAAATGAGGAAAATGGTAATTTTCCTTTTCATTTCGCAATAAAATTGAAAATAGTGGTGACAAATTATAGGGTTCATCATGAGCTATTGCTTACCTCAAATTATAATGTGGAGGATGACGGCTATCATCATCAGCTTTATTCAAAATTATTGTTTGATTTTCATTTAGCTTTTTTGAAGCTTTTAAGGACAGCCACTCCCCAAGTAACCCTGTTAAGAGAAAAGCAAATCTCGGGATCTGCTCGTAAGTTGGCTTTATCTGGCAATAGAAAATGAGTCCGAAAGGCAAACCTTTTCTACTCGGGAAAGAAAATGCTACAAATTTCAATAAATGATCCTGAAGTGAAAGCAGTAGATAGGAAGAGGTTTTAAAGTGATTTGGATTAATAACATCATAATAGGGAGTCTTGAAACAATCCTGACTTTGATAATTTATAAATCTTATTTGAGTTCACTTACCTGAAAACATAATTTTTACTCAATCTAGCTCTAAGTTTTTTTGTTAAAGGATGGGGAGGATCGAAGCTTTAACAATCCTCGACCAAATCTAACAATGCACTCTGAGCATTATCATAAAGATCCCACACCTCTCAGATTTTTTTTTTTTTAATTTAGATTTTTTTTTAATTGTTTTGGATTCATTTGCTGGCTTAATGTTATTAATTACGAGATTTTATTCTTAAGGGTTGCCCACATATTAATGTGTTCTGTTTTTTAATCCCTATTAAATAGTATTTCCGCCTGCTATTGCCGTTCCCTAAACAATCATCTCGCTGAAATTCTACTAGCCATGGCTATTAACTATTAAGTACTGTTCAATTTCTTTGTTTTGAATTTAAAATAATTTAAATCTTTCAATAGCTACTATTTGATGACGTGTTGATGGATGGGATGTTTTATCTATCGACAATATTTTTAATTCCACTCAGATGTGATGGGAAGAGGTCCACAAAGGGGGAGAGTCGGTGATGTGCTAAGATGTTGATTTTATCTATGAACTTCATTTTCAAAGTCATCCTGATCCAAGATTACCAGTTGCTATTATTATTATTATTATATTATGGACAACATCATTTTCCTCTTGATTAAAAGTGAAGTGGAGTTTCTCATTTCGAACTTTAGTATCCTTGAACATACTTTGCCTTCAGTCTTTCCATGTAAAATAACAGCTTAGGCTTTATATAATTTGCAATAGGACATGATACCATTAATTAGAAGCTCCAATCCATTTCGTTTGTTGATAAATTGGTATTACTAATGGCTAAAACGCATGCAAAATATGAATCCTTCTATTAATTTGTGTAAATTTCGAGCATAATTGCAAAGAATCTACAATATGGTATCTTACATGTAAACTTAGATATGAAGCACCTTTATTAGTATCCATATGGCACGCTTTTCTATATGAGGAGTAATGTATAATTGAAGAGAAAAATGCAGAAATTACAATCATTACAACAAGAAAAGGTGTGACAATCTGTGCACTAACGCGGAGGCCAGAAAAGACAAGAAAGCAGTCCACATGCAAATTTCCTATATTATGAGAATATTGCACTGTGCATGGCTGGGTTCGATGGTTAACGCACCGAAAGGAACATCTTTTCCCTTTGTGTCACCGTGCAATTTGGCTTCATTGGAAATGGAAGTATTCCTTTTGCGGCTTCGTTATCATCCCCCATAGAAACTCTGCTGTTTGCTTAGGGTTTCTTGTGGCTTGAACCGGTGCAAATCGATAACATCGGAGATTGGTTTTGATGGAAGGAGAGGTCGTGCGCTCCAAGAAAACATAGCAGACTTTCTTTCTTTTTCTGATCTTTTGCTAATTTGGCAAGACATTTTCTTCGTTGTCTTGGCCAAACATGATTGATAATAGTGAATAGGGGTGATTGGTTCTTAGTTTGGTTCAATCCCACCTTGGAATCAGGGACTAAACTAAAGGTCCTTAAAACCAAACTAGCGCCCAAGCAGTCTAATGGAACCAATTGAGTTTAACCAAAGAATGTCTCGAACTCCATGAGAGGTGAATGAGACTTAGAGAAAGGAAAAAATCAAAAGAAGAAAGTAAGCATAAACATAGTGGGGCGAAAGGAAAGATTGAAGGTCCTTAAAACCAAACCAGTGTCCAAGCAATCTAATGGAACCAATTGAGTTTAAGCAAAGAATGAAAAAGGTGAATGAGACAAAAAGAAAAAATCAACAGAAGAAAGTAAGCAAAAACATAGTGGGGTGAAAGGAAAGATTGAAAGAGAAGAAAAGACGTCTATGAGACATTTAAAAAATAATAAACAATCGATCCAGGTAATCCGATTCCCTCTTGGAACACCGGTTTCGCTTTAAGAAATCAGGAACTGCCGATTTGGTGGTTTTTTATTAAGTCAATACCTCTTGCTCACCCTTAATAGTTTGGGCAAGAAAGATTGAAGATGTGAGGAAAATGGATGGTAACAAAAGAAAACAAAATGTGCTGTTGGTAGATCTCCGTCTTGGTTTTCTGAGGTTACTGTCTGCTTGATGATTCCAAGCTTGTGTCTTTCTTGGAGTTGATTTATGGGCCTCATTCTTCTTTTAGTAATCCCCAATAATATGCTGCATATATACTATATAATTAACTCGATCTAGTTCAAGAAATTGGAAATTTCTCTATCTTTTTCTTTCCCCCTTTTTTCGGTATAAGAGAAAAAAGGATGTTTCCCAAAATCCTGTACTCCAATCCCTCAAACCCTAAACAACTCTGATGACGTTCAAATTTGTGAATAATAATCATATACAGCTGAACAATAGATAAAACGGCAATTTGGAAGGGTTAACATAGCGACCATGCACTCCTTATATCTTTAATAGATTATAAATTTAAACGAAATATTTCACATTCTATAATAATCTACATTCATTTCTTAAATAAATAAATAAAAACCCAAGATCAAACTTTCTCCACTGTTAAAAACAAATTTAATTTTTCCACACACTTGCGTGTGCGTAAATGAGAGAATCGATTCAACAATAAGCTAGAAGATTCAAATTCGAATCAACTTATAGATTTTAGTTTTTGTCCCACACATACCTTTTTGATTTCAGTACACTCCATGAAATGGGCAGCTTTTTCTTATTAGATTTGAAAAGGACGCCAAAAGAATTACAGACGCAGAGGGGCAATTTGGGGATAGAACTGGCAGCAGTCCTTTGACATGATATATATGGACGTTACACTGAGTTAATGAAGCTCCATCTAGTTGTGTTCTTCTTGTGCCAAGCAATCAAACGCCAGCTCTCATCTCCTCCATCAGAAATGAAGGTGAATTCCATGGTCTTTGTCTTCCTGTCGTCGCAACAAATCCCCGGATTTCTCTGTTTTTATTCTCCATTTTGTCTTTTTCCTCTCTTTCTTTAACTTTACCAAAAAAAAAAACCTTAAAAAAAAAAAAAAAAAAAAAATTCCTTTGAGAGATGAGAACAAGATAGAACCAAGTGCACCCAAAAAAAAGGCAAGAAAGGCAAGAAAGAGAGAGATAAAGAGAGAAAGAAACCAGAGAGCTGGGGGTAAAGAGAGAGGAGAGAGAGAAATTAAAATAACTTAAATAGGCAAATTTTTTATTTTTTTTTCCTTGGCCACCTTTTTGATACAATTTATGTTCTAGAAATCAATTTCTCGCTTGGAAATTGATTTTTTTATTTATATTCCACGGACAAGTTTTTGAGGCAAAATAGGCGTTTGATGATAATATAAAATTTCTATTCCCAAAATAGAAATTCATTTGATAATGACATAAAATTTCTCTTTTTCAAATGGCAACAATGGCCAACAACCAACAAGCGGCAAGCGGCGTGCGGCAAGAGAGAGCAAGCGCAATCGGTCAACAAGTGGCGACCGGTAACCGATAGCGGTAGTGAGCGACCAGCAACGACGGGCAACGACTAGTGGTGGCAACAAGCGGTAACAAGAGTGAGCGATAAAAAAAAAAAAATTATTTCTCACTTTTTTTTTCCATAATAAAAAATTAAAAAATTTTAATTTCTAATTTCTATTCCAAATCTATTTCTAGAGTAAAAATTTGTTCCAAAAATAAACAAATGAAATTGCATTACTAATAGATTTCTATTCAAACTCATTCTCGTGAGAAAGTGGGAGCTTTCTCTTTAGGCAATCCTAGTGAAGCTGAATCACTTCTTTGATGCCAATAGTTCATTAGTATCATCAGCTTCAGCTAATGATGATAGTCTCTCCGCACGTACACACGAAGAGAGGCACCGACAGCAAGCTCCACAAATGGATATCTGGGTAAAACGAAATAGATTTTTTGCTATCAAATCAATGATTTTTCTCATGCGGTTGAAATTATTCATTTTCAGATTTATTAGATAGATCTTTTCACTTGGACCACTGATGTTGAACTTGCTTTTTCTTCTTGAAGAAGGATAGCGACATAGTTTGTTGTCTATCTTGCAATATATGATCCAACTCCTGTTGATTAGAGGATGTTTGTTCTTGGGTTGAGCTGTTTAAATTGGATGTTACATCCCATGCTTAAATCAGGAACTTCAACTTTTGTGTTGTTGGGTGGACATCGGATCTGATATCTACTATAGTACGTATGTTTTAGTGAAAATTTCTTGTACAATAATTTAGAGAAATAGACCATAAATTGAATTTAAACAATTAGTTTTAGTTTTTCATCATCCAAACACAAAAAAATCAAAAAATAATTTTCTGAAGATAATTTTCCTTTAAACAAATAGACCATAAATTGAATTTAAACAATTCATGTAGGCAATCCACTTGAATTCACAAGGGATGGAACTAAGGCAATCCAAAATGAAACTAGAGGCGCTTAAATCATAAAGTATTCTTTTAAATTCCATTTTTGTTTTGCAAAAAATAAATTTTTAAAAATATTTTTTAAAAATGATTGCTTATATTGCTTACAAAAATTAATGAATAAAAAAAATATTCCGTCATCCACAAAAATATTTAGAAATTAATTGTTGTTAATAATAAAAATATTTTCAATTGACTAATTATTTTAAGCGATATAAATGATCAGCCTTAGGAAAAAAATTTCTAGATCATTTATTTACCGTGAAACAAATAGAGTTAGGATAATTTTATGAGCTCCTCCATAACTAAAATGGGCTTTAGAAATGACAGAATTATTGATGAGTGAAGTTTGTGGAGGAGGAGGTCTATCTTTGTTTTGTTTCTAGCTGTATCACGTAAGGTAAACAATTTTCTGTCAATGGAATAATTATTTGTTTAATGCTAATTTGTGGACATATTTGTATTGAATCGGTTTACGTTTTTCTTTTATCATTATGACTATGGTTTTTAAATAGTATTGCTTGAGCTAATAAGAATCGACTTACTTTGACTTCTAGCTATGACCCTGGTTTTATATTTCAGCCAGGCACATGAAACCTTGGACATAAAGTGTGGAATTACTATCTGCTCAGTGAGAATCACGAAAAATCTAGCGAAAAATAGATAAATAATTTCAACAAATCAGTAAGAATATGTGAGTGGACGACCGCTGATTTTGGACATAATTGGCATCATGACACCTTTTTCGCTTTTTCCCTGATCACACTTGTCCAATCAACTGAAAATCCTGCAAAAAGAGATTTGAATCATTCGGCAATGAGAAGCAATCCAAGCCATGGCTTATTCCAAAGACATTATCGTGCAATATATAAAAGACTTCAAATGTTTTCATGAAGGCGGACCAAAGCATAGGTGCCATTGCTCCACTCCCCAAACACGCTCATGACAATATTTTTTTTATTTTCAAATCTTTATCCTACTTTCTTATCGGATGTGAAAGTTAAAATCCATACCTAAAACTAAATCATCGTCACTTCAATCTCTAAAAAAGTGGAGATTCGAACCCTTATTCCTTCATATTCATATGAGAATGTGAAAATGGTAACTATTATAACAAACTCCAATGATTGTGACGAACCATTTCACGTACTGAGTTATGTACACAAGGGCTACAAGAGGGCCCAAAGTCTGCAACTTCACTAGTGTGGCCAAAACTTTCTAGGGAAGCTTAGGGTGTCAGACATGCATTACAACCCTAAACTTTTAACAACTTTATAATTTAGTTATCCATATATTTTACTTATGTAAGACTTATCCATTGCATATTATGTTTTTCATGCTTTTGCATTGCTTTGGAAATGATTCGCATTCCTTTGATGCAAATGAGTTACACGACGACATGGTTACACGGGCTATGTGAGAAGTATAAAACCAATTTACATATAATCAAAATGTAAGTTACATTGTTAGAGATCATAGTAACACAAACATAAATGTAACATAAATAAGATCCCCAATTTTAATGCCTTTTTTTTCCTCATTGGGACTTTCAAATAGTTGAATGGGGTTAAAGCTAACAAAAGATATTTGACCAAATTGATAAATACCAAGAGGATAAGATGACAATTTGGTTCTTAGCTATCATTAAGGGTGAGGATGGATGTTAGGCGTACCTTAGTGTTTTTTCCCCCTTGAGTTTGCACTCTATTTTGACTTTTTATACCCTCTCAAAATTTAAAGCTAAGTCCAATTCTACATAGAAATAATAATGGGATAAGCTATAGGATTAGCTAAACTAGGTCTTCAAATCCAAATAATCTGCCTAACGATTGGGCTAGTGATTCCGATAGGAAATATTCAATATTTATTAAACATCACATCAAATGCTGATATGATGATGTGTTTTTCTTTACTCATGCTCAATAAAAGGTTATCATATGTGTTTGCTAAGTTAAAATAAAAAGAAGTAAAAGTTTGATTTTTCTCTTCCTCCTTCTTGACCCACTTTTCTTGGTCGTCCTTCTTGGCTGCCGTCAGCACTTCTTAGATACAACTTCACCAAACAGTACTTGGAGCTCGAGTTATAGTCTCAACGTCACTAATAACAAATGATCACACCCAAATTTTACTTAACTGAAAGCTTCAGAGAAGATATGGTGGTCTTTGAAGCAATCGATAACAAAACATTGCGTTCTTCATCTTCGTAACTTTGTACTTGGCTTGTCTTCCTAAGCAAGAAGCTTGCCCCGAACCAGTGGCAATACACATTGAACGTCAAGGAATGCGACTGTCATCCTAAGTGCAAGCACAAAAATGTGATTCAAGTAGAAGTTTCCATGACAAACTTCTATATCTAAAGGCTCATGATCCCGACGGCAAACTTTAAAATCTCAAGCAAAGCCATGTCCATGGCTGCAACAGGCGAGATCAAGGTCCCGACTGTGATTGGGCTCCGATGGAGAGAAGGAACTCAGAAACGACTATGGCAGGATAGAGGGATCATGGATGGAGGTTTCAGCAAAGCAATAGCTGTGATTGACATGAGCGGCCAAATGGTCACCATGATAGAGGAGGAAGAGATTTTTTTTTTTAATTTGTTTCTAATGCGGTTACAAGGGTAGGGTAGTGATGTTTTAAGTGATGCCAAAAGTGCAAATAGACTAGAGTCTATAGAATGGATATCAATGAATAAATGCAAATGCAGGATATATAATGATCACCACCACGGCATAAAGGACACAATACTAGCCAAGTATAATGATCGAGATAAATGAAGCTCACCATCGAGACTTTAAAAACAAAATACTTACCAAGGATAAAGGACTTTGAGATAGGAGAAACTTCACCTCTCGAATGAAAAATCACCAATTAAGGATAAAGGGCTCATGGTTCATCACCGGTGTCACGGTGAAAGAGAATTTGGCCAGGCCCGTTAAGGGGTGTTGAGTTGGAATATGAGAATATTCCGGGAATATGAGAATGTTCCCTAAGAATATTCGCATTATTCTTTCAATATTCAAGGAAAGTGTCGAGATGAAATATTCCGGGGAATATGAGAATGTTCCGAGAATATTCTCATTATTCTTTCAATATTCAAGGAAAGCGTCGGATGAAATATTGGAAAAATATTGCACGTGGGATACAAGAGCTAAATAGACAACGTGCAGATTTATCATCTTTCCTTAAATAACATAGTCCTCTCACCTATAAAAAGGGGGCCACAAACACTGAAAAGACAGACACAAAAAAATACAGCCACAATTGAGAGAAAAGGAGAGGCAACGCAATAGAGAGAGAGAGAGAGAGAGAGAGAGAAAAAAAGCGTCTCTTTTTACTGCGGGTCTTGAAGGTCGGCTCGCAAAAGGAGGTCTCTTCCCAAGAGACAAGGTAGGTAAAGTTCCTATATAAATTAATTCTTGAATATTTTGTTTTCTCGTTTAAAGTATTGCATGCTTGATTGAATTCCAATTAAGTGAGGTCATTGTGTCGTGTTAAAAAATCTCAATAATCAAAAATATTGAGCCGCGAGACGTCGGATCGGTTTTTGATTGTTTTGATTTTCTATCTTAGGTCGGGGCTAAATTGTGTGCTTTACATGATCAGTTGCATTATATGTGTTGATTTTTTTTTAGTAAGATTACGAAAAATGCATAAAAAAAATCTGTCGCATAATAGGGTAGATCAATGCATTTCATGTCATATTAGTTTTATAGTTTACATTGCATATGATGTAGAAGCTTAGGAAATTTCATTAGTTAAATAGTTTTTTTAAAAAATAAAAAATAAAACATCATGCATATGCATATAGCAAAATACATCATTCATCCCACATCATGTAGCACATGCATATTTAGATAGATTGCACACATGTTACAATAGTTTTCAATTAACATATGTCATTAGAGTTAGGCCATTTGAATTGCACGTCATATGTCGTTAGAGTAAGAATCATGCATATTAAATCTAGACTAGAGTTATTTATATAATTAATTTTAGAAAAATCCAAAAAAAGTAGATGTCATCTCCTTTAGAATTTATGTTTAGGTCATGCATTTTAGTTATAGCTTATTTTGTTTTAAGGTTGATCATGATTTTTATATTCGCCCTTTTGGATTTTACTGAATGTTATTGATTGTGAGTTGCATGGCCACTCATTTCCATGTTAATGGCTTAGGTTAAAATCAACCAAGATTGCTTGCAAAAAAAATTTTTGAAACTTAAAGAGAAAGGGTACCGAAAGGGCGCTAGTTTAACTTAGCGTAATCATGTCCCCGAACCTATTGAATCTCTGGTTCGCGAAGTAAAGTATTCTCCCATACTTTACTTGAGTTTCTAATCAACTCTAATCGATTAGTGGCGGCTCCTAATTAAATAAAATTACATGTTTAAATAGGTCAAATTTTGAGTAAGGGAATAATCAACTTTCCAACGGTAAAGCATTGGGATAAATGTTCTCTCACAAAGAGGAAAATTTCATGTACTCTCAAAATTCAAGTATTGTCTACTTTACAAATTAAATTACACCTCTATTCATAGAGATATTGTTAAACAAAAGACACAACTCTTGGAATTCCCAAAAAACAAATAGACTCTTAAGAAATTCACTTAATTATGACTATTGAAAGTAGTGCCATGATAAAAACTCACAAAATATGTGAATTAAAACATTCAATAACTAGGACTAAATGCATTTAACTAGCATCAGATTAAAAACTTGATAAAACCATCTAAATTCATGCATTAGTTTTGGATGCCAAACTTTCATTGTAGAAGATCATCAAATAGCAATAAAAATCAATCAAAATAGCCTCCAATCATTAGGTAGTCGATTAGGAGTCTCGAAGTCAATAATAAACTTGTACATTGATATCTCAATAGTCCATTGGAAGTCTCAAAGTCATTAATAAACTTGTATATTGATATCTCAGTAGTTAATCTACAACTAGTCCATGGTAGCCAATCAACAACTAGTCCACTAAATCAACAACTCTTTTGCAAAATGAACATGTTCAACTTGAACCCATTGAGTCAAAGTGTAGTTGAGTGGTCTTTGCTTGTTCGAATAATGACCAATTGATGAGTTCGGAATTGAGCTTGAGAATTGATCGACAAAGAATGATGTTCTCACATCTAACTTTCCCGATTGTTGAAGTCACCAAATTTGTCATTGTTGTGTCTCCAAGATTGAAAGTTGTCAATTTGCTATGACTATCCTTATTAGTGGAACTTGATTCCAACAAATTTCCAAGATGGCCTCTCCAATAAACTGGATAAAACATCAACTTCATACAAATAAAAATCTTCAAGGCATGTTGAAAAACTAAAACTATATTACATATATTTTGATAATTGATTATCACTTTGAGAGAGAATGGTTCGAAGTATATGAATGAAAGTGGTAGGTAATGGTTTTGGCCTTTGTAATCATTCCCTCTCCATATATAACCTCATAATTTTCCTCAAAAAATTTATTTGGGGATTAACCAGCAATAATATCATGGTTGCGTAATGGCATATGGACGACTAGCATTTCTCCTTCAATTTGACAATCATGTCTTGATCTTTGGATTCAAACTTTACATGATATGGATTATACTAAGTTTCTTGAAGTTTCAAGTCAATCTTCACAATTTCTTGAATGATGATAACCCTCTAGTAGATGCCCATACCCGTGGCACTTGAAGCTCTTACTATCTTCACCATCTAATTTATTTGTTTTTTTTATCTCTTTTACCAACTCAAGAGGCTTAATCTTAGTCTAGCTAGAATAAGTGCCCTAAAAAAATGATGTACTTTTAGTGAAAGGCTTAGCTAAAAATCTCCCGCCACCTTTTAGTTGTTTCTTTAAGTGGGCGAGAACTCTCTCTATTTGTCGTTGGAGATTTCTTTATAACACGGTCATGCCTTTCGTTGAGTGCTTAATCCTAACTAAAGCCTCTTGGAACCTAATGAACCTATTTTTTGATAGGAGTATGAGATGGGATGTGAAATACGTAACATAAGAAATCACTCAAAATGAGTTCAACCTAGAGCTCTGATATTAATATGATGCGGTTTTAAGGTAGGTGAGTGTTGTTTTTAGCGATATCAAAGGAAGTACGGATAAATCAAAGTGCATGGAATGGATGTCAATAGATAAATGTAAATGCATGATATATTACGATTAACACCAAGGTATAAGAGACAAGCCACCAACCAAATATAAACATTAAGTGTCATGCCCCGGATTTCCTTTGCCATGAGAACATCCCAAGAGGCATCACCATCCTGTTACTTTTATCTATCGATTACGCACATGCAAAACCGCTAAACTACATCACTCAACTACACAACAATTGGATAGTAAGGAAAACACATACACTAATAAATTTCTTATATTATGCATAATTAGAATCGGAAGTTATAATTACAAGCCCGTTTTTACTAGGGCCATTTATGATTACAGTAAAAGGGGTAAGGGTTACTCCTAGCTCTTCTACTATCTCCAACACCATCACTTTCACTTCTACAAGTGTACCAAGGCGAACTAGAGGGATACCCATACCTATGGGCCTGGAAAAAGTAGGAAACAACAATAAATAAATTGAAAACTCAATAAGTAAATTGCATAATCCCTGTATAGGAGGATTCCTTGTATCGGAAATATGCAATTCTTGGCACATATTACGTCGATGACTGATCAATAGCAAAGCCCTTGCTTTGCCTTGACTATGTATAAGAAGTGCTCTCAAGTGCCTAAAATTCAAGCATGATGAAAAATCACGTAATATAATATTTAACAAATCAAGCATACAAACATCCATAACATATCATACAAGTTTTCGATTATTACTACATCTCAACTACATACATATGCCAATTCCAACGTACTTTTACTATGTGCTTCACTTCGGCTTTTCATCGAACACATCAAACATATCATACTTATGCATATACCCAACAAATCATAAAAGATTCATTTATCACTGTCTTAGGTCAACCAAGCCCTCTTAGCTCGACCGAGGCTTCCAACTTCATGCTAGGCTTCTTGGCTCGACCAAAGCATATCGAATCAACTAAGGCTTATTGGAGCTAGCCTCCTGAGGCTTTCAGGTTCAAACCCAAGCATTATAAATCCATTGGGTATCATCTCCAAATCCTATGGCAACGGATTCCTTTATGTGATCACAGGTACAATATTCACCTACATCGGTTCTTATCTTCCGCTTTGAGCCAATATAAGAGCCTCAAAGGCATGCAATAAGTGTATATTATGACTTACCAAAATCGAGTCGATCAAAAAATGCCAAGCTCGATGTGAGAACCTGTTGGCTTGACTCAATATGCTCAAGCATAAACCTAAGCCTATCCCAGTTTGGAACAATATGCCTTAATATTGTCATACTAAGAGAAAAACCAGCCCGACATGCTTCCATGCATGTTCAAGACTACATGAATCTCTTATCAAAAATTTGGAGCATAATTTCAAGCATCCACGATGAGATATAATCAATAACACTTCCTTAGAAATCAATGTTTGCAAGATAAACATTAAAATCATCAGTCGATGGTTCTGAGCAACTCTCTATGAGCATTTAACAATATATAACTCATCCATGATGATTTCTTGCAATATTAAACAAGCACGTGATAGAAGATACAAGATGACAATTTTTAATAACCCAACAATCACATAGTAATATTGGACTTTTTTAACAACTAGACATGTATGTGCCAAAATATACTAATTCCTAAACCTTAAAACCCAAGTAAATCATGGACAAACCATACAAAATTAGCACATGAGCTTCCTCTTTCTAGAATAAGCAAGATCAATCATACAAATCACAAAACCAAAATCAACTCTACATCCAAACTATGCAACACAATGCCCTATCCAAGAGTTAGGGGATTTACTTACCTCACCACAATATGCCGGGCACAAAACAAGGCTTTAGGCCCAAATTAACCAATCAAGAAGTTGACCTACACTAAGCAAGACTTGGATCGGTATGCCTTAATACCAACCCGTCAATTGAAGCTCATTCCAATACGCCTCGATGTCAATTTAAACCAATAAGACCCATCCAAGGCCTAGGGTGTGTTTGTTAATGTGTGAACGTTAGATGAATTGCAAGTGCACAATATCAACAAGTAATAAAGTAATGAGTGAGTGTTGTTCCTATTGGGATTTTTTTTTAATTATCCAATTACCTACCAAAAATGAACAATCCAAAAATCTAGCTAACCAAATTGAAAAAACGAGTAAAAAATGAACTAAACCAATTAAAAGACTAAAATATAAGAGTCAAAACTAAAAGCATTCAAAAGCTAATTAAAATTGCAAAGTAAAAAGACATGCGGACCTCTGGAGTGCCAAAAGTTGGCACAAAGGGACACTTAAGTGCCAAAAGTTACAAAAGGTACACTTAAGTGCCAAAATCGGAGCAAAATAGATCACTTAAGTGCCAACTGCGAAAAATTCCGGCCAAATTGCCACGTGCCCATTTTCCGGCGACTGTATTTGCTGACGTGGCATTTTTTTCAAAATAAAAAATCCACGTGGCAATTTTTTAAAAAAAAATTATCCACGTCAGATTTTTGAAAAATTAAAATCGAATTTATTAAAAAAAAAAAGGGAGAGGGATCGGCGAGGGCTGTGCAGCCCTCGCCGCCACCGCCGTCGCCGATCCCTCTCCCTTTTTAAAAAATAAAAAAATAAATTCGATTTTATAATAATATATTTTTAATTATTTAATATTATTTAATTAATAATTTTTAAAACCACGTCAGCCAAAACGACGTCGTTTTGGCTGATTTTTGGTCGATTCAGTTTCCGGCGAGCCACGTAGGCAAGAAAAGTAATAAAAAATTGCCACGTCGGATTTCCGGCAGGGTTCCGGCGACTTGGTACTTAAGTGATCCAATTTTTTTTAAAAGTGGCACTTAAGTGTACCTTTTGTAACTTTTGGCACTTAAGTGTCCCTTTGTGCCAAGTTTTGGCACTTGCGCTGTACTTTCCCCAAAGTAAAAATAATCTAAAGCAAACTGAAAATCAACAAGGCCGATTATCAAGATTTTAATCAAATCACAAAGCATTGGAGCATCCAACTTCACTTAATCAGTCATAATCAATTTTCTTAACTTGTCATGCAACAAATTAATTTCCAATTGTGTTGAAGAAGTTTCCCTAAGATGAATTACAAGCTAACATCGGTCTAATAATCTCTAATTAGGTATTTTAACCCACACTAACCTTAGATGAATTTAAACTAACTAAAAAGCACTAAGTTCTTGTGGAAATTCCTGGATTCAATCTAAGTAGTCCCAACCTAAATCTACTACCATAGCCACATAAAAAGCCTAGTATACCTTGACCTAAATTTAATTTATGGTTTAATATCACTAATGCGCATGCACACAATCTCTACACAGTATCATGCATACATAAAAAAATTTCAAAAGTTAGCTAAACTTCTAAAAGTATTAAGATCATGATAAAGAACATCACAATTAAAACAATTTTATTGCATGAAAAATTCTTTGAATCAATCAATCATGATTAAGATATATTATGGCTCTAACAAAAGCAATTTAGAACATAATAAAAGCTAAAATGACAAAAATTAAAGAGAACATAATACTAAATTAAAACAAATACACTAATTTGAGATACAAGAAGTTTCGGGTTTGTCTCCTCCTCTCTTTGACACATGCCAACTCCACTAATAAAATGGAAGAATAAAATATAACTAAGAAAACCCAAAATCTTCTACAAAGATAATGTCTCCAAGGATTCTCTTCTCTTTTTATATTCAACATAAGAGCACTTTATATAGCCTCCAAAAATCTACCATAGGTCAACTCCCATTAGGATTTGGAAAAGATTCTTCCTTATCTCCTTAATTTTCTTTGAACCTTATCTTCAATTATGGTCAAATTCTCCAAATTTTTTATCTAGGCTAGCTTTTTCTTCAAGATAAAATATTCTAAAAAATATTGCAATATTCTGGAAGATTTGAAAATATTTCCTACCAAATAAAATTACATGAGTAGCAATTAAATTCACCCAAAATTCCTTAAAATTTAGCAAATATCAAGTCTAAATTAGCAAGAATACTCTATTAAAAATAGTTATCAGTGAACAAATCATACAATTTTACACACAAATAAGCCATACGATAATAAACAATAATCTACATATACAAGCACGACCAAGTTTAGAACCCATGTCCAGTCTACATAGCAAAATGCCCTAACCAACGATTAGAGTATTTACTTAGAAAACTGAGTGAAATCTACGAACGACAACAAGTGAGCGACAAGTGGGCGGTGTACAATGACTCATGGTGGTGAGCGAATAGGCGATGATGTCGATGGAGTGTTGCTGATGGTAGCGGTGGCGTGTGGCGATGGTGAGGCGAGCAATGGTGGAGAGGGAGAGAAAGAACACAAGGGAGAGAAATGAGATGGGAATGCTTCTCTCTTAAGCTTGTTTGAAGAGAGACAAATAATGTACTTGTGCTTGAGGACCCTAGGCCAAGCTAAGATTGCCTAAGATTTCCTAAGATTGCAAGATCTCTTTCATTAAATGCTCACCATAGCTCATCATCACTTATCTCTAGAGGGCACTCAATTTGAAGCCAACTAGGTAGTTCTCTCCTTCTTCCCTCCATAAATGGCGCCTCCTCCTCTTATGAAAGGTCAAAGCTAGGCTTTCTACTCAATATTGTCTTCAAGAGTGCATCAATGAGGAAATCTTGAAGAACAAGTCTCAAATTTTAATTAGAAAGGAAGACCTTTCCCTCAAAAAGTGGCGCCCCCTCTCTCCTTCTAGCTTGTTCCTTCTCAACTTGGCTTCTAAAATGCATTAATGAGGCAAACTTGAATAGAAAGTCTCAATTTATGGCCTCATCATAACCTACACTTTAGAGCACCGTTTGAGCACATGGGCATTGATGTGCTTCCTTCCAAATGCCATCAATGGGCTTGAATTGGACAAGACAAATTCTTCATGGTTTCTTTCCTCTCTTGGGCATGTGGTTCCTTTTTGGGCCTCAAATAATTTGCTCACCTCCAGTTCTCCAAAGATTAAGAGAGTTAATGATAATTACCGGACTAATTAAGTGTCGTCCAAGAAGATTATTCCTTAATTATCCAAAAATCAACACTCGTAATCAGATTGAGATTTATAACTAAAATCGATTGGAAACAGCTCTTATGCGACCTACACGAGTGAGTGGCTTTGAGGGACTTCGCACATTCGATCCATGGTTGATTTGAAATTAATCCATGTTTGACCCTATTCAATTCATGGATGACCCTCAGTTGTTATGTAACTATGCAGGATGAATTTGCTTATCCCGGTGTACACGGTTGTATGAAATCAGTTTAAGGTTATTTGCAATTAGTATAATAACTACGCAGAATCACTCGCCATACGACTACATATACTTATGTCAAATTGATCTATAATTGTTCGTTAATTGACTTGTGATGGCGTAAAGTCATTCTACATCAATTCTTATGGTCAAGCTATCTCTTCATGATTGAATTATTTAGTTGAGCATGTCTCGATCTTTAATTGTCTTTCACAATCAGATAGTTGACTTATGAACGATCCTCGAATCAATTCATGGTCTATACTTACTATTGGCACATCGATACTTTATACCCCTCCTCACATCCAAGATAGGGGTTTGAATTGAGGATGTCACATTAAGATTAGTGAAATTAACTACCAAGACTTAAAGGACAAACCACTTGCCAAGAATAGAGGGTTTTGAAATAAGGGAAACTCACCACCAAGACCTAAAGGATGAACCACCTATCAAGAATAAATGGTCTATTGGCTCACCACCATGAAAGATTCTACCTTCCAAGATAAAGAAACTAGGGGTTTATATTTCCTCACACAAAGACAAACTTCGTATATTCTCGATATGCACGACTTGTAAAGACAAATGAGATTACCCCTCAATTTATTGAGGGATAGCTTAACAAAATAAAAATAAGACTCTTAGAATTCCTTATAAACCTAACAGACTCTTGGGCGTTCACCTAATTGTGACATTTGAAATTAACACAATAATAAAGACTCAAAGAGTTGTTAATTAAAAATTCAATAACTAGAACTAAATGCATTTAACTTGCATCAATTGCATTGAAACTTGTTAAAATCCACTAAATTCGTGCACCAATCTTGGAAGCCAAATAGTCCTCATAGAATGTCATCAAATAGTGATAGAAATCAACCAAAACAACCTCCGGTCATTAGGTAGTCAATTGGGAGTCCCAAAGTTGATAATAAATTTGTGTATCAATATTTGGGTAATCAATTGACGACCATGAAATTGATAGCTAGTCCACTAAATCGACAATTCTCTTACATAATTGACATTTTCAACTTAAACCCACCAAGTCAAAGTGTAGTCAAAATTGATCTCTACTTATTGGAATAATGACCAATCGACAAGTTCAAAGTTAAGCTTAAAAATTGATCAATAAACCTTGATGCTCCCGCATTAATTTCATTTGATTCCACACCAGAATAAATGTGTCAAGTGGTAATCAGATAAGAGCAAAAAAATGCATGTCACTTACAGTAATAACTTGATGGAAAAAACCACTTAATATTTTCTCGATACGCAAGGATTTCTTCGTTGTTTTTTGGGTTGGCTTCAAGCCTTCAGCATATAATTAATTTTATGTCTTTTGATCTTCATATGAAGTGTCTGAAACCGTTCGAATTCTCACAATGCTGGAATCCTCCTATCCTGAGGCAAAACGGTGGTTTTGCAAGTGCTCCAACTCAATGACTTTACATTTTTATGTACACGTGTGATACAAAGAGTGGCTTCTTGCATTCAACCCATACTGACGATCGTATTGTATCAGCAAGTTATATATGGAATGTTTAAAAACACGAGCGGAAAAATCTCTAATGCCAAACATTAATCCAACAATACATTAAGACGGCCGCTTAGTTCAAGCATTCGTCTCAACATCAATTGAGCTAAATCGATAGATGTATGGCCAAAAGTTACCCTCTTAATGAACGATTAACCTACGTGGAATATCATATAATTTCACAACCATACGTCCAGGCGGAGGACAACGTTTTGTGACTGGTTCCTCCTCTTTCTTGATATTATGATCATTGTGTTGAACCATCACCCTTTGTTTTGATAGGTTCAGGATAGAGATCATGTTGCGGAATCATATAATGTACTTTCCAGACACGTTTAGATTTTCCTATCTAAACATCAATTCGCGTTGAAAACTTTTCCCCCACTTTCCTCGCTCTCTTTTTTCCCCAGAATTTGCAAAAATTTGGAGGAAATTTCAAAGAAGAAAAGGTCAAAAAGCTAAATCGAGCTACGCATCTCCCTTTCAAATCATGCTCCCTCGTGAAGCGCCGTACGATTTACAGCTCGATCGAGTACTCGAGCAGCTCCAATTGGAGAATTGATCCTCAGTGATAATTATTGTGATCACAACGTAGTGGAAAAAATGGTAATTGTCTTTTTCATTTCGCAATAAAAAATTAAAATGGTGATGACAAATTACAGGGATCATGAGCTATTGCTCACCTCAAATCAACAATTACAAGGTGGAGGATGACGACGATCTTTGTCAGCTTTATTTGAAATTATTGTTTGATCTTCATTTAGCTCTCTTAAAGCTTTTAAGGGTAGCCACTCCCTAAGTCTCCCTATTAAGAGACAAGCAAATCTTGGGATATGCTCGAAAGTAGCTTTATCTGGCCATGGAAAATGAGTCCAAAAGGGAAACATTTTCTACTTGGGAAAGGGAGGGCTATTAAATTTCATGTAAATGATCCTGAAGTGGAAGCAGTAGTTAGGAAGAGATTTCAAAGTGATTTGGATTAATGAAAAAAATAAATTGTAATAGGAAGGGTCACAAAAATAGGAGTTTAAAATGCAAGCTATGACAATTCATAAATTTATTTGAGTTCACTTATTTAAGAGTTTTCGAAGCTAAAAAGAACTCTTTTTCTCGTATCTAACTTAGCGTTAGGGTTTCTTTTCAATTAATAGTAAGAAACAATGGGGAGGACGAACCAGCAATAGCGATCCCCTTTGAAATTACCACAAGGGTCTCCGACCTCTAAGGTTATTTTTCAAAATTTAGGCTCACATTTTTTAGTCTCTTCGAGCTCATTTATTGGTAATTCCTAGTTATGAGATTCCACTCTTAAGTGTAACCCACATGTTAATGTGCTTTCTTTTTTCTTCCTAAGAAATAATATTTCTGCCGACCATTGTGGAAATTCAACTTGTCATGAGAATTAATCATTCACTAATGTTCAATTTCTTTCTTTTGAATATAAAAAATTAATTCTTTCAATATCTATTATTGGATGATTTTTTTATGGATGATATGTTTCGTGTATATTAGAAAAAGAAGATGACGATAATTTGAATCAGACTAGATGTGATGGGAAGAGGTCCACAAGGAGAGGGTCGGTGATGTAAATGCTGGAAAGATGTTGATTATATCTCTAAAAGCAACTTCGTTTTCAAAGTCTCCTCGATGGGCCAATCCAAGCGGACAAGTTGCTATTATTGTACTATTTATCATATCACCTTACTGTTGATTAAAAGTGACGTAGAGTTTTCTTCTTCCGCATAATATTTAAACACAAATTGCAATAGGAAATAATATCGCAAATTAGTAACTCCACTCCGTTGTGATTGTTGATAAATGGGTGTTACCGTGACCAAAAAACCATACAAAGTACGAATCTTTCAATTGATTTCCTCAAATTTTGAGCAAACTTGTAAAGAGTTTACAATACTATATCTTGCATTTAAATTAATGAAGTTACGGATAACCTATTTCTTTATTATCGTACATATCTCATAAAAAGCTTTTGTAATGTTTGTGAGAGAGAGCAATCACACTTTCATTTAATTTTTTGTAAAATCACCAAATAAAATTCTATTTTGTGTTCAAGCTTTCAACATCATTAATTTGAGGGATTCATACCTAAGCAAGTCTTTAAAAGGATACATATAAATCCTCATTTGGATCTCAAAATCACCTGATGTAAAATAATAAACATCATTAATTTGAGGGATTCATACCTAAGCAAGCCTTTAAAATGATACATATAAATCCTCATTTGGATCTCGGAATCACCTGGATGTAAAATAATAAGAAAGTATTGTCTAGTACAAAGCAAGAAAAAGATATATTAATTGGGAATACAAGACGTGCGAGTATCAACACTTAAAAAAAAAAAATGCATCCATTAAACCCGCAGTCTTTTTATATCAAACAGGCAGGCCGCGAAGATTCCGGTGGGAGATTCGACTCCTCCTTTGTGGTGAGGAGCCGAATTTTGGGTAAGATTGCGGGCTTAATGGGTGCATTTTTGTGTTCAAGCTTTCTACATCATGAACTAAGAAAAAGAGCCTCTTATTATATATGAGGGGTTGATGTGGAATCAAAAAGGAAATGTAGACACCACAATCATAGCAATCAGAAAAGGTGCAACAACCTGTGCACATACGCTCAGGCCAGAAAAGACAAGAAAGCAATCCACATGCAAATTTCCAATTTATGAGAATATTGCACTGTGCATTGCTGTGTTTGATGGTTACGTGCCGAAAGCAAAATCTTTCCCTCAGTGTCACCATGCATTTTGGCTTCATTGAATTTGGAAATATTCCTCTTCCGGTTTCATTACTATCCCGCCATAGAAATTCTGCTGTTGCTTAAGGTTTCTTGTGGGTTGAATTAGTGCAAATGCGTAACACTGAAGATTAGTTTGGATGGATACCTAAGGATCTTTTCTAATTTTCCACTAACTTGGCGCGACATCTACTTCGTCAAATTGGTCAAACATGTTTGATGATAGCTAGGGTTTTTTCGTCAAGAATGACAGAAGATGTGAGGACAATGGATAGGTAGGAACAATAAGATTACAAAATGTTTAGGTAGCTCTCTCTCTCTCTTTTGTTATTACTTTGACTGGTTTTTTGAGGTTAGTGTGTGTTTGATGATTCCAAGCTTCTGCATCTTTCTTGGAGTTAACGTCTTGGCCTCATTCTTCTAAAGTGCCCCTAAGTCATTCTAACTTCTAATTTGTTCTCTGGCCAAAAAATCAAACTTCTGATTTGTTTTGGCACGTTGATGTGTACCCTAAGGAATGGACGAGATTGGTGCTGGTTAGATCATGCGACTCACGGGTGTCAATTAAACTGCCAGTTGAAATTTTCTCATCATGACGAATAAACCTCTTTTTTAGCTTTTTGACAAACTAACAAAACACCAATCAACCATGTCATTTCAGAAAGACTAATTTATAGCTGTGGAATCAAGATGATAAGTCACACGAGAGCTAAAGTATGATTAGAGTGCCAAAACTTTCAAAAAATACATTGTCGCTTTTTTAGGAAAGTAGAACATTGTAGTGCCAAGTCTGCCAACCGGTTCCAGAAATCCTATATGATATTTTTAATAATATAAATCGTTAGCATGGCTTACCAGAAAGTTGAATCAATTTAGACTTGGCCAAAACAATATCGTTTCAACCCGAATTCAATTTTTAATATTAAATTAATAAAATTCAATTAAAAACTTTAAAAAGGGGGTTAGCACAAGCGAGAGGGGGCTCCCCAGCTATAGCCGCCACCCCATCACCGATAGGGTGACGGTGATGATCGGCCGATGCCTAGGCAAGGGCTAGCGACCCTTGTCGACCGAAGGTAAGGGTCATCAAGCCCATGCCAAAAGCCAGGAGAGGGTAGTAACCCTCTCCCAAATCTGGGTGAGGGTCATCCACCCTCGCCCTAGCTTGCACTTTTCTCGTTGGAAAGCCGCCAAGTTAGTAATTTGGTTGGATTTTTTCGCCGTTGGCACTTAAGTATTACACTCTTCTCCAATTTTGGCACAAAAGTATACCTTTTGAAAGTTTTGATATTAAAGTATCCACTTGTGTCAAGTTTTGGCACTCCACCTGTAATTTAGCCGTGTCACATGAGGGACATTCTCCCTTCGGAGATGTGCTCAAATCCTACTTCTTTTTTATAAATTAGCAAACTTTCAATGTAGCAATTTTACTATTTAACCATATATAATAAATGAGGATTGAGAATGTAAAGGTTTAGTAATATATTTTATACTACGATAACATAAGTTAACCTTGTCCAAAAAGTGTGATGGCCAAAAACTTGGAAAAGTGTTCGTCCCGAATATCTCCATACGCGGTGTTGGTAGTACCTATGAAGTAGATGAATGAATTTTAGAATTGCGGATGCTGCAATTTAGGAGCGGTTCTGTGGTTCTACTGATGACACAAATGTTTAGAACCCAAACAAACGACCATTTCACGGGTTCTCGGAGTATGTTGATAATGACATTTTTAATGTGGATTACCGAATTTTAGTACCTTTTTATTGCAAAAACAAGAGATCTAACACCAATAAATAAATAAAATAAGAAAAAAAATTAGACATTGAATTTTTTTTGGTCAAAGGACATCGGGTTTAATTAGTTTGATTGGTGAGACCAACTCCATTGAGAGAGCACTTATTAGGTCAAATGTTGTAATGAAGATTACAAGCACACTCAAGTCATTAAAGCACTCTTAATATTTCCCAACTTCTTATTACAATTAATAATCACGGCAAAAGTACAGCCCAAGTGCCAAAACTTGACACGAAGGGACATTTAAGTGCCAAAAGTTACAAAAGGTACACTTAAGTGCCACTTTTTTTGAAAATTGGATCAACTAAGTGCCAACTTCAGCGAAAGCTGCCGGAAATCCGACGTGTCTTATTTTAATAATATAAATCGCTTATGTGGCTCTCCAGAAACTGAGTTAGCGAAAACACAGTCAAAACGACGTCATTTTGTGGTAACGTGGCATTTTAAAAATGTATTAATTAAATAATATTAAATAACTTTAAAAATATATTATTATAATATTGATTAATTAAAAAAAAAAAACAGAGGAGGACAAAGGGGATGATTGGGTGAGAGCTGTGCAACCCTCGCCACTGCCCCACCGCCCCACCCCACCATCGCTAGGAAGGGCCGGCAATGGTGGGCGAGGGATAGCGGCCGAGGTCATTAGCCCGGCCAATGGCCGGCCCTCTTGCGGCGAGGTCATCGGCCCTTGCCCAGCCGGGCCAAGGGCCACCGACCGCCTAGCTAAGCGACCCTAACTAGGCGATCGGCGGCCTTGCCCCGCTTGACTGAGTGAGGGCCGACAACCCTTGCCAGATTTGGGGGATGGTTGCGACCCTCGCCACAAGTCAACCGAGGTCATCGACCACTGGCCAAGGCCCAACAACCTCGGCCGACCCTCGCCCCCACCGTTGCCGGCCCATCCCGGCAATGGTGGGGCAATGATAACAAAGGCTGAACAACCCTCACCCGAACCCTCCCCTTCCCCTTTTCTTTTAAATAAAATCAATTTTTAAATTTTTTTCTAGTATGACTTGGACAATTTTTTTTCTTAAAATTGCCACATGGATATTTTATTTTGAAAAAAAAAATGCTCCGTCAACAAATAAAATTGCCAAAAAATGGACACGTGGCAATTTGGCTGGATTTTTTCACTATTAGCACTTAACAAATCATTTTTGCTCCGATTTTGACATTTAAATGTACATTTCCGAACTTTTGGCATTTAAGTGTCTCTCTCGTGCCAAGTTTTAGCACTCTAATGGTCCATCTGTCAATAATTCACATAGTGTTTCACCTTCACAATTATTATGAAACAATTTCTCAATCTCACAAAAGATTTCACAAATCTTTTGAAAATTAATAATTTGAACACTAAAAGCTCCTTTCAAATGCAATTCAAGAAAAAGACTTGCTTCTTGTATAGTAAAAATTTGGATCCTAAATAAAAAATATCCATTTTGAGATGAGGAAACCCACTAGATCAAGTTCAACTCAAACTCAAGACGTATTTTTAATATTTTTTCTTAGGGAAAATTATAAAAAAAAATCCTAAACATATTATATTTCTATCAATTTAGTCTTAAATATTTTAATTTGAATAATTTAATCCTTCTGACCAATTTTGGTCGAGAATGCTAACGTGGATACTGACAATGCAATGTTTGACGATCAATATTGAAGTGAACATTTTTTAATAGTATTTTTATTTTTATTTTTCTGTGTTTCTTTTCCTTTTTTTTTCTAAAAAGTTTGATAGGGGTCACCACAGGTAAAGACCAGTCAACCCTCATCAACCCTAGACTAGGGCCACAAGCCCCTATCAATAGTAGGCGAGGGTCGCAACCCTTAACTAAATAGCCACTAACCAAGGGCTTATTGGCCCTTGCTTATGACTAGCGAGGGTTAGTCGACAGCCCTCATCGAACTTCATAAAAAAAAAAAAAAAGGAAAGAAAAGAAAAAAAATTAATAAAAATCATAAAAATTTTCAAAATTATAACAATCGCATATGTGGTTGACATTCATGTCGATGATTTTTTCAAAAATGATTTTCACCAAAATGACTAAAATGACAAATCGTCAAAATAATCAATCTTGGATGTTTGAATTTTTCTTTTTTTTTTAACAATATTCAAGGTTAAAGTACTTAAGTTTGCTTTTGAAATTCATAAGCCAAGAAAAGATTGAGAGAATTGGCTTTTAATTTGACTAAATATCTAAATTTGATATAAAAAGTAGGAGCTTTTAGAGTACCCAACCACTCCAACTAACTTTAAAAATAAAAACAGAATCAAACTAAGCTAAGCTGTACACTCAAACATGCCACGTCATCATTTTGCCATTCACCCCCAATCACTTCATTACATTACATAGAATTACCCAACCAGGAGCACCTAAGGCCAAACCACGGATATGCCATGATGTCCACGATGAATATTTTGATTGGTCGGCCTCTAGTGTATGATTGCTGTGGATTCATTACATTGAAGTTTTGTCCTTTTTTTCCTATTTTTAAATCCTTAGTGCTCTGAACTTGATTGACAACGACCTACGAAGTATTCCTCTTAATTATTTTATTTAACTTAAACTATATTTCATGGCCGAACTGGAGCTCCACCACGCTCTCATCCCCATCTCTTCCCTCATTTACTATTTGGGTTTTTGTAGAGGGGTCAAGGACTCTCTCTCTCTCTCTCTCTCTCTCTCTCTCTCTCTCTCTCTCTCTCTGTGTGCGAAGTCCAAATGGTGTCCTTATCTATCAAGACAGTTGATTGATCTCTCTCAGCTTGCTGACTCTTGTCTTGGGAAAGAGACAAGAGAAGCTGCATTAAAATTTTGGGGGAGGAGTCGTTGGTGACATGAAATGCATGCATTACGAAGTCTTCTTGGACACAAAACCCTTTTGTTTATGACTTGATAAACATCTGCTGGCCCGACCATGAAACTTAATATATGCACGTTCGGTCCTTTACAAGCCCTTCGAACCTGAGCTGAAGCAGTTGTTGCGCTAGTTCATTAGGATATAGATTAATTAAGATGACCGAAAAAAAGGCTAGGTAAATTAGCAAGAAATATTCGTGGAAAACCCGAGAAAAAGAGAGAAAAGAGAACTTTGTCTTTCCATAAGCTCTTGCATCCTGAATTCAAAAGCTTCTTTGAATTGCAAGGTACATCTTTGTTGTCTTTCTACAGGAAAGTGCCCGATCGTACTTGAAACTTGAACGGATCTACTGGAACTGTTCCATCAAGAAATTACCGCGATGGTTGCAAAAGCTTTTTCAGCCGCAACACTCGTTTGCGCATGACTTGGAAGCCGACAACTCATGAAACTCGTGTTTCAATGATATATGTACGACAATTGAATCTTATAGCATGAGGAAACGGACATCTGTTCCCTACAGCAACGTTCACTTTCCCAAGTTAGGGACAGTGCATGTGAGGCAATAAAGATCATGAATTTGAGCAAAGATTGATTATTCATCATTCCCAAAAAAACACAAACTAAAGGGATGAATGTACTGAAAGTCTTAAAACTCATCATAAATGTGCAATTATGTCCTAAAATTTTCAAAAAATGCAATCGAATCATAAAACTTATCAAATGCGTGCAATCAAATCCTTTCATTAACTCCGTTCAACTTGACAAATGGAATTTACTAATAAATTTTAGAATTTAATTATATTTTTTGAAATTTTTGGGACGCAATTGTACTTTCATAATAAGTTTTAAGACTTTTGATGCACTTATCCCAAAACTAACTTTCTAGCGACTAATGAAGTGATTTTGATGATAGAGATTCGGTCCATGATGTAATGAACGTCTGAGGGCATTGTGAGTTACGTTAAGTTATCAAGTAAACAATGCCTACACCAATGAAATTTACACGAATAAACAAGGAGAATGCTTGGCATTGAGTATTTCGAATGGACCCAATGTAATTTATCTCATCACTACAATATATAAGTATATGCACACACTGTCTAGTGATTTAGATGACATGTTGGTGATATTAGTCGAGTAATTTATTGAAATAATTAAATCCATGACCCTTGATGTGAAGCTTTGCAGAAGAATGCAGTTTATTTTTGGTTGCTTCTGTATGACATATAGTCAACTTCTCTTCTTTATATCTTAAATTTAAGGCTGTTTGGTCGTGACTGGTAGACTCAACTAAAATGGTAAAAGGAAAAAGGACTCTTATAGAAAAAGAGAAAATGAGTTCCTTTTGGCTGATGCTTTTTGAAAAGTTCAGTCAGCAATCAGTGTTCCATGCTGCAGGCCAGAATATTCAACCTGATATCTAGTCATCGTAGTCTTTTAAAAAAGGACGTTGCTCTAGTTTAGGAGGTTATTAAAAGAGGTCTCTGCTTCACTAGTCACCTAGGAGAGGCAGATTAACATATTATAAGGAGAATGTCAAGACTAAAAGGCCCATCATATGCATTTATCATGAATATGTATAAAAGTAATATTTGTCGAGTTTTTATATCATGTGAAGTTCGGATGCCGGCAAGGTAAAGAAAGGAAAATAATATATAATGTCATAAATCTTTTTTTCAAGATGCTCTAAATCTCTCGGGGATTTAAAATGTACATAAAATTGAGCAAACCAATCATGCTTAAATTCCCTTCAATCCCTCACAATCCTTTTTCCCAATTTATTTCCGTCTATCCAAACTAGAATGTTTACCTTCCCTCCAATCCCTTCTGACAAACTTCATGTTAATGTCAAGCCAACGTCCTAAGGTAAATACTCGAGCATCAAAAATCAAATCTAACTTAACAAAAACTTCATTAAAAGCCCTATAAATGGATTCACATTTCACAATGTAACATGTAAATAAAGAAAAAGACAATGTGTCAATGTCGATGAAGACTCTCTGAAGTGAACATAGAAGCGGAGAACAAGAGGATAACGTGACGGCGCCTGATAATGTTCTTCAAAACTTGTGTTATTGAGCTGTTAGCCAATAAAAGATCTTGGAATCTAGACACTCTAGGAGAAACCCACCCAACAAAAGTTTTAATGATTGATAGAGATTTGCACATATATTTTCACAAACAAAATTAACCGTAAAAAGAGATGCATGGTTCTCGGTTCAATTCAAATTGTTCAATTACACGCTGATGAATCAAAATTGAACCGAACCAACTCGAATCAATCAAGTAAATAAGCCGAAATGAATTCTTCAGCTCGGTCTGTTATTCGATTCAATTATCGATTTTCTTTTTTCTTTCAACGTTTACACTCATTTGATTTCTGTCCCCTCCTTGGTACATGTTGTGTACTCCAAGCAGTGCACGTGAATAGGAGAATATGATTTCCTTGTCTAGTCCTTTTCGAGGAAGGCAACTCGGCCCCAGTGACCACCCGTGACCATCGAGGGCCATTCCCGTCCTTTCCCGCTTCACGGCGGCTGATTCTCGAGTGCGGCCTTTTGGTAATTTCGGTCCGCCACGAGGGGCATTATGGGAACAAAAGCTGCTTTGATTAAAATATCGCCACAAGCGGACAAAAGTCAGACCAGAAGCCCTCGTCCGCCAGCAATCTTTGAAATAATAGAGATTTATTGGCGTCCATAAAAAAATTTCGATTTACCTAACTAGCCCTTGGATTTGTCATGCGTACCCAAAAATTATAAAGAAAAATTAAGAATGCATCATATGAGTCATGGACATGATTATTCATATAATTGCAAGAAGATTTGATTAGGACAAAAATTTGGATAGTATTGACTGAAATTTATAAGTTTGAAGGATGCGCGCCTTATTGTTTTTCTTGAATGAACTTTTCAATACTTCATGCATCGAATATGAATAATGGTAACTTGGAAATTTCTCTAACGTTTTCCCTTTTTTTGGGTAAAAGAGAGAGAGAAAAAGGAAGTTTCCTCAAATAATGTACTCTCAACTCTCAAACCCTAAACAACTTCAATGATGTTCAAACTCGTATGTAATAATCATGTATTGCCAAACAATAGATGAAATGGCAATTTAGAAGGGTTAACATAAAACAACCATACCCTCCTGTGTCTGTCATGGATTATAAACTCAAACTAAACATTTCACATCCTGCAATAGTCTACATTCACCTATTAAAAAAAAATCCAAAATCACACTTTCACTTCTGATAATTTTTGCCCCATTCTTTCCAAACATTTGTGTGTTTGTGTCTTGTTTTTTAGTACAAATGAGAATAGCTCAGACAAGCTGAACAAAATCCATTAGAGATAATCAAATTCCATAATAAGCCAGAAGATTCAAATTTGAACCAGCTTATGAAGTTTTTCAATTCATGCCCCACACGTCCCTTTTCATTTTCACTAATACTTCATGGAAAGGGCAGCAGCTCCAGCTCCTCTCTTATTTGGATTTGAAAAGGACCCCAAAGAAAAAAAAGGCAGAAACACAGGGGCAATTTGGGGATAAAAGAAGATGCAGCTGTCCCCCTTGACATGATATATATGAATATTAAACAGAGTCGAGGAAACTCCATCTTGTTGTGTTCTTCTGGTGCCAAGCAATCAAAGAGCTCGCTCTCTCTCTCTCTCGTCTCACCAGAAATGAAGGAGAATTCCATGGTCTTTGTCTTCCTCTAGTCGCAACAAATCCCCGGATTTCTCTGTTGTTATTCTCCGTTTTATCTTTTTCCTCTCTCCCCATCACTTTTCTGAGGATCGGTCTTTCGAGAGATGAGAACAAGATAGAACCAAAGCGAAGCAAAAGCCAAGAAAAGAAAGGCAAGTGAGAAAGAGAGAAAGAAAGAAACCAAGAGAGTTTGGAAGGTAGAGCGAGAGCGAGAGAGAGACAAAATCAACTGAAAATAAGCAATTTTAATCTTTTTCTTGGCCACCCTTTTATCCCTTTTTATCTTTGTCTTCTTCAAGATGTCAAATATCACAGGTGAAGGTGGGAGCTTCTCTTCAGGCAATACCGGCGAAGCCGAGGTTCAGCCACAGGAGCTTCTGAATCACCTCTTCGGTGCTAATAATTCGTTATTATCATCAGCTTCAGCTAATACCGATAGTCTCTCCGCGAGTACTCGCGATGAGAAGCCACAGCAGCAAGCTCCGCAAGCCAAGAAGAAAAGAAGCCTGCCAGGAAACCCAGGTGACAATCAAATAGACATTCTTTGTTATTAATCTAGAGATTCATCGCATGCAGTTGAAACTATTGATTTCCAGATTTGTTAGGTAGATCTTCTTGCTGCTTTCTACCCATACTGTTGAACATGCTCTTTCCTTCTTGAAGAAGAAAGCTCGCTAGCTACATATGATTCCACTCCTGTTCATTAGAGTATGTTTGTTCTTGGGTTGAGCTGATTAAATTGCATGTTATATCTCATGCTCAAATCAAGTATTCGATTTTAAGTTGTTCGGCAACAATTGGATCTAACATCTGAAGTAAGTCTTCAAGCTTTCGTGTTCAAGTCTAGGAAAACCTGTTTGAGTTTGTGTCTACATGAACAGTATGTACAAGCAATCTACTTGCTACTCACACTTCACATCCCAACATATACATAAAATACGAGGGGACCGAGATCAATAAATATTTCTTTTTTAGGACAACTTTAGGAGCTCCTCCATAGCTGAAATGGGTTCCAGAAATGAGAAGAATTATTGGTGAGTGGAAGTTGAGGAAGAGGGAGGAGGCTCCATTATTGGCTGAGTATTCCAATCATTGTAGTAAACTGTTGAGCTTGCATTTTTCTATCAATCTCCTTTTTTTTTAATCCTTGTTTTTGTTTCTAGCTGTATCGGGTAAGAGAATCATTTTTCTGTCAATGGAATAATAATTAGCTCAAGACTAATTTGTGCACATATTTATATAATTAATCAATTAATGTGGTCCATCATTATGGATAGTGTTTCTATAAATTAGTTCTTGAGCTTTATATGATCCACTTATGTTGGTTTCTAGTTGTGACCCCAGTTTTATATTTGAGCCATGCACATGAAACATTAGACAGGAAGTACGATATTATTATCTGCTTTGCAAGAATTAACGAAACTGTAGCAAAGAAAAATTGAATTTTATTAAAAGAATAAAATATGTGAGTGGACGACCACTGATTATGAACAAAATCGGCATCATAACACCTTTTCCGCTTTTGCCTGATCACACTTGTCCAATCAACAGTGAATCCTACAAAAAGAGACTTGAATCATTTGGCAATGAAAAGCAATCAAGCCGTGTGCAACAATGGCTCATTTCAAAAGACATTAACGAGCAAAATAACCCCCTGAACCCCCCCCCCATCAACATTGAAAAATATAGAGGACTCGACTTGAAACTGTTTTCTCGAATGCAGACCCGAGCGCAGAAGTCATTGCTCTATCCCCGAACACGCTCATGGCGACGAACCGTTTCGTGTGCGAGATATGCAACAAGGGCTTCCAGAGGGACCAGAACCTGCAGCTCCACCGGCGAGGCCACAACCTCCCGTGGAAGCTCAAGCAGAGGGGGACCGCCGAGATCAGGAAGCGGGTCTATGTGTGCCCGGAGCCGAGCTGCGTGCACCACAACCCAGCCCGGGCGCTCGGCGACCTGACAGGGATCAAGAAGCACTTCTGCAGGAAGCATGGCGAGAAGAAGTGGAAGTGCGAGAGGTGCTCCAAGAAGTATGCGGTGCAATCGGATTGGAAGGCTCATTCCAAGACCTGTGGAACTAGAGAATACAAATGTGACTGTGGCACCATATTCTCCAGGTCTGTCCCCTGACTATATGTCTCCATCTCATTCGATCATTGGTTTGTGTTTTTTAACTCACTGTCTAGTTAATGATGCAAATGCACAAGTCAATTATAGATCAGGTCAAGGGTGATCTTTCTGGACCCGTAATATTTCTTGATTCACACAAGCTAGCTAGCCCTAGGATACTAGATATAAATTAAAATCGATCTATATATATTCACGTGCAAATTTAACGAAGAATAAAAATTTGTATATGTTGAAATTCACGACCTCCCAATTAGAAGCCTGGTTGGAGGAAGTTCATTAAAACGTGATGCTGTTACGTGCATGCACCATGTTCAAGCAGTTGTAGATAAGTCAAATTGCCACATATGGTCTAGAATAAATCCGGCCCTAATTGACTTTTCCCAACAAGCTTGAATGGTAGTTATGACAATGTTTTCAAATTCAAGCATTTGACACGCCCCCATGCATGGATTGAGATTTGGTACTGACATGAGAACTTGAAAGTATGTACATAAGTCATATATTATAAGAATTTTGCTATTTCTTGCTTTCGTTAAAAAGTTATTAGTTGTACTATTGTAGGGGAACAGCCTGCAAAATCATCCAAAACCTTTCCACCTTGATAACATGTTAGAATTATAGCAAGGCTCACGCCTTTCCGTGCCATAAATTAAGGGACGCTATTCGAGTGATGTTGCTGCTGCTTCTGACACTTCTTCTTGATCCTCCCAAAACCAACACCTCCCCATGAAATGAATCTAGATGTCTGGGAATTTTATATTGATCGAGAGTAGACCATACTGATACTGAGGGCGAGAGAGGGTGTCAAAAACACTGTGTAAAGGGAGTCCAAAGTCAAAGTCGTCCAAGGTTCATGACCCGTTCAGATAATAAAAAACCCTCTCTAGTGGGCCTAGTTGCTTCTCTATCATTGCAGGATAAAGAACGGATTTATATAGTCCTAGCCGCCCCATGCGACGAAAAGAAAGAACGTCAACGTGCAGCTAATTCGCAGTTAATGGAAAGTTTTCAACGTTTTGAACGAAAAAGATATAAAGGTTGATTCTTTCCACATTACAGGCCGGACAGGTAGGCAGAAATCTTTGCATGGTCAAAAAGAAAAACTCTCCCGAGGAAATAACGTCGCGTGTTCATAGTGCATGCCCACATGGAATGCTGCTTTTTCTTCAAAAATGTGGGAATAGTTACGAGGTTGTGTACTAGGTTATGATTAGTTGTGTTTTCGGTGCACTTTTTGTACATTAATTGACTTTTAGATAAAATGATGATATGCTTTCATACAAATGGTTTTAGCCTCTTGGTACGTAATTATCTCCTCTTTGGTTGAAATTTTGTAATTTACTAATCTTCATGCTGCCATTTATTTATATTTTGCAGGAGAGATAGCTTCATCACCCACCGAGCCTTCTGTGATGCCCTAACTGAAGAAAACACCAAGCTAAGCCAAGCCCTAGCTCCACACCTGCCTTCCTCAATAGGCCAACAGCCTAATAATCTCTCTTCTTCTTCGGTCCCTCTAAGCCAAGCTCAAACCAACAGCAATCCCTCCACTGAAGCGCCTGAGTTCGCCAACCATGTTGAAACGAAACCCCCATTATTCTCTCTCCCGCAAGGGCTCGTCCTTCCCATGTCGAAGCCCATGACGATGCCTCAAACCTTGTTCTCTGGCAACAACCTCTTTGGCACCACCAATGCAAGAACTGTCGCCCCGCCACCGATATCTCCTGGCTTGATCCACGGGATGAATAGCCCACAGAGCGGCTCGGCATTCATGTCGGCAACGGCATTATTGCAGAAGGCAGCTCAAATGGGTGCAACCGTGAGTAACAATAGCACAACGAACTTCGTCTCGGCAGCGATGACGCCATCCTCATTTGGGGGGATGTTGCAGAAGCAAGCTCAGCACAATGGAAGCTTTGTGGACCGGTTCATGGAGAAGGGACAGGAAGAGATTAGCGAACAATTCATGAATAATGTGAATAGTGATAGTGATAGAGAGGGAGTCTTTAGTGGATTGTTAGGTCAGAATAGTCATGACTTCTTGAAGAGTTTGGAGGTTGACCATGGGAAGACCACGACAGTTGATTTCCTGGGGATCGGTGGGACGAGGTCGGCCGGGAACTTGCATGAAGGTCAAAGGGAGATGCATCTGAAAGGGTTTATGAATCAGTTTCAACCGCAGAACACTTTGGAGAAACCAATGTGGGAGGTTTAATTAGAACAACTGTGTCAATGTTTATGCAATTAATTAGAGATCTTCTCGTCTTCCCTTATTTCCATCCTTGACCCTATTTTATCCTCTGCATCATACAATAATTTATCCTAAATTCATATTGCCGTGCTCAATAGTGAGGCATTGAGGATTTTCTACTTTTAAGAAAGGTCAGTATACGATTTTATTTTAATGATCAGTCATATTGGTCTCTTGGTTATACTGGTGATTATAGGCCTGAGAGTATTCCTAATTCTCCATATTCTTCCTAGATTTATATCTCCATTGCAGGATCCAAGACTTTTTAGGCTTTCTTTATTTCATGAAAAATGAATTTTGCTGGTGAATATTTCCAAAAGAACTTATTTTCAAGGAAAATTTATTTTCTGTGTTGGGCTATATCTTGCAAATAACATCACTGCAAAATAATGAAACACATGTTTAAACAAACATCTCAAGTACAACCTAAAGTTCAAGCATCAAGGTATTGGGCACGATCGAGGACCTAGACCCAGATGATATTGAGCCTAGGCCCAGCCTTGCAAGCCCAAGCCCATCATCAAGGGACCTAGGCCCAAGCAAGAGGGTCCACAGTGCAAGAGACAAGGGTCTCAGTCTCGACCTCGAGGGACCTAGGTGTAGCCAAGTGCATGGGTCTAGCCTGCCAAGGCAATCTCTACGAGCTTAGGCACAACCACCTAGGACCCAAGCACGAACATTGAGGTCCAAACCCAAGTGCCACAAATGCAAGCCTAGTCTTGGGGGACTTGTGTGAGGAAATTGAGATCTCAAGCCTAGACAACGGGGACTTTGGTTCAGGGACGCAAGCATCCAGGCCCCAAGCCCATATTGGAAAGCTCCTTATAATGCTTCAAGAATAATAAAATGATCAAAGGCTACTAATGGGTGCTTAATTGGTGTAGCCCCAATTGATAGATCCATAGGTAATATACAAATCCTATCCCAACTAGATGTTGAGAGCGCATAGTAGAAGTCTGACACATTCAGCAAAAGAGATTACCAAGAGGGAGCCCGAACCTAAGTCCATCAACATATTCAATTGGATCCACGTTCACTCAAAAATCAAAGCCAATAAGTTATTGGTCAATTAGGATATATTAATTGCTTAACATCATATTAATTCTTTAATAATATTACGTCTCTAACACAACTTACTTCATGTGTATCCTAACAATCTCTCCTTAACATACGAGCTCAATGTTAGATTTGCTCTCCTTAATTCAGACATATCTCAACACCACATTAATTCTCTGATGTGGGACATCTCAAACATAACTTACTCACACGTGCATCCTAACAATCTCCCCTTCATGTGTGAGCTCAATGTTAGATATGCTCCCCTTAATTCAAACATCCTTCTATATCAACTTATCTCAGTTGGGTCGATCGCTACACCACAATGCCCACTTACTCGAAAACCGTCATTGCTACACCACAACGCTCACTTACCAAAAACCACAACCATTAGCTTTGGTACCATTTTTGGAAGTGCAAAACAAAAGTCCATGACCTTCACTCGAGAAGATCACCAACAAAGAGTTCGAGCATGAGTCTATCAACATATTCGATTGAATCCACTTTCACTCAAAAGCTTAAGTCAATAAATCATGGGTCAATTATAATATATTAACTGCTCAACACCACATCAATTCTCTAAAGTGAAATTTCTCTAACACAATTCACTCTCATGTGCATCATAACACTAGATTGTTAAAAATTAAGATTGGTCTGCCTCTATCAAGGGGCCCAACTCCTTTAAAAGTATCATCAACTTTAACTCAAGTTCTTGTTTTGGTCTAAACATTTCTTTTGTTTCACAAAAAAGCATCAACTTTATCTCAGGTCATAATTTTGGCCCCAAAAAAATTTTATATCATAAAAAATAATAAATTTAGCTCGTTTCTCCAATTTTGGCTCAAACTTTTTTTTATCACATGAAAAGGCACCAACTTCCATTAGGTATCAAATCTAGCCCCCATTAAGTTTTCGCCGTGTACACATGAAATAACATGTCAAATCTTTAACAGCAACATCAGAAACAAACTTGACGGGGGTAAGATTTGGGTACTAACTAAAAATGTGTATTTCTTTTATGATACAACAAAAAGTTTGGGCCAATACTAGGATCCAACTTCAAGTTGATATGTTTTTATAAGATCAAAAAAAGTTTTGGCTAGAATTAGGATCTAAC
Source organism: Corymbia maculata (assembly GCA_014182735.1). Taxonomy (NCBI): domain Eukaryota; kingdom Viridiplantae; phylum Streptophyta; class Magnoliopsida; order Myrtales; family Myrtaceae; genus Corymbia; species Corymbia maculata. The sequence goes on along the minus strand of CM024683.1, from coordinate 22,687,693 downwards.
ATAGAATTGGTGCTTTTTAAGTAAATTATGTGCTATCAAGGGTCAACAAAATATTGAGTAGAAAATGTGTCTAAAAGTTGGATGAACTTGAGTAAGACATAAATAAGTCATAGAACAAGGAGTTAGTAAAAACTAGGATGGTCCAAAGTAGGGGTGTGACATCCAAAAAATGTCTACATTTGTTAATATGTAGGAATTTGGTTGCAATCAACGACATGCATGAAATTTTATGCGATCATTTAATATGACTATATGGGTTAGAAATTTACTAAGTTAATTATTTACTTATGTTCGAAAAGTTTTGCAAAATGTTTGACAGGTTTGAAATATTTTTCGAATTTATCAATATTTAGAATGAACACTGATTTTCATATTTATATTCTAATTCCATTGATTCTTTTTTATTTCAACCAAAAAAAGATACTTTGGAAAGTTATTATTTTGGTGCATCTACCATCGGCAAGTCTCACTTTAAACTTATATATCAAACTTTCCTTCCATCGACAAAGTGAGACATTGAATTTAGCCTTATTGATATCATGCCTATTTCATCTATACTAACTTCTAGTTTGTTAATGTAGGGAGTAACTCACTTATTTACTTAGCCAAATGAGATGAATCCCTCCTAAATATATCTTTCCTTAGCTTATGAGAATGAGCCTCGTGCCTAAGCTAATAACTTAGGGGCTACATGAACACTTTTAATTGGAGCAACAAGCTCTCCACTCATAGACCTCATGATTTTACCTTTGGTTTATTAAGCAACTCCATCCATTCACCCTTAAATACTTATCCTATCAAACGGTAAGTCTTGAAACTTCAAGAGAGAGAGAACATTTCCTTTGCTTGCAAACACTTTCCTTCTTGAACCTTCTTGTCTTCAATACCTTGAGCCACGTACTCACGTCATTAAAGTCTTAATCTTAATTTATTAGGTTTGAACAAGATAACCAATAAATTTCTAACCACTTTCCATAAATGAGTTTTGTCGTTTTTGAAATTATAATTATTAATTCTCTATTTTGTTCATTTTTTGTTGAAGGAAGTTAAAGCTTTGGTCTTTTACACAAGTTACTTCAGGTAAGTGAAAACTCTGATTGCTAATTTTGGTTATTCTAATGAGTATTGGACTTGGTAGCTTAATAGGTGTTTACTTTAAGTGAGTTTTATAAACATGTGTGAGTAAGTATGGTGATAGCATGTCGGGTTCTTTACTTGTGTAAATTTTGATGATAGTATGCTGAGTTGTGTATTGATGATTTTAATTTTATAATAAGAAGCATGAGTTAATCCTTTGATGATTGGTGGTATTTGGGTGAAAAGAGTGTAAAAAGTGAAAAAAAATTTAAAAAAGACAACAATTCCAGCAAGTTACTGAGTCGGGAAAGTCACTGAATACTGAATAAAGAAAGTTACCGGATGTGAAGATACTAATTTAGTAGGTTGTCGAATGTGAAGTTACCAATTATAGCTGATTACCAATTATAGCTGGTTATCGATTTGGAAAGTTATAGATTTTTCAATAAAAAATATTAAAAAAAAAAATCAAAGATCTCTTTTCTCATATTTTCTATTCCCTAGATATCTTTGTCCTTTGTGTTCCTTTTTCCTAGCATTATTTTTTAATAAATGCATGTCCATTATATTTTGGGAAAGTATGCATAGAATGTTGATGTTGCAAATGTTTATCAATGATGATTATGTGAAATGATGCAACGCATAAATATTAATGTGGAATATGTTCAATTGGTGATGATTAAGTGAAATGCTATGGTGCATTAAATGTTGATGTTGGTCATCTTCATGTGTGTATTAATGTTACATGATAATATTGAAAATTGAAAAAGAAAAGTGTTGCTATCGACATAAAGATGGCGATATTGCCCTGTGTGTCAAGATGCTCCAGAGAGTGTTTCAAGATATTTTGGGAGCCAAGATGTTCCACATTTAAAATTTTGTATGAGTATGGCAAGATGCATTGTGAGTACATTGCGGGATGCCTCATAATTTATATGCCTCATATGTTAAGATGCACCCGAAAATATATGGGAGGAGAAGTGAAAAAGATGATGCATGCTCATGAATATATACACACACCCACACACATGTTGATAAGGCACTAAATGATATTGTTGCATCAAGAAATTATACGCCATATGTGTGTATTGAGTAGATAATACAATGCATTCATGTGAGATGCATTCATGTGAGATACTTGTAAAGAAAGTAAGGCTTGAGTGCTTATGCATTGATTATGTAGCTCCAAATATTTGTGATGGTTATGCTAGGTCAAGTGCCAAGGTAAAATCTTACTTTTAACCTAGAGATTTCACTTGTTGAGTTTCAGCTCATTCCTCTATTTTTCAAATATGTAGGATGGCCCTTCTTTTGCCATCGCTTTTTGGGGCCTCGGCACATATAAAGTAAAATTATGAGGATGTTGTGTTACATAATTTGGTGTTTATATATAATAAGTGTATTACTATGTGGGTCAATGTAAGACTTGTTGAGTAGCTTCCCCATGGCTATGTAGCTTGTTAAGCGATCTTTGATGGTGACTGAATGAGACTGCTTAAAGGCTTTAATGTTTCCCTTGGTTACGTTGCCGATTAGCCGATATTTGGGGAGGTTATCAATCTTTAGATATTGGGTTGCTATATACAAGTAGGTTTCTGAGAGCTGAGTTATGATAGTAGAGATAGGAGTCACTGAACTTCTCCTAGGTATTTTGTATTATGATTAACATAAGTGATACCTATGTACATTACTAAGTATGTCAAATAATGACATGGCATATCTAATTATTTGTTGTGCTTCCATTTGCGAAAATTAATAAAAAAGAAATTAATTACAATACGTGTTGTGCTTGACATTTAATATTTAAATGGGTCATAAATGGGTTATACACGACAATTGTATATATAATGGGTTTAAAAATTAAAAAGACTAAAATACATGAGTTGTTAATGAACTTGAATAAGGATTATAATAATAAGTTTTTCTAAATTTAGATATAGATAATGTTTTAACAATATGAGCAAAATTTTTATGGATTGACCAAACCATTTAAACCGCTTTAACAACCCGAGGCGTCACAAGGGATGAGCAATATGGATTGACCAAACTGGAAACCGCTCAACCTGGACCGAACTAACCAATTATGGGTGGTTCCTAGGGGCATTGGTCTGGTCCCTGGTTCCAACAGATCGGACCGATCAAATTATCTAGACAAGATCAATGTTTTCTACCTTTTATTTTTATTTCTCACGCAAATTTCTTTCCCTTCCCTTCTCACGAGACACTGGACAAATTTTCCATGTACTTTTATTAATCTTGCATAGTCATTGTGCTAAGGAGATGTTTGTCTAGTGGATTTTTAACCTAGAAGAGGATTTTTCGACCACTCTATCAAGGCTTAAAAGTTTTCAAAAAGGATCCAAAGATTACTGGAGAAAGCGGCAAAAAATAGAACTTATCCTATCTTATCTTGAAATATTTCATCCTCGTAATGGTGATTTACAACTTGTATTATGATTATTATTATCTAAAAGGGTTGTTGAGCTTTATAATCTTTAAACAAATTGTTAAGATTGACAAAGGTCCTCATGTTTTTTAAAGAAAAATTATCCAAAAAGTCATAATCATGTTACACTTTTGTCAACTTTATCACAAACTTTTTAATTGTGTCAATTAAGTCCATTTAACCAATTTTGGTGAAAATTCCTAACTTGGACGTTGATCATCTTACGTAGCATGACCAATATAAATGTTAATAATTTTAATAATATTTTAATATTTTTTCCTTTTTTTATTAATATTTTTCCTTTTTTTTTTTTTTCTTGTCTTTTCTTTGTTTTCATACAACTCTCGTCAACTAGAGCATTGTTTGACCATTGCCAACCACAAACAAGAGCCAACGGATGAGAGCGTCATGGCCCACAACAACCACAAGGCCTATGCACCCTTGCCAAGATCCAAGAGAGGATGTCAGGCCTTGCCCAAACTAGGCAAGGGCATCTTGGCCCTGTTAACCAACACGCGAGAGTGTTGGCCCTTGCCTAGATCTAGGCAATGAGGGGACGCCAATAACTGGACGCCTTCATCCATTGATAACAAGGGCCACGATGCCCCCGCCCAACCCCAACAAGAGTCAGTGGCCCTCAACTAAGGCCAACAGTGGTCGACCAGCAACTTTGCTAACTAGAATTGTAGAAAAAATAAAGAAAAGAAAGAGAAAAAGGAAAAAAATTTGAAAAAAATAAAATAAAACGTTATTAAAAATTACTTACGTCAACGCTGGCCATACCACATAGGACCATACAATATTCATTAGGGGTGTTAAGAACTAGACTAAAAACCGAACCAAACTAAAATTTCATATGGTTTCGATTCGGTTCAAATAATGAAAAGCCCATCCTCTTTGTTCTTGCTGCTCCCATCATTCGCGACACTCATAAATTCTGACTTGTGAGTGAACTCATTGATTTGGTACTAGCTGCAATACATGGATCTGGATCTAGGAACTTCCTCCTCCACCATGTCTAAGCACACCACCGCCAGCGATAAGTCAAGGCCCATTGTCACCACATCCCCCACTCGAACAACACTTGCCATGTCTTCAATTAGGGGAATAGTGACAACTGGTGATAGCATCGCATGCTTGGATGAAAACTCCTTCACTATCAAAAAAATTTTCACTGCCGCCCTACAAAGGCCCCCTCCCCCATTAGTGGACTAGAAGGAGAAGGTGAGGAAGTCAAAAGAGGTTGGTTGTGACCTGCCTCTTCATGCGCTTCATCAACCTGTCAGAAATAATCATGGGTCCTGTAGCTACTATGGTGGCGTGTAAGGGGAGATCCGGTTACGTGGGGTCAGATCTCACTTGGGAACAAGCCGCGGGCCCTAAAGGGTGGCAGATTTGGAGGGGAGAGCGGAAAGTGGGAGGCAGGAAAAGGGGAGTAGGAGGATAAAGATGGGGAATTGAGAGGAAATGAGTGTTGAGGTTTATAAGATTGGATTGTGGTTTGGGCGAGTGATGATGGTGGGTACAAATCTATTGCTTCTTCTTCGTTGTTATTTTTCAATCGGTTGGAGCAAGGGTAAAAAGAGAGAGAAAAACCTAAAACTGAACCGAATCGAATCAAGCCAAACTCGATTTGGTTTATATTAGGTTCAGTTCATGGTTCGATTCAAAAAAAAAAAAAAAGCTATACATCTAAATAGTTCGGTTCGATTCAAAAGGAAACCCAAACTAAATCGAACCGTTGACACTCCATTGTTCATATCAACGATTTCCAACCAAAATGGTTAGATAGATTCAATTAATAAAATGTAAAAAATTTAGGACTAAATTGATAAAAATATAACGAATTTAAAAATTTATGGACAATTTTCCCGTTTTAGTAGAGCTATCTATAAATTTTAAATAAAGCAACATTTGTTACTATTTTAACCACTTAAAAAGTATCAATGCATTCCTACCCGATTTTTGGCTCTAGAAAAGTAGAGAAGGTGAAAGAAGTTGACCAACTATAGTATATCTGTTTGCAAAGTCTTGTGTCTCTTTTAACTCTTTCATTTACTTGTTTGATAGAAATATCAGTTTTTTTTTTTTGACTGTTTTGGCATCTACTAAAGTACTCTTGCAAAAATTCCGTAAAACGTTTTTGTGTTGGCTTTGATAGCTCGGGATTGGGGTTTAGTTGGATCTTAGAAAATGAGTTCTTATTTTTTAAAGATGAAGTAATTTTTTTTAATTTAAACAATTGGCAATAAGTGAAAAAATTTATGACTAAATTAGAAAATTGAAAAGTTTATGACTGAATTGACAAAAGTGCAATAAATTTATGACATTTTGACAATTTTTCCCCCAATAAAATATGGACTCAAACTATAAAAGTCCTTTAACAGCTTGAGGATGCTACCCTGCAACCCCCACCGAGGTAGCTCTGAACTTCTGTGCCATCTTATCATGAAGAGTATGAATTACACCCCAATATTATTTAGGTGATTGGGAATCGATGTTTACATGCCTACTCCTCCTCTGTCAATGTTGATTTGATTGAGCAAAGCATTAAGATTGATGTTAGTGAAAGAATTCTTGGATTCGTGGTTGTATTAGGAGGAAAATATGCTAGTGACAGTCATAGAACACCATTCTAAATGGGACCTCCCTAAGTTATGTATAGACTCTTGAGCATGCAATGCCGATTCTGGCCGCCAAACCACCCGCCGGCCATCCAGACCTCCACCGCCCCCTATCCACCTCCGTTTCTTCTTGCTATACCGGCTGGAAATGCCCAGAAGCTGTTGTTTCCTCCTCACCGCCACTTGGACCAACCACCAGCACCTCCCTCTCAGCCGCTAGACACCAGCCAACAGCTCATCGGACTGCCGATCAATCCGACCAACAATTGATCCCCTTGTTCGATTCGGTTTTCTGCAAAATTGAAGGAACCAGCACTTGCAGATGCTATTTCCACCCCGAGCTACCTTGCGTCGACATTTCCGAGGTCCCCATGCATAGCCCTCGCCACTACCGTTGTTGCTTTCATGTCTCTGACCCGATTAATAGATGAGTTTATGCTCTAATCCCTCGATTAGTTCATTAAACTTGTTTAGGAGTATATTATGTTATGGTTAATCTTAGTTAGAGCCTTAATTATGGTTGACTATGGTTAAAAGGGCTGATTTGAAAGTGGATCATGGTTAGGTTAATTAACTAAGGTTGACTTATGGTTAAGTTAATTAACCAAGGTTAGGGTTAATTAACTAGAGTTGGCCTATGATTGGTTAATTAACTAGAGTTGAGTTAATTAATCATGGTAGAAGTATGGTTAGGTTGGTTGACCATGGTTAGCTTGAATTAAATTGTTACTCATGTTTAGTACTAATTAAATGTGGTTAATCAAGATAATTAAGGATTAGTGAATAATCTTGATTAGTATTATTTTATTAAAAAGACTTAATTTATTTTTAATTATTATTTATTAAATTCGTAATTATTATTTTTTAATAATTTTTATAATTTATTTATGAATAGTACTATTCGTTTATAATTAAATTGTGATAATAATTTGGCAAGGTCGTATTTGTTAGGGCATGTTAATGGTTGCTTTAATCAATGATGTATTTGATTGTATGATTGACATTAAAGTATTTAATTGCCCTAGTAGACAATAACGTGGATATTATGCCTTGATGTTTTTGTAAAATTGCATTGACATATAAAAGAAAACCCCGAGGTGTTGGGCATACATATGTCAAGTTTTACAATGAAAATAAGAATGACATGTTTTAATTTATAAGGCATGAAAGCTAGACGGGTTTTGAAATAAATTGTGATCACGTGCAATTCTTTTCTATAATTTTTACATGAAAAATGTGCAGTAGACTTTTATGTTGAGCATGTATTATGTCTACATTAGTTAATATATGAAATTATTTATTTGTGATGTGCTCGTGTAATCGCATATTATAATATATCACCCCAGAAGAGTTCGGGGACAAAGTCTGACTTGTCAAAAATCCCAAGGGGAGTCCGGATGCGAGTTGTGATAGAAGCCAAACCTATGCTCCTTCGAGAATGCAGTCTGGGTGGGAGTTCCAGACGTAACCATGCCCAATGGGATGGGACGATGCCTAGTAAAGCTAGTGACATCAACGGGAGTTCGATTGTATACACCAACAGGAGTTCAGTTGAGGCTTTTAAGGCTCTAATAATCAAAACACGCGTGAATGTAGGGGTGCATGAAAAACATGTTGATATTGGTTTTGATTATGCATGTGCTTGTTGTATTGATTATGGCATGCTTGAATTGATACCATGTAGGATATGGCAATGGCTAGGTGAGATCGCTTACAATACGACTTAATTTTAGTTGATTAATGCATTAATGATAGTGCAATGTGCATTAATTGCATATGCATGTGTGCTTATCGTGCAAGGTATGGCATGACCGGGTAAAATTGCTTGCAAATCGATTGTTTGTCAATGTTATTCATGGGGTTACTGAGTAGATCACGTCATTGACTAAGCCAATTAGTATTGTTTTGCCATTGATCTGCTTGAGGAGTTTGTTTGTACGATAAGTACCCGAAATAAGTCAATGTCCTAACCAAGGCTTAGGGTGAGAACTCACTGAAATTATATCTATTTTGTTGTATTAAACCATTTCAGATCCCTGGCACACCACCCAGTGTGGTTTCCCAACCGTTGTTATGACCCATTGATTTTCGATCGGGCGCACTAGTACGAGAAATATGTTTCCACCATCTAGGTGAATGAAGGATCGGGGATGTGAGTTCCCCCACCAGTTTTTGGCATGGTTCAATAGGGAGGGCGAGATCCTATTTGACCCTCTACGTGATTTTGACAACCCACCTGGTAAGGGCCCGGAGGACGTGGACTGGGATCCCATGGAGTTAAACCCTCCAGATGGGGTAGTGGTGGATCCCATCTTGCCCCACCAGCAGCTGACCCTTATCCCTCTGACTACGGCCCGACAAAGCCTGATTCAAATGGGTCCTTGTATTTTGGTAGTCCCTAATGGACATACCAAACCCAAGCTTTTGAGAAAGTAAATTAACCCAACTTTGGCATCTTTTTGTAGGCTTGGAAAAAAAGGAACTCCACTGAGGGGTTTGTAATAAGAAATGTTCATTTAGGGGTTAATCTGGTAAATAAATAAATGAACTAGTTTGTTACTATGGTGTTTGTTCATTCTACTATCTTTGTTGTGATTGATTGATTGACTGAGAGTTAAACTATTTTTGCTTGTGCATGATGGAAAAACAAAAAAGTAGTCAGAGAAGTGTTTTGAGATGTCGCATTCATTTGACTAAAGAGAACTCGCGGGTTAGGGCATGACATGAAGCATCTCATTTGATTCTAATCACACCTTTCGCTCTCTTGTTCTAGCCAGTCTGTTGAGGTTACCAGAATTCTCAGTGAGCCGGAGCTGATGAATCCAGTGGAATAGTCAAAGAGGCTATGGCTAAGGCAAATGTGGTCCTCGAGCTTCTCCGTCCGTCCGATCTGAAATTATTGGAATACATAGTGATGTCAACTGAGGTGAGTACTGAAGTGGGGGTTGAAGGAAAAGCCATCCCTGGGGCCGATTCATCAATGAAGAAACGCTGCTCATTCAAGGCCTACTACGTAAAGCATTTCTTAGGGGTTAGTAGTTAGATACACGTGCAACAAGCGTGCATCTATTTTCTTGTCTCTGAGAAATTATGGACCACCAAAGCTAGATAACCTTATCAAATCAGAGAAACCGCGGAACGGTTTCCTTCGAATACCAGTCTCCAAGCATGGCACTAACCTAAACCTATGTTTTACATGCATCTGTCTATAACCCCATCATTCCAGCACGGTCAAGACGGCAAAGAGCTTGATGTTGAGCCCACATTACCACACAGGATGCAGATTCCGATCTCTCCCTCAGATTCGCACGATGGCACGATCTGACGGCGACCCAAAAGAGAGTTTCAGGGATGCGCCGATGCGGCCCAGGAGATCTCCGGCGGAGCAATTTGCACCACTGGCATCGACATTCAGGAGGAGGATCCTTGTTGGCATAGGCTCAGCCTCTCTCGTGGCTCTCGGTGCTGATTTTGGTGGAATCACGAGCTTGATTCTTGGGTTGTCGCCAGAGACCGGCCGGGGTCTGAAGCTGGACGTGCTCTATCCTATCAAAGGGTATAGACGATGCGTCGAGACTAGTGAAGGATTTGGTTAGTAAGTTACTATGAACTTGCAGCTTTTTTGGGTAGTCATAGGCTCTAATCTCTTCTCACAAAGCAGAACATACATCCTTTAGCCTTATAATATTGCCTTTTGGAAAGAGTCAATGGTTGGGACCAAAGGAAAGAAAAGAAAGTGACATGCAAAGGTGGAGAGATATTCTCATTTCAGCCAAAAACCAGGAGAGAGAGGTGGGGCGAGAGCATTGATTCTCACTTTGACAGAGAACTAGGAGCAAAAGCTCTGCTGCAACCTTGAAGCTAGTTCAGACCAGGGGGAGGTTGATTACCCCCTCTTGACCAAAAATCTTCACCTGAACAAAAACCAGCATTAACAAGCGAAGTTGTCGATAACTGGATCAAATAGCTTCTTGAGTAAATTTTTTCCAGTGAATGTACAGCTCGTGGAAGGTTCAGATGAAGCAGATCGGGAACCCGATGCACCAGCAGATCACCTTTTGTGCGCTTGCGATGAGGGGTAGAAAACGAAGAAGCCGATTGTCCGCATCACGGAGAATGGGGGAGCTCCTTGGCCTTCTTGAGGAGTCCCATGTGGGTGCACCGGGTTCCCGATCCGCTTCATCTGAGGAAGAGTTCGCTTACGAAGGCTCTTCGATTCAGATGTGAAGAACTTGGGTTGTTAATGGTGGTTTTTGTTCAGGTAAAGCTTATGGTTAGGTCAGATGGGGTACTCTTGAACAAGCGCTGAGTGCACCCGAGGCTGCTGGCATTGCTGCAAAAGTTCTTGCTCTCCTGGTTTTTGGTTGAAGTAAGAGTAAATGTTCACCTCACCCCCAACACTCTCTCTCTCTCTCTCTCCCCCCATCTTTAGACATGATTCAGCTATCACTGCGATGAATGATATTCAGTGTAGTGACATCTTCGGTACAAAGAAATGAGAATTAGTTGAAATGATCACTGATCAGTTGAAGACAGTTTTTCTATTCATGAACAGAGTTCATTTACCCAGCAAATTGGGTTGGGGATCAGACACTGCTGTACAGAGCCGCCGGAAAGGCAGAGCTCGAGAGAGGACTCGACCCGCCACCCTTAAATAGGCGACGCCAGAACGTAAATGAGCCTATCATCGCATTTGGCCCTCCCGGCACCAACGGCGAGCTTAATGTTAGCATCATTGTGTCCAAGGTTCCGCTTGATTTCTCGTGAGTCGTCTTTTCATTACTCTGATCACAAGAGACATGAATGTTAGCCTCCTCGCATCAGCATCACACATCGGAAATTATAGTCTGTTTCTCACTGTTTCCTGCTTAATCAGGATTGAATCATTTGGAGGCCCAGAAGAGGTAGGAGAGGCCATAGTTCAGACCATCGTGGGATCGAGCCGCCGTCCCGATGTGAAAGGAAGCTTGGTGAAATCGACGTTGAGAGAGGATCCTTCCAAGATGGTCAAGTATTATGAACTCGAGTTTAGAGTCGAGAGCCCCTCATTCCAACGGCATAACATTGCTGTCTGCTGTACACGAAGGGGTAAATTATACACTCTGAATGCTCAAGCGCCGGAATCGGCATGGCCAGAGGTGAAATCAGACCTTTATACCATTGCTGAGTCTTTCGTACTGACTTCTTGAGAGAGAGAGAGAGTTTTGGGAGTAGAATATGTAATTGAGCCCAACCATTTCTAAAACCCCAGAAACCTTGGGGACATGGCCCTTGAGGTCTTAATCGCTTGCTTGTACACTATCAGTAACACAGAGCAATCACCGATGAAAACACACTTTCTGAACACACAATCATGTATACATTTAAATAGACGACACATGCTCCAATCCAAGGAAATGAAGCTCATTTAGCATCTACAACAAGCAAATAAATCCCTACCGCCAGTAAATTTATATGATACAATTTAACCAAGCAAAAACAGATCCCTCTAAATGCCAAGATATGATCATCTGTACAAACTACAAGTGCTGTACAAGATTTAAGAACAAGCAACCTGCTTTCGCTTAATACTCTTCTCCAAGTTTGCTGACACCTCAGATGTAAGATTAGGATCCTCAAATCCAAGCTCTGCCCCGAATCTGACATGAGAGATTATAGGAATCATAAGAAATTTACTTCTGACAGTGATAAAAGTTGTATAGAGGCCATAACGAAAAATAATGATATCTACCAAGAAGTCTAAAGGGAATTGTTGGAAAGTGTACGCCAATCACTTTCAGAAGCATCATTATTAATATTGGCCTCTCAATCCCAAAATTTGACTCAAAGGAAAAGCGAACTCATGCCTAGGACTACAATCCAGCAGACAAGATCTGAATTTCTCTTTTCCAGTCACACAGTAAAAATTGGATCAGTTTGCTTACTTTGGATCAAGAACCAACTTTTGGACTTCTTTGATAGCTGAACTTGCTGCATATAACGATATTTTTCCAACCTGCATATAGAACTCCATCATGTGTAAGATACGAGAGACAATTGCACATGCAGCATCAGTACTATAGGCAGAATTTCTGTTATGCTGACCTCCAGAATCTGAAGTTTTGCTTCATGATCATTTGGAAGACAGCGAATTTCTTCAGCTAGTCTAAGAGCTTCTCCCAAGCTTTCAGGAGACAAGAAATCGAGGCCCAGCTGTACATTAGACTGAAAGGTACAAAAAGAGTTGTTATGCAAGGTCCAATGAGATGTCAGCAATATGCATACCACAACATAAACTCAAGAATGATCTGATCTTTAAATGAGTACTTTAGCTAACAATCTTCATCTTTAAAAGGTGAAAATGTATTTTCATGTGATTGTTCCACAGATCGAAGTCAATTCACAGAACATATTATGATGGAGTTATCTCCAAATGAGATCCATAGATGACCAGTGAGCACACAGATGTGTGCAACAAATATTTTCAAGATCGCAGAGACACACTGTTCAACAATAAACAGAAGATCAATTGCCAACCCAACACTGAACATGAAACCAAATAAACACTTGAAGTCGATAAGTAATTGCTTCATATATCTTTTACATAAGCAAAATAAACTAACAAATTATTATAGTTCCCTCATCTTCCTGAAAAGAGCCACAGAGAAGACATGGTTCTTTGTGGATCAAAGGGCATTGCTGTGCCTGTTTCAATTGGGAAAAAACTTGTGCAATAAAGTTTTACTTGAGAAGCATCAAACCGTGATTGTCTTGATTGCTTCTACTAATTCATAGCAGGCGTAACCACCATGGTTTTCATGACTATAGCTTAATTACTGATTGAAAAGTTATCCAATATATTTGGATTACACAGTTCAAACATTTATTGAAACTGATAATGACTATGCAGAAATCAATCTCATAAAGCTTGCAGGTGAACAATAAAACTAGAAAAATGATCAACTAAGAAACTTGCCTGAAAATTTCTCAACTGGAAAGGGCATCCAGCCGGGATAAAGACGGCTTGTCCTAGACGCTGTACAAATGACCAAGGCTCCACTCCTGAGAAAGGTTCAAAAAAGGATTTCCTTGATTTAAGATATGCAACTCAGAGAACTCAGTAAGTATACAAAGTTGACAATTATTGAGCAGTCATATACAGGAGGATGGTTAACATGTGAAGCTTCTTATCAGACTAAATCAGCCATTTACTGCAGTGATCCATGGACTGTCACCACACAGTATTGCTCATCATCAAACATAGCAACACCCAAAAGCACTTTCAAAAACATTGCAGCATTTTTGTCCAGCTTGAAAAGTTGAATTTGCTGGTAAACTAAAACAAATTTTAAAAATAGCACAATCTGCTAAATTAATAATATCCTCTCCCACAGTACCACTCATATGTTAATAGATTGGCTCTGGCACTGCATAAAGCAGAACAAAACTTGTTGCACACATCATTCATTTTCCTTTTCAAAATTCTATTGAACTGGATAAACAAATAAGTTCACTTTGTTGTAAACTTTAAAAAAGCGTGAAATGAAGGAGGAAAGCCATGCCCTTACCAAACTCTTCCCTCAATTTTCTCATGTGTTGCATGTCGAGGAATATCACTTCGTCAAAAAGAGGATAGGTCCCCTGAAACCAAACCAGTCAATTATATGCAGAACAGGTAGATGCAACAAACTACTGCAAATAAAAAAATTGAAACAAATAATGGATGAAAAGAGAGTACTAAGAGAGAAACTCACTATAGCATCTAAACTCCCAGGCCTCCTCAACTCCTTCCAATGTTTCTGCATATAGCTTATTAATTTGGGGACATCCTGCCTCCGGAATATGTCCCAATGGACACCAGAAGGATTATCGCCACGGCCACCTTCATCATCTAGATTGGCATTTTTCTCTTCCACCAAAGAGGGCATTCCCATCTCTTGATCCTCCATTATCTCGTCCGCATTTGCAGCCAAATGGACACCATGATCTTCTAGAATATCATATCTCCCAGCATGTTGATCAGGTAAATGTCTTCCATCCGCACCTGAATCTAGATTCCCATGCATCTGTTTCACAATAGATTGCCCAGTTGACCTCCAATTCTTCCCTAATTTTGTCTTATCCCAACTCTTACACTTCATGTCACATGTATGTGCCAGCAGATATACCTGAATTTACCTCAATAGTCAGCTAAAAGTAATTTTCAACTATTTCAGCTTACTCATCACAACATAACATGCAGAGGACTATTAAAAAAAAAACTTCAAACTTGCTAAACACAATGTAAAGGTAGACATTCTGATAAAGGAACCAGTAACCACATCTCTGGGCTGTATACCAAGGTAGCCTGGATCATATTAACCATGAAAAAGAATCTCATTCAAACAATCGTAAAGGCCCAGACAGACAATAAAGCTGTAGATATTACATAATATAGAGGCTACTAAGAGAAATTTACCAGGTCACGCATGTTGAAATGCAGGTTGGTCACAGAATCACCTTTACCAAGTTCCTCTGTAGTCCCATAAGAAATATAAATTTTAGGGCCTACATCATTTTGCAGGGAGTAATGAGGCACTTTCGCCGCCAGGTTAAGAATTCCCCACTTAGAATGAATGTATTCAAGCAGAGGCAGTTTGCTAATAAATTCTGTTCTCTGGTACAATAAAAATTCTTCAGAAGCACCAGGAGAAGGCCAATCCTTCAATTTCAACATTTTTGGCAATCCATTCTCGAGAATATGTCCCTCAGAGTATCCCTTGATAAATTGATCGAGATCAATATCAATCTGTTGCATTGCAGGCACAACAATCAGTATAGATACCAATGACACTTCGACCAAGTGAATTTTCTGTTTTTTATATCATTATCTGAAATTTTTTAGTACATAAGAAAATAAATGTAATCAACATCAAGAGCTTACCTCTGAAGAGTTCAAGCAGTCTACAGCCCTCACTTTTTTGTTCTCATATTTCATTTTCTCATCAGCCATATCCTGGATCCCCCTCCTGATGAGAACAGGATCCCAGCTTGAAATGCATGAATAATCCCAAACCTGCTTAACAAGGACAGGTTCACCCTTAAACCAGTGTTTTCTGAACTCACTAATCCCTTGTGCTCTAATATCATGAGATGTGGGGCAATACAAGCTACCCTTTTTACTCTCCTTTAGAGGAATGGAAGCTTCCTGGCCAAAATCGGACTGGCTAGACCCATCATTTTGCTGATCGGCAGAATCATTAACTTTGCAGCCACTGACCAATTCCTCCACATTTTTAACAAGCTTCGCAACCCAGTTCATCTTGAAAATGCGCGTTAGATTTAGAGAAGGATAACCACAGCCACCATACTTCTTAGGGGGGCATGGAATACTATCATCACTGCCAGCTCTCCAATCAGGAAAATTATCTGCAAACTTTAATCTTTTTTTGGTTCCTTTTACATAGTCTACAGATTCTTTGTCCTGAGTACTCCCACCAATCTGATCATTGGCTGATGTTTCTTGAACTCTGCCTCTGGATGCTTCACGAAGATCGTGACAACAATTAAGACACATATCAAACACACAATTTGCACAGTGCCTGTGGTAATCAACAACGGGAATCCTACATATATTGCTGCAGGGAAAATATCCAGTAAACCATCAGTTAAATCTTCAAAATCCAAGAATAAATTTGTTCCTATCACCAATCACTGCATAATTTGTACCAAAAATGACCTATTGAATATCAAAAGAATCTTTCCTTTGCACACGAGGATGTAAAGAATGCCAAGTTCTATACAGAGGAAATTCAATATATAAATCGACAATCAGCAAGCAAGGATGCAGAGGCCAGTATCTCAGAAGATGGTGAACAGTAGTCATGACATGTCGTGAATTTTATTTCTCAATCAAAGGATATAACTTACAAACAGTAGTAAGTTACCAGCACATTTGCTCATCTGCACTCAATTTAACCCTGGGAAGATCTATTTCAGGTCCTGTAGAAAATAAATGGAGCAATCTTTAAGGTTAATACATCACAAGAAAAATTGTCTAACGTGAAATGACACTGAAACATCCAACTGTCTTACCTCGCAACCTTTTCTCCAATTCAATCTCGGAGCACTGTTCATGATGGATCTGATGAATTACAGGAAGCACAGCAGATAAAAGGCAGTAAAGATACTGCAATTTATCTAGGACAGGAATCTCCCGTATTCTCATCTGCAACTTAGAGACAAATGAATGTGATGGGAAAAATCATAGAATAAAATGAGATGAATCTCAGCAATCCTTAAAATAAAGTACCTTTATCAGATGCTCTCCACGCAAGCACACCTTGCAACTACAAGCACCACGACAGGCAGGACAAGCCTTCTGAATATCTTCCAAAGAAATGTCTGAGTACCTACGATGCTAAGCCATCCATATTAGAAAGCTGACAAAACAGAATGATAGGTGCGCACATCAAAGAGCAATCCTACCATTTAGAAATACAGCTGTCACAGTAACCCCGCCGATCACATTTCAGGCACCAAAGAACTTTGTCTCTGGAATTCCTCCGGCAGTGATGGCAGATATGTCCACCTGTATCTTCAGAGGAATCTGTGCTTTTGTTAGAGTATTCCTGAAAGCAAAATATTATCAAAATATTAGGATATTAAAGGAGAAAGAGAAATAATAAACCTAGAGTGACTCCAATATCTCCAAGCAACCCAACTCTCGTTCCAATCAAATAGGTTTGTCCACACATGTGCAAGGTTTAAATCATTGAAAAGTTGACTCTCCAGTTATAATTATGTCAAGCGGGAGCTGCATTACCAGTGCCTCTCCAAGTAACCTTTCCCAGTATTGTCTCAATCCACTGACAGTTTTCTACGTTATAAATTATGAAAGTGAACAACTACATAAATAACAATCCCACTATCTACCAACAGAGGCTCACCGTCATAGGACTAGTATCATAGCCCCTTTGTGACCTGTTCCTGGATGAATTCCCTGCCAGTGTCTTATAAGACCTCCAATTCTCTTCAAATTCTGGCAAATCTCTTTGTGAATTATCCACAGACCTTCCAATATTGCGCGATGAGCTCCGTGGAGGAGTTGTTTCTGGTGAATGCTGAACCCGATTCTTAGCCACCTTATTCTTTCTTTTTTTCCCCGAGATTGGAAGAGGATGATCTGCAGTTTTCATGTTTATCAATGGCATGTCGAACTCATCATTCTTGCTTTCCAAGTATATATCACTTTCAGCTATTGATTTCCTCTTGGCCTTCTTCATACTAGCTCTTAAAGCGGAATTAGCAGCCCTCTTCTTTGCCTGATAATAATGCTTCTCACACACTGTTTTATCAGGCATGCACATTGCATTGCATCTCCATTGCTTCCCGTCAGACCTCTTGCATCGCATGTCATCAGGGATACCAACATTGTCCTCAGCATTGCCGGAGGCTAAACGTGAATGATCCATTTAACTTTCTGATGAATTTGAACCCCAAATAAACTTGCAAAAACCCACTGCTTATGAGATCAATCCACAGGGCTGCATAGCTCGCCTCTCACTCATCTCAGGAGGAGAGTGTCATGAACAAGCAAATCCCGGAATTAAAGGGAACAGAGGTGACACAATTTGGACATCTGAAAATGAGATTACAACAAGTAATCTTGAGATTAAAACAGAAAGACAAAACACATATATTAAGTATCTCTAACCTAAAATGTCAAATGTAACTAATTAACCAGGCAAAACCAGCACAAGATAACCAACACAGAAAAAGGCAAAACCAGCAACAATTCGTGCAACAACAACTTCACAACATGGTCCTCGGTCACTCTACACTGCCCTAACCACCACGGAACACTTGAAACAGCGCACATTGTCAGCTCATCTTCCCTACACTCGCGGGCAAGACGGAAAAACCGCAAACCTGCTCGCCCGCGAGTCCGATTCAGAACTCTACTCGGAGCCAAAGACGGCGAAACGAATCCCAGATTCGTCACCACCCAAGCCTCCGAACCCTTAATTCATCGCATCCTAAAGATCACTAGCACAGGGAAGGGGCACAATCATCGACCAGAACAGATCAAAAACCCCAGCAAAGCTCTCACCAAAATCGCGGCGGCGGCGGCGGCGGCGGCGGAACGCAACCTCGGTCTAGGGTTTCCGAACGGGCCGCAACGGGCAATGCTCGACGACCTACTGTACTGCGCGAGACACAGCTCGAACGGCGCGAAGCGCGAGCACGCTGCTGCTGCTTCGATTGACTGAGCTTCCGTTCGGACAGCGATGGATGGTGGTCGAGACTCGAGACGAGATTCTAGAGAGAGAAAGAGAGGGAGAAGGAGAGAGAAAGAGACAGAGAGAGAGAGAGAGTCGTCTTCTTCTTCGCAGAGCTCGCAGCTGTCTCGTGCCTTCGGCTCTGCAAACTAGCGCTCCAGGTGTGTAAAATTTTATTTTTATTATTTATTTTTTAAAATTTTATTTGGGGTTTTTTTTATTTTTATTTTTCCTGTGTTTGTTTGTTCTCTTTCTCTTTCGCTAGCAGACGCCGTCGCTGTGGAAGTGGAGGTGACCAGAAACTCCGGCCGGCGGCGTGACCCGGCGGCTCTCCTTTCCGGCGAAGAACCGGCGAACGGCGGAGGAGGTTGAATATGTAGTTTTATGAATTTTGCAAGAAATGAAGTGAATTGTACTTTAAAAAATATCATATGACAGTCAATTCTTTTCTTTTTTTCCTAATCTTCCATTCAAAAATTAGATTAAAAGAAAAGAAAATATTTTGAGTCATGAGTTGTATATATTTCATTGGACTTTACATGTCTTGTGTTAAATGATATATGGGAACCCTTGGATGACCATTTGCTATTCTTAAGTAACTATATCGATTTTATCCGTTGATATCAATATTAAGATTTAACTACCTATAACGAGAATTCTTTATTTCAATCAATGCTATTAGATTCGCCATAAATTTTCATTGTTAACATATTTACTTATAAATTTTACGACTATCAAAATGTTCACTTAATATATCTTGTTTATTGCATCCAACCCAACCCACCAAAAAAAATAAAAAGTTTCATGAGCCATGAAAATTATTTAGGCACATCTAAATCTCGAGCCTCACCGGTAGACCAAGTCTCTAGCTTGTTGGAAATGCTTTTACCAAATCACCTCCACTCAACCGGTATCTACCAATGGATCTTTTTGTTATTCTCATTATAGTTAACTTCTTGGACATGAATCTCATATTAATTAAAAAATAATCATCTAATTTTGCATCAAATTAGAGGAGACGAGGGACGAGAATGAAAAAGCCCCAAGTTGCGCAAGAAAGATCTGGAAAAATGAATTACCTTTTCTCTTAAAGGGAAAGTCATTTTCTTATTTTTTCTGTCAACCGAAAATGTTTTCCTTGACCACTTAGTTTTTTTTACCCCAAAACATGAAAAATTATGGAAAATATTTTTATGGAAATAAAGAGGGCCTTAGTTTGTGGATTAATTATTTGAAGCTAAGCCATTAATGGATACACTTTTGAGGTAGATAGTTAATCCTAAAATTTATGCACGTCCATTTGTGTGTATACATTGCATTTGCAAATTGAGGATATGTTTGTTTTACGGAAAATAAGTAATTTAAGAAAAATTTTCTTTGTAATGATTATTTGTAATAATTAATTGATGAAAAATATTTTCATTATTTATAATTTATCATTTAATATCTTTTTCATTCTTTTTTTTAAAACGATACAAACGATCATTTTTCAAAAAAAAAATTTAATTTTTTTTTGCAAAATAAACATATCTTAAATTACCAAAAGAGTCTAAGGATTTTTTGTCTATTTACCTAATTTGGGAATTATTACATAAACACATCTAAATTATCCGAATTTTGATTTTATTTCCAAAGAATTCTTACATCCTTATCCATTAAAACTATAAAGCTAGAACATGAAATAATGGAATTTTAGGTGCAATGAAGGGAAACAAAATTACCTTAAAAGTGGGATTCTGGCTTCCTTTTATTTATTAAAATCAGCAAGTCTGTCGATTTAATTAATACTAGCGCAAAAAATTTACTTCATTTTAGACAGAGATTTTGCAGTGATAGTCACAATAGCAAGTTTACCCCTTTTATAACTTTTTTAAATATCTTTGTTAATCAATATTTTTAATGGGTTTTTTTAGTTTATGACTTTCAATTAGAAAACTCAAATTAATTCATCGAAGTTTATTAGGCGTCCTTTTACTTGTAAAATTTAGATGGGATGATATTGCCCAGAAAAAGGCCTAATGTTTAATTATTTTACAAATATCATAAGGCAACTAAGTTAAATTTCAATGGAGGATATTGCCAAAAATGCCTCATATTTAATCATTTCACAATGAGTGGTTTCATATTAATTTCCTAAGTGTTAGGAATGTTATTTGATAGAATAATTAAATATTAAGCCATGTTTTTCTAAATAATTTAAACTTTTAGTAAGTTGATAATTGTTTCATAAAATCTTATATCCTACAAAAGTGAAAGGTTTAATTTCAAATTTTCCATATTCCTATTTGCCTCCTTAAATGCATATTTCCTTACTTTTAGAACATCCACATGGACTTTTAATTTGTCTGACCCATGGACTTTTAATATATATTCAAATTAGATCCCTAGAAATATACAAAATGTTCATTGTTATTATTCCATTTATTCAAGTTCACGAACCTTATTGAATATTTTCATATGGACTAACGATTAGATTGAATAAATATCAAAATTTTATAAATCATAATGAATAAATTGAAAATTCATGAACAACAATACATGTTAGATTAAATTTCAATGGCCATATTGAACAAATTAATAGTTCAAAAATCGCATTGAATTCATAGATCATTTATGTCACTTTCCAAATTAAAAAGAGAAATGGCTAAAAAAACTTAAAAACCCCAGCAGTTTGATCTAAAAAATATAAGAAAAAAGGAACATAATGCAAACTACATCTTTAAGCAAGTCAAGACTTCATGTCAGATTACACTTTGAAAAACCCAATTATCAAGTTTGAGTACAGATGAAGAGAATGGTCTTAAGACCACTTCAAGCACCTTCAAGCTCTATAATTTGCACTATTTTATACTTTGGATGGAGCATCACCCGATCCCTAGTGAATGACATGAATTACGTATGTTCACGGAGACTAGTCGTTCTAAATAATTAACATAAGAAAAATATCATATATTTATGCAAAATCATTTTATTTTATTTTTTAAAAGGCAAAGGATGTGGTTTCTCGATCTTGGGCTTGAGTCAATCGCAAGCTCTCGAGCTCGAAAAGTCAACTCATCGCGCGCCTGGCCAAGTTTCACCGTCAAATTCCGATCGCTTATGTCCAAGCAAAACTACTACTCACCATGAGATGACGCCAATGACATAGCTCACAAAAAACCAAACTCCGTTTTATTTTATTCTATTTTATTTTCAGTTTTGAAATATTTATTATATATAAATAATGGCAATTCCCGTTATTGAGCAAAACAACAACATTAAAAATAGAAGTCAATTGATTCACAAATTAATTATTCTAGCTTTTTTTTTCTTATGCTTGGATTACTTTGATATTATTTATGAATTTGTCAGCCTACATATCAAAATTACATCGAGATATATTTTCAGATGCAACAAAAAATAAGTTATAGGTGAAATCAAGACATAATATCTGCTCTCTTTATTTTTAATTTACACATTTTTGACCCCAACAAAAGGTGATTTTCCTGTAATTTTATCGAATCAAATCAAACATGAAATTCTCATAATAATTATATAATCAAGTATCATTTCATCAAGTTAGTGCAATAATGATAATTATTATAATTACAATCAGATCTATTTTCACTTCTTAAGGACAGATTTGGAATATTAATTTGTTTAGTAACACAATTTCATTTTTCTATATTTAGAACAAATTTTTAGTCAAAACATATTTGTAGTCGAAATGAAAAGTAAGAATTTCCATTAGAATTAAGAAATAAAAATCTCTTATTATCGCCAAATCTCACTACTAATTAATTGTGCACCCTACCGCTAACTTGAGGAGATAAAAATTTTATACCGTTATCAAATATGTATTTTTATTCAAAAATTTATCTAAAAAATAAATCAAAAATTATATCTAAGAATTGTTATTATTCGCACATTTATAATCCTCCTCAACTTATTGGCACATCGTCCACTCCTCGAAGACAAAACTCGTACCACTTTCATCATCCTAGTCCACACTGAACTTCTTCTTCTTTTTTAAAACTCTTTTATATTTCTTTCAATGAAAAGTAAAAGATGAAAATAAAAATAAAAATAAAAGAGAATTAAAAATAAAGCCCCTTCATTTTCTCCCATCTCCATTGCGGAGAGGAGCTCTCTTCACAAGCTTCAAAACTCTCTCTCTCTTCTCCATCCCCCCGTCCCCGTCGACGAAGCTCCGATCCGACCGACCGAGTGGGGGGCCGCCGCCGCCGCCGCCGCCGCCGCCGCTCCTCCTCCATGGCAATGGCTCGCGCGAGCTCGGGGCTCGCGTACCCTGAGCGCTTCTACGCCGCCGCCACCTACGCCGGCTTCGACGGATCTCCCGACGCCGCCTCCTCCAAGGGCGTCACCTCCAAGTTCTCCAACGACTCCGCCCTCCTCCTCTACGGCCTGTACCAGCAGGTGCGCCCCCTCGACGAATGCCGCCTGTTCTCGGAGCCGGATCCGACGCGTTTCGCGCGGATTCCGGCGATTTTTTGGCTCCCCCGATGCGTTTGAATTTTGCATGGTTTCGGATTCGCGTCTTGGCTCGATCGCGATTCCCGGATCCAATGTCGCGCGGACGAGCCGTTTTCTAACTTGTGGCGTTCGTTGGAATTGAGATCGTGTCGCGGTGGGATGTTGTTGGTTCGTGAGACGAGAAATTCGATTCGTAGTGATTTGGTTCTTGCGTGATTCAGTGTTCGAGTTGATCTCTGCGGCGCGTTGTTCGATTGTCGCTTCTATTATCAAAATTGTGTCGCATGTTGTGATGCGTTCTCGATCATCTGGTTGGAACTTCTGAGCTGACGTTAATTCGGAAGCCCTTGATCCGTCTGTTATATTGGCACAACAGCCTCACTGGGGAGTGAACTGTAGGGGGGTGGGCTGATTGGTTCGTGCTTGATTGTGCTTAGCGTGTGATGAGGCGTATGCAGTTGAGATCGATCTTTCCTGAAATCAAGATAAAAGTAGTGAGGGTTCGCCTGATATTTACAGTACAGCGGCTTAAATTGGAAATAATGGGCCTTTATATTTCCTTTGTCTATGCAAGTTTGGAATTCTGAAAGAGGCAGTGCCTTGTAGTTTTTGTTAAGCCTCTGGTGCCTCGGGTGAGCAGAGCAGATAATTGTGGCAGTCTCTGTAATGTATTTGTCCAATTAGAATTTGTTACATTAACCAATAGTTTGTACTTTCTTTTATATTCTAGAATTTAATTTTTTTGCTGCCAGTACATCCTGATAATACTTTGCCCAGAATTAACTTGTCAAGGTGACACCTTGTTGATTATGCTTCTGATACAGGCAACCATTGGACCTTGTACTGTACCAAAACCGAGAGGATGGAACCCTGTCGAGCAAAGTAAATGGACTAGGTTTGTATTGTGCTGCAACCCGGCCCCTCCATCTCTCTTAGACACACATACAAGCATGATCAGTCCCCTTGTTCCATATGATTATATCTGTAAAGGCAAGAGCTGTAATGTGTACTAGTTCAGACTCATCTAATTCACTTTTTTTTTCAAATTCATGACTTTAACTTGATTGGACTTATTATCAACATTGTGCTTGTTTATGAGATACTGTTTCCTCTCAATTTATTAGTTGAATCAAGCAGCAGTGAAGTTCATGTCTGGAGAGTGATATTTGTGGTTAAGTCGGATATAGTGTGCATGTAGTAAAGGATAGTACCAGAAAGTTCTATTTACTTTTGTGCTTTAATTTATAATGCATTTGTGCCAGAAAGCCTCTCAAACTTGAAGCTTGAGAGCTGTAACTGAAATTATTTGATTTGGATCTCAACTATTTAAACTCAAAACTAGTGAATCAACTTCAAGTAGCTTGTGAATGCTCAATTTTCCATATTTATGTGCATTCATGTTATTCCTCTTTTCCTGTGTTTCAGAAAGGAAAGAACTTTACTTGCTTTTCTTATTTTATCCTGCATACTATAAGATTTCATATATGACATAATGGTGTTGTTCGGACCCGATGTTTGTTCTATATGTTTTGAACAGAATTTCACTTTCAATTTTGTGCAGAAGGATAAGGACAAGGACTACTTGTGATAATTGATAGCTCTATTGCATAAGTGATTGCAGAGTCTAGACTTATTTTCAGTTAAACTATTGTTTCTGATGAGTGCATTATGTTTTTGAAGTTGGAATGGGCTAGGAAACATGGCGTCTACAGAGGCAATGCGACTATTTGTGAAAATATTGGAGGTTAGTAAGTAATAGTTGTCTTTAATGTTGAATGAGTAAGTTTATTTATTTATTTATCTATTTATTTTTATTTAAAGACTTGACAGCCAATGGTTGTTGATTTGCTGTTTTTGTAGGAGGAAGATCCTGGTTGGTACTCAAGAGCATCCAATTATGTTTTGGAACCTGTTTCAGAGCCTGTTTCGGAACCTGTTGTTAATGTGGAAATGAATGTCAGTATACCCTTCTTTTCTGAATTGCACATTAAAATATCCCAATATAATGAACCATGCTTCATCCATAAGCTTCTCACTTACATGTTGCATAATGTGGATGAGCAAAATTGAAGGAGTTTTTTCTTTAAACAGAAAGAACAGGCTGGTTTTTCGAGCATGGAGACAGTTATTAGTGACATAATCAGAAGATATAGTATCCCATACAGCTTTTCTATTTCTACCATCTTTTAACTGAAGTATATTAATATGGGATTTAGATGGCCACATAGTTCAGCATTTGGGAGTCTATATGGCTAGATCAATGTGTTGTTGCACTAGAAAGGCCATGGTATTGCCACTACTAAGTCTACTATGCCTTCTTTTTAGAAGCTTTCAGCAGAGTATCTGAGGCATATCTTCGACGGTTCAGGATAATTACTTGCTTGTCTACTTACATCACAATTGTCTCTCTTTTACATCATTGCAACATTAAACTCTAAGTCAGTTGACCACCTCATATGACCTGATCCTATCAGCAATCAAATTACAATCTCCACTCGAGATAGTATGGTCAGATCCCTGTATTTATGTATTCACCATTCACATGACACAGTTTACTTGTCATATGAATATGGCAATTTGTTGGTTTTAAATCAATGATTTTGCATTGGCTTGTGATTTGATTTGTTGTGTATACCTTACAGCATACTGAAAAAGTTGATCCGGTGGTTGAGAATGGTGTCTATACTACTGAGCCAAAAATTACGTCCACTGAAAATGGAATCCTGAGTGAAACTCAGGACAAAGACGCTGTTTCTGATGGTCTCGGATTAGTTGCTGTCTACGATCAATGGATTGTGCCTCTGACATCCGGCCAACGTCCAAAAGCACGCTATGAGGTGTTAACAACTCTCTCTCTCTCTTCGAGACATGGTGATCTCTTCTGGACAATTAAATTATACTGAACCTGATGGTTATGCCATCTGCAGCATGGAGCGGCAATTGTTCAAGACAAGATGTACATATATGGTGGAAACCACAATGGCCGATACCTAAATGATCTTCATGTAAGCAAATAAACTTATTAATAGATTCTTTCTAACCTTTTACTGGTAATCTTAAGAGTCAATGGATGGGACTAGCTGTATCTGTTAATTACTTAAAATACATGCTTTGCTCATTCAAGCTTCTCATAGTGTACATCCTGAATTTTTCATTGTTACTGATTCCTTTTATCTTATCAAGCTAACCTGCTGGTGTCAATGTAAGACCCTGGATGTGTACATCCACAGCTTCCCTTACAGCTTGTTTCCTGTGACGCAATGAATGCAGGTTCTGGATTTGAGGAACTGGGCTTGGTCAAGAGTACAGGCAGGGTTTGAGGTTGATTCAGCAGAGTCACAACCTTCCAGACCTTTAGCTCCATGTGCTGGTCATTCACTGGTGGGTGAATACCACTCCCAAATGGAGAATACTAAGAAAATTTTAAAGTCTTTAAGTGTCTTAGACCAAAAAAACGTAACTCTTTTCTAAATCTGGGCAGACCAATATTTGTGGCCCTTGTAGATTCTTTTTTGATGATGACTTTTGTTCCTTGTCCTCGTAGATACCTTGGGAAAATAAGCTTATCTCAGTTGCTGGACACACAAAAGATCCTACTGAGACCATACAAGGTACAAGCATCTAGATATATTCACTAATAAAATCATAAAAGAAATTTTCAAGAGTGAGAGGAAGAATGAAATTATTAAAATTCTGATAAACTGGAACTTCTTGTGGTTTCCAGACTGCCACTATTACTCTCACGTGAATCTTGAATGAAACATTGTGCCTAATGGAGTCTCAGACTCCATAGTACACTAGTCCCTCAGCATTGCATGATTTGGAGCACAAAAATTGGGTTTTGTGATGGTCTAGCAATTTGATCCCTAGAATCACTGTTCACAATGTTCCATTATAGACACAAGACTCATACTTTCAGAATATATATGTTTCTTTATTAGATGACATCTCAAAGCATCTTAAAGAAGAATTTCTACTTTAGCATGGAATATGACCCATTTAACCTATGCATCCGGCATATTAGACCATATTGTGGAGAACATAACTAAATGGACAAATCTTGTTCCTACTCTATATATTCCAGAGGCTTCCCTACCTTGTTATGCTGGGACTGGTAAGATACCAAGTTTCTTTTTCCTTCCACATATCAGGTTGATCCACACTCCAGGGTAAACTGGATATTGCCTTCTGCCCTGCATGCTATTCTGTTAATGACCATTGGAATGATCAGTGCATGATGATGTTTACTTTTTGACAAAATCTTGCAGTTAGCTTTTATTAGTTCTTGTTCTCTTTTTTTAATAAAATTACTTTCTCATTGGTTGACAGTGAGAGCATTTGATCTACAAACTAATACGTGGTCAATCTTGAAGACTTATGGGAAACCACCGGTATGAATATCCTTTTTTTCATCACTCTCATCTGATGCGCAAAAGCATTATGCAACGAGTCATCTTCTTTGCTTATGTTTGCTCTAGCATCAAGTGACAATAAGAAGTTACTTCTGCATGTATTTTGTTATGTTTCATGCCTTTTTATTACTATTGCTGGGGTTGTCTCACATCTGAAACAATCATTTTCAGGTGTCCCGGGGAGGTCAATCAGTAACTCTGGTTGGCACTAGCTTAGTGATATTTGGTGGGCAAGATGCAAAAAGATCTCTTTTGAATGATCTTCATATACTTGACCTTGAAACAATGACTTGGGATGAATTCGATGCTGCGTAAGTTGATCTATTGATTCAGCTGATTTGATGAGAAACCTTACTCTTGTGTCTGTCTGTGGGAGCAATGAGATTTTATATATTATACCTTTACAGACATTTGAATTTTCCCGCTACTCCTAGTGAGCCTCTTTGCATATGTTACTTATATTCGGAAAGTCATGTGAAAGGATGGAGTGATCCTTTTCATGAACCAGCTTTGCGTACCACTGTACAAACTTACTTACAAACAGTTCTTTTCTCCTGACTAGATTATTGTAGTCATATTGTTAAATGAAATATTGAAATTTTCTGACATTCATGTGGGATTAGCTTCAAAAGCAGCTTTTGGTTTGCATAAATTTTGACTGAATATGATGGACACAGGGGTGTTCCTCCTTCTCCAAGGTCTGATCATGCTGCTGCGGTACATGCAGAGCGATATCTCCTCATTTTCGGCGGGGGTTCACACGCTACTTGTTTTAGTGATCTACATGTCCTTGATTTGCAAACTGTAAGATTACTTCTTTCAGTCTAAGTGGCCTCTTGCTTCATGTTAGAATATATCTTCTAATTTTAAGCATTGGGGTTTTACTAGATGGAATGGTCAAGACCCACACAGCAAGGTGATATACCTACTCCAAGGGCTGGACACACAGGTGTGACTATTGGAGAGAATTGGTTTATAGTTGGTGGTGGTGACAATAAGAGTGGTAAGAACCTGCAACATTTTTGTTGATTACATAACTTCTGGTACTGATGTTTCAAGTAAAATAGTGCCACAAATTCCTTTTTTTCATGAGTTGAAGAGAAAGAGAATAGGCGTGATGATTGTGTTCAAGATTAGGAAAATCTAGAAAGTGCTCTTCCACGATGGACAATGCTTGGATAAAGAGAATTAGGTGACTAATTATGTCATACAGCAATTTCTGTGAAGATATGCTTATGTTTTAGGTCAGCACGCATATGGATTGCTACACGGAGGCCTTTAGGTGACACAAGAACCATTCATTATTGTGAAGCAGACTGATGACAGACCCTGCATGAAGCAACTCGTTTGCTGCAGAAAACAGTACATTAGCAAACTTCCTAGTCTAAGGACATGAATACTAATTCCTTTTACCAAATTTGTTTTAGTCGAAATTATATTTGCTTGTTTGAGAGCATTCCCAATGCTGGTATTATTTGTGTTTGTCTGCTTCATTCTTGTCTTGAATTTAACGTCTTTTCTTTAAACTTTTGCAGGGGTATCAGAAACCATTGTCCTGAACATGTCTACATTAGTTTGGTCTGTTGTGACCACTGTCGAAGGGCGCGTTCCAGTTGCTAGTGAGGTACATTTCACTCTATTGACATTTTTTTTCCTCATCTGTGTGGTCATATGTTTTCTTACTGAAGATGACAAGTGTACTTTTTTCTTCTGGAATTTCAGGATATACATACTTTAAAGTTTTTAGCATTTATTTTGTCCAAAAAAAAAAATGCCTTCAGCACTTAAATTAGGAAATCATAGTCTGGCTCTTTGACCACAGGGTTTGAGTTTGGTTGTAAGCTCCTATAACGGTGAAGATGTCATCGTGTCTTTTGGAGGATATAATGGGCGTTACAACAATGAGGTTGGTTATATTTTATGTGATTTATGTGTCTGATGTGGATTTTCCTCTTTCATTCTAACACGATTTGTTTTTCAGGTTAATGTTCTTAAACCAAGCCACAAATCGACATTACCAGCAAGAGCAATCGAAAGTCCTTTGCCGGATAGTGTTTCTGCTGTGCACAATGCGACAAATGCTACCAGAGACTTGGAGTCAGAGGTTGAAGTGGTCCAAGATGGAAGAAGAGAAGTTGTCATGGACAACATTGAGAAAGATCCCGGGGTAATTGACGTTGACGATCTCTTTTATATGAATTTCATCTTTATATTGTGTCTTTGTTAGTATCATATAAGCTAGCAGGAATAAATTGTAAACCAAGCATGTGACACCATATCATTACTAATCTGTCTATTATTTTTATGTATAGGTGATGTCAATCCTCTTACATTCAAATGCTTGATAAGCTCTTGTACATGTAGGAAATCCTTGTTATTTGAAGTGACTCCAGGCATTTGCTTTCTAAGGCATAAGAGGTTGACTGCATTCGGATGTCCTATATGTGCACTGTTTTGGCCCTTTGATTTCCAAGTTTGTCAAGTTGTTTGTGTTTAAATTATTGATCGTGCACTTGATCTGTATTCTTGATAAATTCTTGTATGTGTGTGATATCCTTTTGATTTGAAATAATTCTGCAATAGGAATGTGTATCTTAAGATATGTAGAGGTCCACTACCTTATGATCTATTGAGAAGTCCTACCTTGTGGACTATTTTTCCCTTGGATTTCCAAGCTTTGTTTCTTAAGTAATGTATTCTGCCTTTTGTTTTTCTGTGTAACTCATTTATATTCTGGGCAGAAGTCAAGAATTGAGGGAACTGCAGAACATCTTTTGGCAACCCTCAAGGCAGAGAAAGAAGAATTAGAATCTTCACTCAACAAGGAGAAGTTGTTGTCTCTTCAATTAAAGCAAGAAGTCTCAGAAGCTGAGACTCGCAACACCGATCTGTACAAGGTATGGTTTTTTTTGTATGTTTTGACTGTAATCTTTATTGGACAACTATGTAATGGATAATCCCTTTGTTGGAGAACTTTGTTTAAGTTATAATTAGGTTAGAACCACTGTTGTTTTTGTGAAATGTTAGCATTGTAGGAATTTGTTTTATAGTCTCATGGCTAAAAGTGGACAGTCTTTTGTCTGGCATGGATTGTTAGACTAGGCCTCCATTGAACAAAGGCCATTTATGTATTAGTGAAATGTCTTGTATGGGTAGCACAACAAGGAAATTATTCACTTAAATGTATTAAAGTCTCGAAATGATCACGGCAGAGATATCACAGGCTCTGTTTACCAACTTGAACATCTACAAGAGTCCTTAGGTTTAATGTTTAATAATCCCCTCTGCCTTGAAAATCAAAGGGCTACAAGGCTTAACATATTTAACTGCACATGCAGGAGCTTCAGTCTGTGCGGGGTCAACTTGCTGCAGAGCAGTCAAGGTGTTTCAAACTCGAGGTACCTGCTGGTTCTCGGAATCTTTACTTCCCTTGTTCTGTGCTCGGATTAGTTGTTGGCTCTAGAAGTATAGCAAAGTTCTGACAAGTGATTTGATGCCTCTGCTGTACGTTTTTTTTATATTCTCTGAATGCGGCTGCATCTCGCCTTGTTCATCACAATGGTTCCCAAGAAATCCCCCACTTGTGTTGACTGTGCTCCACCATAAATATAAATCGACCCCAAATGCAGAATTGCAGGACAGGGTGTGGAATAGGATTTTGTTTTCTTGTTGTAGGCTGAATTCCACATTGACACCGACATAGGCGCTTAAGCCGATCAGAGTTGTGGACTGCTGCATGCAAAATAGGCTTTTGAATTTACAGTTGAAATTCATAAGGCTACCATGTTGTTCACTTATGTAACTGCTTGATATGTTCTGGCAGGTCGATGTCGCAGAATTAAGGCAGAAGCTTCAAATGATGGAGACATTGCAAAAGGAGCTTGAACTCCTCCAGCGACAGAAGGCCGCTTCTGAACAAGCCGCGCTAATGGCAAAGCAGAGGCAGAACTCCGGCGGAATGTGGACTTGGATCACTGGAGCACCTACAAGCCCCAAAGTCGACGATGTCTGAAACTTTCAGAGTCCTCCACAACATTGAAGGGTTTTACCAAAGATTATTTTTTCTTCCTTTTTGCCCATTCAACCCTGTTCTTTATATGAAGAGAATAAGAAGGAGATGCCCTAAGATTTTTGCATGAATATGTTGTAGATTTAGTTTTTTTGGGCTTAAATTTGGCTTGAGTCGGGGCTGTAATGTGAAGAGAGAGAGAGAGAAATTATAGGTTGTCATTGCCTCATTAGCTGTTATTGAGTATATTAAGTAAGCAATATTATAGCCATCGGCCATCTACAGTGTCAATTACTTTTTTCTTTTTTTTCCTTTTGACATTCATCTTGGTGACTTGACTATAAATATATATCTGTGCTGGCATTTTTCCTAAGCATTGGATTTGGTTTTGTTTAATTGTGACAGAACTTTCTTGTATGTTTATTGCTGATGCTGATTGAGTCCCCCTCTGGGAAAGGATCAAATCGCCATGCGAGTTTTAATTCATCGTGGATGCGCACGGTGTTGGTACATTGTTCACCTTGATATTTGTCAAGAGGAAAGTGAAAGGGATGCGATACAGACCCGCGCTGGAGGCCTGTGGCGTCCTGGGTTTCCCATGCACGTTCGGGAAAAATGCAATGAGCAAATCGGAAGTAGAGGCCGGTTGTTGCGTGGCCGACGAGGCCGGCAAGCGCTTTGCTTCGTCCCAATCTTTCTTAGTTAAGAACTTGGGGCGTGCCTTATTTCCCGTTAATAACGTGCTATATTTATCATTGGAATTTATTAAGCAACACCGCTAGTATAAGCCATTATACAGATTATACATTCACTGCAGGTGAGCACCCATATTCTCTATTCTACACTTGCTGAAATATGGCCTAGGATTATAGGAACGCGGCGACTCAGTGCGTTGAAAGATGCAAAACTTTCGTGGTTGGCTGCTCGACCAAGTGTCCAAAAACACTTGATTACAAATCATTCCTAAGTAATGCTCAAAAATAAAAAATTGTTACTTTCTTTTCATTACTATCGAGGAGTGCAGACACAAATTCAAATACCACTTGATCACTAAACGAAAAAAGAGAAAAATATAACATAAATAGTATTCAGATTAGGCACACAATCACATGAAAATGGAGAATGAAAGTGAGAAAGAAAAATCGAGATACAATACTTTATCTTGATTTATCTTTAAATTAGGGTTATGTCCAATAGGAGATTCTACTAACACCTTTCACTGATGAGTAAAATAAAACGAGTAAAATGTTCTAATCGGCAAATATAGCAACTCCCTCTTACTGATTGGGGTTCTTCCTTCAAAAATTATTTGGAGAAATGGGAAGGCCAGCAGTTGGAGTTGGCATCTAGCTGCCATCACAAGCGTAGAGATGACGGAGAGGAAAACATGCAACTCTTACACGCCCAAAAGCAACAATAAGCACAACCTCAAAAGTGGGGACGTTTGTCATGTATTACTAAGTAAGATATGAAGCCATATCTTGGCACATTAGGGTAAGAACCACACAGTTTTTTGTGTCAGTCAACAATAGCACCCTCGTTCCTGACAATTTCCCAAGCAACAATAGACTTAAAGCAAACCATTTTAAGAAGTTGTGCGTAGAACTCTGTCTACAGCTCAAGAATTAATGCAGCCGCAAACGGGTGGGATGAGTCGGATTTGGGTCCGATCAAAAATGACCTAACTCATATTGGTCCATATTAACTCATTTTCATTCAATGTAAATTTAATAATTCATACCCGTACCTATATTACCAAAATAAATTAATATTCTAGAAAAACAGTTTTCCAAGAAAATAATTATATTTTTCAGTGCTTGGCTTAAATTTAAAAATAAACTAGAAAATATTTTTCATTATTTGGGGAGGAAAATATTTTCCTCATGTCCCCATTTAATTTTATTATTATTATATTTTTAATATGAATTTTTATTATTTTTTATATTTGTTCTTTTTCTTTTTTCCTTCTTCTTTTCCGTTGGCCGATCGCCGACCGCAATAGTGGCCGACTATCGGCCACAAGTGAAGATTGAGCCTTGCCAGATCCAGCGACCTAGGCGAGACTCTAGCCTCGTTGGTGTCAAGCGAGCTTGGCCTCACCTTCACCTCGACATAGGCTTGCAAGGCTCAACATTGCTGAAATTTGGCAAGCTTGAGCCTCGCCTGCAGCTGGTTATTGACTGCTGCCGTGGCCAGCCAATGAAGAAGAAGAAAAGGAAAAGGATAAAAAAGAATAAGAAAAAGAAAACTGAAAAATAATAAGTTTAAATCAAATTATTAATGAGTCATAAATATAGGTCATAAATGGGTTCATTTGATACCCATTTATGATCATTTTTTTAATTAGCTTTATTATAATAGACCATTTTCAAACTCATATTAAAGTTTCGGCTAACCTATTTTCTACTCATTTCATTTAAATATGGGTTAAAATATGGTCAATCACCCATTTCGCGATCCATGGGAATTAGGGAAAATCACCTCACAAACTGCAGCTTGGATGGAAACCAACACTTCAGACCTAGCAGTGGGCCACTTCCAATGAGAGTTACAGATTACAGCAGGTCCTTTAGCCTGCAGGGGAAGAGAAAGAGTCATAAACTATTCTCCTTGAGAAATGAGTCCGGCAAGATCCCAGCAGAGTGCCCTGTATCAGACCAAGAGATACCATCTCCATTACCCACTACATATCCAAGTGTTCCAAGCATAAGCAGCATCTGGGTAACTGTCAAGATGATAGCCATAGAGCCAGGCAAAACATAGAGATCCACACCTCAACAAAACACTCCACAGACACTTCAAAATGCAAGCAAGATTTCACATGTCCAGTCTTCCAATGCCAAGGCCTCCACACTGCTTAGGAAGACGGACAGTGTCCCATCCAAGTTTTGCTCTCTCTTCAGCACCAGGATCTCCCCTTCAGATCTCCCTCCGGGGAAGGATCAAATCACCATGCAAAACCCAACTCAACGTAGGTGTACGCAGTGCCGGTACATCGTTCATCCTAATATCTATCAGGAGGAAAAGCGAAAGGCATGTGCTACAGCCCCCATGCTCGTCGATCGCACGGTCTAATGACCGCAGCCCATGGGGTGGTTCCACGACCCCACATCAAGGAGCTTCTCGAAGATTGCGGGCACATCGATGAGAAGTCGGAAAAGCTGCCCGGGGCCTGTGGTGTCCTGGAGTTCCCATGCACGTTCAGGAAGGATGCAGCGTGCAAATTGGAAGTCGGGGACCGGCTGGTGGGTGGCCGCCGGGGCTGGGCAAGTGCCCCGCTTCATCCCTATTGTTCTTAGTTTAGAATTCGAGGCGAGGCTAAAGGTCACTAGGCACATGGTCGAGTGGCACAGGGGGCACAGAGGCGCAATCTTAGTTTGAAACTCGAAAGGATAAAAAAAAAAAAAAAAAAAGGAAAAGAGAGAAGTAATGTTATGAACAAGAAGTCCGCAGTCATTGAGGTAAATTAGCATAACCAAGAATGCAATTGGTATAGAATTATTCAACACAAGGGAGTGAATTATATCTTGATAAACAAAGCTTGACTAATTTTTTTGATCAATTTCCTCATGTATAATTGATTTTTCCCGAGAATTTATCTACTTAGCCCAATTTCATGTGACCATCGAATTGATTGGAGAACATGTCAGCTAGCAATTGAAAGAGCGGCGGGGCATCGACCATCGCTTGGAATTTGGAATAAAGGAGGCTTTCGAAAAGCAACTAAGCTTCATCGGGACTTTGGAATAAAATTGGCACAGCTTATTGGCGCGGCTCTATTCCAATAAATCATCTCGGACATACATTAAAAATTAGCGAAATCATCCTACTATAACTTTTTCACATGATATTTTTATTGTGATTGATTCTGCCTGTTGCATTATCCGTATAACAAGCCTACCTAATTCATGAAAAGGAGACAGGGGAGAGAATCATTCGAATTTAGCAATATCACTTAACTTCAACTTCAAGAGAGGAATTTGGCCCTAACACAAAGCAAGCACAAATCGAAAACCGTTGAAGCGAGGGCCTTTAAATCCTGAAAATTAGATTTTTTTCCGTCCCTTTTATTTATTTCGTTTCAGCTAATATTTAAGAAATTAGGTTATGTAATTTTATGATTCAGTAGGTTATTACTTACTTTCTTATTAGTTACTCGATGAGCAAACGGTTAATGGAAGAATTATAAATTGAAAAAAAAAGTCTTACATCGATTATAATTGTACTAATTTAGTCTAAATATTTTTTAAATCAATTCAGTCTTAAATCTTTTACAGTTGTGCTAACTTAGTTCCTCAAAAAAAGTTTAAAATTAAATTGACACAAACACAATAAATTTATGACTTTTTTTTTTATAATTCTCCTAACCGTTAATAGATGGCATATTTGAAATTTGGGATAAGTGGCACTGATTTATCCATCTATCTCTATTCAATTCAAAGATTGATTTTTAAACTTTTTTAAAACTGGAGTTGAGTTTATACGCGATCAAGCACAGATAATTTAAAAAAAAAAGGAGCAATTGACTTTTTCTGGGAATTTCAAGAAGGGCACCGAAGTAAGGAGAGAGAGAGAGAGAGAGAGAGTCGCCTTCGGGGTGACGTCATAAATATCGCGTCTGGATCACCTTTATTCTTATTCGATAAGGAAGGGAAAAAAAAAAGCGGAATGTAGGCGCATCCACCACGCTTTCTGACCTCATCTCTTTTCATTTGCATCGCTCTTTTTTATTCCTTTTTCCCCCTATATTCGCCGCAATTTATACCATTATTATAACAACGACAAAATCCAATATTCTGTTTTTTTTTCTTTTTGGGTCAGGGAAAATATTCGGTTCATTTGCTTGTTTTTTTTGGTCGGTATATTCTGTTCATATGTCAAGAATAAGACGTAGACACTTTCGGCCCTCGTGTATAATAACACGGAAAAATAGTCAAAATAAATAAGTTATTCAATATCTAAAAAATTTTCAAAACAATAAAACAATTCCCCCCTCCCTAGGCACGTCTTGGGAGAATTTTGGATTGACCCATTATTCTATGACCATGTAAAATTTTGTGGGACCGAGTAATCGAAAAATTTGAATAGTTCAAATCGCAATATAATTTAATACTTTCAAGGGTTAAAAATATAAATGATTTATAAATTTTTGATTTGTTTAATGTGATATGTTAAGTGTGATCTTTGAACTTTTAATTTGTTTGATGTGGTATTTGAATTTTAATATTCAACTTAGTTCTTGAATTATACGATAATAGTTGATGTTGTCCATTTTCGTTAATTTAAGTTGAGAGACAATATCGAATGTTTTCATACAACGCTAAACTAAATTGAAAATTCACCAAAATTATATGGACCATATTATATATTTGAGTCAAAATTTCAAAGATCATTCAAGCGATTCTCCCTTATTTTAAACCTATTTTAACGAGTAAAGGGGAGTTTTTTTCACGGGGAAAAGGGAATTATATCTCAAGAAGTTTTCAGAAAATCGGCCAAAAAATAATTTAGCAAAAATCTTTTTTTTTTCCCTTGTAAAGTTCCCAGAAAAAATAGGAAACTTCGTCCCGTACGCGTATGGGATTTAAATTTAGTCATTCAATTAATACAACGCGTTCGCTAACTGCCAAAAAAGGAAACCCCGCCTACGTTTCCGCGTCCCAAAAGCAAATTTAATTAATTAATTATCCATATAGGCAATAAATAAAATTAAATAAATAAATAAATCCCAGAAGATCTCCGCCGTCGGTCCTGCCCACCTCGGTATAAATACACCATCAAAACCCACCGCCAGCCATCGTTCCATCCCACCATCTCTCAGAAAACGACAAAAAATCTCTCTGCAAATCTTCGGTTCTCTCCGTCTTCATCTTCTTCATCTTCTTCATCCTCTTCGAGAGGTTTTCGAGCGGCGATCATGGAGTGCAGGCCCCTGGAGGTGACGGTGATGTCCGCCAAGGACCTCAAGGACGCCAATATGTTCGGCAAGATGGACCCCTACGTCGCCGTCTCCCTCTCCGGCGGCGACAAGCGATACAAGGCGAAGCAGCGCACCCCCGTCCACAAGGACGGCGGCACCAGCCCCGGCTGGGGCCACCCCGTCGCCTTCACCATCGACGAGGCCGCCGCCCGGGCCGGGCGCCTGAAGCTCAAGTTCAAGATCAAGGCCGAGAAGACCCTCGGCGGCGACAAGGAGGTCGGCAGGGTCGAGGTGCCGGTCAAGGAGCTGCTCGAGCATCAGGACGGCGGCGACGGGGGGAAGCCCAAGGTGACGGGCTACAGCTTGCGGCTGCCGTCCGGGAAGACCAGGGGCGTCCTGGAATTCTCCTACAAGTTCGGCGAGCGGTTCACCGTGGAGGCGCCCCCGGCTGCCAAGAAGGTGGACGAGCCGGTCATGGCTTATCCGCCAGCATCGGGCTCCTCCGCCGGGTACCCGCAGTACCCTCCGCCGGCGGGATACGGGTACCCGCCGCAGGGTTACGGGCACCCGCCGAACGCCGCACCCGGGTATGGCTACCCTCCGCCGCCGCAGGGGTACGGTCCTCCGCCGCCGGGGTACGGGTATCCCCGGGGGATACGGGTACCCGCCGGCCGCCGCGTACCAACAGAAGCCTCCGAAGAAGAGCGGCGGCGCGGGCTTGGGGCTGGGGCTGGCGGGCGGGCTGCTCGGCGGTCTGCTGATCGGGGACATGATGTCGGACGCGTCGGAAGCCGCCGCGTACGACGCCGGGTTCGATGACGGTTTTGATATGTGAAAAAAAAAAAGCGATATTTCTTTTTTTTTGCTTTTTCTTGTTTTTCCGTCATCCCTTCCTCTGCCTCGTCCGTTATGTTTGACGTCTCGAGAAATCGTGATGAGCTTTTTATTTTTATTATGATTTTCTTTTTTACTATGTATAAATGAAACCGATGCGTTTATTTCGTGATCTTGACCTTTCGTTATTTTTTTGGCTCTTCTCCTTTCGGATTGTTTGTTTGTTTTTCATTAAGTATGGCAATGAATCGGATTAAGTTCATATCACTGATGTAATAATGACGCGGTTAATGGAAAAAATGTGCAAGGGGAGAATTGGGATTTGGGGATGTGAATGTGACCGATCTTTTACTGTTTCGGTTTCGGTCAATCTAGTTTGTTTTGTGGAAATCGTACTATTTTTGAAAAATATTTTTTAATTTCATGAAAAATGATTAATTTTCTTGTGTTTGATGATATGTGATTGGAAATATTTGCAGGCGTTTGAATCGCATTTGGAAAATGTTTAAATATTACTAATGTAAAAAAAAAAAAAAATTGGAGAGTAAAAAAAAACAATAGAAATGACCTAATAAAAAGGAAATGACCTAAAAACGATAAAGAGGAAAATATTTTTCCATTCCCATACACGAATTCATATAATACATAATGATCTAAAGACTTCGATAAAAATGGAAAGTTTTTTTCACATTTTCATGCATAATAATTTATTTTCCTAAAATAATACATAATATTTATGTTGAACGTATTTTCTGTTGACCAAATCGATTTTGAAAAAACAAACAATAAAAAGTCCGGAAAACACTTTTCGAGAAATTATTTTCATTTAAACAAATGCATCCTAAGATTGTCTTTTAGGAAATTAGGTTGCGGTATGATTTATCCCATCTCGTATTTGGAGCGAGACAGGGATGTATGAATGAGATAGAGTTTGATGGAATTTCTCAAGAAAATTGATGTATGGGATAAGATCCGATAGGATTTCTCAAAAGAGCATAACGCACATGGCGAAGGTTTAATGTATAGGATTGAACCTAATAAGATTATGGGATTTGAGTTTAATGTATGGATTGAGTCTAATAAGATTATGGGATTTGAGTTTAATGTATGTGATTGAGTCTAATAGTATTTCTCGAGAGAGTAGCACACTATAGTTTAATACATAGGGATTGAGTCTAATAGAATGTATGGATCATATAGAGTTTGATAGGATTTCTTGAGAGCGCATGAAAGTTTAATGTATGTGATTGAGATTGATAGGATTTCTTGAGAGAGCAGCACGCTAAAGAACTAAAGCACGACAACATAAGAATTAATTTTGTCGTTGCCGTTGCCAAAGATCTAAGGGATAGAGTCTTATAGGATTTCATTTGCCGTCCCCGGAGATCTAAGAGATAAAATCTGATAGGATTTCTCGAGAAAACTGCCTCGCCAACGGCGGCGACCAGTGTCATGATAAAATCTAGCATAAAAATAACTATAGGTGCGTTTGATTCAATGAAATTAGTTTTCTGGAAAGTGTTTTCCGGACTTTTCGCTATTTATTTTTCCAAAAACGATTTGGTGAATGAAAAATACTTTATAGTCAACATAAATATTATATATTATTTTAGAAAAATGAATTTCTATACATGGGAAGGGAAAAATACTTTCCATCTTTATGAGGTCTTTAGGTCATTCTCTTTTGATTAGTTCAATGTTATTCAATTATTTTCCAAATGCGATCCAAATGCTTAAAAACATTTTCAATCACATATCATCGAATACAATAAAACTAATCATTTTCATGAAAAATGATTTTCTGAAAAATATTTTTCAAAAAGGATGATATGATTTCCGCAAAAACAAACGCACCCTAAATTTTTCTCATAACCATTGCCTTTTCTTGGTGCCCAGCCACCTCTCCAATGGCGATGGCAATGTGTGTCACGAGATGGCGGCGGCAATGTGTGTCACGATAAAATCTAGAAAAGCAAAGGGTGCAATCGTGACATGATAAAATGTGTGGGACTTGAAAAAAAGGGTGCAATGCAATGACTTTGATAATGGGACCTGATAAAGTGGGACTTGATAAAATCAACTTTGCAATGGGACTTGATAAAATCGACTTTGCAATGGGACCTGATAAAATTGACTTTATGGATGAATAGCAGGTTATAGATTTAATTGGTAAAAAAAAAAAACATTTTTGCTTTATGATCAAATTGATGATTCCATTCAGATAACATCAAGCATCCATCAACAATCAACTAACAAAAGTTCAATTTCATATTAGAAATAGCACTTATATTTAGCAAAAGAAAGGAAAATAACCCTATTCAAAGCAAGACCAAAACAAAAAAAAACCTAATAGATAAAAATATGCATGAATAGAGAGATATAAAATGGAGTTTCTTGATCCCACTAATTTTTTATTTGTTTTAAGTTATATTTTAGAATTGGGGTTATATTATTTGCCTTAATCTTTTTCTCCCTAATATTTAATTTAATTAGGTTTTTAGATAACAAATGTTATCTCATTATTTAGTAGATATACTAGTTATCCTATCAGCAAACGGTTGATAGATAAAGTATTTGAAATTTGGGATATAAGTGCACTAGTTCATCTCTATTCAATTCAAAACGATTTTAATTTTTTCTAAACTGGAGTTGAAATTCTTATTAGATCAAGCACAGAAAAGTATTTTTAAAAAAAAAAGGCATAATTGACTTTTCGGGTAATTTCTAAAAGAGTGTCTAAGTAAAAAGAAAGTGCGTTTGGGTAACATAATATTTATTCTTAGGTTTAATATATAAAAAAAATCTCAAATTAATATATGCATGACAAATTTATTCTAAATTAATTTTTTAACCACTATAAACTCCAAACTAATATATCGACAATAAATTTATCCTTCATTAATTTTTATTAAATTTTATCATCAAATTAATGAGTTGGATGAAGTGTACCATTTCGTGATTTTTTGTAGTATTAAATTAATTTAACGGAAATTAAACAGATGGTAAATTTATTACAAATGTACTAGTTTTGAGGTTTTTAATAGTTAAAAAATTAGTTTTCTGTAAATTTGTTACGGATGTACCAATCTAGGATTTTTTATGATTCAAAAATTATTTTTTGGATATATTTGTTGCGGACACGTTCTATTAAAACTTTACCTAAATGGGCAACAAAATATTTGTTTCCCATAATTAATTACCTAAATGGACAATATATATATATATATACATACATGGAGAGCCGCAGCCCTCTGGAAGTAAACGGTGATCTCTGCCAGGGACCTCAAGGACGTGAACTTCTTCGGCAAGATGGACGTCTACGTCGTCGTCTCCCTCACCGGCAGTGGCAAGCGCAACGACGATAAGGAGCAGCGCACCCCGGTCCACAAAGGCCGGCGGCACCAGCCCCCGTTGGGATCATGCTGTCGCCTTCGCCATTGACGAGTTCGTCTTTGCCAGCAACCGCGACT
Source organism: Corymbia maculata (assembly GCA_014182735.1). Taxonomy (NCBI): domain Eukaryota; kingdom Viridiplantae; phylum Streptophyta; class Magnoliopsida; order Myrtales; family Myrtaceae; genus Corymbia; species Corymbia maculata. The sequence goes on along the minus strand of CM024683.1, from coordinate 22,646,189 downwards.
GGCTCACCCTCGAGTTCAAGATCAAGGCCGAGCGCACCCTCGGCAGCGACGTGGACGTCAGCAGGGTCGAGGTGCTGTGAATGAGCTGCACGAGCAATGGGGCAAGAGCAGCGGCGGCGGAGACGGGGAGCCCAAGGTGGCGAGCTACAGCGTGAGGCTGCCGTCCGGGAAGACCAAGGGCGTTGTGGTATTTTCTTTCAAGTTCGGCGGGCGGCTTGCCACGGTGCCCAGTTTTCCGCCAAACCGGTACTGGTGCACCAGGGCGACGTTATTCCGGGGGGGAGCCTAACCGCCGGCATCCCAGAAGCCATCAAAGAAGAGCAGCGGCGGTGGCGAAAGCTTCTTCGAGCAGGTTGATTGCTCGACGGGCGCATTGTACTGGTGGCTGCGCTGATGTCTTGAGCTAAGAGTTGTTCTTTTATATTGAAAGTTTATAAATATATTAAAAAAATTTTCAAAAATACAATCAAAGTCCTAAAACTTGTCACTAATCATGTCTTAAAATTTTCAGAAAGTGTAATTGAATTTTAAAACTTATCAAATTAATCAAATCAAAACATTCATTTAATAAGAATCTAATTGAACTTTCTTGACAAGTTTTAAAACTTGATTGCATTTTTGGAAAGTTTTAATACTCTTTCGGACTTAATTGTATTTTTCGAAAGTTTTTAAGACTTCATATAAATTTTCATAACAAATTTCAATATTTCTAATGCACTAATCTATTCTTTTTTTTTTCCCATGTAAATGAAATTGGATTCATTTATTTCATGCACTTCTTTTCTGACCTTCGTTTTGGCTCTTTCTTTTCAAGTTTGGCAATGTATTGGATCATATAAAACTTAGTTATTATCACTAACATAATGCACTCAATGAAAAATATATGTAAGAGAAGAAATGGGATTTGGGACTGGCAGTTTAGAATTGATGGTAGTCAAGTTCGGATCGAATCGGGGGATGTGATCCGACCGGTCTTCACTATCCCGGTCTTGGAACTCTTGTTCTTGTTATCAAAGCATTAAACACTATATACAGAAAAATGAAATACCAGACAATCATCTTAGGCCGAGCATCGCTGCATCGGTGACCTCGACAATCTAGGGTCGTCCATGACCTCAGAGAAGAGGGGCTGAGGGGGCGGTGATGGCTTGCGAGGGGAGAGCAGATCAATGGAGAGCGGGCGTGCACGCGCCGCCGCCGAGGATGAGGGCCGGCAGGGTGATTTGGTGTTTTTCAGCGATGGGATGGATGGTTAAATTACAAAAGTCGAGGAGGGTTTTCGTGCATTTCCCATTGCGAAAAACAGAAAGCAGGTTCGTTCTAAGAGCAGAAGAACCAGACCAAATGCAATGCTAATCGCTCAGAAACTTCATTCTTCAAGAGATCCACCAGAAACTTCTTCCTCAACTCCCTCCAGTTCGACAGTACAGTTCTGGTTGAGACTTGACTATGGTGACTCGGCATATCATCCCACCGGACACAAACACAATACTGATTTCCAACAGACGTTCAAATCATGCAAGATAAACTTAGGACTGTTGCATATGCAGATTGCAACGACCAAAAGCCACACTCGGTTTGTGATTTGCCAATGATCTGAAGCCAAATCACGACGATCAAACCATGAATGCACCGTTGCTATCAATTAGTCGAGCTTCTATCCATGCAGAAGCCCCAAGATGTTCCCATTCTTCACAAGAGAATTACCATATATTCCAATATTCAAATAGCCCATTGCTGTAGAGACAGCAAACAGAATAGCAGCACCGAATTGCTAAAGCCCACAAGACCGACTCAGCCCTCACGAACCCTATGGGACTAAGGTTCACTAATGCGGTACGTCTTAAACTTTTTTTAATACTTTTTCGGCTGTGCACACTTGGTAACACGAATTCGTCCTAATGTCGTGTGTCAATTTTATAACGTCTTATGATGTCTTTTGTTTCGTCACTCCAATGAAAGATATAGAAGACTTTCAAAAGAGTATGCTTTAAGATAACGTTTTCACAGGTTACAGACCCGAAAGGAGAAAGAGCTTCACAGGCTTCACGAGAAAGAGATGCTCCCTCCAGAACAGAGAAGTTACATCATCACTCAAAAGACGGGGGCTGAAAGAAGGCAAAGACCACAATGCAAAAATCAAAGTAAAACAGGCATAATGGATGAGATCTTTTATTATTATAACTACAGATATAAAGAAAACTCCCTGAACCCCCCCCATTTATATATACACTCCCCTACCCGTGGTGATCAATATTATCCCTATAGCCCTCCATTTGCAGATCATGTATTTACAATTTATTGAGTTACCTTCTCAGTGTCATATAGGGTAGAGTGTCACCGATAATATACATGCTAATGTCAAAAGACATGTACAGCTTCACCTCACAAAGATTCTTCAGGTTTCACAAAGTTATAGTATTCAAGCTGAGTCATCTCTCCACCAGTCATTGGGTCAAATTGGCATCGATAGAAGCTGCATAATCCGATAAAAAAAGTTGATTAGACTGTGAAGGCATTCTAAGAAAGTAGTGGGATTTACTAAAAGATGGAAACTGGGAGATGTCCCAACTGCACAAAGTTTGGTACATATGTCAAACATGATTCTCAAATCAGCATCATCTGAAATGAAAGAAGCCTTGAGAGCCTCTCATAGAGGATTAATGCACTCTTGGCAAAGAAGAATTTCTCCTCCCCTCTTTTCTTCAAGTGACTAAGGTGGGGATTTGGGTTTTTTAATGCAAATAGGGTTAAGGGGTCATTCAACCTTTCACTAATGAATACAATGAAGCAAAAAAGGTTGAAGAGAAAGCAGTGCATCTAATCTTTCTCATCATTGCTCAAAGGAAGGAAGGAACCAGAGGTAAAGGATAACGTTCCCCTCCCGCTACATTGATCTAACTTAAATGTGGAAAACCAGGGTACTATTTGCTTGGCCTTGAGTATGCCACACTAAAGCATGCAGACAGCTATAAAATGATATGAAAAGCACTCATTTTATAGGATTTCACGAACCCATCATGACATTAATAAGAAGGACAGACGAGTAGTAAGAAAATATTACCTCCCATCCATGCCAAGAATTAAAACAGTGTTCTTCTGGTGTCCAAAAGCAACAACATACTGTAAACCTTCATGCAGTCGGAACTGAGCCACTGACCATTCTGAGCTAAAGTACCTGGGCAGAACACCTGCAAAGCATGGAGCAAAACTAACCTGAGAGAAAGACATGGTGATCATGGTTTACTATAAACACATTCTGTCACTCAGCATGACATGAAAATTAGCCACTGCAATAACTCATCCTATCATAATTAGATCCAGCATGACGTGAACAACTGAGCCCTACTTCAAGGGCCATTTACGTGACATAGACATATGGCAGGACTTCAAGATAGAGCAATTCCTGGCATATTACCTTTCATGAAAGAAAGTGATGAGATCATGGAGGAGGAAGACGTGTGGCCTTCAGATGTGTTGTGCAATCTGTCGTTGTTCAGCATGCCTGAATCAGCCTTTAGACTGAAAACATGGACAGTTCCTTTGTCACTTGAGACCGCTAGCCATTGGGCAGTAGAAGAAAAGGCCAAGCTATATATTTCTGCACGATCTGCACCTCTTCTTACCTATATGAAGAACTTTGAATCTCAGTTATGCAATGAATAAAGTAGAACATTGCCCAAGATTATATAACAATCAAAATGTCCTCTTTCTACAATCCTAAAGGCCTATTGAAGCACAACACAGCTTCAGCAGAGAACATATCAGGTTATCGTATTTATTAAAGCATAATAACCATGCACTAAAATCAATCTCATGATCTTTAGAAGCTATAAATACCATAAGCCTTACTGGAAAATTAATTCATTAAAACATTTGTCAGTTGGATATCAACACATCACTGAGGCAGTTTAAAATATCTTCCTATAGAAAATAAATCAATTTGTCTCATCATTGTGCCCATCAACAAGCAATAACAAGTTCCAAGGGTTTAGTCGATATTATAGATACCATATTAGCAATTCCGACATTTCTACTTCATATAATTCACCTACCCATAAAAGAATTGTGAGGATTCGTACTAAAGACACCAGTGATCTCAAAAGTAAAATATTCTTTTATTGGTAGAATGAATGTACTTATACCAATTTGGGAAAATAAGAGAGAAAAGAATGAGCATGATTCAACAGGTACAAAAATTTAGACAATTCCAAACACTAGCGGTGAATGACATGATCTCAATTGATATTTGATTACAACATTTAAGCAACCATCCTAACTTCCTATGCAGATACTGCCATTTGAAAAAGAATTCTTCCCCTCTTCCCCCTATTCCCCCTGGTAGTGACTCAGAAAGCCAATTCGTGGTCTTAATCTTGGCGAGCAATATCTTTTACAAGTTCCTATATATGCATGAATTGAAATCCAGACTTGCAGGACACTTTCATCCACTAACTGCAAGTAATCTTGCGAATAGCCATGCATGTTCAGGTAAATAAATAAAGAAATCTTTACCCTTCAGTTCATGATTAAAGGTAGGCTTGCTTAAATAAGCTTACTTGAAAACACCAAGCACACCATATTCCCCATTTTCAAAACACAATCAGCATTAAATTCTGGACCAACCTCTTGAAGCAACGACCCGTCAAGAGTATTAAACACTCTAACAAGAGTCCCCTTACTACTTGCAGTTGCTAATAACCTCCCATCCTGGGAAAGCGCAAAAGCAGCAATCCTCGAATCATGCGCCATTATAAACTTGGTCCTCTTTGAAGCATAGTGCTCGACCCTGACCTGTAAAAAGTACGTTGTGCAGCAATCATCAGCACGTAGGCGAATCAATTAACCAATTTGTTATCGACCCGCAAGGTGCTGATCGCCTCACCTGCCCCTTCTGAAGTCCAGGGCAGACGAGCACCATCTGCCCTGAATTCTGCGACACCACGCACAGACCCTTTGGATTCGCAATTGTCTCAATCTGATGCAGCAGCTTCAAGTCCGCAAAGTTGTAGACATATATCTTCTGCAGGAGGATCACCACGATGCGGTCCCGCCGGAGCTTGACCGACTTCACCTCGGACCGGAACGAGAGCTCTCCGATGCACCGCGACTGGTGGTCGTCCCAGATCATGACCTTATTCACCGGGTACAGCGCGTTCGACCCGCTCCCGACGAGGGCCAGTATGTTGCACCGGAACAGCATCTCCACTACCGCGATCCCGCCCCCGGAGTCGAAGTCCCGGCGGAAGATCTCCCTGAACGGATCGCAGTTATAGATCCGGAACCCGTTGTCGGTCCCCACGGCGAAGCACCCGAAGTCCTGATTGAACGACAGGTGGAGGAGGCTGGGGACCCGGGACATGGCGGGGCTCAGGGCGGGCGGCGACAGCAAGGCCTGAGCTTGGGCCTGAGCTCGAGCTCGAGGGGTGGGGTCCTCGCCGCCGCCGCCGTCGCCGCCGCCGTCGTCGGAGTCGGCGGGATCGGATTGGAAGCCGTAATCGGAGGAGGACATGAGGGGGGCCGTGGAGGGAGGGAGGCGGCCGGGGCTCCTCGCCGGAGGCGGCGGGTTGGGGTTGAGGTCGGGGTCGGAATCGAAGGGGAAATCGGGGGGATTAGGGTTTGAGGGGGGATGAGGAAGGCGGGGTTGGTGGTGGTGGGGTTGGAGGAAGGGGAGGAGAGGGTGGTCATGGAGGAAGGGAGAGGGAGAGGGAAAGGGGATGGAGTTGCAGGTTAGGGTTTCGGGTTAAGGAAGGAGGAGGAGGAGGAGGAGGTGAAGATGGAGGAGATGAGGATGGAGATGGAGATGGAGATGGAGGTGGAGATGGTGACCTTACTTTTGTTTGACGCCTGGCACAGCGCAGGGAGAGAGACAGAGCATGTTACCTTCTACAGCTTCAGAATATATTTTTTATATATTGGTATATATACATATATTTATTTATTTATATAGGGACATTAATTTTGACTGAATTTTTGTGATTAAACATGGATTTTTGGGTCATTTCAACTCTTATTTCAAAAATAAACGAATTTTTTTTCAAAAAAATGATTTATGTGTAAATCATTCATTGCAAAAATTCAAATTCGCGTCCATTGATTTTTTTAAATAGCGAATTATAACATTAGTTGTCCAAATATGATGGATTCAGGTCGGGTGAATTTGGGAAAATTTCAAAAAATGGCCTCAATTGCCATAATTTTTCAAATAAGAGTTCGAAGTGAACTCCATTCCAAATAAAGGCTCGAAGTGATCATGGTTATTTCAAATAAGGGCCTGATCTCACCAGTTATTAATCAGCTAAAATTTTCAATTGACTAAGGGCATTTTCGTCATGTGTCAATTTTTTTTTTCTAGTTCATCTTCTTTATAGCTAGTGGCTAGCTGGCCATCGGCAAAGCCCATAGAGGGCTAGGCAAGGTTTGCCCTCACCGACAACAAGCGAGGGATGGCCTCACCCTAGGGAGGCTCACCCAAGCGAAAGACAACCTCACGAGTGGTCACAAGGCGAGGGTCATCTCGCCCTCATCAGCCCTAGGTGAGGCCGACCCTTGCCAGATCTAACAAGGGAAGGCCCACGACCAACGAGGGCTGGCCTTGAGTGTGGCTGCAAGGGGCGGCCTTAGCTAGGGCGAGGATCACCTCGCTTAGGTAAGGCCATCTCCGTTGGATCAAGCAAGGGTGGCCCTCACCCAACCCTATGGGCTTCGCTGGTGGCCGACCAACCACCAGCAACAGAGAAGAAGGTGAACCAGAAGAACAAAAAAAAGAAAAAAAAAAAATAGTAAATTACAAAAATGTCCTTGATCGTCAAAAAGTTGAGTCTTTATTTGAAATAAATATAGTCACTTTATGCTCTTATTTGATATAAGATTCACTTCATGTCCTTATTTGAAAAAATATGGACACTTGGCGATTTTTTTTGGAATTTTCTCTGTGAATTTTGCAATTGAAAATATTTTTTTGTATATTTTTTAAAATTCGTTGTTTGCAGGTAATAATAGCGATGGATTGTCCACGTGTATACGGTCGGATAGGTTTTTTAGAGGCAATTGAATTGACATGGGAGTGGATGAAGTTTTGATGCATTCTAGAGACTGAGTTTGAAGCTTTTTAGTGTACCAAATCGTTGAGCCAAACAAATGACAACAAATGAAATCCACCATGAATTTATTGTTGCCCTTCGTAATAGGAGGTCATCGGTTTCCGATCTAATTTAGTCTCACCTGAAAATCAAAAAAATAAGAATCGAACTAGAATGATCGATTTCCAATTTTAAAAATCGGAGATCAGACCAAGCCCATTAGTCTAATAGAATAGGTTGATTTACAAAAATACCCTCTTGAAACCGGGAAAAGATGAGAGACGAGAAATAGGCACATGAGAAGGTAGGGAAAATAATGTTGCGTAAGAAACACAAAAAATCATTAGTTTGGTCCGGGCAATCCAATTCTCCCCCAAAACCAAAGGCCTAATCGAAAATCACGTATTCTAATTTTATGGAATCGTGAATTGAACCGATGCCCTCAAGAATTGCCTAGAGTTTTGCCAATCCGATCTAGTCCAGGCATTTCCTAATTCACTTGATTCGTGTTGCTCCCCTTACTCCATAAAATCCAATTTGAATTTTTCCAATTAACAAGTAAATGAGTTTATTGAACAAAATTGTTACATTTAAGGGTAGAGAATAAATGTTAAAAAGCAAAAAAAAAAAAAAAAAAAAGAGAGAAAGAAGGTAAGTGAAAGATCGAAATTTTGATAGGGCAATTGCAATTATTCTTTTTTCTTTTTTCTCCCCACCTTAATTTCTTCTATAACAAAAACAAAATAGTAAAAATGGAGGGAAAAAAAGGGTTTCCAGACAGTTTACAGTTATCTGCCTCCTCCTTGTGCACCAGTCAACATTCCCCTCTCCAGGACAACAACCAGATCAACATCATCAGGAAAAGATCTGATCAACTTCATCTGCATCTTCCTCAGGCTGCCGGCGAACTCCATGGCCTCATCCATGGCCCTCCTCGCGCTGCCGAGCGCCTCCTCCAGCTCCTTATTGGCCAGGTAGAACGAGCACACTTGGCCCAGAAGCCGGTCGTGCCGCTCCTGGGCCCTCACCACCCTCTCCTCCGCGCGCTCGAGCACCTCAGACACGATCTGCAGCTTCTCGAGATTGCGGCATCGGTTCTGCCACCACTTGATGCTGGGCATGCAGAGGATGAACGATGCCGAGAAGCCGATCAAGGTGCAGATCGCACGGCCACGGTCCATAGAAATTTGTGGGTGGTTTTTGGTGGTCCAAGAGGAAGAGAACAAGTCTATAGGCAGAGAGTGTTTAAGACAGTGTTGGGTCTGAATTAGATTCTTTGCCTTTAGTTGGGGACATCACTTGCTTGTACGAAACTAACTCCTTTAGCTTCCTCCATGGGAAGTTATGTCGGTACAGGCTTTTTCTCCTAATGGGTATTGCTGTAACATCATGAGTCTGGAATCAATATTGCTCTTTTTGCAAGTTCAGATGCACATTCAGAGATCATCTCCAGATTTTCTTTTTGCCAGGATCTGAAATTGGCTATTCAAATACTTGGATAATGGCTTACCACATGAATCCTCTCTATCCTTAGGTACTGTGTAGCTCAACTAAGATAGCTTGGTGCAAAGAATGATGATTTCTCCTACCGGTTTCGATACCGTCTACTGAAAAAGAATCCTAATGAACAGAGAATTTGGCGAAATGAAGGGAAAACAAAACGAGAGGAAAGGACTAAAAGCTTGTAGAAAACAAGAATTCCATGCCTAATGTCTAACTCCTGTCTGCAACTTGGCGTCGGATTCTTCATCCTCAGAGAGATCTGAGGTTCCTACGCTATTGTCGAGGACTATAAATTTTTGTGTTCCACTTGACAGAGTTATACTATAGAGGCTTTACATTAAATTGAGAATCAAGAAATTATGGATGACCATCAATTGTTCTCCCCATTCAATTCAGAAACTATTGCTCAGTTGTACTGTCACTCTTCCAAATTTGGTTCATTCCCAACCAAAAATTAATACCACAATGTTATTATTTTTGGGTGTGTTAACATTATCAAAAGGCGTTGAAGATGGTAAATGTCATTCTGAACAATACAAACCTCTACACACACACACACACACACACACACTGAGAAAATTTGTGTTACAATCCTAATTCCTAGCAAATGCACTTACAGATTACACACAATGAACACACGCAAAGAGCATGAAAACTCAGTTTGATCTATCTGAAAGGAGAGAGAGGATTGGAACTGCTAGGGACTTTGAGACATCTCAGCTCCTTGCACACATGATCCAGCATCCCCAAGAAGTCCCTCACAATCACAAAAATGCGAAGTGGGTTGGCCTCTTCTTTGCTCACATCTCCATGAAAGTACTCTGTGATCTCCCTGACGTGTAAGAGCACTCTGTCTTCATCTTCCTTCAGCTCCTTCAGGCTCTTCTCTGAATAGCTTATGAACAATCTCATCGAGTGAACGAATTTCTCTCCCCTTTCGTCCGTGCCCAAGTCTTTATTCACTAGCCTTCTCAGTTTAGCCATCCCATCTGATAAGTTCAAGAGCGAGGTCACGAGCACATCCAGATCGATTGTGGCCGTCCTCTTAGCATTGTATAGCTCGGTGCTTAACCCAGCCACAAGATCAAGCCCCATTCTTCGGTAGTCCTCTTCCTTCTCTTCAGCGGTTCGGTTCTTGCTCTTCTGATCAATCTGTCCCATGATGCTATCCGAGACTCGGATTCCTTCTGAACGGACCATTTCTTGGACAACAAAGTGGAGTAAGGTAGTCTTGCCATCTGTTCCTTTGACGTCAGCAAGTTTGAGCAGAGCGTCGAGCTTGAATGCCTTGGCACCTCCTCGGATTGTTCCAACATTCATCCTGTTTCCTGTCTTGAGCACTGCCTCAAGCAGTTTCAAGAAGAGCCTACTTGATCTGAGCTCCTTGCAGGCCTCCTAAAAATCAATAAAGAAGGAACTTCACATTATGAAGATTTTAGTCACTCTTTGTGAATTATCAACGTGTCAAGATTTTCATTATTATTTACCTCTAGCACTAAGAAGGAATTTTTTAGATGGGCAATTTCATCATCAAAAGTCTCTTTGTAGAGCATAGCTTCCACGCGTTGGAATGCAAATGGAATGCTAAGCAATGACTTAATGAACTTTTCCGCCGAACCCAGTTCATCTATATCTCCTTTGTATCCGTTGAGCTTAGCCTCTTCTTCCTTGGTTGGCACCATCCTCACCAATGCCTCTAGCTGTTGCTGAGACAAACTGCTTCCTGTGGTTTTGTCATTCAAGAAAACTTTAGGATCAAGCCCAACATTGCGCATAATTGTTGGTCAAATTGCAAATTTGAATGAATGAATCACCCAGGGCTTGCTACCTGAAGTTAGAGATGATTACCTCGAATTAATGAATCGCAAACTTGCTCAGGGCTTGCATTTAAGGCCTTGAAAAGTATGGTAACATTCTGTAGTCTCTTTGGCTCAAGGAGATGCTTACTTGGGGAAGGTGTTCTGCTTCTCATCTCATCGTTATTCAATGGATTTTGTAAATTGTAACCAAAAAGCGATTCTATCATCTCTTCATCCAACCTATTTCATCACATTTTAAGTCACGCAAATCAACAAAAGAAACTGCAAAAGAAAAGGATTTAACTGTCACTATGGTATGTAAATCACTTACTCGAACGAGCTTGTCCTCAGCTTGTCCCACACCATGGAACGATCGGGCGTGGCCCTTACTTTGTCCCAATGAAGTGGCTTCAGTTTTGGTAGAGGCAATCCATCTTTGCCTGTTGTTGGCATAAACTGAGGAAGTTGAGATGCTGGAGGAGGAAGGCCTTTCACAATGCTAGTGTTTCCTTTAAAAAGTGGTGGCAGGCATGGCGGTGGCGGAATTCCTGGTGGACGTTGTACTGGTATGGGATTCATTGGGGGCAATGGAGCCAAGTCACTCTTGCGAGTCAAGTCTGATCCTGAACAAGAATCTGAGTTCCTAGAAGGTGACAAGTCTTTCTGTGTCGAAAATGGTGGGGGCTTAGGAGCAGTTTTAGTGGAAAAAATTGGGGAGGAAAAATGCAAGCGGGGAACCAAGGGGGGCGGTGGTGGCGGCGGAGGCGGAGGCGGAGGCAGTGGAGGAGGCATAGGAGGTGGCCCCTGACCAATCGGAGTCATTTGACATTCTACAGGACCTGTATCTGTAGCATTAATCTGTTTGGTATTGCTGCTGGGACCATATGCATTTGATCCATCCACTGAATCGGCCAGGGAAGGTGTTACTCCCCTAGATGAGTTTCGCGACAAAACTTCCGATGTTTCAATAACACTACATTTCAAAGCATCCGACATCGGTGCCTTGGGGGAATGTGAATCCCCAAAAGAATGGAAAGATTCATCATCAGATGAATGATTTTCAGTGGGAATGATCTTGTCGCCGGCTAAGGCAGAATCGCCACCATCTGGGTCATACTTAACCGACTCTGCATCCTCGTGAACCGATGTAATTTCCCTAGTGGAAGAACTACTAGTGTTGTCCGACTCCGATTTCACTGGCTCTTGGCTTAGTGCTTTACTCTCTAGCCTAGCTTGGTAAGTGCTACCAAATGATGAATTCGTGACAGATTCAGAACTCTGTTTCAAAGACTGCTGTTCCAAATCCAGTCCCAACGACTCGAGATAAAAAAGATCGAGGCCAGGATTGAAGCTTACCTTGCTCGCCGAGCTCCGCGTGCTCGAACACTTTGACCTGCCTCTGTTCCCTCGCCCTTTCTTACCACGTGTCAAGAAATTCTTGACACTCCTGCTTCTGTTGTGCTTCTTGGATTTCCCAAAGAAGCATACGAACCCGAGAACACAGCCAAAAACCACGACTCCTGTAGGCACGAGAACAGCAACCAAAACACGGCTCTTGTCATTAGCCTCCTTGTGAAGTGTGCTACGTTGTGGCTTTGCTCTAGTATGTGGTGGAGGATGATGAGAACGTGGGCGAGGGTGCACTGGAGGAGCTGGAGATGGAGCTTGAGCTGCACTAGGAGCTGATGAAGGTGAAGGTGAAGGTGAAGACGATGGTGAGAAGTACTCAGGAAGCCCGAATGGTGGCCATTTTGTGTGGAACGTCTTCACTCCAAGCAAAGCTCTGAACTTCTCCACCACAGTAAAATGTCCCCTCTCATCTGTCTCGTCCCTGCCCGAGACTTTCTCGATCTCAACCCGGTCTGCATTGCCATTCTCTCCTTCTCCTCCATTGAAATGCAGCTTTTCCCAGCCACGAAGGCTGGTCTTTTCAGCCGCATTCAAAGAGCCATCATCGAGCAGAAAGTGGGCGCATTGAAAGGACAGGAGCGAGAAAATGAAGAAGGTGATGATGAGGGAGATGATGAGGGAGATCTTCAGCCCGCGACCCATTTGGGGTGCTTCCTTCTTCAAGCCAGGAACATCAGAGCAGCAGGCAATGAATGCAACTTTCTGGTCATGAATTTGGCTCCTTTATGTTCCATCCCTGAGGAAAACGATACCCTGTTGTTGCGGGGGGTGGTGTTGTGAGTGGGATGCACTGGAGAAGAAGGTGTGAAGAGGTGCGTGCCTTTGTCCCAAGTCTTTAATGCTACTCCACGGAACCCCTGAGCCTGGTAGTTGCACTGGGCCTTCTTTTACTTCTCTGTTCATGAATTCATCTCTCTCTCTCTCCTCCATTAATTTCCCCTCTGCAAAAGGACTCTCTTAAACACGCATTGCTGTGCTTGTCTTCCATGGCCATCTTATTTTGGGAAAGATTCTCCCTAATGATGCCCCATCTCTCACATGCTCCTTTTATCCACAATGGAAAATCTGCAGGCAACCACATTAAACTCTCTCTCTCTCTCTCTCTCTCTCTCTCTCTCTCTCTCTCTCTCTCTCTCTCAGAGACACAATGCAACACAACCACCAGTTTAGCAGTTCAGTATTGGACGCGTCATGCGATTTGCAGGCGAGTTTCGAACCCTTTTAGGAAGCTAAAAGCGACCCAATCAAGAAGATGTAATCCGAGCATCCTGGCGGGTCCCTTGGAGGTTGGAACTCTCGCCTAACTCTTGCATTACAGGAGAGTGAAACTACGGAAAGAGGAAAAGGAGAAAAAAAGGTATGGAGAGCGACGAAATGGGTCCATCACGTCGCTGTCTACTGCCCGCGAATCTAACCACAGTCTCTCCAAATGCTGGTTTACGGGAGGCTAAGACAATCCACCGGACCGCCACCAGCCGCGAGGTCTCTTTCCTTGGAACTCTTGCTTGGCTCCACTTGCAAGTCATTGTTTATATTATCATATGATGTTCCTCCTGGATTTGAGTGGAAGGTCTTGAGAGGAAAGTCTTGATCTTGAATGGAGGCTTAGACTGGATTATAGGTCAGCTTCATGACCTAAACGACATGTCACAAGACTGCAGTGTCCCACACCTAATCACGCACAAGCCCACCTACAAGCTTAAAGAATGTTTCCCGCTGTTTTATTAGCTCGTCCAATCGGACCCGCCATTTCTAACGGATAATGCTAAAATATATCGAGACCCTTTTGGAACATCGATGTAAAAAACGACTCCGAAATGAAAAATGGGTCGGGTTCAGTATTCGGTAAAAACTTGCCAAGATCATTGCATAAACCAGTGCTGTTCATAGGTCTGGGTATGCCTAGAATTGCTATGGCGTCAGCAATATCTCACTCACCGACACCGTTGCAGCATCGTAGACCAAGAGTTTCATCCGCAAACACCATCGGAGAAATCTGAGAGATGAGAGATCGAATAAATAGGTTGGTGCATGATTGGAGTGTGATAATGTCAAGAATCGGACAGAAGGGTAATAACATAAGGAGTTAAATCAGTATGGCCTTAGCCTTAGGGATTGTCGGCCATAGCATTGGTCATTTTGGTCCAAGAACTGAAAGCCATGTCCGCCACTATTATTACGCGGATTGAATTGTGTGTCTTCTCTTTTGTTTTCTTCTTTCTTGGTCACAGATCTGTCAATGGAATGGTATATGTTCCGCAAGAAAAAGGTAGGTGCAAAACGACACCCGGACAGACGGAAGAACGACAAGAGTCCTATGCAGAAGAGCCTGTACGAGATGCTGACAGATTCTAGGTCTTTCTCAAGATGGCAATAGGAACAAACAGTGATGACAGTTTCTGGACATGTGACATTTCGTGCAAGCAAAATATCTAGCGTCAATCGTTCCTATATCCTCAAGTCGCAGGTGGTCTTCTTGTGTTTCATTAGTCAGATCGAATGTTACTGAGCAAGACATCAGCATACATTAGAAATTTTGTAGTAGGATTTCATATGGGTGTTTAGTGTTTAGTCTGATAATGACCATATAAGGCCCCGTTGCACTCGATCTATGCGTAGAGTATTCTAATAAGTTGAGATTATGATGTACATTGAACGGAATAAGACCGTTTATGACATATTTTCGCACCAGTCTGTTTGACGAGCCATTAGCTAGACATCAATTTGTTATTGCAAAATCGTGGTACTATTGAGTCCTATTCCATCCGGAAGTGGTAGCTTATTTTGTAATACTACGCATAGGAGCAAAATCTGGACAATAGATGAACTACCAAGAAAAACCCAATATATCGCGAATAGAATCAACTTGAAACTTGCAATCTTTTCTTAATAAAGACCAAATCCTTTTCACATTGATAGTATTAGTGAATAGAAATGACTAATGATGAATTGAAAAAAAGTGCATTGGAAGTTTTATAACTTGTCACAAAAGTGCAATTAAGTTATAAAATATTCAAAAAATATAATTAAGTACTAAAACTTGCCATGAATGTATAATCGATTCCTAAAATTTTCAAAAAATAAAATCGAGTTCTAAAACTTATCATAAAGGTACAAATAATTCCTAAAATTTTCAAAAAGTGCAATCAACAAAATGATTTAATTGGATCAAATTTGACAAGTTTATGAATTTACTTGTACTTTTTAAAAAATTTAATACTCAAATGCACTTTCATGACAAGTTTTAGGACTTGATTGTACTTTTAAAGTATCAAAAATTGATTACACTTTCATGATAAATTTTGAAACTTGCAATGCACTGATCTCTAATGAATTACAACCAAGTGGTTAGCTTCAGCCCAAGGTTGAACCTGAAACGGGAGACTTTGAACACAGTCCGATAAGAACTTACGAACCCAACTTTACATGACCCAAATGGGAATCTCAGGCCTAGGCCTTCTTATCAGGTTTGGCCCATTACACATGAATTCATTTCCAAGACCCACTCTTTCTTCTCTTTGGGCAACACATCGACAAGAACAACTTCATCTTCAAAGTACTTTAGGGCAAAACGACCATTTCTAGAGCTAATAATTACGCAAGCTTTCCGACCAAAAAAAAAGAAAAAGAAAAAGAAGAACTACAAAAGCTTGAACTATGCATGTCGCCTCGGCTGCGCAAGCGGAGTTGTTGGCACTGATTGAAACCCTAAATTTCCTTCCCTCACAAAGTGGAGAAAGCCTTATCTATGCTCTCTTAGGCACAAACTCAATCGAAAAGAGAGGTCAGAGCTCTTATTAGCGATCGAAGTGATTCTCAAGTCCCTAACTGGCCCACTTCTTTACAGGGAGTTTAATGAAATTGTAGACCAGGTTGCAAAAGCTCAAAATAACTAAAGTCTCTCGAGAAATTGAACTATATACATATCTCAAACCTTTTGGAATTTACTTTATTTCGGAACTTAGGTTATGCACCCTTCCTTTTTTATCTAAATAAGAAAGGTCCTTTTTAGTCAAAAAAAGACAACTACAAAGCTTGAAGCTTTAGCAAAGAAAAAGGATAAAAACTGCAAACTACAAAGTTTGATTCACACGATGAACTCCTAGTTCGATGCATCGTGTTTAGATAGACGACATGCAAGTTTATCTTTTCATCATTGTTCGATCGAGCGGAGCACGAGTAGTCAATGTTAGGAGTCGCATTAATGTAGAACAAGATGAGCTTGGTAGTTACGCGTACCGACTATGTAAATCCAAATGACAATTGCTATTCCACAGGATAGATGTTAAGAAAAGATTCAGAAATTGAACAAGTGAGAGTGGTCTTTGCTATCAGCAGGACAGACACAGCAACTTCCATGGAGTTTCCTTCAGAGCATACTTCGCCAAGACGCTTTTGCCTGAGTTTCTAACTTGTGCAAAAATTAAGAGGTTCCCTTTTGAAGAGTTTTGTACCAATTCAGTCGCTTTCTTTAATCAATATTAGGCACTTTACCGCAAGACTAAGAAAGTCATACGTAGTTAAGGAAAGTCACGGGGAAAAAATTCGAGAGAAATGCTAATTTTATACCTCAAACTTCGGCGAAGGAACATATAAAATGAGTTTTATTAAAATATTGCGGACGTTAACCGGCATATTTACATGTATAGGGTCAAACTTCATCCATAGATTAGCAGGGTTAACCTTTAGAGTTGTTTACGCTAGATCCGTCACATCTTAATGAAGAGCTCAACCATTTATTCAGTCATCGATGTCCTGAAAAGTAGCTCTAGGGATTTGTCAAAGAAGCATGAAAGAGTAGCATGCCTCTCGTCCACTGATATGAATTGCGAAAAGGCTGCTCTAGGCTTATGGGTATTCAGTTAGTAGTATATTCATGCGCATGAGCAGTCATGATTAGACAGTTTTTAAACTATGTTGCCTCGCGAGATATGATAAACCAAAGAATCTTGCTTTCCTCACCTAACCTGCTAATGAAAGAATTTCACAGCAAATGAATTTCCAGTGATCACATTGGGCTGCTCATGAGGTCAGCAAGCAAACGGGTAAAAGGTCTCGGAAAGGGAAAAATGGCAAAAGCAAATTAGGAGAACGGAAGAGAAAAGGGAACGCGGATTCGTCTCTCTTGACCACCAACGTTAAGTTTTGCAGAAGGTTATAGTCCTACACCTTCTGCAGAACAGAAGATCTTGGAAACCGATGCTTCTGTTGACTTGAAGAATGTGTAGATAAGTTTGCATTAGTCAACCGGTAATTTTGCGGTAGGAGAGGACAAAGTTGGGGGGTTAGCTCAATCTCCACAGTAGCCCCCACAAGCAGAATCGAAGTGGGTCCTGGAAAAGTCCATTGTAATTAGGAACTTATCCAGGTGATCCTCGCACGCCATGACCCTGAACTAGTTTATAGTTAAGCTGAACTGGGTAGTTTTCCATTCAGTTTCTTGAAGCAGACTAATCCAAAAGATCTCTTCTCCATCTCAAGAGGTTTCTGTCAGCAAACCCAGAACAGGAAGGAGCTTCAGAAAGTGCACATTTTCATTTCAGCTTTGCTTCCTGTCCAAGTACTTCCACCACAAGAGGAGAAGCACGCAATGTTGGATCATGACACGCTTTTGCATACATTGCACTATTGAAAAATAAAAATCAAAAATAAAAACTGTGTGACATAACTTTTTCTTTTAAGTGCTCAAGCAGGGACCGGTTAGGCCAGCTGGAACGACCATCTTTTATGTAGACTAAAGCTGTGGTCCAGCCATTAAAGTCGCTTTATTTCGCAATTAAAGAAGGAAATATGTGTGGTATCTTGCCCATCAAAAAGCATGAAATGCTAAAGATTCATTGGTGTCCATTGACATCAAAGCCTCCAAGATGAAACTTTAGCAGAATTCAGAAACCCTTTTGAGATGATTATCACCTAACTAAACAGGTGCTTTGTAATAATGCCAGTCCATCAAGCACTAAACTGGGTAGGCCCTACAGCTAGATCTCTTTCTTCCACCATTTCCTCCCTTTAAAATGCTTCACTTCCTCAACATCCCTCCCTCCCTCTCTCTCTCTCTCTCTCTCTCTCTCTCTCTCAAAAGAGCAGTCTCCTTCATTGGTGCTCTCTAGGATGGCAAGCTCAGAAGTGAAGAAAGGCACAAGAGATCGGGAAGAAGCTTCAGTGCCTGCAAACTTTAAGGTACGCAAACCATAATAACCATATGCAATTTCAATATGTAGTCATCAGATTAAGCTAAGAGCAGCTTCTGTACAATAACTGATTAGAAATTTTTCTTCTGTGACTGATTTGCAGACTACAGTATTGAGAGTCCCCATCCACTGTGAAGCATGCAAGCGCACACTCGAAAAGATTCTAAGAAAGATTCAAGGTAAACTGAAAACTCAACTACCCCCAAACTCTCATTGCTTTCCTGTTATATGTAAGTGAGCCTTGATTGATTCGTCCATTCGGCTCTCTTATTCGAGCATGAGCATCGACAGGCTTCCCATTTTCTGGTGATTATACTGACTAATGGGTCCATTCTTGAATCCCCAGAGATTGAAAACACTGCCCTAGTTGTTTTCTGCTGATCAGCCACGTTTTAGGATCTCTAGTGTCATTCCTTTCACATTCTGCATTCAGCAGTTCCTTTTTCCTCATTTTCTTTCATATTCATTCACTTCAAGTTGCAAATTTAAAGTGTAATCATTCTCTAACTTCTGCACAGAGAGAGAGAGAGAGAAATCCCCTCCCTTTCCAATGCAAGCCAAACCCAATTAGACCTTCTTCATATCTTTGCCATGACTTAATGCTCACTACTTAGAAACCTTTCGCGCGTCCTTTTGAATCCACGATATGAAACCAGTCGAACCGGCACGAGCCCCATCTGCGAATTTCAAACCAGCAAATCCAGGATGGTTTCGATTACTCATGACCAACATAAACCCCATAGAACAAAACGACCAAGCATTGCTAATTAAGAGGTGTCTGCAGAGTCTACAATCTCTCTCTAATCGTCCTCTTCATCTGTTCAAACAGGCGTTTACACGATGGACGTCGATCTGAGGCAACAGATGGTCACCGTGACGGGGGGCATAGACGCGGATACTCTGATCCAGAAGCTCAGGAAAAAAGGCAAGTTCGCAGAGCTATGGCCTCAAAACCCGCAAAAGCCACCACCGGTCAAAGCAGCCAAGAACAAAGAGAGACAAAGCGACCCGGGCAGCACTAAAGAGCCCCAAAAAGAGGGACAGAGTGTGAAAACTGAAGCGCCGGAGAAAGACCAAAGCGCCAAAGCGGACAGCGACGGCAGCGGCAAAGAAGCTGGTAAAGGAAAAGCGACCCAGGATGGCGAACCTGCAAAAGATAGCGCCGGCGCCGGAGCGAAGGAGGCGAAGCCGGAGGGGGAGGAGAAGGCGACCGCGTCGGCGGCGGCTGAGAAGCAGCCGGTCGCTGGCGGGGGCGAGGGCGGCGCGGCGAAGAGCGGTGCTGGTAAAAAGAAGAAAAAGCAAGTGCAGAACGGGGAGGGTGCATGCTCCGGCGACGCGCCGTCCAGCGCCGGAACAGGATCCGGGGAACAGAAGAATCACGGCCAAGCTCCAAAGCCTAATGCGGCGGCCGCCGGTGGCAGCAGCCGTCCACGTCAGCAAGCCAGTCAGCATCCGGTTCCGCCGCAGCCTAACGAGTGGGAGCTTCACGGTCCGGCTCCGCTTCACGGTCCGGCTCCAGCGTGGCCCAATCATGCCGCTCCACATCATCCCGAGCAGCGGTACCCGCTGCCGCACCACCATGCACCGCCACCGTACGGGGCCGGTTACCACGACGCTGCTCCGCCGCTGATGTACCACACGGTGAATCCTAGCCACCCGGTCAGCTACCGGTACCGCACGGAGGAACCCAGCACCTCCTACGCCGAGTCGCATTACGCCCCCGACCCGCCGCCGTACCCTCATGCTTATGCGCCTCCTATGGTGGAGGAACACCCGCCACCGCCGCGCTTCCCGAGCGCCTATCACCTGCAACCGGCCGACTCGTTCGAGATGTTCAGCGACGAGAACCCGAACGGATGCTCGATTATGTGACGAGTCGCGCTAATAAAATAAATAAATTGGTAGATGGTCGAGATTATTCGGTGTAGGAGCTTATACTTCTTGTGTAATATCATGGAGAGAGATTATTGTTATTTTTGAGTTTAGGGTACATTCAATTTGGGGAATTAATTTAAGAGGAATTCTGGTTAGTTTGGGTCCCCTTTGCTCGACCATGTTTGATATACATTTTGTGTTAATTACAACTTAGCTCCCTGAAATTTCCTAATTTACTCCCCCCCCTCCCCCTTTCTAAATCGTGACCAATGTTGAACATTATAAAATAATAAGATGTGATGAACCATATATGATTCATGGAAAAAAAAATTAATTTATATGATGTAAGATTTGATGAGATTACTGATTTAGAAGATATGATTCGTGGGAAACAACTAATTTATATTATGTGAAATTTAATAGAATCATTATCAACTATTTTAAAAGTTTAAATCATTAAATGAAAAATATTCTAACACTCCTTTTCATGTTTAATCTAGTTTTTTTGTCTAGTATTAAGGATCTTCATTTCTGATACAATGTAAGATTATAAACTGTGATACATAAGGTATAATTGGTGGAAAACAAATAATTTATATTCAATCATTGCATAAACCAGTGCTGTTCATAGGTCTGGGTATGCCTAGAATGTTATGGCGTCAGCAATATCCCACTCACCGACACCGTTGGAGCATCGTAGACCAAGAGTTTCATCCGCAAACACCATCGGAGAAATCTGAGAGATGGGAGATCGAATAAATAGGTTGGTGCATGATTGGAGTGTGATATCAATGTCAAGAATCGGACAGAAGGGTAATAACATAAGGAGTTAAATCAGTATGGCCTTAGTCTCAGGGATTGTCGGCCATAGCATTGGTCATTGTGGTCCAAGAACCGAAAGCCATGTCCGCCACTATTATTACGCGGATTGAATTGTGCGTCTTCTCTTTTGTTTTCTTCTTTCTTGGTCACAGGTCTGTCAATGGAATGGTATATGTTCCGCAAGAAAAAGGTGGGTGCAAAACGACACCCGGACAGACGGAAGAACGACAAGAGTCCTATGCAGAAGAGCCTGTACGAGATGCTGACAGATTCTAGGTCTTTCTCAAGATGGCAATAGGAACAAACAGTGATGACAGTTTCTGGACATGTGACATTTCGTGCAAGCAAAATATCTAGCGTCAATCGTTCCTATATCCTCAAGTCGCAGGTGGTCTTCTTGTGTTTCGTTAGTCAGATCGAATGTTACTGAGCAAGACATCAGCATACATTAGAAATTTTGTAGTAGGATTTCATATGGTTGTTTAGTGTTTAGTCTGATAATGACCATATAAGGCCCCATTGCACTCGATCTATGCGTAGAGTATTCTAATAAGTTGAGATTATGATGTACATTGAACGGAATAAGACCGTTTATGACATATTTTCGCACCAAATTGTTTGACGAGCCATTAGCTAGACATCAATTTGTTATTGCAAAATAGTGGTACTATTGAGTCCTATTCCATCTGGAAGTGGTAGCTTATTTTGTAATATGACGCATAAGAGCAAAATCCGGACAATAGATGAACTACCAAGAAAAACCCAAACCCAATATATTGCGAATAGAATCAACTTGAAACTTGCAATCTTTTCTTAATAAAGACCAAATCCTTTTCACATTGATAGTATTAGTGAATAGAAATGACTAATGATGAATTGAAAAAAGTGCATTGGAAGTTTTATAACTTGTCACAAAAGTGCAATTAAGTTATAAAATATTCAAAAAATATAATTAAGTACTAAAACTTGCCATGAATGTATAATCGATTCCTAAAATTTTCAAAAAGTAAAATCGAGTTCTAAAACTTACCATAAAAGTACAAATAACTCTTAAAATATTCAAAAAATGCAATGAACAAAATGATTTAATTGGATCAAATTTGACAAGTTTATGAATTTACTTGTACTTTTTAAAAATTTTAATACTCAAATGCACTTTCATGACAAGTTTTAGGACTTGACTATACTTTTTGAAAGTATCAAAAATTGATTACACTTTCATGATAAATTTTGAAACTTGCAATGCACTTATCTGTAATGAATTACAACCAAGTGGTTAGCTTCAGCCCAAGGTTGAACCTGAAGCGGGAGACTTTGAACACAGTCCGATAAGAACTTACGAACCCAACTTTACATGACCCAAATGGGAATCTCAGGCCTAGGCCTTCTTATCAGGTTTGGCCCATTATACATGAATTCATTTCCAAGACCCACTCTTTCTTCTCTTTGGGCTACACATTGACATGAACAACTTCATCTTCAAAGTACTTTAGGGCAAAACGACCATTTCTAGAGCTAATAACTACGCAAGCTTTCCGACCAAAAAAAAAGAAACCCTAAATTTCCTTCCCTCACAAAGTGGAGAAAGCCTTATCTATGCTCTCTTAGGCACAAACTCAATCGATCGAAACGAGATGTTAGAGCTCTTATTAGCAATCGAAGTAATTCCCAAGTCCCTAACTAGCCCACTTCTTTACAGGGAGTCCAATGAAATTGTAGATCAGGTTGCAAAAGCTCAAAATAACTAAAGTCTCTCGAGAAATTGAACTATATATATATATATCTCAAACCTTTTGGGATTTACTTTGTTTCGGAACTTAGGTTATGCACCCTTCCTTTTTATCTAAATAAGAAAGGTCCTTTTTAGTCAAAAAAAGACAACTACAAAGCTTGAAGCTTTAGCAAAGAAAAGGATAAAAACTGCAAAGTACAAAGTTTGATTCACACGATGGACACTCCTAGTTCGATGCATCATGTTTAGATAGACGACATGCAAGTTTATCTTTTCATCATTGTTCGATCGAACGAAGCACGAGTAGTCAATGCTAGGAGTCGCATTAATGTAGAACGAGATGAGCTTGGTAGTTACGCGTACCGACTATGTAAATCCAAATGACAATTGCTATTCCACAGGATAGATGTTAAGAAAAGATTCGGAAATTGGACAAGTGAGAGTGGTCTTTGCTATCAACAGGACAGACACAGCAACTTCCATGGAGTTTCCTTCAGAGCATACTTCGCCAAGACGCTTTTGCCTGAGTTTCTAACTTGTGGAAAAATTAACAGGTTCCCTTTTGAAGAGTTTTGTACCATTCAGTCGCTTTCTTAACCAATATTAGGAACTTTACCGCAAGACTAAGAAAGTCATACGTAGTTAAGGAAAGTCACGGGGAAAAAATTCGAGAGAAATGCTAATTTTATACCTCAAGCTTCGGCGAAGGAACATATAAAACGAGTTTTATTAAAATAATGTGGACGTAAACCGGCATATTTACATGTATAGGGTCAAACTTCATCCATAGATTGGCAGGGTTAACCTTTAGAGTTGTTTACGCTAGATCTGTCACATCTTAATCAAGAGCTTAACCATTTATTCGGTCATCGATGTCCTGAAAAGTTGCTCTAGGGATTTGTCAAAGAAGCATGGAAGAGTAGCATGCCTCTCGTCCACTGATATGAATTGGGAAAAGGCTGCTCTAGGCTTATGGGTATTCAGTTAGTAGTATATTCATGCGCATGAGCAGTCATGATTAGACAGTTTCTAAACTATGTTGCCTCGCGAGATATGATAAACCAAAGAATCTTGCTTTCCTCACCTAACCTGCTAATGAAAGAATTTCACAGCAAATGAATTTCCAGTGATCACATTGGGCTGCTCATGAGGTCAGCAAGCAAACGGGTAAAAGGTCTCGAAAAGGGAAAAATGGCAAAGCAAATTAGGAGAACGGAGGAGAAAAGGGAACGCGGATTCGTCTCTCTTGACCACCAACGTTAAGTTTAACCTTCTGCAGAACAGAAGATCTTGGAAAGCGATGTTTCTGTTAACTTGAAGAATGTGTAGATAAGTTTGCATTAGTCAACCGGTAATTTCGCGGTAGGAGAGGACGAAGTTGGGGGGCTAGCTCAATCTCCACAGTAGCCCCCACAAGCAGAATCGAAGTGGGTCCTGGAAAAGTCCATTGTAATTAGGAATTTATCCAGGTGATCCTCGCACGCCATGACCCTGAACTAGTTTATAGTTAAGCTGAACTGGGTAGTTTTCCATTCAGTTTCTTGAAGCAGACTAATCAAAAAGATCTCTTCTCCATCTCAAGAGGTTTCTGTCAGCAAACCCAGAACGGGAAGGAGCTTCAGAAAGTGCACATTTTCATTTTAGCTTTGCTTCCTGTCCAAGTACTTCCACCACAAGAGGAGAAGCACGCAGTGTTGGATCATGACACGCTTATGCATACATTGCACTATTGAAAAATAAAAAAAAATAAAAACTGTGTGACATAACTTTTTCCTTTAAGTGCTCGAGCAGGGACCGGTTAGGCCAGCTGGAACGACCATCTTTTATGTAGACTAAAGCTGTGGTTCAGCCATTAAAGTCGCTTTATTTCGCAATTAAAGAAGGAAATATGTGCGGTATCTTGCCCATCAAAAAGCATGAAATGCTAAAGATTCATTGGTGTCCATTGACATCAAAGCCTCCAAGATGAAACTTTAGCAGAATTCAGAAACCCTTTTGAGATGATTATCACCTAACTAAACAGGTGCTTTGTAATAATGCCAGTCCATCAAGCACTAAACTGGGTAGGCCCTACAGCTAGATCTCTTTCTTCCACCATTTCCTCCCTTTAAAATGCTTCACTTCCTCAACATCCCTCCCTCCCTCTCTCTCTCTCTCTCTCTCTCTCTCTCTCAAGAGCAGTCTCCTTCATTGGTGCTCTCTAGGATGGCAAGCTCAGAAGTGAAGAAAGGCACAAGAGATCGGGAAGAAGCTTCAGTGCCTGCAAACTTTAAGGTACGCAAACCATAATAACCATATGCAATTTCAATATGTAGTCATCAGATTAAGCTAAGAGCAGCTTCAGTACAATAACTGATTAGAAAATTTTCTTCTGTGACTGATTTGCAGACTACAGTATTGAGAGTCTCCATCCACTGTGAAGCATGCAAGCGCAAAGTCGAAAAGATTCTAAGAAAGATTCAAGGTAAACTGAAAACTCAACTACCCCCAAACTCTCCTTGCTCTCCTGTTATATTTCAGTGAGCCTTGATTGATTCGTCCATTCGGCTCTCTTATTCGAGCATGAGCATCGACAGGCTTCTCATTTTCTGGTTATTATACTGACTAATGGGTCCATTCTTGAATCCCCAGAGATTGAAAACACTGCCCTAGTTGTTTTCTGCTGATCAACCACGGTTTAGGATCTCGTGTCATTCCTTTCACATTCTGCATTCAGCAGTTCCTTTTTCCTCATTTTCTTTCATATTCATTCACTTCAAGTTGCAAATTTAAAGTGTAATCATTCTCTAACTTCTGCACAGAGAGAGAGAGAGAGAGAGAGAGAGAGAGAGAAATCCCCTCCCTTTCCAATACAAGCCAAACCCAATTAGACCTGCTTCATATCTTTGCCATGACTTAATGCTCACTTCTGAGAAACCTTTCGCGGGTCCTTTTGAATCCATGATATGAAACCAGTCGAACCGGCACGAGCCCCATCTGCGAATTTCAAATCAGCAAGTCCAGGACGGTTTCGATTACTCATGACCAACATAAACCCCATAGAACAAAACGACCAAGCATTGCTAATTAAGAGGTGTCTGCAGAGTCTACAATCTCTCTCTAATCGTCCTCTTCATCTGTTCAAACAGGCGTTTACACGATGGACGTCGATCTGAGGCAACAGATGGTCACCGTGACGGGGGGCATAGACGCGGATACTCTGATCCAGAAGCTCAGGAAAAAAGGCAAGTTCGCAGAGCTATGGCCTCAAAACCCGCAAAAGCCACCACCGGTCAAAGCAGCCAA
Organism: Corymbia maculata; assembly: GCA_014182735.1. Classification (NCBI taxonomy): domain Eukaryota; kingdom Viridiplantae; phylum Streptophyta; class Magnoliopsida; order Myrtales; family Myrtaceae; genus Corymbia; species Corymbia maculata. The sequence goes on along the minus strand of CM024683.1, from coordinate 22,620,490 downwards.
GAACAAAGCGAGACAAAGTGACCCGGGCAGCACTAAAGAGCCCCAAAAAGAGGGACAGAGTGTGAAAACTGAAGCGCCGGAGAAAGACCAAAGCGCCAAAGCGGACAGCGACGGCAGCGGCAAAGAAGCTGGTAAAGGAAAAGCGACCCAGGATGGCGAACCTGCAAAAGATAGCGCCGGCGCCGGAGCGAAGGAGGCGAAGCCGGAGGGGGAGGAGAAGGCGACCGCGTCGGCGTCGGCGTCGGCGGCGGCTGAGAAGCAGCCGGTCGCTGGCGGGGGCGAGGGCGGCGCGGCGAAGAGCGGTGCTGGTAAAAAGAAGAAAAAGCAAGTGCAGAACGGGGAGGGTGCATGCCCCGGCGACGCGCCGTCCAGCGCCGGAACAGGATCCGGGGAACAGAAGAATCACGGCCAAGCTCCAAAGCCTAATGCGGCGGCCGCCGGTGGCAGCAGCCGTCCACGTCAGCAAGCCAGTCAGCATCCGGTTCCGCCGCAGCCTAACGAGTGGGAGCTTCACGGTCCGGCTCCAGCGTGGCCCAATCATGCCGCTCCACATCATCCCGAGCAGCGGTACCCGCTGCCGCACCACCATGCACCGCCACCGTACGGGGCCGGTTACCACGACGCTGCTCCGCCGCTGATGTACCACACGGTGAATCCTAGCCACCCGGTCAGCTACCGGTACCGCACGGAGGACCCCAGCACCTCCTACGCCGAGTCGCATTACGCCCCCAACCCGCCGCCGTACCCTCATGCTTATGCGCCTCCTATGGTGGAGGAACACCCGCCGCCGCCGCGCTTCCCGAGCGCCTATCACCTGCAACCGGCCGACTCGTTCGAGATGTTCAGCGACGAGAACCCGAACGGATGCTCAATTATGTGACGAGTCGCGCTAATAAAATAAATAAATTGGTAGATGGTCGAGATTATTCGGTGTAGGAGCTTATACTTCTTGTGTAATATCATAGAGAGAGATTATTGTTATTTTTGAGTTTAGGGTACATTCAATTTGGGGAATTAGTTTAAGAGGAATTCTGGTTAGTTTGGGTCCCCTTTGCTCGACCATGTTTGATATACATTTTGTGTTAATTACAACTTAGCTCCCCGAAATTTCCTAATTTACTCTCCCCACCCCCTCCTTCTAAATCGTGACCAATGTTGAACATTATAAAATAATAAGATGTGATGAACCATATATGATTCATGGAAAAAAAAAGTAATTTATGTGACGTAAGATTTGATGAAATTACTGATTTAGAAAATATGATTCGTGGGAAACGACTAATTTATATTATGTGAGATTTAATGGAACCATTATTAACTGTTTTAAAAGCGTAAATCATTAAATGAAAAATATTCTAACACTCATTTTCACATTTAATCTAATTTTTTTGTCTAGTATTAAGGATCTTCATTTCTGATACCATGTAAAATTATAAATTGTGATGCAGAAGGTATAATTGGTGGAAAACAAATAATTTATATTCAATTTTTCAACTTTTATTTTTTGGAAAAAGGAGTTCTAATGGTGAGATTCATCTCCAAGACCTCCAAAATATGTAGAGGCTACTCTTACCAACTCGACTATGGCAAAATACTTGTTAAGTTTTGCGCTACGCTATGTGCATTAGTCGTTTTTCAAGCCATACTGTTTTCCTAGTTGAATCGTGTGCCATTCGTTTTTTTAGAGGGGAAAAATTATCCAAAATGTCTTAAACTTATTGTACAACAATCGATTTAATTCTAAACATTTCGATTGTGTCAATTTAATCATAAACATTTCAAAAATACCTCGACTTAGTAATTACGACCAATTTTGATCGGAAATCGATGGTATAGTGGTGTACTCAATGTCCACCATCCTACTTGATACGATAGATGCTAACATAGACATTTTTTTTTTTTTTTTATTGTAAGAATTTTTTATTTTTTTATTTTATTTTCTTTCTTTTTCCCTTTGTCGGAAGAAGAGAAATAATAAATAAAAAGAAAATAAAAAATCATAAAATTTAAAAAAATTGTTTACATCAACACTAATCATGTCATGTATGACAATAAGCATTGACTATATTGCTACAATGGTGATTTCTAACCTAAATTGGAAAATCATTAAAAAATGTAGAATTAAATTAATAAATCATCAAAAATTTAGGATGATATTAACACAATTAAAACTTTTATTATTTAATTAACTATGAAACAATTAGGATTTTTTGGACAATTTTCTTATTTACACGACCTTCACAAGGGATAAATTTGACGACTAGTTCATAATCATACATAATATACATTTGCGATTGCGTTAATCGGATGGCACTGAAAGGGTTAAAGACAAGGAAAATGTGTCAAAAATGTCATAAAGTTATTGTACATATTCAATTATAAACTTTTTAATTTACCCAATATAGTCTTAAACATTTTAAAGATTCTTCAATATAATTCATTTAGTCAATTTTGGCAAAAATTACTTATGTGGCAGTCCAATCAGTATCGGCCATCTTACATGATACAATCAACAGCTAAAGTTGACGATTTAAGATAAACGACAATATTTTTAAAATTTTCTGAAATTTTATTTCTTTATTTTTTCTTATTTTTTCCTTCAATGTTTTAAATCTTCTTCTCCACGCCGCCGTGGGGGTCCCCCAGGTCCCCCGTTGACCTGTAGTTAAGGACTCGACGTGCTAACCTTTGAAAATAAAAATAAAAATAAAAATCCCAGATGTTAAAAAACCGTGAAGAAAAAATTAAAAGCAGAAATAATTAAAATTACAAACACGATATATATTTAGTGTAATTCTTAGAAATATCGTCTGGCGGAAGTAAAAATAATCCACGTGCGGGCCTCATCACCGTTGGATTTTTGTTGTTGCAACTACCCAAACTACTTCCCTGATCAACACATCAACGGTGGCGGAAGTGAGATGTGGACAAATGCATCTCCTTCCATGAATTATCCATAGATTAACTAATGTGATAATCACACAAACGCTCCCTCAATTTTATCCAAATATATAATTTGATCCTTCAATTTTTAATTTATTTAATATAATTCTTAAGCTTTAACTTAATTTGCAATCTAGTCAATAATAGGGGTGTGCATGGTCCGGGTGGGCGGTTCCCACCCCGGAACCGGGAACCGCCCGCCAAGGACCGGTTCCGAAAAATTGGAACCGGGAACCGCCCATTGGTTTCATGGATCCACCCGGGAACTGAACCGACGGTCCGGTCCGGTTCCCGGGTGGATCCTCGGAACCGGCCGAGAGGTGAAGCTGTAACTAGACCGGAAGAGTCAGTTCCTCATTTTGGGAACCGACATAGACTGGAACCGAAAAGAACCGGACCTTAAAACTCCAAACAAAACTCTGAAATTTCAACCTCCTTTGGTTGGAGACTAATACACAATCTCAACCACAAGGCCGTTGCAAACACCAAATTTATTAATCTCCTTGGCTGGATTTTATAAGCAATCTCTCAAATGCTCTTTGAGTAATTGCTCAATGTGGGACAATTGGAGACTTGTTGGGGAAACTTGCAAGCAAGGGGCAAAGAGAGAGAGAAAAGAAGGGAGAGGGAGTGAGCAGCTCAGTCCCACATTGATTGTTTAGGAGAGACAACAAGCCATTGATCTCTATAAATAGGAGAAAGAGGGCTCTTTTTGTTGGTCAAATTTTTTTGACTTGAGCAAAACAACGCCAATGAGGAAAGCCATGACAATTATTTTGAATAATTTGAATCTTACATATTGAAAATTAAATTTTGAGTAAGGAAAAATCGGTCCGGTCCGGGTGGGCGGATCCGCCCATGGAACCGGGAACCGGACCGGTATCCACCGGTTCCAATTTTTTGGAACCGGGAACCGGACCGGTACCCTTAGGAACCACCGGTTCCGTCCCGGTCCGGTCCGGTTCCGGGCGGTCCGGGCGGGTTCCGGGTCTTTTGCACACCCCTAGTCAATAATATGTCTATGGAATTGAACAAATTAAAAATTCAGGAATCATATTATGCATTAAATTAAAGCTCGTAAACCACACTAAATAAATTTAAATTTCAGAGACTATGTTACACATCGAGACAAAATTTAAAAATTATTTATGTCACTTTCTCTTAATTGATAATTTGACTTCACAATAAACAAAGTTTTGAATGATGAAACTTCATATATGAAAGCTTTTCGTAATACTAAAAATGAATAATTTTATATAAAATCTATGTATCACATGGTATATTGATAAGGCGGCATGCATCTTATTATTTTTATTAATGTCGAGAATGTCGATGAATGACGACATTCTTAGGTTAGTCACTTGGTTTCATGATTGGACACTGTGTAATAAATCATTTTTATGAGGGACACAAATTAAAAAAAGACGACTATTCACTCTACCTGCCTTGACCAACTGATCGCACCAAGCCCTCATTTTCTGATGAGCAAAGATTACTTTAATGGACAAGTACCGGGGTTAAATCAAATCTCGTCCTAATTCCTAGAAAGATTAGCATGATCTGTAAAGGGGAAGTCTGCTTTTTATTTTCTCTGTGTTTGATAGATTATGTCTTTGCTTTATGTCGTTAATAGAAATGATTGCGATAAGCCTCTCCTTTCTAATCTGTCCTCGCCTTTAATCAATTTTAATTTGATGCTTTCCCAATTCAATCAACACTTCCACCACAACCTCCACCACTGCGGTGTGCGGATGATGATTGATTCTGGAACTCGGTTCATCAAAGGGATAAGACTTAGCTTAATACGCATTATGATATCTAAATTTTTAATTATTCAATGTGATTCCTCAATATTAGTTCAATATTCAATATGGTCCATAGATTTCTTGTAAATATTTAATATAATCAATGAACTATACAAAAATGTTCAATATTGTTATATCCTAGATTTTTGTAAATGTTCAACTTAGGGTGCATTTGTTTTACGGAAACCATACTATTTTTGGAAAATGTTTTCAAAGAAATCATTTTTCATGAAAATGATTAGCTTTTTTGTGTTTGATGATATATGATTGAAAATATTTTCAGTCGTTTGGATTGCGTTTGAAAAATGATTGAATAACATTTCTGTTGATTGGAAAAAAAATAGAGATTTTGGAGAGTAAAAGAAAATGACATAAATGACCTAATAAAAAAGGAAGGACTTAAAGACCTGATAAAAAGATAAAGTGTTTTCCCCTTCCATACAGAATTCATTTTCCTAAAATAATACATAATATTTATGTTGACTGAAAAGTATTTTTCATTGACCAAGAATTCATTTTCCTAAAATAATACATAATATTTATGTTGACTGGAAAGTATTTTTCATTGATCAAATCGTTTTTGGAAAAACAAATAGCAAAAAGTCCAAAAAACATTTTCCGGGAAATTATTTTCATTGAAACAAATGCACCATTAATCTCTAAATAATCTTCAAGGACTAAGTTGAACATTTACAAAAAATTTAGAGATCACATTAAATAAATTAGAAGTTTAGAACAAATTGGACTATAATTCAGATATCATAATTACCAAATTAAAAGTTCATGTATTTCATTACACATTAAACTAAAGTTCAATGACAATTTATATCATTTTCCCTTTTGTATAGCCCTCCGAAATAGGCTCTTTCTCACTAATGGACTTTTTTAGGGGCTTCATGAGCATTGCTCATGTTACCCCGTTGAATGTAAAAAACTGTCATGAGTTAGACAAATCAATCCGAGATGTTCAGCTTTTGATCGATGAAGATCATGAGACTAAACGCCTCGAGCCTCAAATGCTTCATTCCTTTTATCAACCCATCACCGGAACATTTGATGGCCACTCGATACATATGGTTAGATTCGACCATTGGCCATTACCTTATGATTGATCAATTGATCCCCGTAGTTTCAGCCAACTTCAAATGGCATAACTCAATTGATTCACGCTTTAGAGAGGAAGAGCAATCTCAATAAGCCTGCGGAAGTTGATCGGAGGACATTACCTTATGATTGATCAATTGATCCACGTAATTTTCATCCAATTTCGAAGGGTATAACTCAATTGATTCACTCTTCAAAGAGGAAGACCAATCTCAATAAGCCTAGCGAAGTCGGATGGAGGCTATTACCTCATGATTGATCAATTGATCCACGTAGTCTCATCCAACTTCAAAGGGCATAACTCACTTGATTCAATCCTTAGAGATGAAGACCAATCTCAATAAGCCTAGCGAAGTCGATCGGAGGCAATTCGGCTCTATACAGGTCAGGCATGGTTCTACCAAGGGTCTGGTCTAAATAAGCAATTACGCAAACACAAACCCTTCTTCTCTCATTGCATTCCAACGACAAATCCAGTCTAATCGTCTTCAGCAGAACTAATACCGCCAAAGGGAATCAATGTCCATTCATTCTTCTTTCTTTTTCATTTCATTCTGAAAACATTCTACGTTCATGGCACGAAGAGTTGGTTATTTCGGCAGAGCCTAGCTCCGGTAAGCATAATCATCAGGTGACATAGAGCTAGAAACGATATTGACCAAGAAAACAAAGGCCTAGGCAAAATTATCAGTAATCCAAATACTTCCCGATAATGCTAATCCAGAACAGTCACAAACTAGGGTTTAGAAAAACCCTCCTCCGACCATTCAATCTGCAGAGATGTTTGTTAAGAGAAACTCATAAGTCGCATGTATTCCAACAATCAACATGATCTGTTTCCAGAACTGAAATGTTACTAACAAAATCCCAATTTCACTATGACATCTCACTCTCTATCAAAAGGAATTACACCTATTCAGGTGACATAAGGCCGCACTAGAAATTACTGTCGAAGTTCAGCCTTCTTCTTTTGCCAGAGCCTGTCGACGGCACTGTCAGCATCACCCTGCAAAATGAGGTTCCACATCATCAGAGCCAGATTCAAAGAAGAAGCTTGTGAAAAGATGGGAGGGCTTTCTCCTATGCTTTCAAGTTTACAAAAGTAAAAGAGCAAAATTAGAACAAGGATAGTTGAGCCTGTAAATAATTCCATTATCCTTCTTCCTACTGGTACTGATAAGATAGTTAAAACAATATTTAGCCTTAAATACCACAAACTGCTCGTTTTCAAGTATCCAAGACCACATCCAATTAATTCCTTGAACAAGTGAAGTAGTCACATATGAATTCAGATTATGTCACCAGAGGTAAAATGAATTCTATCAGTACATATAAATTATGTACTTGAATGACTATTTAAGATAACAAATACAAATAAACCAACACAAGCTGCCATATCATCATCTATGCTTGATAAGAAAGGGATAAGAAAGAATACAAAGTCAATAAACGTGGGAACCGCCTCACATGTATCATCTACTAACGGTAAGCACAGTTGAGCATAACCTAAAAGAACAATCAGGAAAGTGCAACTATCATGAGTATCTATCTGAAGGGAAGAAGAGGAACCTGAGCTCTAATGAAGCCACAGAGAGCAAAAGTGGTGAATTGGTTGGTGTAAACACCATCAGGACCCAAGTGCCCAATGTTGATCTGGACAGAGGCATGGTCCTTCGAGGTGATAAGCCTGTTCGTGGCAGAACTGCAGTGAAAGAAATTCTGCATCAGGAATCTCCTCCTAGTAATCGCATATGATTATAAACTTAAAAAACCCTGTCGCATACCACTTCCTCGGGATGTAGAGGTCCATGTTTTGTCCTTCCTCGTTCTGCATCTTGAAAGGCTGTTTTCTAGACTCCAAACACTGATCAAAACGTTCAATCAGATACAGCCCAACCAAATAAATGAGTCAACAAAAGAGAGCTGATGCAAATGTCATCACGAGCTTTTAGCAACGTAGTTCTCTTCCGCAGTCTCCTCAACAAATCTAAATCTAAAACTAAATTGAACATTACAACCAAATGTTGCAACAAAGAGATACCCACGAGATGGACACTTCAAGGGCAATCACAAATTCTTACACAGATAGAACATCCACAGGCATAGACCAGAGGCGGGCGTCTCATCCGAATTTTTATCAATTCGAAAAGACGGTAAACCTTACTTAGCAAACAACAAGTAAAACGCGAAAGCACACATCGCTCCTAGCACAGAACATAAATCGTCCTGCAACATTACAAAAGGCAAAAGAATACCCATATGCTTTGTACTTCCTACTCCAGTAAGCGATTTACTGACGTTCTATCCAGCCAACCCATCTACTACTTCACTCGTCTAGCAACTTCCCACGGATTCTTTTTCCCGACAAACAAGTGCCCATTGAAGCAAAACGACGCATTCACAATCCAACGAACCCCGGTTCGCAAATTCCTATCAGGGAAACTCTCTACCAGCAGAAGTTGCAATTTGCTACTGTAATGTACAATCACAACACCCTTTCTCGCTCAAAGCGCAACTAGCTAGCATCATGTAACGCAGAAGCCACGGCGAGATCGGCCCAGAATCAGTTCATGGCCACCAGCTCTACGATCAAGAAACGCAGGCGGCGGGGGCGACATCGGGAGGTCGCAGTTTGACGAATCGATGGCAGAATCCAGATCCGATATTACGTCGATGTAGAGAGAGAAAGCGATGCTAATCACAGATATAGAGAGAACAAGTGCGTACCGAGAGGAAGAGCGAGGCCGAGGGCGAACAGGACGACCGCAACAATTGCTCAGGCGAGTGATGGTGGAGGAGGAATTGGCGACTCGTGCTTGCTTTATATATGAGGGCCGCGGCGAAACCCTAGGTTTCTCCATCGGCTGGACCAAAATGCCCTCCGCTCACGCTGCGTTTCTCCGAAGCGAATCGACGTCGTATAGATGGCTGCCGCTCCACTTGTTTATCAATTGTGATTTATTAGCTTGTAAATTGGTTGTTTTCATTTTACATCGTAATAATGTTTAGGGATAGATGTATTGAAAGTCCTAAAACTTATCAATAAAGTATAATTTATTCCTAAATTTTTTTAAAAGAGTAATCAAGTTTTAAAAATTGTCACAAAAGTGTAATTGAGTTCTAAAATTTTGAGAAAGTGAAATTAAGTTATAAAATTTGTCAAATTGATTAGATAAAGTCGTTTATTTAATAGTACATTTTGAAATTTTTAAGACTCGATTACACTTTCTCGACAAATTTTAAGATTCGATTGTACTTTCGTGATAAGTTTTAGACTTAATTACACTTTTTTTAAAATTTTAGGACTCAAGTGAATTTTCATGACAAATTTTAGAATTTCTAATATACTTATCCTTAATATTTATAAATTTAATATGGATGGACAAGTAAAATGCTCAATGTAATTTCTTTTTCTGTACCAATTCTTTCCTATGAAATGATCATTATTTTTACTAACCAAACATCTATTTAGATTCAAAGATAGAAAAAGCGAGAGGTATTTTAATTTCCTCACAGAGAATGTAAGGATGAAGCTGGTTGTTGCACTGTAAATAAACGAATTTCCCCAGGTTCATTTTCTTAAACGGACGTGGATAGTCAACCTCTTTCTTTTTCTTTTTTGTCATTTTCCTTTGATCCTTTTTTTTAGTTTTTTTTCCCTTTGAAGATAAATTAATCACTATATGAGGGCTAAATAGAAAAAAACAAAAGGAGAGAGAACTTTGGCTTAATAATATTAGATCTCAAGCATGCCCTATCCGCATGCATGGTTATTTTCGTGCCAATGTAAAAAAGATTGTGACCAATTTCAACATTAGAAAAATTGCATTTGTGAATATGAACACAATCAAATTGATCGATGCAGGAATCATAAAAACTTTTCACATGATGAATTGAAATTTAGAGTACACAAAACCACATCCTGAAGTAAGAGGTCGGTAGCAAAATGTTCTTATTGAAATTATGGATAATTATCATCTTGCGGATTAGTGAATAAGTGGTGTGAATTGGGGGACAAATGAAGTGAAAATTGTGGGTGATTATCGTTTCTGGAAAAAAGAAAAATGCGAGAGGTGGATGGTGATTTGTGCATTGTAATGCAAGGACAATTAAGAAATTTTCCACAGCAAATTTTAGTGAAAAGTGGGCTGTTAATTATTTTTTTATGTTACTTTTTAATCATTTTGCTTTTACCATTTTTATTAATTTTATTTTCAAAGCAAATTTCAATTGCAATATCAAAGTATTATGTAGAAGATAGTCAAATGGGAAGTCTAAATGTGAGACAAAACCCACTTTGGGTTTAAATATATATATATATATAGATATAGATATAGATATAGATAAGATGCAATTATCATTTAGAATACGTGAAAGTTCAAGATCACGACTAATCAAGCCTTGTAAACAAAATAAGATGGTGGTAATTCATAAATATAACTAAGAACTTGTCTCAAATGGCGAATGTGATGTGCATGAGGCCACTAACCCCAGGTCACGTTGACTCGGGAATTCTTAACCCATGGTCAATATTCAACCAGCTTTCCCATGCTTTTGGATGATTCACCAACACAATATAATTTCATAAACCAGAAATAATAACAATAATGATGATGATGATGATGAGTTTTAAATATGTGGAAACGGGCCTTTGGTTCGAGCGTGAGGCATATGGGCCTCAATGCCCATTAAACGGCCCAAAATCAATGGTGTGGCGGCCCATCAGCAGATGAGCATATAATTGCATGTTGCCATATTGCAAACACAAGCATGGCAAGCTGATTCTTCCGTTCTCATTCCACACCTATTTCATTCGCAGCCGACGATCATCCGCAGAACGTCGAGCTTTCGCATCTCGACTGCACGAAGATGTTCAGGTAATTCACCATTCGAGTCTTTGAACCATCCATCTCTCGAACATGGGGACATCCACGCTCGATCAAACCGAACCGTGGTCCATGGTCCACAGTCGACGTTCCATGTTGGAAACAATTACAGCGGGTCGGATTCGATGACATGTACGGGCTCATCATGATGAAAGGTCCTGATTAACTGGGTGGTTCATCGACTAGACTCCGGTCGAGTATTTGCTCTCGAGCATGCTTTTGGCAGTACAAGAGGTTCATTTGATGTCGGAACTTTAAGGCTTATACATGCCCAAATTCTTGCCAGCAATCATCTGTTATCAGTGATAAAGCCTAGTGTTCGAACGAACCCCTCGATCTACCCTAACTTTCCTGGTCGAATCTTTCCCCGGTTCTACTTTCGATCGGTCTTGAGATCGTGATTTCACGCCGGTACATGTATTAGGTCCCGGTGAAACCGGTTCTTTCATTTCCTCTCGAAGAAGTAGCAAAAGAACTCCAGGCCAAACTAAAGTGGGAAAGCAAGCGTGCTGCGGAAATGGACTGTCGTAGAATCGTCAGCTGCTTCTCAAACTCTGTTCATAACGAGATGGCTGCAGTCAACCATTGATACTCGCACTTTATCTCAGCAGTCGCCTTTTGGATCTTCTTAATTAATGCTGTGTTCTTAAACGACTATCCGTAGTATTTTGGCAAGTTAAACATGAATTCAAACTGGGAAAGCATCGATTGTTTACTTGGCCATTAACCTGAGAAGAAGCTAAACCCAAGAGCTGTCCTGTCCACATTCACTTCACTGCAACAAATTTCGCAAGATCTTTGGCATCATCCAATCACAGGGAAGGCGCCAAGCTCATGGGGCCATGCTCTACATCGGCAGGTAAGAGGGGAGTAGGACGAAAAACATGCCGAATCACCCGAGTTTCGGCTTGGCATGGCGGTGCTAAACGTGGCCCCAGAAGAGAGACGCCGACGCGGGTTCGGGTTCGGGCGGTGAGGGCAAAAGTGATCGAACCTCATTCGATTAGAACGCCAGATGTGGACTCTTGTCCTTCAAGCCATAAATGCATCCCGGCCAAGCGAGTATCTCTCTCGATGTCATCCGTGACAGCACCGGCGCAACCACCCATTAAGTAGTCCAATAACGAAAGTTTGCCAACCCAACTTCTCGTAACATCAATCAATCTTGATTGATAGGTACTAGGGATGTCAAAAAAACCCATCCAACCCGACCCGAACACGACTCAAATATAAAATAAGTATGATACATATTTCGGATCTTAATACTGTTCGGGTAATAATTATAAATACAAATAGAATACATGTTTTGGGTTAAGTTAGGGTCGGAACATTGTTTCGACCTAAACATACTCACCTAAGTTATCTCCTCTACAACTCTTTATATTTGCAACTCATCCAAAGCACGTCTCATCTCACGATTCGTCATTATCGCCCCTTAGGTCGGCCCCCATCAATCTCCCTCCCTCCCCCTCTCTCTCTCTCCCCATCTTCCATATGATTTGCTTCTTTTTCGCGACCGACGCAAAACTTTAGAGAATGGAGTATTATCTGTTTGCGGAGATGTTCACGGATGAGACCTTGCGGCGTCACGTAAAATCATCTCGAATTCCCTTTGTCATATTTTTTATTAAAAAATTATCTATCTGCGGAGATGTTCACGAACGGATTGGACGAGGCCTCACAACGTCAAGTAAGAACATTTTGAATTCCTTTTGTCATCAATTTTTTATTAAAAAATTATTTGTTTGCGGAGATGTTCACGGACAGGTTGGACGAGCTCTCGAGATGTCACGTAAGAACATTTCGAATTCCCTTTGTCATAATTTTTTATTAAAAAATTATCTGTCCGCAGAGATATTCATAAACGGATTGGATGATGACTCGCAGCGTCACGATTCATGGACGGGTTGGATGAGATCTCGCGACGTCATGTAAGAGTATTTCGAATTCCCTTTATAATATTTTTTATTAAAAATTTGTAATATTTTTTAATAAAAAACCCGAAACCCGACCCGAACTGAACCGAACCAACCCGTTTTTTTTGCTTTATGTTTTATGCATTTCGGATCGGTTCGGGTCGGGTCAAATGACATGACCCTTATTGTTCGAGTCACCCGACCCGTTGACACCCCTAATAGGTACAACAAGTAAATTGACCCCGTCCGGTGTCTGTCTGGAGGAGTTTCGTGCATGTGATTGGGATTGTAATGGTTGTTGGGCAATGAAAGCCTGCAGATCAGACAGATTGATGGGAAAAATCTCAAGGTGGGACTTGCAGCAGGTCACCGTCAAACACTTCAAGAAATCTTGCATCCTGCCAAGCATGATCTCTCTGAGGTCCATGGCTTACATGCCAGGATGTCACTGAACCCATAATTCACTCCAAAACTCTCCTTTTGCTAGCTCATTTCTAGCTCCTTTCAGGTATCAAGACTCAGTTCTATTCCCACCCTTTTAATATTCCTTGATAAATAGCTGGACCCATAAAGCATTCTGACCCTTTACATGTTCCAATGTTTGAAAAGAACAAGATATTGGGGTTTGTGTGTGTAAAATAATATCTGCAACTATTCTTGGGTGAAAGTAGAGACCAATTTGGCCATTCATCCAATCAGTAGCTACCGATGAGATATTAGTGACATGGCTCTATAATGTCTCTGAGATTAGACTACTCTCTCCTCTCGATTTAGATTGTAGGTCTAGATGTGGGTGTTTTACTCTCTCAATTTAGATTCAGGTCTAGATCGGGAGTTCCATGCAAGTATTTGATCTATGTTCTTTTAACATATTGATATTGGTGTCTCTACATGGCGATGGTGATGAAGACATTGAACTTAGATGCAAACCACAAGCTATTGCAAATAAAGTGGGAGAACTCAACGTGTGCTCATCATTGAATCTAATGATTGGCCGCTAAATGTTTATGATGACAAATCTATTTTTAAAAGATGAGATTGTGTTTCTAGATGCAAACTATGCATTTGTTAATTGAATTCTAGCATTTGCTTTGTTTGGAAGTTATTTGGAATTCATTAAGCTTGAAAGCCTTCTATGTACATCTCAAGTATTATTACAGAAATGAATCGAATCTTTTTTTCGACCAAAAAAAAAATGACCTGACATAAGCTAACATCTGAATTTATCAAATAATTAAGAAAAATAGATGATTTATCAACTTCAAAATATCATAGAATGTTTTCCCAACACAAGTCATTGATGCTAAGTGGTGTGCCTTGGTGTGCAATTGTTGGGTGATTCAAAGGTGGGCCTTAATCGTGGATACGCTCTAAAGCAATCCAAGAGCGTTGAACTCGACCATATCTTGTGAGAAAGATTTGATATATTTCTTTGTGAGTATTGACAGATTAAATACTATACGGGTTATAAAGCATAATTGAAGATTAGGAAATATTGAGAATTTGAGTATAATTATAAACTCTTTTATACCACTTGATAAATAGTGGAATCCTCTACTAGTTTTCCCATAAAATATATCCCATGGGCCGAACCACATAAACCCAATGTCCAATACATTTTCCTTGGTTAATTTATTCTATTTTTGGATCTTTCTTGTTTCCCACAACAAAGAGGTAGGTTTAGTTATCAGGCAATGCCTTCAAACAAATAAGACAACAAAGTAGCTTGATTTAGGCTCGTGAGGAAACGAACTTTAAGTTAAAATAACTGAAGAAATCGTTGGTGCAGAGGTCCGAATTCGCCGGGCTACTTTTGTGCCACGAAAAGAGTATCTCCAAATTAGACTTAACATAAGTGAAACGTCTTGTCTGAATAGAGAAAGGCTAAACCCCTTCTAGATTACTAAATGGTTGGAGGCGGTTCGGGGTTGTTCCTGGAATCGCACGCACCGCCATCTTTCGCTCGCCGGTTTCCTCCATTGCATCGTCTTTCGACAACCGTCAAACCGACCTCCTTCCGTATCTTCTTCTTCTCCGTCCGTACGTAGGTGCTGCTCCTCGTTAGGGTTTCTCCCTATAAAAACCCCAGCCCTTCCTTCGCATCGAACGCATCACGAAATCATCAATCACTCACCAAGTTCTCGACAGACAGCCCACAATGGATTCACCGAGCCGGAAACTCATGACATCGCTCGCGTTCTCCCTCCTCGTCGCCGTCGTCTTATCCGCCTCTCCAGCCGGTGCAGACTTCGAACAGGTGCACGACGTCTGCAGGGCGACCAAGGATTACTCGAGCTGCCTCGCTGCTCTGAACGTCGACCCGCGAGCCGCGAAGGCGACCAAGTTCCATTCTATCAGCGAGATCGCGCTGCAGATAGCGGCGAAGAATGCCACCGCGAGCCGGAAGTACGTCGACCAAATGATCGCGGACCCGAACACGATACCTTCGTGGAAGCCGGTGCTCGAGTCTTGCAAGGCTAACTTCGACATGGCGGCTGGGCAGTTCTTGATGGCGATCCGCGAGCTCTCGACCGACGTAATGACCGCAAATTACGACGTTTGGATGGCCTCCGACGAGATCTACGCCTGCTTGAGGTTCATGAGAGACAGCAAGCAGGATATTCCGCCGTTGGTCGCCGCCTGCTATCACGTTAAAGCTCACGTTTCCATCGGCGATGCCATTACCAGTAGGTGGTGACGACGAGCATGAATAGAAGTATGTATGACGATGCGCTGCGCGCATGAGGAGCATTGACGAGGGCGGATTATGTTTCTGTAATAAGAACAATCTTCTTGTTGAATGCTTTGACGGTATATGTGCGATTGCCACAAGAATATTTCTACTTAGCAAAGCAGCCATTTGCAGCTTCTCTCTAATTTGGCACAAAGAAACAAAGATCACACGTTTGATGTAGTGATTCCAACCCATCCGTCGCTGACGTCGCTAGCCTCCCTGCTTTCTGGTAGATATGGCTTTATTATGCCCATTTACGCTTCGCGGGGTTCTGTAAAAGAAGGCAATTGTGCAGAGCTTGCTGAAAGCAAGAAGATATTGATGTTTATCTTGTTGGCAGTGCTTTCTTGAAGGCATATACTGCTAAATCATTTCGCACAAAGCTTGAAAATCACATATTTTTGACAAAAAAAAAAAAGGGCTGACGATTATCACGAGCCTGCTAATTTGTGTATGAGTTGACATGTGATGCAGGGTCTTGAGTCTGCTTGTGTTGTCAGCTCTAAAACATCCCTAAAAATCGCTGCTTGATGAATATGAATGCAGTTCTCACAAGTAAGAGCTAATAATGGGTGACCAGAATACATTCATAGATTGAAAACCTTCTCAAAAGCTTACACTGCACCAGTTGTTTTCCGCTTATCAACCATGGTTCTAGCGTCATTCCTTTCCCATTCTGCATTCAGCAGTTCCTTCTCCCTCATTTTCTTTCATTTTTCATTCGTTTCAAGCTGTAAATTTATAGCTCTAACTTCAGCACAGAGAGAGAGAGAGAGAGAGAGAGAGAGAGAGAGAGAGAGAGTAATCCCCTTCCTTTCCAATACAAGCCAAAGCCAATTAGACCTGCTCACTACCGAGTCATGTCCGTCTTACAGTAATCCGAAACCTTTCACGGGTCCTTTTGAATCCATGAAATGATACCAGTCGAACAGGCGCGAGCCCTGCCTGCGAATTTCGAACCAGCAAGTCCGGGACGGTTTCGATTACTCAGAATCAACACAAATCCCAAAGAACAAAAAGACCAAGCATCCTAATAACAGGTGTCTGCAGAGTCTACATTCTCTCTCTAATCGGCCTCTTCATCTATTCAAACAGGCGTTTGGACGACGGACATCGACCTGAGGCAACAGATGGTCACGATGACTGGGGACACAGACGCGGATACTCTGATCCAGAGGCTCAGGAAGCAAGGCAAGAACGCAAAGCAGTGGCCTCAAAAGCCCCAAAAGCCGCCGCCGGTCAAAGCAGCCAAGAACAATGAGAGACCAAGCGACCCGGGCAGCGCTAAAGAGCCCCAAAAGGAGGGACAGGGTGTGAAAACGGAAGCGCCGGAGAAAGACCAAAGCGCCCAAGTGGACAGCGACGGCAGTGGCAAAGAAGCTGGTAGAGAAGAAGCGACCCAGGATGGCGAACCTGCAAAAGATAGCACCGGTGCCAGAGCGAAAGAGGCGAAACCTGAGGGGGAGGAGAAGGCGACCGCGTCGGCCGGCGATGGGTCTGCGGCGGCTGCTGGCATGGGCCGGGGGGGGCGGGCGGGCGAAGAAGAGCGGCGGCCATGGCGGTGCTGGTAAAAAGAAGAAAAAGCAAGTGCAGAACGGGGAGGGTGCATGCTCCGGCGAAGCGCCGGCTAGGGCAGGATCAGGATCCGGGGAACAGAAGAATCACGGCCAAGCTCCAAAACCTCATGCGGCCGCCGGTGGCGGCTACCGTCCACGTCAGCAAGCCAGTCAGCATCGGGTTCCGCCGCAGCCTAACGAGTGGGAGGGTCAAAGTCCGGCTCCAGCGTGGCCCAATCATGCCGCTCCACGTCATCCCGAGCACTGGTACCCGCCGCCACACCACCATGCACCTCCGCCGTACGGGGCCGGTTACCGCGACCCGGCTCCGCCGCTTAGGTACCACACGGCGAATCCTACCCACCCGGTCAGTCACCAGTACCGCACGGAGGACCCTAGCACCTCCTACGTGTAAGATCATAGAGAGACCATTTCAATTTGAGTTTCGGGAAAATTAAAAGTTTGGACCTTAGTTTAAGAGGAATTCTGGTTCAGGTTGGGTCTCCTTCGTTCGACCATGTTTAAAATACATTTCGTGTTAATTACAACTTAGCTCCCTGAAATTTCCTAATTTACTCCCCCCTTCCTCTCGGGAAATTCTAATTAATGTGGTCGAACTTTATATATAATCAGCTATGACGTAGAAGGTATGATTCGTGGAAAATAATTAATTCATATGATGTGAGATTCAATGAAATTATTGTTAATTGTTTTGATAAAAATATGATTTATTATTTAAATATCATAACAAACTTCATAAACAATAAGCTATGATGTAGAAGATATGATTCATGAAAAACAATTGATTTATATTCATCTTCTTGTATAATTATTGATGTCTTGCATGGAGTGGAATCGACATTAAACTATATTCGTTTATTGAATTTATATTTTTAGTGAGGACAATACTCGTCACTTGGACAAAATCCACTATTCTTGTCATCTCCGCCAGCTTCATGCCCAAGTCCATAACCCGACCTTGAGCTCCCTCATTGACTCGGCTAGCCGATTCATGGAGTTGTCCATTCTTCCAAGGCAACAATTTAGGAGAACAAATACTATCCATAGAGCCCGAGAAAGTAAATTAACATGAGTTAAATAGATTGATTTAGCACAAAATTGTCACACCAATGACACAAGGTCTTGAGTCTTGATTTGTCAAACATGTGATATGATGTAAAATTCTTAAATGTTGTTTTTATTTTAGGAAAATGTCACCAAAAACCCTAAATCATGCCCTCTGTGATAATTTTACTCTAAATTTTTTTAGTGTCACCAAAAACCCTAAACTATACCACTTGTGACAATTTTATTCTGAACTATATCACTTGTGAAAATTTTACTTTGAACTTTTTTTTATGCCATCAAAAACCCTAAACTATGCTACTTATGACAAATTTACCTCAAAGTTTTTTGGGCTAAAGGGTATTTTCATCCTTTTTCTATTTTTTTTCTCTTGACAGGAGGAAGCCGGCGAGGCCGCCCTCGCCGACGTCAGAGTCGAGCGAGGGTCACCCAAGCTCGGGCGGCCCTTGCTAGATCTGGCAAGGGCCACCTTCACCTAAGTTGGGCAAGGGGTAAACCCCTTCTAGATTACAAAATGAGATCTCCAAAATTAGACTCGCATAAGTGAACATCTAGTTTGAATTGAGAGGGCTAAACCCCTTCTAGATTACAAAATGGTTCGAGGCGGTCCGAGGCTCTTACCATTTTGTTCCTGGAATCGCACCCACCGCCGTCTTTCGCTCGCCGGTTTCCTCCATCGCATCGTCTTTCGACAACCGTCAAACCGACCTCCTTCCTTATCTCCTTCTTCTCTGTCCGTACGTAGGTGCTGCTCCTCGTTAGGGTTTCTCCCTATGAAAACCCCAGCCCTTCCTTCGCATCAAACGCATCACGAAATCATTCACCAAGTTCTCCACAGCCCACAATGGATTCACCGAGCCGGAAACTCATGACATCGCTCGCGTTCTCCCTCCTCGCCGTCGTCGTCTTCTCCGCATCTTCAGCCGGTGCAGAATTCGAACAGGTGCACGACGTCTGCAGGGTGACCAAGGATTACTCGAGCTGCGTCGCCGCTCTGAACGTCGACCCGCGAGCCGCGAAGGCGACCACGTTTCATTCTATCGGCGAGATCGCGCTGCAAATAGCGGCGAAGAATGCCACCCCGAGCCGGAAGTACGTCGACCAAATGATCATGGACCCGAACACGAAACCTTCGTGGAAGCCGGTGCTCGAGTCTTGCAAGGCTAACTTCGACATGGCGGCATGGCAGTTCTTGACGGCGAGCCGCGAGCTCTCGGTCGACGCAATGACTGCAAATTACGACGTTCGGATGGCCTCCGACGAGATCTACGCCTGCTTGAGGTCCATGAGAGACAGCAAGCAGGATATTCCGCCGTTGGTCGCCGCCTGCTATCGCGTTAAAGCTCACGTTACCATCGGCGATGCCGTCACCAATAGGTGGTGACGACGAGCATGGATTGAAGTTTGTCTGACGATGCGCAGCAGCGCGCCTGAGGAGCATTGACGAGGGCGGATTATGTTTCTGTAATAAGAACAATTTTCTTGTTGAATGCTTTGACAGTATATGTGCGATTGCCACAAGAATATTTCTACTTAGCAAAGCAGCCATGTTGAATGCTTTGACAGTATATGTGAGATCCAATGAGACCACCGTTAGTACATGATTTATTATTTAAATATTCTAACAAATTTCATAAATGATAAGCTGTGATGCAGAAGATATGATTCGTGGAAAACAGTTGGTTTATATGCATATCAACGTCTTCTTGAATAATTATCGATGTCTTGCATGGAGAGGAATCGACATTATGCTATATTCATTCATTGAATTTATAGTTTTAGTGAGGACATTACTCGTCACCCGGACAAATCCACTATTTTTCGCATCTTCGCCAGCTTCACGCCCAAGTCCATAACCCGACCTTGAGCTCCTTCACTAACTTGGCTAGCCAATTCATGGAGTTGTCCATTCTTCCAAGGCAACAATTTAGGGAGAATTAATACTATCTGTAGAGCTCAAGAAAGTAAATTAATATGAGTTAAATTGATTGATTTAGCACAAAATCGTCACACCAATAACACGAGGTCATGAATCTTGATTCGTTAAACATGTGATACGATGTAAAATTCTTAGATGTTCTTTTTATTTTTTATACAAATCTTATCAGATCTTAAATCTTGTACCACGAAGCGAAAGTAGTTCTGTTTTTCTTTATCTTTTTTTCCGAAGGACGAATTAATTAGTACTTGCTTGGAAATTTCTAGAATTAACTCATGGTATCATCCTACTTTAATACCGCGAAAAATCATAAGTTAGTACAACCGTGACAAAAAAAAGGGTAAAACTCCAAACCGATACACCTATCAATTGCCTCGTATTATGTTATTTAACTCGACAATTTAATTGTAAAATTTAAATAAAAAATAACCAAAGATAAATCTTTTACAGGTATATAAGTTTAAGATTTTTTATGGTGAAAATATTAATTTAGAATAAAACAACAAAATTGTCACACCAATGACACGGGGTCTTGAGTCTTGATTTGTCAAACATGTGATACCATGTAAAATTCTTAGCTGTTATTTTTATTTTCTATACAAATCTTATCATATCTCAAATCTTTTACCATGAAGTGAGAGTAGTCCTGTTTTGCTTTTTCTTTTCTTTTTTTTCCAAAGGACGAATTTATTAGTACTTGCTTGAAAATTTCTAGAATTAACTCATGATACCGTCCTACTTTAATATCACGAAAAATTATAAATTAATACACCCGAGATAAACAAAGGGCAAAATTCCAAATCGATACATTTCTCAATTGCCTCATATAATATCATTTAACTTATCAATTTGACAGTAAAATTTAAACAAAAAATAACAGATGATAAATTTGTCACGAGTATATATGTTTAAGATTTTTTATGATGAAAAAAATTAATTTGAAATAAATTTATTTTATGCATATCGATTTAGGAATTTTTGTGGCATTGACCCTTATGCATATTTCCAACTTCTTTCGGGTACGAAGACTCAGTTCTATTTCTTCTCCCCCTCTTTTAATATTCCACGCAAAACAGCTGGACCCATTAAAGCATTTCCGACCCATCTCACGTTCCAACCTTTGAAAACAACAGAAATAAGTGCACATCTCCGCCAAGGTCAATGCGGCCCCGGTCGGTACGGCATCGCGTAGCTACCGGGGCAGGGGGAGACTCGGGAGCCAGATCCGCCTCCGGTTCGACCTCGCGATCGCGTCGAAACGCAGCATGGTTATGATATCGAGTCCCGACCCGGAATGTCTGTCGCTTTCCGGGTCGGTTTCTCGGATTTTATAATAGGACACCGAGATTGATAGGGTGATCATGTATCAATGAAGTATTAAAGAAAGTCAATCAGGGAATTTGGTATCGTGGAACAAACAGCTGGACTCGTAAGGTTTGAAGAACGCGCAAGCGCCGCTGCTGGAATCTGCTCTCTTGATTGATTGGCCTTTGCACGTCACTTCGTGGCCCCCAAAAATGGGAAAGGGAGAAAAAAAAAAAAAAAAATCTGCCGGCTTATCACTATCCTCCCTAAAAAAATAAAATTTGATTATTTATCAGTCTCGATGTTTCGATAACGACGTCGTGTATGGAGGCCGAATTCTGAGTATCGGCTTGTAGTCGGTGCTTTTTTTGGCGATGCATGGAGAGGTCGAGCCGCGTCCCGGACTCGGGGCTTTTTTTTTTTTTTTTTTTGTGGGATGTGCCGTGATGAAAGAGGGAGACTCCGAATGTGCCTCGCGAAGTTGTTCATTATTATTGATTGAATGATGGATCGATGTGTTCCCCACTTCCACCTTCGCTACGTGATTGCCATGATGTGATTTTGGGATTTTGCTCCTATTGGCTTCCCATTTTTTCAGTTTTATATGGTCGGCAATTATAACTTTTAATATAGAAACCTTATTAAAGAAATGTATAAGTTATGTTAAGGGCAAAAAAAAAAAAAAACCCTTTTGATTTTTTTTATAAACGAAATGAAATTCCAACTCAATTCCTTTGCTTAATAAATGCTCACTTGTCGGTCCATCTCATGAAAAAGCACACCACATGGTAATTGACTCGACGGAAAGATTGCATTAAATGGATTTTATTAAAATTCAAAGCCCAGATAAAACAAGAAGAAAACTTAAAAACGACACTGAATATCGAAAAATAAAACAAAATTTTGAAAATCACAGATGTTATCAACCGCTTAGTTTAAGTCCTGCCACCATAAAAGGATTTTTTGAAATTATAGAATTTTATGATGAGGAGAATTAAAATGTTAATTCCAACGGTCAAGATTTGTCTTTTGGGCCTCTGACAGGTCAACCCAAACTGGTGGTTGTCAGGTCTCCCTCACCAGCAAGTATACTTCCCTTTATAAGTCTCCCAAGCTTGGTCCCATATTCATCATCCACCCATCATCACCGAAGACGCAAGAACCAGAACTCCAATGGCCAATCTCAAAACCTTGGTGATCTGCGCAGTCCTGATCGCCGCCGTCGCCGCCGCCCTCTCCTCCGCCGCCGACGCCCAACTGAGCGAGGCCGGCCACCTCGGGTTCGTGCCCGCCGTCGGATCGCGGCGGTGCGAGGGCTCCCTGGCGGAGTGCCTGTCTGAGGAGGAGGAGTTCGCGATGGACTCCGAGTCGAGCCGGCGCATCCTGGCGTCCAGCAGGTACATCAGCTACGGCGCGCTGCAACGGAACAGCGTGCCCTGCTCCCGCCGCGGCGCCTCCTACTACAACTGCCGGCCCGGGGCGTCATCGAACCCGTACTCCCGCGGCTGCAGCACCATCACCAGGTGCAGGAGCTGAAGCTTTTGCAGAGGAAAGATTCACCTCAAACATTCTCCGTCTGTTCTTCTTCTTCTTCTTCTTCTCTTCCGAAGGAGATTACTTTGTGGATTTTGATGATGGGTTATACATATCTTGATTTGTTTTTCTTTCTTTTCTTATGTTCTTGATGATGATAAAAAGTTCAATGTAGCAGCAGAAGCTGTGTGTGTCTTTTGGAGTCTTTGAGAGTTTTTGACTCTCTGATATACTGAAATGAAATAAGAATACAGGAAGAAAGAGAGATCTGTTGTTCTTGAGCTTGGAATGATTCTTTCTGAGATCCAGCATGTTTTCGGGGATGAACCTTTGCTCAACTCGCGAGTTCGAATGCGAACGAATCGCCCGATAGCCCGCGTAGGACGAAGTTCTAGCGACGGTACCGACCGGGGTCGACTGGTGAGCTATCTGCTTGCGAATGACTGTCTGAAACTGGAGCTCCCGGAGCTCGACATGCCGGTTTCCAGACTAAAAATGCGAGTTCGAGAACTTTGGAACTGGGATTTCGAAGCTGTTACTCGCACGCGCTCCATCCATCGGCGATCGATGCCGATTCAATGGTCGCCGGGATTGAATTCTCCGGCGCATTTTCCGATTTGAAATTGGGTTTTTCTGCAAGATGAAGCTGTAACTTTCAGTCTTCTTTGCCGTGCGCATGAGAAGAGGTCGTCACGTTCATGTCGCTTTAAGAGAGATGATTATGAAATTCGCAGCGATTAGTGATGGTGAGCTGGCACGACTTCGATTATGAGTCCATAATACATCACAGCCGAAAAAAAAAAAAAACACAAAAGTGTGTGGCCCCCACTTTACGGAAATTCAATTTATTTGTTTTTCTTATGAAACGCAAATACAAAGTCCGAAAATGTACAATTTTTCAAAATAAGGCAAATACCACAAAAAAATCTAAGTTATGTCACTTGTGACAATTTTATCATAAATATTTTTGTGCCACTAAAAACTTCAAATTATACTACTTGTAATAATTTTACCCTAAATTTTTTTTTTGCGCTACTAAAAACCTCAAATTATGCTATTTATGACAATTTTACTTTAAACTTTTCTTTGTGTTACAAAAGATCCAAAACTATACTACTTATGACAAATTTACCATATATTTTTTGACCGAAGGGCATTTTCTTTTTTTCTTTTCTTTTTCCTTCTCCTTCTTCCCTCTGCCATGGCCGACAGAGGGAAGCTGGCAATGGATGCCCTCACCCGCCCTCACTAGATTCGATGAGGGCAACCCTCGCCTGATGTTGATGAGGGCCACCCGAGTCTTGCTAGATCCGGCGAGGGCGACCCTAGTCTAGATCAAGCGACCTCACCCGACATCAGTGAGAGCCGCCCTCGCCTTGCCCAACTTTGATGTTGGCGAGGGCGGCCATCACCAGCTTCCCTTTGCCATGGCCGACAAAGGGAAGGAAGGAGAAGGAAAAAAAAGGATGAAAATACCTTTCAGCAAAAAAAAAATATTTGGTAAATTTGTTTAAAATGACATAGTTTGGAATTTTTTTATGATATAAAGAAAAGTTCATGATAAAATTGTCACAAATGGCATAATTTAATATTTTTAATGGCACAAAAAATGTTTAAGATAAAATTGTCATAAGTGGCATAGTTTAAAATTTTTAGTGGCACAAAAAAATGTTAGGATAAAATTATTATAAGTAGTATAGTTTATGGTTTATGATGATATTTACCCTTCAAAATATGAATTACCATCGACGGCACCATGCCTAAAATTTGAATTCCTAATGTGAAAAAGTCAACAGCTCAAATCAGGCCACGATAGTAGACCAAACCCCGAGGCCCGACTGATGGAATGCTATGCAAGGTACATTCCATGGACAGAGTGCGAATGAAGTTAAAGCTAAGAAGGATCCCTCCATCGAGGAATGACTTTTGTTAATGAATCGAGAGCGGTTATGGATTTATTCCTACCGTAGCATTTATTAGGTTCATTGGAAGATGTAGGAAAAATAAAAAAGCAAGATGATATGGATCATAAAATTGTAACGACACATTAATTTTCCACCCTTAAGGAATGAAGACGAGGAGATTATTGTAAAATACCGATTTAGATTGGATTTTGCTTGAAGTGTGAATTTGAACTTTGCATTTTATTAGGTTTCCAAATTCCAATGTCCATCTTGGATTATTAAAGCATTCCAGTCATTTTTTTTTAGCATTTTTTTTACTTTTGGTACGCACTTCGATCCATCTATTTAGTAGTTACCGTTAGATTTTAGTTATCGAGCAAACATGACCTCCGTGGATTTAGGCCATTTGTTCTAATTTCATAAAATGTCACGCATTCCTTATTGTTTCAAATTTACTATTTGTGCGCTATTTAGTAATTTGAATTTCGAAAGGTCCTTGAAAATTCAAGATCATGTTAACATCATTTACTTTTGATTCAAAGATGTCTCTGCCAATTTAGTTGGTCATCAATCATTCTTTCAATCTTGCTCTTGTCCCGAGATTCTTGTAAATGATTCATATCTAAAAATAAGTCGGTAACTCCATATATTTCGATGATCAATATGATAGTAATCATTTTGAAGCATGCATCATGTCATCTGTTGGTGTGATGCATGACTATCGTTAATATAACTTGTTATGTTGTTATAATCAACTCGCTTGCTTCTTTTGATAGAAGCCATTGTGCATGTGTTATCGAGAGCTGTGCACGGCATTGGATGCGTACGGCGCTCACCTTATATTTTTGGCGAAAACATAGTGTTCTTGGTTCATCGGACTAGGATCGTCCGACTAAAAAAAAAAAAAAAAAAGGATTGACTTCTCTATTTTTCAATGATGAATTTCCATTTTTCCAAGCCCAAGAGGCCTATGATTTCGTCGGAAAGCTGGCCCAAATTGTCGAGATTTCCAAGTGAGCTGAATATGCAATCGAGCAAGAGTGTTGTTGGGCCACGGGCCCATGGCCTTATGATGGGCTCTTAAACTTCACATCGGGACGTTGTTGTAGCCTCTCTCCTCCTCCTCCTCCTCCTCCTCCTCCTCCTTTTCTCGTTCTATTTAGTCAAGAACTTTACCGTTAATTTCTCTAGGTATCTCCATGAGGTCATATAATTATTTTTTTCTAGTGGGAGTTCATAGGTTAGTTGAATTCCAAGAAGTTCTCACTTAGAACTTAAAATTTGTACAAATTAAATAAGTTAATGATGGTAGAACGATCGTACGTTGAAACTAATTGGGAATATAGTGAATTTTCGTTTCGATATCTTTTGTTAAATTATCATTAACTTATTTGTCTTTACTGTAAATTAAATATGTGTGTAAATGTGAAATTGTGGTAATATTGATGTTGCGTTTATCATGTCAATGTGTAATAGCAATTAATTATGGCTACGACATTCAAGACCATTGTGGCTTCCCTCAATAAGGGTGAGAAGTTGAACGATAACAATTATGATATTTGGCATTGAAATATCGAGTACATCTTTGAAGAACAAGAGGTTTTGAAAACCCAAAAAATGTGCTTTGTCAGACAACCATGAGACCTCAGCAAGCTCATCATCGTCTTGATTATCATGATCTTGCCCATTATTAGCAAGGATTACAATTGCCTAGTTTACTTTGGCGTTTATCAATCCCTAAACAACCCATCTCCAGTGCCAACGCACAGACTCGAGACCCCACCAGACCCATCGATTTGGCTTGCACTCGTACGAGTCCTCTGTAATTTCAACAAGTGTAGCCACACTCTTCCCTACATCTTCATTTTTTTTTCCATATGGTCCGCTCTTACTTTATCTAGTGCACATATATTCACCATGTTCGGTCTGTATCACTTGTACTACAATATTAGCCCAAAGTCCTATCGATTCCTATTCTATACTATCATTTTCAATTAATGTCATATCGATCTCAAAATTCTTCCATTGCATCTCAATATTAGATTAAGAGTGTGCATGATACAATTTTTGTTATGGAAATTGATTTTTTTTATTTATTTTTATTCCCCGAATGAGTTTCCGAGACAAAAAAATGCATTTATAAATGATATAAAATTTATGTTCTCAAATATAAATTTGTTTGACAACAATATAAAATTTCTCATTCTTAAATGGTGGTAGGAGGTTACTGACAACGGCCAATGATTGGCAATAAGGGGCGGATGGGCAGGTGGGCGATAATAAGAGAGAGTAATGAGAATATATTTCATTTCTCACTTTTGTTCTAGAAATACAAAAATAACAAATTTTAATTTCTGATTTCTATTTCAAATTTATTTTTGGAGAATAAATTTGTTTTAAAAATAGAAAAATGAAATTGTAATACCAAACGAATTTATGTTCCAAACCTATACTCGAGAATAAAAAATAGAGAAACGGAGATACAAGATTTTTGTCATGCATGGCCTAATTCATATACTGTAACAAGTGTAAAATCTCAAAATAGTTCAGCATGTTTAGATCATAAACCTACCCCAACTCACTTCGCTTTTCTTTCGCGAGCAAACCTACCCCGGACCCATCGAGCAAATGGAAATGTTTCATCAGCCCTGTGAATCTGCAAAAAGTCCCACATGCTAAAGAAAAAAAAGGACACCAGTCGATCTATTTTTATAGTTTTATATAGTGTGAACACAAAATATCGAAAGTATAATCTAAAGTGAAAAAAACAATAAAAACAAGACAAAGACGAATGGGGCCACTTGTGAAAAGCCAAATAAAAAGACTAAAAATCTAAAAGCTACGACAAATTGGGCCCGCATTAAAATGATTGCACAAGACATTAGTGTGTTCAAATATTGTCTTCATACTCTTTTAGGGCACTAGATGACACAACTTGCCCTGATAAAGTAATCCTACTTTACTTCATCATGACACATTGATCGGATTAGAGATAGCCCTCGATGTGAAATGTCTATATCCATCTCCATGCCTCGAAAGAAAAAAATCTTGACATTTATTCCTAACAATAAGTCTAAGGCTTACCTTATTCTTCCTGTCCTTGTCAACTTTTCGAGGGACCAGCAATCCTAAAATGAGTGTTGATGAGAGCATCGTAACGTTCAAGTGACTTTGGTTCAAGCTGTTCCAACGTGAAATTTCTTACCTGCATTATTTTTTTTTAGTTTATTGCCAAATATTCACATGTAACTTTTTTTTCCCGTCCGTCATTCACACTAGGTAGATTAAAAGCCATCTCGACAGATTTTGTTATCTCAAAGTAATGAAATGATGAAATCGAACTTAGTCTAGACACAATACTGAACATTTAGTAATATTCAATGATTTATATTGAATAAATTAAAAACGCATGGATAACATAACGCGTGGGATTAAAATTTAGGGACTACTAATATTAACTCTCCAAAACGAGTAGATGAGTAATCAATTTTTGTCATTGGGTCTTCTTTTTCCCTCATTTAATTCGCATTTGTTCTTTTTCTTATAGTAATCTACTTACTTGTGCCGACGTGGTTAGATCTGTCAAATGTCAACAGGTTTTTTCATTATTTACTATTATAATTGATATTTATCTTCTGTATTACCAGTATTTTAGTTAATTCATCATCATTGCATTTTTAATTTTTAATAATTTTCATAATTAAGAGCAAATGAAACATTTGTATAAAAAAAATGAGATGAAAAATAGGTTTAATGCAATGAAAAATTTCAAATTGATATGTTTATGATAAATTTGTTCAAATGAATTCTTTAACCAAAACTCTCAAATTAGTACACTTATAGAAAATTTACCTTCCATTAATTTTCGTTAAATTTTACCATAAAATTACCGAGTTTGATGACATATACTAATTTGGAATTTTACCTTACGTTTGTAGTTTCTTATTTTTGTGGTATTAATTAAATTCAATGGAAATTGACATATGGTAAATATATCACATATATACTAATTTGGCGATTTTTTATGGTTAAAAATTAGTCTACGATAAATTTATCACATAAGTATAAGTTTAGGGTTTTTAATGATCAAAAATTTAATTTGAAATAAATTTATTATAAATATATTAATTTAAGTTTTTCATAGTATTAACTGATAAATATATACTCCGATTCCTTTAAAAATCATGTGCACTATACATTCTAATGAAAAGAAAAAACAAAAATTAAGGCAAGTATTGGGAGACAGTTCAACAAAGTTAGCTACCTTCACCCGTGATTGGCCCGACATCTCGTGCACCCCTCGGGTGCCCAATCGAATCGGAGGAGAGCAAGCCGTCAACATCTCCGCGCCACGTGGCGGCATCTGACGAGCCTCGCTCGCCCCTTCTAAAACCATCCACACCTTGCCACCGGTCCCCCCGATGACGTCAATTCCTTCGCCTCCCCCCCGACGACGTCACCGTCAAGCCCAAGGCGACGCGTCTGTCTGCCTTGCCTTAACGGGGAGAAAATATTGAGTGTGTTTAAAACTCCACGTAGGATGGTGCAGCATACCATTCAATTGTTGACACGTGTCCATCCGGTCCATCCTGTCTTCCTTTTCTCTCTCTGTGTCAGATCCGGGCCCACATCTCTCACATCAACAGCAGACTCTTCCTCTCCCCTTTCCTCTCTCCTCTCTCCTCTCTCCGTTCCTTTACGGAGGAAAAAAAGAAGTTAAAAATCGATCTGCTTGAGGAGCGACGGCGGGGCTCGGGGAGGCGACGGCGGCGTCGGCGTCGGCGTCGGCGAGCAGGGGGCGCTTCGCGGAGAAAAGAGAGAGCAGAGTGGAGGTCGCGAAAAGTGAGGGGCTCGTGAAGAGCGAGAGAAAAACGCGACGGCGCAGACGGGACCGACGGCAGAGGCGGAGGCGGGGGCATCGGCTCGTGGTTCGCTCTCAAAGACGCGCTTCTTCGCGGAGGAAAGAGAGTGGAGTGTTGAAGACGGGGAGAGAGGAGAGACGACGGGACGAAGAACGGGACGAAGAGGAGAGAGAATAGAGAGGGTCTGCTGTTGATGCGAGAGATGTGGGCTCGGATCTGACACGGAGAGAGAGAAGGGAGACAGCGTGGACGGTGGAGTTTTAAACACACCCAATATTTTCTCCTTAACGGGGGGCGGGTCAACGCCGTCCGTGCGTTCCGCACGCGGTTATCTCGATTTAGATTCGGGCTCATCCGCTCGGCGTATAAATAGGGGCGAACCTATTCCGTGAACTTCCATTCCAGCTCGGAATCCCATCTTTTATACCGTCGCATCGAATCGGCGTTCTCTGCATATTTACCGGCGTTCGTCCGATCATCATCATCAACCAAGCGTTCGAATTCAGGTCTTGCCGATGGCGGAAGGCGATCTCAGGAAGCAGCAGGAGATGGTGAGTTCCGTTCTCCGATCCCCCCCAAATTCTCCTTTGCAGGAGAGAATTCGGCGAATTCGGCGTCGGTTTCGAGGCTGACCTTGAGGTTTTTGTTGGGTTTCGTGTCTGATCGCGGATGATTGGCTGTGTTTTCTTGTTTCTTTTTTGGTTTGTGGGATCTGGTTCGGTGGGGAGAGTTGCTGGGTTTTTGGATTCTGATTCATGTTTTTTTGAGGCGGCTGGAGATGATCTGCGTTGTTTTTTCCTTTTCTTTTGGTTGGATATGGACGTTGAATCGAGTGTTTTCTGGGGTGATTTGTTTGTGGTCGAGGATCGATGTCTCGAAACGACACGGGACCCGGAATGTTTGCCAAAGCTGGTGACTTTGCATTCCGGCGTGGTTGTTCTTCGCGTCTCGCGTCAATTCGCGTGAATGCGAAGAGCACGGGAAATGGGTGTTTGCATTGGAACATTTTACGAGTTTTTCGGTTCGAGAGTATATGGAAACTCGCTTCAAATTCGTATCTTTTTCGTTGGCTGAAATCGGCAACGTGTTTGATGATTCTAGTGTATATGGCGGTAGCATTCTGAAATTGACATTGTGCATCTTTTTATTAACAGTCCAAGGAAGAGGAGGAGAGGCTGAAGTACCTCGAGTTTGTGCAAGTAGCTGCAGTCCACGCTGCGCTGTGCTTTTTGAATGTGTATGCTTATGCCAAGGAGCGGTCCGGTCCCTTGAAGTCTGGAGCGGAAACCGTTGAGGGAACGGTCAAGACTGTGGTCGGACCCGTTTACGATAAGTTCCATGATGTCCCGATTGAGGTCCTCAAGTTTGTTGACCGCAAGGTTCGTTTCTTTCTCATCGATTTTCTGTGATTTGATGGACAATGTTTTGCTCCATTGCTGCAATTGTGTTCTCTTTACAACCATCAGTTCATTCCGATAAAATATAAATCATGTATAGGATGCAGTGAGGATGTTGGGGTCTTCTGACTGAGAATTCATGGTGGACAAGAGGTGTAATGAACAACACCATGATTCCTTTGATCGGAATGTGATTGTGATAGGCACGTTCGGAAAAAAAGGAGTCAATTTATTCGGATGTCGTAGCTCGATGTGAAATTTTGGGTGCATTTATTCCCACAGGGGGTTACTGGTTAGTGCACTTAGCAATGTGCAGAGTGCAGGCTTGATGTAGGTGACCGTTCACTCAGGTGGTGAGCTCAACCTTGAGCTTGGTGTATATCTAGGTTTGGGCAAGTGCCTTGTAGTTAAATAAAGTTACTAGTGACGAGGAAGAAGGTAGTTTGAAAATGAAAAACCTTGAACTAAGGTGCTTCATTTCATTAGTTGCTGTGTAATAGGTCGGATTCAGAAGTCTCTGTTGATTAACTAGGTATCATCTGTTTGCATTTTCACGCTAAATGTGCAAGATTGTGCTTGTGCCGTTTGCGTTGTACTGAGTGGAAGTTTTATGTTGCAGATTGACGAGTCAGTGACCAAGATTGACAGCCGTGTACCACCCGTTGTCAAACAAGTTTCTGCCCAGGCCATGTCTGCGGCTCAGCGGGCTCCTGTGGCAGCTCAAGCTATGGCTCATGAAGTCAAGAAGGCTGGTGTGGTCGACACTGCCTCAGGAATCGTCAATTCTGTGTACACTAAGTATGAGCCCACTGCTAAGGAACTGTACTCTAAGTACGAGCCCAAGGTGGAGAAGTGTGCCGGGTCGGCTTGGCGCAAGCTCAATCAGCTTCCCCTCATCCCTCATGTGACACAAGTCGTCGTGCCGACTGCAGCCTATTGCACGGAGAAGTACAACAAGACGGTGCGCAACACCGCAGAGAAAGGGTACAAGGTTTCTGGCTATCTCCCCATCGTCCCCACTGAGAGGATTGCGAAGGTGTTCATGGCTGGCACTCCAGAAATGGAGCCGCTGCTTCCTGCTGGAGGCGAAGCTGAAGTGGTTGCGCATTGATTTCCATACTAAGATGATGGGTTATACATATCTTGATTTGTTTTTCTTTCTCTTATGTTCTTGATGATGATAAAAAGTTCAATGTAGCAGCAGAAGCTGCGTTATTCTTTTGGAGTCCTTTTGAGAGTTTTTTGACTCTGATGTACTGAAATGAAATAAGAATACAGGAAGAAAGAGAGATCTGTTCTTGAGCTTGGAATGATTCTTTCTGAGATCCAGCATGTTTTCGGGGATGAACCTTCGCTCGACTCGCGAGTTCAAATGTGAACGAATCGCCTGATAGCCCCTTGTAGGACGAAGTTCTAGCGACGGTTTCCAACCGGGGTCGACTGTTGAGCTATCTGCTTGCGAATGACTGTCTGAAACTGGAGCTTCCGGAGCTCGACACGCCGGTTTCCGGACTATATGTGAGTTTGAGAACTTTGGAACCGGGATTTCAAGGCCATCGGCGATCGATGCCGATTCAATGGTTGCCAGGATCGAATTCTCCGGCGCATTTTCCGATTTGAATTTGGTTTTTCTGCAAGATGAAGCTGTAACTTTCAGTCTTCTTTGCCGTGCGCATGAGAAGAGGTCGTCACGTTCATGTCGCATTAAGAGAGATGATTATGAAATTCGCAGCGATTAGTGATGGTGAGCTGGCACGACTTCGATTATGGGTCCATAATACATCACCGCCGAAAAATAAAAAAAAAACACAGTGGCCCCCACTTTACAGAAATTCAATTTATTTATTTTTCTTACGAAACGGAAATACAAAGTCCAAAAATGTACAATTTTTCAAAATAGGGCACATACCACAAAATATCTTAAGTTATGTCACTTGTGACAATTTTATCATGAATTTTTTTTGTGCCACTAAAAACTTCAAATTATGCCGCTTGTAATAATTTTACCTTAAAATTTTTTTTTTACATCACCAAAAACCTCAAATTATGCCATTTGTAATAATTTTACTCCAAACTTTTCTTTGTCACAAATTTACCATATACTTTTTAACTGAAGGGTTTTTTTCTTTTGTTTTTCCTTCTCCTTCTTCCCTCTGCCATGGCCAACAGAGGGAAGCTAGCAATGGACGCCCTCACCCGCCCTCACCTGATGCCGATGAGGGCCACCCGAGTTTTGCCAAATCTAGCGAGGGCGACCCTCGTATGATCAGGCGGCCTCGCCTAACACCAGTGAGAGTCGCCCTCGCCTTGCCCAACTTCGACGCTAGCGAGGGTGACCATCACTAGCTTCCCTTTGCCATGGCCGATAAAGGGAAGGAAAGAGAAGGAAAAAAAAAATTGAAAATGAAAAAGCATGAAAATGTCCTTTAGCAAAAAAAAAATGGGGTAAATTTGTTTTAAATAGCATAGTTTGGGAATTTTTATGGTATAAAGAAAAGTTCAAGATAAAATTATCACAAATTGCATAATTTAAGGTTTTTAGTGGCACAAAAAAATGTTTAAGGTAAAATTATCACAAATGGCATGGTTTAAGGTTTTTAGTGGCATAAAAAATGTTTAAGATAAAATTATTACAAGTGGTATAGTTTATGGTTTATGATGGTATATACCCTTCAAAATATGAATTACCATCGAAGGCACCATGCCTAAAATTTGAATTCCTAATGTGAAAAAGTCAACAGCTCAAATCAGGCCACGATAGTAGACCAAACCCCAAGGCCCGACTGATGGAATGCCATGCAAGGCACATTCCATGGACAGAGTGCGAATGAAGTTAAAGCTAAGAAGGATCCCTCCATCGAGGAATGACTTTTGTTAATGAATCGAGAGCGGTTATGGATTTATTCCTACGGTAGCATTCATTAGGTTCATTGGAAGATGTAGGAAGAATAAAAATAAAAAGCGAGACGATCTCGGATCATAAAATTGTAACAACACATTAATTTTTCACCCTTAAGGAATGAAGACGAGGAGATTATTGTAAAATACCGATTTAGATTGGATTTTGCTTAAAGTGTGAATTTGATCTTTGAATTATATTAGGTTTCCAAATTCCAATGTCCATCTTGGATTATAAAAGCATTCCGTCGTATTTTTTGTTAAGCATTTTTTATTTTTTGTACGCATTTCGATCTATCTATTAGTAGTTTAACGTTTGATTTCAGTTATCGAACAAACATGACCTCCATGGATTTAGGCCGTTTGTTCTAATTTCATAAAATTTCATGCATTCCTTATTGTTTCAAATTTACTGTTTGTGCGCTATTTAGTAATTCGAATTTCGAAAGGTCCTTGAGAATTCAAGATCATGTTAACATCATTTACTTTTGATTCAAAGATGTCTTTGCCAATTTAGTTGGTCATCAACCATTCTTTCAATCTTGCTCTTACCTCAAGATTCATATCTAAAAATAAGTCGGTAACTCTATCTATTTGATTATTAATATGATAGTAATCATTTCGAAACATGTATCATGTCATCCGTTGGTGTGATGCGTGACTATCGATAATAACCTGTTATGTTGTTATAACCAACTCGCTTGCTTCTTTTGATAGAAGCCATTGTGCATGTGTTATCGAGAGCTGTGCACGGCATTGGATGCGTACGGCGCTCACCTTATATTTTTCGCGAAAACATAGTGTTCTTGGTTCGTCGGACTAAGGGTCGTCCGACTAAAAAAAAAAAAAACCAGGATTGACTTCTCTATTTTTCAATGATGAATTTCCATTTTTCCAAGCCCAAGAGGCCTATGATTTCGTCGGAAAGCTGGCCCAAATTGTCGAGATTTCCAAGTGAGCTGAATATGCAATCGAGCAAGAGCGTTGTTGGGCCACGGGCCCATGGCCTTATGATGGGCTCTTAAACTTCACATCGGGACGTTGTTGTAGCCTCTCTCCTCCTCCTCCTCCTTTTCTCGTTCTATTTAGTCAAGAACTTTACCATTAATTTCTCTAGGTATCTCCATGAGGTCATATAATTATTTTTTTCTAGTGGGAGTTCGTAGGTTAGTTGAATTCCAAGAAGTTATCACTTAGAACTTAAAATTTGTACAAATTAAATAAGTTAATGATGGTAGAACGATCGCACGTCAAAGCTAATTGGGAATATAGTGAATTTTCGTTTCGATATCTTTTGTTAAATTATCGTTAATTTATTTGTCTTTACTATAAATTAAATATGTGTGTAAATGTGAAATTGTGGTAATATTGATTTTATGTTTATTATGTCAATGTGTAATAGCAATTGATTATAGCTTCGGCATTCAAGACCATTGTGGCCTACCTCAATAAGAGTGAGAAGCCGAATGATGACAATTATAATATTTGGCATTGAAATGTTGAGTACATCTTTAAGGAACAAGCGGTTTTGGAAACCCCAAAAATGTGCATTGTCTTTCTTGGAAGTTTTAGTTCTCTTCCCTAGCCACTCGAAGCCATTCTTCTTCACCGTCAGACAACCATGGGACCTCAACAAGCTCATCATCGTCTTGACTATCATGATATTGCCCATTAGCAAGGATTACAATTGCCTAGTTTACTTTGGCATTTATCAATCTCTGACTAACCCATCCCGAATGCCAACACAAAAACTCGAGACCCCACTAGACCCCTCAATTTGGCTAGCACTTGTACGAGTCCTCTATAACTTCAATATGTGCAGCCACACTCTTCTTTAGAGCTTCGATTTTTTTTTCCCATGGTCCGTACTTAATTTATCTAGTGCACATGTCTTCACCATGTTCGGTCTAGATCACTTGTACTACCAATATTAGCTCAAAGTCCTATGGTTTCCTATTCTATACTATCATCTTCATTAATGTTGGATCGATCTCAAAATTATTCCATTGCATTAGATAGTGGAATTTCTCAATATTAGAATAAGAGTGCGCATGATACAATTCCTGTTACAAAAATTGGCTTTTTCTTTAGCCAAGTTTTTAAAGTAAAATAAGCGTTTGATAATGATATAAAATTTTTGTTCTTAGAATAGAAATTCATTTGACAATAATATACAATTTTTTATTCCAAAGTAGTGGTGAGAGGCAACCAGGGGTGGTTGACGACTGGCAGTGGACAGTGGGCAACGGGTGATAATAAGAGTGAGTAATAAGAAAACTCTTCCTCACTTTTGTTGCACAAATAAAGAAATAAAAAAAATTAACTTTTAATTTCTATTTCAAATTCTATTTCTAGAGAGCAAATTTGTTCTAGAAATAAAAAATAAATTTGTGATACCGAACATATTTATGTTCTAAATTTACTTTTACGAATAGAAAAATAGAGAAATAGAGATACATAAATTTTGTCATGTCTAGCTTAATTCATATATAATACCAAGTGCGAAATCTCAAAATAGTTCAGCATGTCTAGATCATAAACCTACCCCCAACTCACTTCGCTTTTCTTTCGCGAGCAAACCTACCCCAGACCCATCGAGCAAATGGAAATGTTTCATCAGCCTTGTGAATCTGCAAAAAGTTGCACATGCTAAAGAAAAAAAGGACACCGGTCGATCTATTTTTATAGTTTTATATAGTGTGAACGCAAAAATCGAAAGTATAACCTAAAGTCAAAAAAAAGAAAGAAAGACGAATGGGGCCACTTGTGAAAAGCCAAATAAAAAGACTAAAAATATAAAGCTACGACAAATTGGGCCCGCATTAAAATGATTGCACAAGACATTAGTGCGTTCGAATATTGTCTTCATACTCTCATAGGGCACTAGATGACACAACTTGCCCCGATAAAGTCATCCTACTTTACTTCATCATGACACTTTGATCGGATTAGAGATAGCCCTCGATGTGAAATGTCTAGATCCATCTCCATGCCTCGAAAGATAAAATCTCGACACTTATTCCTATCAATAATTCTAAGCCTCACATTACTCTTCCTGTCCTTGTCAACTTGACCGAGTGACTCCGGTTCAAGTCGTTCTAACATGAAATTTCTTACATGCATTATTTTTTCTCCTTTATTGCCAAAAATTCGCATGTAACTTTTTTTTTCCCCATTTATCGTTCATGCTTAGTAGATTAAAAGCTATATCGGCGGATTTTATTAACTCGAATTCACGAAATGATGAACTTGAACTTAGTCTGTAGACTGTACTGAATATTTAGGCATAGTCTATGATTTACATTTAAAAAATTAAATATGCATGGATAGCATAACGCATGGGGTTAAAATTTAGGGACTATTAGTATTAACTCTCCAAAATGAGTAGATGAGTAATCAATTTTTGTCATTGGGTCTTTTTCCCTCATTTAATTCACGTTTGTTCTTTTTCTTATAATAATATGTTTAGTTGTGCCAATGTGGCTAGATTTATCAAATGTTAACGGTTTTTATTATTATTTACTATTATAATTGATATTTATCTTATGCATTACCAGTATTTTGGTTAATTCATCATCATTGCATTTTTAAGTGTAAATAATTTTCATAATTAAGAGCAAATGAAACATTTTTATAAAAAAAAAATAAGATGAAAAATAGGATTAATGCAACAAAAAATTCCAAATTGATATGCTTATGATAAATTTGTCCAAATGAATTCTTTAACCAAAACTCTCAAATTAGTACACTTGTAAAAAATTTACCTTCCATTAATTTTCGTTGAATTTTACCATAAAATTACCGAGTTTGATGATATATACTAATTTGGAATTTTACCTTCCGTTTGTAGTTTCTTATTTTTGTGGTATTAATTAAATTCAATGGAAATTGACATATGGTAAATATATCACATATATACTAATTTGGTGATTTTTATGGTTAAAAATTAGTTTACGATAAATTTATCACATGAGTATAAATTTAGGATTTTTAATGATCAAAAAATTAATTTGAAATAAATTTATCATAAATATATTAATTTAAGTTTTTCATAGTATCAGCTGATAAATATATACTCCGATTCCTTTAAAAATCATGTGCACTACACATTCTAATGAAAAGAAAAAACAAAAATTAAGGCAAGTATTGGGACAGTTCAACAAAGTTAGCTACCTTCACCCGTGATTGGCCCGACATCTCGTGCACCCCTCGGGTGCCCAATCGAATCGGAGGAGAGCAAGCGGTCGACATCTCCGCGCCACGTGGCGGCATCTGACGAGCCTCGCTCGCCCCTTCTAGAACCATCCACACCTCGCCACGCGTCATGTGACGGCGACGACTTCCAGAACGTGCCGCCACCGGTCCCCCCGATGACGTCAATTCCTTCCCCTCCCCCCCGACGACGTCACCGTCAAGCCCAAGGCGACGCGTCCGTTTTGCCTTGCCTTAACCGGGGGGCGGTCAACGCCGTCCGTGCGTTCCGCACGCGGTTATCTCGATTTAGATTCGGGCTCACCGCTCGGCGTATAAATAGGGGCGAGCCTAATTCGTGAACTTACATCCAGCTCGGAATCTCGTCTTTTATACTGTTGCATCGAATCGGCGTTCTCTGCATATTTAACGGCGTTCGTCCGATCATCATCAACCAAGCGTTCGAATTCAGGTCTTGCCGATGGCGGAAGGCGATCTCAGGAAGCAGCAGGAGATGGTGAGTTCCGTTCTCCGACCCCCCCCAACCCCTTCTCTCCTTTGCAGGGGAGAATTCGGCGTCGGTTTCGAGGCTGACCTTGAGGTTTTTGTGGGGTTTCGTGTCTGATCGCGGATGATTGGCTGTGTTTTCTTGTTTCTTTTTTCGTTTGTGGGATCTGGTTTGGTGGGGAGAGTTGCTGGGTTTTTGGATTCTGAGTCATGATTTTTTGAGGCGGCTGGAGATGATCTGCGTCGTTTTTTCCTTTTCTTTTGGTTGAATATGGACGTTGAATCGACTGTTTTCTGGGGCGATTTGGTTGTGGTCGAGGATCGATGTCTCGAAATGACACGGGACCCGGAAGCTTTGCCAAAGCTGGTGACTTTGCATTCCGGCGTGGTTGTTCTTCGCGTCTCGCGTCAATTCGCGTGAATGCGAAGAGCACGGGAAATGGGTGTTTGCATTGGAACATTTTACGAGTTTTTCGGTTCGAGAGTATACGGGAACTCGCTTCAAATTCGTATCTTTTTCGTTGGCTGAAATCAGCAACGTGTTTGATGATTCTAGTGTATATGGCGGTAGCATTCTGAAATTGACATTGTGCATCTTTTTTTTAACAGTCCAAGGAAGAGGAGGAGAGGCTGAAGTACCTCGAGTTTGTGCAAGTAGCTGCAGTCCACGCTGCGCTGTGCTTTTTGAATGTGTATGCTTATGCCAAGGAGCGGTCCGGTCCCTTGAAGTCTGGAGTGGAAACCGTCGAGGGAACGGTCAAGACTGTGGTCGGACCTGTTTATGATAAGTTCCATGATGTCCCGATTGAGGTCCTCAAGTTTGTTGACCGCAAGGTTCGTTTCTTTCTCATTGATTTTCCGTGATTTGATGGACAATGTTTTGCTCCATTGCCGCAAGTTTGTTCTCTTTACAACCATCAGTTCATTCCGATAAATATAAATTGTATATAGGATGCAGTGAGGATGTTGGGGTCTTCTGACTGAGAATTCATGGTGGACAAGAGGTGTAATGAACAACACCATGATTCCTTTGATCGGAATGTGATTGTGATAGGCACGTTAGGAAAAAAAGGAGTCAATTTATTTGGATGTCGTAGCTCGATCTGAAATTTCAGGTGCATTTATTCCCACAGGGGGTTACTGGTTAGTGCACTTAGCAATGTGCAGAGTGCAGGCTTGATATAGGTGACCGTTCACTCAGGTGGTGAGCTCAACCTTGAGCTTGGTGTATATCTAGGTTTGGGCAAGTGCCTTGTAGTTGAATAAAGTTACTAGTGACGAGGAAGAAGGTAGTTTGAAAATGAAAAACCTTGAACTAAGGTGCTTCATTTCATTAGTTGCTGTGTAATAGGTCGGATTCAGAAGTCTCTGTTGATTAACTAGGTATCATCTGTTTGCATTTTCACACTAAATGTGCAATATTGTGCTTGTGCCGTTTGCGTTGTACTGAGTGGAAGTGTTATGTTGCAGATTGACGAGTCAGTGACCAAGATTGACAGCCGTGTACCACCCGTTGTCAAACAAGTTTCTGCCCAGGCCAGGTCTGCGGCTCAGCAGGCTCCTGTGGCAGCTCAAGCTATGGCTCATGAAGTCAAGAGGGCCGGTGTGGTCGACACTGCCTCAGGAATCGCCAAGTCTGTGTACACTAAGTATGAGCCCACTGCTAAGGAACTGTACTCTAAGTACGAGCCCAAGGTGGAGAAGTGTGCCGTGTCGGCTTGGCGCAAGCTCAATCAGCTTCCCCTCATCCCTCATGTGACGCAAGTCGTCATGCCGACTGCAGCCTATTGCACCGAGAAGTACAACGAGACGGTGCGCAACACCGCAGAGAAAGGGTACAAGGTTTCTGGCTATCTTCCCATCGTCCCCACCGAGAGGATTGCGAAGGTGTTCATGGCTGGCACTCCAGAAATGGAGCCGCTGCTTCCTGCTGGAGGCGAAGCTGAAGTGGTTGCACATTGATTTCCATACTAAGATTATTGATCTTATATTCGGCAGTTGCCTGATTGAAATTGTTGATGGTGTCTGTGGACCTTTGGTTCATTATAACTTATAGCAGCTGCTGATATTTGTTAAGGGTCTCATCTGAATGTTCGTTCTGCATGAGAAGTTATATTGTTTGTTTTGTTGTGTTGTGTTATTGGGTTGTTCGATATACCTTTTGTATATAGTCCATCCCCTTTTTGACTCGCTTAGCCGGCTTTGAATGATTATATCCAATTTCTTACTTTGAACCTTATTAGCAGAATAGATATCTGAAACTGGGCTCTCGGGAAATGCTGCTCTGTCTGCATTACGATGCCCGATTTTCGCATGAGCTCGTCGCTCGTTTAGATGGAATCATTTCTGTTCTCTGCATCGACACATGAGCATGGCCTTGAAGTAAAACACTTACGGAAATTCGAAAGCTGAGTGTGTCGGAGCAATGAGGGACCTTTCCCAGAGTTGTGACATGCGACTTTGGTATCCTTGATCTTCAGCTGAAAGTTCTTGGAGCTGATAGCGACCGAACATCCTGTTCATATTGATAGTCAAGTCAAGTCGGGGCAGGGTAAGTCGGGATCGTTTCTGAATATTTGGCATTGAATCTTTACCATAGTCAGTAAGATCCTTACAAGCCCTGTTTGAAAGCTGTCACGATCCCCAGGAAGATAATGCAGCTCATTCGGTAGAAGCAAAGGCAGGCTCTCCTCCTCCTCATATCTGCAGTCGCTTATTTTGGTGGGAGACGGGGGCAGTAGAAAAATCCTATACAAGCTCTCTTTCTGACGTTTGTTAAGAAAATTATCAAATATATATTTGAGATTTCTTGAGCATAATCCCAGGGCCCTGCTCCCAGCCTCGGGCACGCTAGCCTGGCTGCCGGAAAGGGACTCGAGCCTGGCGATAGAAGACCCGGGTTTGGGCACTGGCGACCCGGGCATCAGAGCCGGGTACTCGAGCGCGGGAGTCGGGTCCCTGGGCAAAATTCGGACCCAGAGTGTACTTGGGCATGGGAGTGGATAATTTGGGCA
This sequence comes from Corymbia maculata, assembly GCA_014182735.1. Classification (NCBI taxonomy): domain Eukaryota; kingdom Viridiplantae; phylum Streptophyta; class Magnoliopsida; order Myrtales; family Myrtaceae; genus Corymbia; species Corymbia maculata. The sequence continues at coordinate 22,578,910 of CM024683.1, read as the reverse complement.
TAGATGCGAGGAACTCGGGTCTAGCCTTCGGGGGTCCTTAGCCCTACACCGAGAGATCTGGGCATAAGTGTCGGATCTTGAGTCCAAGCGTTGTAATCCAATCATATTCTAGAAAAAGAAACATTTCTTATTATGAACAGAGAACGTGATGTTCCCGAACTTCAGCATCTTTTCCGAAAATCACGAAATCTGTTTTTGTTGAGAATAATTTTTCTAGTAATCCACTAATGAGATGGACACCAGGCTTGTATACCCTGCAGGTCGTGGCCCTCGTGGGCACGCACGGTTCCCCTCCTCCTCCTCGCCACCACTGCCGTCGCCGCCTCCGTCATCTCCAATCCCCAGAGCTGCTCCGTCCGGCCTCCTCTCCCTCCTCGGCCCCACCGCCACCGCCACCGCCTGCTCCTCCTCCTCCTCCTCTTCCTCCTCAGTCAGCCCTGTCGTCGCCGATAGGCCCCGGTCCTGCTTCAAGTTCCTGATCACTCTCTCCTCCTCCTCCGACGGAGCTTTGATATCCACAGAGAGAGAGAGAAAGAAAGCGAAAGCGGTGATCTTTGGCTTGGTTCGTCAGTCCTCGCAGCAGAATCATAATCTCCCTGCTATTCTAGATCGGCGAGCACCGCTGCAGCGTGTCCATCATCGATTTGCCTATTTTGCTGCGGTGTTCATAAACATCCATGCAGTTTCTTTGTATATTTCCCCGCGTTTTTCCTCTGACCCTCCGGTTTTTACATATATTCCTGCGGTTTTATGCGGCTTTTTCATCTGTCCCTGCGGTTTTATCAGAAGTCCAACCAGAAACATCGCGTTGAGAGCTTCCAGATTTTCCTCTTTTTCGCAGGATCGTTGCCGAGAGCACTTCCTGTCGCCATGTTCACTGTTGAGCTCGTCCTTGAACCGAGCCATCCCGCAAGTTTCTGTTGTGTTTGTTCTTTCACGTGGCCGTGGCTATGCACGCCATCATGGAGCCGGTTGCGATCTATTGCATTTGGTCCAAATTCGGAAAGTAAATTTTCAAGTTAGGCAAGATCCTTATCTTTATCTATTTTGAAATACTAAGTTGTTGTTTTGAGTTGATTGATATCTTAAGAAATCACTATAAGTTAGGAGACTTCACAACATGCCTAGCCGTTTGATCTCTAACTATCAGATATTGTTGGAGATTATAGATTTGAGAAAAGTCTTTTTAGTTTATTGAAGTATTATACTAAGAGACGTTAAGTTTCAAAGCTCAATAGTGTTACTTTTAATGTAGAGGAACCTAAAGTTTATATATATGCATGTTATTGGGCTCCAGTCCAATCCATATGGATCCAAATAATCACGGTTTTAGCTATTGGGTTTGTATGTAAACATATTATTTGAACTATATTAACAATATATCCAACAATTTGCTTCTATGTTCATCATATAGCACAATCCAATACGGTAGTCAATGTAATGTTCAAACAAACAAGAATAATCCAGATTTAGTCCAAGACAATTAACTAAAATTGATCAAAGAGCTTTTCAGCGATAAAGTATTAAAACTCAATCATCATTTGCAATCCAAATAAGTGAATCATCCTTATCATAAATCTGTTCTGAGATCAACTATTTAAAATAAGTATTGGGAGTTTTAGATTTATTCTAAACTCATCCAAATCCCAACACCTAAAATAAATCTTAGACTCAGTTCATAACCAACATATGCATAATAGTCAAGTATAAATAGGCCAGTCAAAATAGTCAAAGGCCTTACAAATATAATAAACAAGTATAATAATATTCACAAAATAAATATAGCAAAATACAAGTCTCAAGTAAATTGACTCCATCAAAATAGGCAATAACAGGTAAACTGTCAAGTTTCCACACACTCTAAATGATATATATATATATATATATATATATATATATATATTCATTTATCAAGTAAGTCATCTTTGTCAAGATCCCACTCATTAAGCTCTTCTTCATCTCTGCCATCCTCTGTAGAATGTCAAAGATGAATTTTATATTATTATGAATTCAATCATTTAAATAAAAACTTAACGTCGTTCTATCAGGTAGAGAAGAACATATATTGATATCATAATGTATCATAATATTATATTCATAAGCATCAAGCCAGTTTCATAAATTATATTATAAGCAAAATCTAAATAATGTGATTTACAAAGAGTCATCAACTTAAGTTTATTTGTAAGAGAACAATTATTGTCTAGTTTCAAAGAACATGACCAATAGTTAAGTCACTTACAATAATCTAGTGATGTAATATCAAGTTTCAATTAAGAACACAACCAGTAGGCTTCTTATGTAAACAACTATTTATATATTTCAATTTGGAATGTCACAATTACTAATTCCCTAAAGTCAAATAATCTAGCATTAAGTTTGAATGAGATCATTTAATAAAAATGATAGTCCAACCTAGTTGAATTGTATCATTAAGTTTAGAATGGCACAAGCTTCCTTGATAGAATATTTAAATTAGGTTAAAGTCATCTTCATTAAATTTAGAATGAGACAACTCACCTTTTTCAAATTAATCAGCAACTGTGAACATCGATGAAACATATAAACTGTGCTTATCATTGTGGCCAATAAAAGAAAATTCAATAATTCAAAACACACAATTAGAAGGTAAGTAAATTGTAATTAAGACTTACCTATATAATTTTTAACCCAATTTCCCCACTATTTAAATAGTCGATCTTTAGACATACTTTTGGTGAGAGTATCGATTATGTTATCCTTTGATCTCACATCGATCAAGGTGATAACCCCATGTTCTCTCAGATAATTCAACAACGCATATCTCAGTTTCACATGTCTTCGCTTTGAATTAAAGAGAGCATTCTTGACAACTTAGATAGTTGCTTGATTACCACATAATAGATTTAAAGAATTAATTTTTAGTCGAGGCAAATGTCTATCCATAATCATATTTTTTATCCACTCGGTCTCTTTGCCGATTGAGGCTAATGCAAAAAGTTTCGATTCCATAGACGACAATGCAATACAAGTCTGCCATTTAGATTTCCAAGTAATAGTAGCTTCACCCAAAGTAAATACATATCAATTGGTAGAGTTACTATTTACAATATCCGAACACCAAGAGATATCAAAATATCCATCCATAATTGGAGGATAACCAGAATAATAGAGAGCATAATATTTAGTACCTTTAAGGTATCTCATTAGTCTATTGCGGGCATCCCAATGCTCTTTACTAGGATTATTAATGAAACGACTCAACATGCCAACTGTAAATGCTATGTCAAGTCTAATGCAACTCATAGCATACATGTGTTTCGAGTATTTTAATCGATTCAAACCGGTCTCTTCATTAAAATTCTGTTTGTTATTATAATCACATGGTGTCTTATTCGGTTTGTACTTATCGTATCCCCAAGTAGAAAGTAACTGTTCAAAATAATGAGTCTAGTTAAGGGAGATGACTTGCCGTTTAAAGTTTACTTTCATATCAAGAATGGTATTAACAATACCAAGATCTTTTATGTCAAATTCTTTAACTAAAATAGCTTTCACATCACTCACTATAGAATGATCGGAACCAAGAATTAACACATCATTAACATACAAGCAAATGATGACTATCTTATTTGATATAGAATGATAGTAAATGCATTTATTTGAGTAATTAGACTGAAAATCATAACTCTTTACCAATTTGTCAAATTTAAGATGTCACATCTTTAGTGTTTGTTTAAGACCATACAATGGTTTGTTCAATTTACAAAATTTGTTTTCAAGACCTTTCATAACATATTCTTCCAATTGTTCCATGTAAATTTTCTTATTTAACTCCTCGGTAGGAGAAATGCATGTCATCTGTAAGTAACATAGAATTTAACATTTTAGTTAACGTTTTAGTTTTACACTTGGCAACACCATTTGATTAGAGTCAATAAGTAACAGTGTTTTCAAGTATTATACCTTATGAAACACAAAATTCCTTGAACCATGTCATTGTATATTCTCCTCTTCTATCACTCTTAAATCTCTTAATTTTCAAGTTGAGTTGGTTTTCTACTCTAGACTCGAAAATCTTAAATTTTTCAAAAGCCTCATATTTTGATTTCAACAAATAGGCATGACAATATACAAAAAAATCGTCTATGAATGTTATTAGATACTTCTGACCACTTCTAGTAATGTAATTTATAAAGTCACAAATGTCAGAATGTATTAGTTCAAAAAGTTGTGTGCTTTTAGAAATCAACTTAAAGGGTTTTTTAGTGATCTTAACCTATGCACACATTTTACATTTATCAAATCGAATAAAAATATCTAATGAAATGTTGTGAGTTTTAGCTAGATGTTGCATTTTCCTATAATTCACATGACCAAGTCTATTGTGTAGCAATTTTGGATCAATCAAAGTAAAATCCACATGATTTATGCTATCAATATTTAAATTCAACTTATACATACCATTAACCATGAATGCACAACCAAAATGACATAAGTTAACTAAAGTTACTTTATCATTCATAGTTAAAAAAGACATACCAGCTTTATCAAGTAAATTCATAGATATTAAATTCTTTTTAAGTAAATATACTACTCTAACATGTTTCAAAATTAGTAATTTATTTGAAAAAGTACCAAATTTGCAGTTCTAGCATGAGTTGCCGCCACCTCACCACCATTGCAATTTTTCACAGTGTTTTTCACTTCTGTGACTTCAGTGAATAAATTCTTATCATTTGTAGCATGACAAGTAGCGCATTGTCCAACCACCACTCAGAAGAGACACTGGCATTTCCATTATTCATTATTCCAATGAAGGCTCGAGGCTCAGATTCATTAATTAGCATATTGGTCTCATTTTGTGGTGTGTCATTCTTTGACTTCTTTAGTAACTTACACTTCACTGCCCAATGACCCCACTCCATAGTTATGGCATTTGCCTTTCTTCTTCCTTTTGGAAATAGTTTTTTTGGCCTCTAATTGTAAAGAGGATTTACCTTTTGGTGACTTTGATCTTTTCTGAATTTTATTGGAGTGTGAAACTAAGTTGGCAACTGACTTTTGTTGTCTTATTTGTTCCAAACTTTTTCTAATAATATTTTGATCCTCAATGTGAATATACCTCTTTAATTCATCCATTCCCATATGTACCTTCAATTTGTGCATTTCAGTCTTAAAATAACTCTATTCAATTGGTAGCTTGCTCAACACAAGACTGACAAAAGATTATTGGACATATTGGAGTTATCATTTTTTAGCTTATTCCTCATATTCTCAAATTCAATTAATTGAGAGGTAATGCTTGAATTCATAATGAATTTAAAGTCAAAGAATTTCTCCGCTAGGAAAATTTTAGAGAGCCCCTCTTCTTTTTTGGAACTGAGCGTGCAAATGATCCCATATCTCTTTCACCGTTTTATACTCACTATTAGTCATAACTAGATTAGGATTTGGAGAGTTTAGCAAGTAATCTCTACAAAAATTTTCATCTTTGTTCCATTGATATTCATCTACATCTTCAATAATAGATACAAAATCACTTAATATAGTATAGAATATGTCACGTTCTTTCATGCCAAATTGAACATGTAATTTCCAACCATGAAATTCAGTAACATCAAATAATTGCAACTTTATAATATCATAAGAACTACGATTTGCCATTTTAATCAGAGTAAAATGTTAGAAAGAATGCACCTTGGAGTCCTCGAAGCCACAAAGTCGAATAACTCCCTTAACCTTAATCAAATTGCTTGCAAAAACAAACCCCCAAAATAGATATGGAGCACCCAAAAACCTTAAGATGGATTGCTCTTGTTGTCAAAACTCGCTAAAAATTTCCGTTGCCAAAATTTGCTAAAAATTCCAATGGAAACTTCTAGGTGCTGTAACTTCTCTGTTCAACCTCCGATTGATGCAAGTGACCACTCAAAACGTTCATATCGACGAAGAGAACAAAGCCCAAGTGGTTTCACCCTCTAAAATTGGCTATAATTTTTGGGTTTTTGAATCAAAGATTTCATGTTATATCAAGGAGATATTTATGACTTGGCTATTAAGGAAACCATAGCATAATCAATGCCTATGTGTCCACAAAGCATGAGTATTAGTTCAAGAATAAGAGATCAAGAATACTAAAATAGATTACAACAAGTGGCTGACAATGTAGGAAGTAGTCCACAAGATGATTTACCAACTTCTTCGTTTGAAAGACGTAGTGGCTAAACGAATGGAAGCAATTAACGTGTACTTGAAAAGAATGATGAATGCTAAGAAAAGGGCTAAGCACGAGACCATTAGGGCAATCCCAACTAGCACAATGGTCTTCCTAGTTCCAATATCCAAATTCCCGAATCACTGGTCAAGAAGGTGGATGGGCTTGTTAAATCTCACTTAGCCACCCTACAAAGGGCTAGGGGTGAGCGGTTCCAGGTTCCTTACAGGTTCCTCTTGGAACCTAGAACCTACCCTCGGGTACAGGTTCCTCATTTTTTGGAACCTGGAACCTACCCGTCGAAATCTGGAACCTAGAACCTACCCTCTCACAGGTTCTAGGGTCCAACAGGTTCTTTTTCTTTTTTTTCATTTAAGTAGAACCGGTTCCAGTTCTGAAAAAAGAGGAACCGGTAATCGGGAATCAAAACTTCCTCCCTAGAACTGGGAACCGTGATCATCCTTTCCAACATAGTCTTGTCACCGAGGAAGATGAGTAGAAAGAGAGCAACTCGGAATGAGTTCCTATGGTTCGAAGAGAAAGATGCCTTGTCACCGAGGTACTGCAAAGTCTAGGAGACGCCAAAGAAGAAACATAAACTACAATTAATGGAAGGAAGAACAAAAGGAGGACGAAGCATCTCAGGTAATGAACTGCACAATTTAAGTCCAAAGATTCTGCTAGAAAGCAAGCATCAATGAATTTACATATCCTGACTTTGAAAGGACTAATAGTGTATATCCTCAAACTACAGTCAGTGTAAAATCCCACTAGGAATGCGTTCAGCCATTCCTAGTTCCTCAAATATGTCCATATACATTAATGTAATAGATCACCCAGGAAGTCAATAAAACTATTCTTTCCACTTAGATCTTTGTTGACAGAATCCATGAGACAATATTCTTTACCAAGGTTAAAAATTCATCAGATAAAAGTCCATGCTAGAGCCTATCATACTTCCTTCCATTCTGCACATCCTCAAATGCTGAAATATGTGCTTGTGAATGTTAAAGTAGTGCGTGGCTTCACATATGGATCTGATCCACGATAATGAAGCAAATTCCACATCACTAGATTCATATTGTCAAAGCTAAACCGAATGGCCACTCCAGATTGTTCAATTCAGCAGACTATGCACGGTTACAAAAAAGAACAGAGGAATCACTCCTATCAATTAGTGTAGATCCTACAGCTCAAAATTGGTATTAGGCGTGCTAAAAGCTAGCAAAATTAGACGTTTTTATAAGCCCACTCAAGTAGAATTCATATGGGTGGCATGGCCCTCGTAAATCACGTTCGAAGATGGGGGGTCATGCTTATTTTGTCACTTGCTCTTCCCCAAGTTGGAGACTTTTGTCCTCCCTCTGGGTTTTTTAACCGAGTTTTGGGGCCCTGGCTCTATAGTAGTTTTACCTCCATGGGCGCTTGTAGTCGTGCTCTGTTTTTACGTGGGTTTTTGTGTCTGATTATGTGCCTGATAAAAGTATATGTAATGTGGTGATGAGTGATGTCAGTTTGGGCAAGTATCGGTGAACTGTACAGTAGTGATCAGTCCGAGCAAGCAATCCCTCACTTAAATGCAAGCAAGCCAAATTATTCCTATCTTCTTTCCTCTAGACCGGTAAATCGGAAAAGTGCGTTTCCGATAAGCACACACATTCAATTTCACCACCAATGTTCAGTCAAGATAGAACCCACAACAGATTCGAATGAGGAACAAAGAGAGACGCGAAGCGAACCTGGAGAGCAAAACAGCAGATCAAAGAAGTGGTAGGTTTCGCTGCCAATTAAAAACAAAAACCAGCAGATTAGCTTAGCATCAGCTTAGGCGGAGAAGAAACGAAACATCACAGTCAAAAAAAGGGAGCTTCGCGATCACATCCAGCGCCTCATCCGACGGCACCAAGGGCGAAGCTCGTCGACACTACAACAACAACAGATCTGGAACAAAGATCCAACACAATGCTCGAAACCGAAAGAGAAAGCCGAATCGATCGATGAGCAAGATGGGGAGGGCGACGGGGAGATTTACCTAGGGTTGTGGAAAGGGCCGACCTCGTTGGTGTAGAGAGGGACGACGTCGCCGTCCTTGTAGTAGTGGTCGAAGGCGTTGGGTCTGCAGCACTCAAAATAGGGTTTTGAAGATGATGGAATTGGGAATGGGATAGAAATTAGGGATTTTTCTGGGAAGGAAGGAGGCTAGACCGGATCGGTTCCGGAAAATGAGGAACCGGGAACTGGAATCGGACTCCCTAAAACCAGGAACCAAATCGGACCCTCCGGTTCGGTTCTCCGGTTCCCGGTTCTACCCGGGAACCGTGCTCACCCCTACAAAGGGCGTTCCGATCATTGAGACATCTATGATTGGGTCATTAAGGAAAATGGACATATGGTGTGATGCCCAGATGTGTGCCAGTTGAATTGTGCATTTTAGACACTGCATCATTTTTCTATGGTCAATTAAGAGCAGAAGTTGGTGTAAGAACTTAGGTAGGCCAGAAAAAAAAAAAAAAGGAAAATGGGGGCAAAAGAATAGATTTAAGTGGACTTACCCATGGCAGAATGACTCACTTGGGCAGCTAGCTTTTGTCCTTTTTATGGGTGATTAGAAAAAAAAAATTAAATGATGGCTGTTAAGGAGATTTTCATCCACGTGGATAACAAGTGGAGAGTTAAGGAGCTATCACTTTTATTTTTCCCTAAAAACACCAACAACCCCTTTTATCTAGTATTCTTTAGACGCCCTTGCAAAAGACCTTTCATTGTCTTCGACCAACAGAGAACGGGGGCAACTCTTTTGGACCCAAAAACCAGCACCAAAGACTTGTAGACGGCTGGTCACGTTGTGTAAATGTCCATTCACTGATCGCGTGCTCATCTGCCAAATTCAACGAGGCAAGTGAGCTAGCTGTTCTATTCTTCATGGGTAGTGTCATTCTAGGGTAATTTAGGGGTAGGCGAGATCAAGATCAAGTTTGCATGTGGCAGATTCATCCTCCTTGGTGAGAGGGAGAGAAAGTGAGGGAGAGACTACAAGCGTGATTCATGGATAGCTCGGTGAGAATGTGAGCTCATGTGTGGAGGAAGTGAACTGTCTTCCCATCTAGGCTAGTTAGGTTGATCGTTGCTAGCGAAGACTCCTCAGACTTGCTGTGTTTTAGTTGATTTTGTAGTCTTTTTGTGTTAATCAGAAATTTCAGATGACATGCAAGGGTCTTGAGGTTGGACTTATGGTAGGTGGAACTCTTAAATCCATTTTTTAGAAACGAAATTGTCCGTAATCCGATTTCTAGATTTTTACGGAATTTTCAGTTAGGAGTTTAAACAAGTTTTCTTCATGAAAAGTTGTAGGGTACAATCTAGTCTATAACATTTAAAAATTTAAAAATTTTTTGAGCTCATTGCACCCTTTAAGTATTTTCCTTTTTGTCCCGATACGTTCTAGATTTCGCTACCAGTATTGGTTCAGTTTTATATAAATTGTTTAGAAACATACAAGCTAAATTGGACTTCGAGCTCTTCACATAAACTGTTGCTCTATGTATTGGCTACCTTAGATTAAAATTTATAGTTTTTGGAGTTCATTTACTAGGACAATATGTGCAGATTCCAGAAGTATGCGAACATGGCATATTATATTAGTTTTTGATAAACTCCTTTTGTAACATGTATTTTGAATGGTACTACCGACTAACCAATTTGCATCAATTCTGTGACTTATGAATGAATATAGGATGGTAATAAACTGTTTCTTGGGCATTAGCACAGTGAGTGACATTTGTAAATTATATCATTGAATTGCTATACCATGGATTGGATATACGGTGAATGTCGTTGGACTTTGTGACGGTAGTGCCCCGAGTGGTGAGTGGTTGCATACTCTCCAGAGGACTGAGGAGAGTTGAATAACTCCTTGGGGGACCTCACAATACTAGGTGGGGTGCGAGGGGTATGGGGCGGGGTGTCATCTCCCCCCTGGGTGATTGTCGTGGCTTATCCACATAAATGTGTCGATTAAATAGTTTCAATGTTATTTGAATTGCTAGTAGGAACCGCACTCGTTAGTCTCTTATACTAGTACTAGACTTATCTTCAAGCGAATGTTGTAAACCTTTGATACATGGTGGACTAGTTTATTCGTTAGCAGCCAACCCCCGAGTTCAGATCACTAGTTCGCTTGCTGAGTTTTATTTTAAACTCACACTTGTTTACTATGTGTTTTTTTTTTTTTCAAATTAGAATATGTCATCCGCTCCACTGCTGCCGCCACGACTATCCACTATGGCGCCCCATCCGACTTCATATGGTGACAAGAGGAAATCCACGATTGGCATTTCCCAAGTGTGACCTTCATCAAGTTTACCTCTTACTTGTCGGTGGACACGAGAGCACCAACACGGCTAGCATACTTGGCCTTTGTAGCCCTTTATGCACGCATGGAAGGTCGGCTATTGGGACCTCTGCCACTGTACGACGAGGGTCTGAGCCATGGCGATAATCCAACGGTGTAGGTAGCAATCCGATGAGCGCCTGACTTTTGGGAGAGATTTTGTCTCTTTTTGTTTGTGCTGACCAGCCAACTAACGAAGGACTCGTGTATGTAGCCAAAGGGGGGGCAAGATACCTAGCGTTTGTATTCCCTAGTGTGTTTTTTGTACAAATCCCCCTCCATAGCTCCATCTCTCGACCTGTACAAAGACAAGACTGTTAGTAAATAAAGTCGAAAGCAGTTCATTTTCTAATGTTTAATGGTTATGGTTGCAACATTCTGTCAAGTATTGATTGAGTATAATTTTCCTAGTTTAGCAACTCGGTAAGATAGGCGATTGAGAATTAGCATGCTACATCTGGAGTCGACCTGCTTAATTTTGCTATTGTTTTCAAGAAACACATTAGTGTAGAGTGACCATCGAGTATCATCTTAAAAATGGCATCGGTGAACATGTTTTCCTTTACCTATATTATTTACAAGTTCCTACACAATCTTTAATGGGATTATCTCGTCGTTTTGTTTATACACTAATGACTCTTTATTAATACCTTTCGGCACCAATTCACCACAACATATGATCTCCTATCTTTTTGGCTTACTCGGTAGTTATCCTTCCTATTAATGCATGTCTTAACATTTTGCGCACCATGTGGTTCAACTCCTAAACATTTTCTATTTAAATCATCCATAGCCTATCGAAACTGCACTTATCTTTCAATACTTTCCCTTTCCCCTTAAAAAAAATGATAAATCTATCTTCATAATGGCTTCCTCCTTCTCTCTTACTTCCTATGCTTCCTATGCTAACGACCTCTTTTTTAAGTAGTGGAAAAGCCTAACCGATAGGTTGTTTCTCACTTATGCTTTGCTAATTACTAAACCTAGGGCCATAGTAGAAATTCGAGGCATGGCTCAAGATGGTGAACTTCATGACTTTCCTCTTGTTCATGCATTTCGAGTAGACTATGAGGAATACATGCTCACCTTTGATGATGACCTTGAAGCTTTCCAAGATAACTAAGCCAAAATCAATACTTACACATCCGCAAAACATGGGTATTGGTGCAAGAAAGAGGACATTGAGAATACTAAAATAGTTTATGAGTGGTTGATGGTGTAGGGAGCAATCCGCAAGACGATTTCCCAATTGCTTCTTTTGAAGGATGTATCGGTTGGAAGGATGGAAGTGATCAACGAGCACCTAAAAAGAAGTATGAATGCCAGGAAAAGGGTTGAGTACGAGACTAGTAGGGCAATCTAGACTAACACAATTGCCTTCTTCAATCCAATTATCCAAATCCTTGAATCATTGGTTGATGAGGTGAATAGGCTTGTTAAGTCTTGTTTAGCCACCCTACAAAGAGTGGAGAAAGATTGAGAGGTCCTCTACACCATCGTGTTCAATCAACGAGACATCTATGACTTGGCTATTAAGAAACCAGGCCAAAATCAATGCTTACATATCCACAAAGTATGAGCATTAGTGCAAGAAAGAGGAGATTAAAAATACTGAAATAGTTTACAATGAGTATTTGACAGGGTAGGAAGCAATCCACAAGATGATTTGTCAACTACTTTGTTTGAAGGATGTAGTGGCTGAACGAACACAAGTGATCAATGTGCACCTGAAAAGAAGGATGAATGTAAGGAAAAGGGCTAAGTACAAGACTAGTAGGACAATCTCAAGCAACACGATGGCCTTCCTAGGTCCCAATATCCAGATCCTCAAATCATTAGTCGAGGAGGTGGATGGGCTTGTTGAGTCTCACTTGGCCACCTTACAAGGGTGGAGAAAGAGGGAGGGCCCTTTACACCATCATGTTCGATAATTAAGACATCTATGACTCGGCTATTAAGGGAAATAGATATCTTGAGTTATATCTATCTAATTTTGCTGTTATATTAGGAAACACGTTAGTTTAGAGTGACTATCGAGTATCATCTTAAAAATGACATTTGTGAGTGTGTTTTCCTTTACTTACATTATTTATAAGTTCTTATGCACTCTTTAATGGGATTATCACATTGTTTTGTTTCCACACTAATGATTCTTTATTAATATTTTTTTGTGCCAATTTGCCATGACGTCTAATCTTCCCATCTTTTTAGCTTACCAAGCAATTATTCTTCCCATTAATGTATGTCCTACCATTTCATGCATAATGTCAATTTAACTCCTAAACATTTCCTATTCAAACTACCTGTGACCTATCAAAACCACACTTATCTTTAACACTTTCACCTTCCTCTTAATAAGAAATCACAAGTTCATCATCATAATGGCTTTGTCCCCCTCTCTTGCTTCTTATGCTTCTTGTGCTAACAACCTCATTTTCAAGTTGTGGAAAAGCCTAATCAATAGGTTGTTTTCCACCTATGCTTTCCTGGTTACTAAACCTAGGACTATGGCAAAAATTCGAGGCATTGCTCAAGATGGTGAACCTCACCACTTTCCTACTGGTCATGCATTCCAAGCAGACTATGAGGAAATTCATGCTCACCTTTAATCATGGCCTTGAAGCTTTTCAGGATAACTAGCCAAAATCAATGCTTACATGTCTACAAAGCATGAGTATTGGTGCAAGAAAAAAGAGATCAAGAATAATAAAACAGTTTACAATAAGTGGCCAACAATGTAAAAACATTCCATAAGATGATTTCCCAATTGCTCCTTTTGAAGGATGTAGTGGCTAAAAAGACGAAAGTAATCAACAAATGCCTAAAAAGAAGGATGAATGCCAAGAAAAGGCTAAGATGAGACTAGTGGGCAAAATCCTTCCTAGTCCCCATATCCAAATCCCCAAATCATTGGTCAAGCAAGCAAATAATTGGTTCACATGCTCAAAGGTCAATTGGTCATCTTCAAGAGTGAACAATGTGGAATTTAGGATTTAGAAACCCCTTGAGTCAAGGATCGTGTCCATCTAATCTAGGTATGGGTTTTTATAAATATGTCCAACATGTCCCATGTTGTAACTGTGCCGCCTCATTGCCAGATCAAGCATCAACTAGTCTTGCCTAGAAATTAACATAGGAAGAGCTGCAACACACTAGGCACCATAATTGATGATACAAATATTTGAGGAAATTATTGAATATAATCATAATGTCCCTAGCATTGAAATAGGCTTGGGGCTTGGCAACCGGCCATGGGAGCTAGACTTGTCACTCAACTCGAGTCAATCCATCCATTTGATGGGCCTAATGGAAGCTAGCTATTCGGGAACGAGCATCGGAAATTTGGGCCTAGTATTAGGATTCCTCAGCCCAAGATTTAGGAAATCGAATATGATCCTCGAGCATCAAATTAAATCGTTGGAATCTTGTTATATCTTTAAGAAAAATTGTGATTTTTCAAAAAAAGAATCATCTTTTAGTACAAATTTTGAGATCATGAAAAGATTCCGTTGATTATTAATATTTCCCACTAGAAAGTCAACTAAAGTTCAATGCTAGAGATGGACACCCGGTTTCGGTCGGGTCGAAAACCCGGCGACCCGATTTGACCCGTACAGGTTCGTCCTCCGCCGGCGACATTCGCGCGCAGAACGAGTGGGAGAGAGAGAGAGAGATGGCGAGCAGGGGCGGTCTCTCCCTGCGACTCACCTTCCTCCTCTCGCTCTCTCTCTCCGCCTCCTACTCCACCTGCTCCTCCCACTCCTTCCTCTCTCTCAGATCCTCTTCGCCGCCGCCGATCCCCAAGGCCACTCCCTCCGACCTCCTCTCCCTCCTCGGCCCCGCCGCCCGCTCGCCCGCCTCCTCCTCCGTCAACCCCATCGTCGCCGATAGGCTCCGGTCCTGCTTCAAGTTCCTGGTCCCTTTCTCTCCTCCTCCTTCGGCGACCTCGAGATGCTCCCCCGTCAGCCGGAAGCTGATCGCCGGCGACGGGATTGGAAGTCGGAGGGTCGAGTGTGAGAGGCGGAGGGACGAGGACCGGCTCGTCTGGTGGCCTCCCGAGCCGGTCCTCGAGCTGGCTCGGCTCGCCGTCGACTCCGGCGGCGATGTCGGGGCAATCCATCGCGCCCTCGATCCCACGCCTGTTCCGGTGAGTTGTTTCTGGAATCTGCAATAACCGCAGTGGAATCGCCTGTTCAGCTTACATGTTTCGCTAAGGAACGGTTCTGTAGCTGATTACTTGAATTTGATAATCATGCTTTTGTGCAATTTCGGTCAATGCTTGAGACTGTTCCCGTGGTTGTTAGAACTTAAAGGCTCAATTTCATACTCTTGTGGGAATCTCTAGCTAGGATTCATCTATTGCCACAGGATAATTAGACCAATTTTCATTTGAAATGATTTGATATGGGCAAGACGAGTAGAGGAGATCGTTTTTCCATAATTGTTCTGTGCCAGCGTCTTGAGATTGCTAATATCATATGACATATGATTGTCATAGGTTCCTGATGTTGAAGGATCGAAAGAGAAAAATGCCAGCTCACGAGAACGCCCTATGGAAGGCGTTTCATCAGTGAGGTTTGCATCATTGTCATGACAATCTGTTTCTTTCCCAAGACTGGTGGATAGTGAAGCATTTTTCAAGTTTTGTTTTCAGGAGCTAAATGCATACCTTAAGTTTTTATTTGAGCTTATCGAATCCCGTGGTTCCACTGTCGGGTTGAATGTGACACTGAGCCGCTATGATTTTTTCCACGGGCACCTTTTTCTCGCCAACGACACTGGGAGGCTTGGTATATTGTAAGTCAATGTAATTCTCTTCAGTTTGATTGTACTCCTCTGAGGAAAGGAGGAAATTCATATGCGTTGCACATTAAGCATGGGATGTATCTGTTTTATCTGCATTTACTGACGTTGGAGTTTCATTCATGTTAGGTTTCATGCTAAGGAGTACCCCTCCTATGACAAGGAAGTGTTTCCTTACTATATGGGTTTTTGCCAAACAGGTAAAGACCTTGTACAAACATTGTACATATGCGGTCCTTCATTCTTGTGCCAAACTTCTAAACCGCTGAAAAATCAGTACAGTTTTCATAGGGTGAGATCAAAAGAATAAGCAATTGTATTTGATGGAAAAATGCAGTCTTGCATACTGCATTGGAAATTATTATTTCCTTTGTCCAGTCCATTTTCTGGTTGCTCAGTCTGTTAACTGCAATACAGGTTCAAATGTAATTTATGATGATTCAATGAACTTGCGGAACATTCTTTGGCTTGCTCCATTACCAAGCACTTCCACTGATTCTTGGGAGTCACCAGGTAATTCTTTGTGGCACCTGAATGTAAAATATGTTTATCTTTGCTAGGGAATGTAAAATATGTCATTTCATAAGAGTCAGCTGAACCTTTTCCAAAACCTGATGAACCCAGCTTTTGTTTGCAAAACATCTTGATATGGCTTGTTTTACTATCTGCTTGTAATTCATCACAATTGTGTGGATATCTATATCTTTCACTGTTTCAGCTGATAATTAAGATGCTTTGTGTTTGCTTTGACACATGCTTTGTTTTGCAGTCCTTTTGTTTTACAATTTAGTGGCTCACTTGAATTGGGTGGTGATGAAACAGGAGTCCTTGTGGTGCTGGATGCTCGCCCAGATGGAATTATATACCAGGATCTGATCCCTGAATACGTACAGTTTGCTAGGACTATATACGAAGGTTTATTTTTATTTGGTTTCCCTCTTATTTAAATTTCAGTTGTAGATCAAGTCAATGAGGAAATGTTTGACTTTTGTCTGGAACTTCTGTTCCGACATAATATTTTAGACGGAATTAACTAATGCCGCTTGGTTTTGCTGACCAGATGATTTAGGGGCTGTTGCAGTTGATGTCAACTATCTGAATGTAGGAGGTTTGAAGCCAGATTATCAAATTTTCATCTGCTAGCGATCTTCCCATGGCAGCCCCCATTTGGGCATCCTTCTCATAGGTGCCAAGGCAACATAGTTTCTATCATCTGCAAACATTTCATTTTTTCACATTCTACCAACTTGTAACACTATATCCAAATCAAGAAAACAGATGTAGTAGCTCGTTTTTTCTTTCGCCATCCCACTGATGTGATGAAAAGGATGCTAACTAGTAGACTGAGTTCTTGAGTGCACAGCCAACATCCACAATACAGAACATTCTTTTAGTTGCTTTGTATTCGTTTGTATCTACATTAAACTCTGCTTCAAATTGAAATCGTTTTATGTATTTCTAATATGAGGGACATTCTCTTGCAGGGTTGGAGCAGAGATCCCATGTGAAATGTGCAGCACAGGCGGGAGACCAAACTGCATGTGCATCAAATCTATTCAGAGTCATTTATCGACCTAAATCTCAATGAGGTGGGATCCGTTCTTTCTAAATTTGACTAAGAAATCTTCTTCCCATGAACTGCTGCCTTGCAAGAGTTATTGAAAAGGGAACTGAAAAGATTGAACTTGGGAGTGCCTGCATGGAACCGGAAGATTTGAGTTGATCTGAATTCAGGACATAGCCATGTTTCAAGTTAATTTGATATGATTCATTCTGGGTTCGAGTCTGCTGGGGCTACCGTCAGTCAAAACTTGGAGTAGCCCCACAAGAATCGAATTCTAGTATATTATCTAATTTGTTTGCTTATTTTTGTACCAATGATTTCAGTCATGTCATCATTTGTTGAATGGACAATTGTGTTGCATCATAAGAAAAATAATCGAGCCGATTCGAGCTGGTCTGGTTTTTGTTTCCATTGTGATCTGTTTGGCTTTTGGAGTTGGATCGTTCTCGATGTTGCTCAGTACTCAATTGTGCCGGTACGTTCGCTATAAAGAAACGAGAAAGGATAGATTGAAAAGCAACCAAGTAGAAATTTCAAGCTTTATGGTCCCTTTTTTCACTTTTTTTGCCAATCAATTTTTATGGTTGGTTGTGAATCATAACTTGTGATAAAATTTTAAAAAAAAAACTGTATTAAAGTCCAAGAATATTCAGTCAAATATTAAAAATATGTACCTATATGTTCAAGTCAGAAGCGTCGTTTGTCACTTTTTTCTTTTCGAAATTGTCTTTTGCATCCAAAGATAAAACTACTCGCTATTCATCAAGTTTAACCATTCAATTCACAGGTTTATAATAAATACTCTTTATACGTCCACTAAATTAATAGTCACTCGTTCTCTTTCAGAAAATTGATTTACTTATGTTCATATTTAATCCAACTAAAATCACGCATGTGTCGAATTGCTGGAACTCCTTAGAAAAAAAGTATCATTTATCTTTTTTTTCTAATTTTATTATGGAATAATTTCACCAAATAGGGAGAGATGATTTGTGCATGTATCTACGTGAATAAGTCAATATCTCACGTTTAATTTTCGGAAATTACCATTGTAGGAAATAAATAAAAGACAATAGTCAACATATCTCCAATAATTGTTCATTTTATCCGGTTCTTTTTCTAACTAAACGTATCTTTCCTTTTTCAACAATCGTCCAAAGTGCACGGACATCCCGCGTCGAGTGGAGTCAGAAAGTAAATCATGTAAATCGTTTTCAGAGTTAAATCCATTGTCGATGAAAAATAATGTATTTCACTGGATTATTAATATATAAAAATAATTCAATTATAAAATTGATATTAAATAATAAGTGTATTAAAAATTTAAAATTTATCATAAAAGTACAACCAAGCTTCAACAAAATTTTAAAAATTTATTACAAAAGTGTAATTCGATCATAAAATTTTCAAAAAAATGTAATTAAGAAAATGACATGATTTAGGCTAATTTGATAAATGTTGTGATTTAATTGTGCCTTTAAAAATTTTAAAATTCAATTGTACTTTTATGACTATTTTATGATTTTATTTTATTTTTTTAAAGTCTTAGTAATAAATTATAATATTCTGTGACAAGTGTCACTTGTCCAACGAGAAGTTCACGTTGGATTGTTCTAGAAACTTTCTAGTAGAAAGAACGGTGCCATTTGCTACTCCCAGTTCATCAAAAACGGTGGGGCCCACTACATGCCCAATGCTATTTCCACGTCGGTCCAAAGTGGGTGCTGGGCCCACAGAAATTTCCCCGCATTCTATCCGGAACCGGAAGACAGTGGCGCACTGCGCACCCCACCCCCGCCCCTCCCCCCGGGGGCCTCAGCTCACCTTAGTAACGACCTCCGTCTCCTCTCGATAAACCCTCTTTCTCGCTCTACACTCGCGCTTTCTCTCTCTCTCTCTCTCTCTCTCTCACCGCGCATTTCATGGCCACCGCCGCTCTCTGATCTCCCTCTCTTTCTCTCTCCATCTCTCGCTTCATGGGCGTGCAGTGGTTCGAAAGAGGCGATCTGTGGAAGAGCAAGGCGCGGTCGCTGCAGCTCCGGCTCCGGGACCGCTTCAGGGTCGTCGCCGTCGACAAGGACCGTCGCCGGCCGGCGACGGCGGCGGCGTTGCTCGCCGACGGCTACTTCTCCTCGACCGTCCAGCGCTGGCTCCGGAGGTTCCGGGACTTCCGGAGGGATTCCCTGCCGTCGTCGTCGTCCTTCTATCGCAAGAGAGGTAACTGTGCGCGTTTCTCCAGTTTGGTTCCTGCACTTATGTCGTGAGCGTGGGCGTTAGATGGCTGGGCGGGGCGGGGCGGTCGTTCCGATCGGTGAAATGGAGTTGAGGCCGGAGGATGTTTCCTCATGGATTTTCGTCAGTCTAGCCGCGATCGTTGAATTTGAATGGCTTGATTCACTCGGTAGCATCTTAGGATATACTTAGCCTCAGGGACTCTATATGATCCCAGTTTATCTCTTTCTTTCAGTTTCTCCTCAAGCTTGTTAAAAATGCTTTAGGTGATATGGAACACGCTTACAATGCAAATATAATGCGATCGTGGATTTTTTCAATTCCTGTGGCTAAATATAAATGCGCAGGAGGTTTGGATGTCTAGATTGAGAAAGCACCTTTTAGCCTGTTTCATATATTAGAATACTACAAGCAACAGCTGAAAATAAATTGAAGATTTTACAGGGTTTATTTGGGATTAATTTGCTGGCTAGTTTCCATCATGTAATGATCTGGAAAACTATGATTGTAAACCTTATGCATTCTCACTTACAGTGCATGCATCCGTAAACCTCATACTTAAGAAGCTCATATTGCATCTTGTAGCATACTTGAAGCATATGATATGGTAACATATTGTGTGAATAATACAGGGATTTTGCAAAGGGCAGGACAAATAATTTAACAATAGATAAGTTGGTATGTTCTTAATTATATTGAATGGTATCAAATTGAAAAAGCAACCTTATCCATGGTGATTGGCTGAGTTAAAGCTCAATCAATGAGATGAAAGCGGAGTCTCAAATTGAAATGTTATGCATCTAAAAAAGAAGAAAGATTGAATGAGGGAAAAATAAGGATCTGAAAATCCTTTGTTACCAGCTCTATTTTCTTATTTTCTATAGATGCCTTTTGAGGTTGAACCAGAGAGTTAATGTAAAGTCCTTCTAGTCGGATCACATTGATTGCCATTAAATTACTTTATGAGAAATGGTCATGATAAACAAAACATAGGAAGTGATTGGTTAACTAAGGAATTAGTGGGAACAAAGAATCCCAGAGTTGATTGCAAGGAGATAGCATTTAGCGAAGCTGACCAGCCAAAAAGTTTTATAAGTAGAGTTATGACCTGGGTGAAACGTGATCTAAGCAAATCCTTGTGTAATTGCTAATCAGATGGATTGACTGCAGTAACTTTCAAAACTTCTCTCCAAAAATGAATTATATTACTTGTTGATGTAGGTATTCCACAACTGTTTTTGATATGATTGATGTTAGCAACCAATAAATCAGAAGTCAGTTAATGATGGACTTAATCTACATATACCATACTAGTGTAAGGAAATGGGTGCAAGTGTAGGACTGGATCAATAAACATTAAGCAAAGTGGGAGGATGAGGGACCAATATAATGGAGATCAATTGCGAGCTAATTACCATACATGACTATACACATAGCTTGCCACTGGACACAGACTTTTCCTCCATAAATATGGATCTAATATCCGTATTGTGACCAATATGCCCTGCAGATTACTATGTGGCACTACTAGTGTACCCCATTAAGTTTGTGAACACTTGTACAAGCGAATAATTTATTGTAAAGAGATTTTGTGTAGCATAATGAAGTGACAACAATTGTTGATTGGTTTTGTACATGATGACAATGACTGTGACCCAAAGTAATTTTCAGTTTCAACTGTAAAAACCAAAGGTTATTAAAAGTTGAATGACTTTTTCTAATTTCTGCTGATGCGAGTTATATGATAGCATAACCTTGTTGATGCTTGTAAATTAGACATTTTAAAAGGCAGCCTGGTGTTGCAATCTCAAGTTGAGGGACCTATACTCCGAAGCCTATCTGATGAAGTACTCATAATCACTAAGTTTAGTATATCATTCCATTTCAGGTTTGATACAACTTAGTGCATGAACATTTTGTTTTTTTCCCTTGTATGCTTGAATCTCTGGGGCATTTGTGGACCTTTTAAATGCTTTTAATTTTGTAGGTAATATTTATTTTAACAACTTTGATAGAAGTAAGGTGTAAATGTTGACTTTTGAATTTATCGTATGGCAGTCAGCAAGGAGTTAAATGCTGAAGGAGATTCTATTGTCCTCCGAATGGCTCAAGCTGTTGCTGTGCCTGTTCTAGGGAATATGTGCCATGTGTTTATGCATGGCCTAAATCGTGTTCAGGTGGGACCAGTTTGCTTGACTAGGAACAGTATATCCTTTCTGAAGTCTCAGGCATGAAAACACTCAAATATTTTTTGTTATGACAGGTATATGGTGTAGAGAAGCTACATGATGCGCTACTTCGCAGACCTAAGAATAAGTCCCTTCTCACGGTAAAAACGGACATCTGAGCTCCTCCATTTGTGATCCTATTAGCATGTTGGGAGAGATGACTAACCAAGGATCTTGTCATTTAGGTAAGCAATCATGTTGCTTCTGTGGATGATCCATTTGTTATTGCCTCAATTCTCCCTCCAAGTGTTCTGTTGGATGCTCAGAACCTGAGATGGACACTTTGTGCGACTGATCGATGTTTCAGCAATCCCATGACTTCTGCTTTCTTTCGATCTGTAAAAGTCCTGCCAGTTTCCCGCGGTGAGGGGATTTATCAAAAGGTAATGCCTTGCAACTAGCTGGAGGTTCTAGGTAGAGCATAGCCTTGCTTTTTTCTAATGATGGTATTTATTCTACCCAATGTTTTTAATCGCAGTTTTGCACTTTGTTATTGCATTTGTGCATACTCCTTTACTCCGCTCAGCTCAGGTGGCTATAAAGAATATGTATGATGGCTTGTTTGTTGCTTTTGTTGAGATTGTGTATTTTTTTGGAAACGAATCTGTCTTATCGTTTCTCTTTCTGTGTCTTGTCATCTTTGGGCTGTGCCTTAATATTTGAGTGCTACATAATTTCAAGTTCCTTTTTGCATTGCTGTGTGTCATCTGTGAGGGTTCCATTTTTTTTTGGAAGAAAGCCCATGCTGATTGTAAAATATGACTCTTTCCAGTGTTCAATAACATTCTTCGAAATGAACTTAAGCACTTAGTGTTTCTCTTTCATTCACTCAATATTTACTGGGGTGCACGTTAATGACCAATGATACCTTCCACTTTTAACAATTGGTAACTGTGTCCTCTGTCAGTGGCAGTCAAATGGATTTGCTATGACAATTATGACAAAGTTGTCACTTTATCTTTTGGGCTTTAATGCTCTCATAATTTAATACTTTTCTCTCTGTCGTACATTTTTCAGGGTATGGACATGGCTATATCAAAATTGAACAGTGGCGGGTGGGTTCACATCTTTCCTGAAGGCAGTCGATCTCGGGATGGTGGGAGAACCATAGGATCAGTGAAGAGAGGTGTTGGGAGGTGACACGTTAGCATTTGATTGTCAATTTTTATGTCACTTTCACTGTTATTGTGGCCCAGGGCTGTTTCATTCCTTCTCATTGGTGCCTTTCTGCCACCAATTGGGTGATGCTCTTTTTGGCATTAGAAGAGTTTGAATCTTATCTCTCTGTTCAAAATTAGAAGAACCAAGGATCAATCCTTTCTATCATTTTATCATCCAGCGTCTCTTCTTTAGATGGTTTGTGGATTGGTAGTGGGAAAGTTAGCGCTGTCACTACCAGGGGTACAGCTTGGTTTATTCAGCCCTGTGACGATGAGCTGTCTTAGTGGAGCTCAATTATTAAACTTCTTAGTGGAACTTTGAGTATTTTGAGCTCAACTATTCAATTTCTTTTGTTTTTACATCTCTTTGCACCTTAATCCATCTGGTCATCTGCCAGAATAGATCTATACACAAATTTTCTGCTCTATGGAGCTATTAACTGCTTGATGCTCATTGGCTTTCCATTATTATCTACTGTAGGTTGGTACTCGATGCAGACAGCATTCCTGTGGTTGTACCATTTGTGCATACAGGAATGCAAGACATCATGCCTATTGGAGCCAATTTGCCAAGGATCGGCAAGACAGTATGTAGCTGTGTATTGATGCAATTTTCTTCCAAAAATTTGACTCAGTAAAGGTTCCTTGTGATATGGATATTGAGATGGAACATATGTTATTTTAGGGCTAACAAATTGTCAAGTGACTTCATATTGTTAAAGTGTGTTGGTTGACTTGTCTTCTTCTTTATTAACTCATGAGAAAAATCTGTCTGAGTAAATGCATTATTTGAGTCTGAGACGTAAGCTCTGTGAGAGTGTATTTTCTGTTATTCAATGTACCATTGAAATGAAGACTGCTTCACCTCTGATGCAACATATTGGCTTTTGTGTTGCGTGTATAGGTGATTGTACTTATTGGTGATCCTATACACTTCGATGACCTGCTCAATATGGAGGGACTAGAACGTGTTTCAAGGGGCAAACTTTATGATGCCGTGGCATCCCGAATTGGTCACCGATTACAGGAGATGAAAATGCTAGTTGACAAGCTAGCGCTAGAACAATCGATGCAGTTATGCAGCCCCTCTATGCAGAACTCACGAAGAGTGGCTGATATACTGCAGCAGGTTGATTGGGAGTCATTCGGCATCGAGGCTGATGCATTTTCCGAACACCATCTGTCGACACAAAATCCGGACATACAACCGGAAGAACATCTCACTGGCCCAAAAGATACAGTGGGTCAAGACTGGTACTTCAGGATGGGTTTCTCTTACGAAGGGGGGGCATTCATGTCGAGAATGCGTGGGTACATGGACCCATTGGAGCTGATGGGGTTCGCGGCGAGAGGCTTATTCATGAACGGCTACAGGCGGAAGGAGAGGTCAGAGGACACCAGAGTCCTTGGCGCTCTCAAGGCTTGGAAGCGATATATGGAAGCTCATGTACTGCGAAACTGGAATACCTGTTAAACAAGAATATAAATTGGATCGACGTGTAAATTGATATATAGTCCGGGCCACAGTTCTGGCTTAAAATTTTTGGCTGGATTTGAAATTTGTAATGTATTTTAGGGGGGTGACGAGCTAGTAAAGAATATAGTTGTGAATGGGGCAAATGATGTGACTATCGAAACCTTAAGCTTGTAGTTCAGCAGTGTTTGACTAGAAAAGACCGTGATAGAGATTCTTGGATGTGGCTTTTGTTAGGGGTGAGCATGGTGACGGTGGGTGGTTTTGTTTTCAGTATGGACTGATTTTGAAAAATTGAAATCAAAATCATCCATTGGTTCCAACCCATTTGATTTTTGGGTGAGTTTATGGAGTCGGTCCTAACTTCACACATTTAGTTCAACATTTTTTAGTAAGACTAAGTAGAGGAAAAATTAAAGATCTTCTCTATTTTTAATTACACGATCAGTAAAAGGATTGAGTCTATATTAAAAGTTAAGAGCCTAGACAGTGAGTTGATGGGCGTTAAGCTTGAAGGTTGAGATTGTGAATGAGAAATAGAGAGATCACTCAAACAAGGTGAATAAAATGATATGAGTGTTTAGTTAATGGATATAGAGTTTTAGATAAATGTTTTTTTTTAATTATATATATATGGATAGATAGTTTTGCATCTCGAACTAAGAATCAAACGATCCCCTCGAGTACTGTTGATTCCAATATAATCTAATTCGATTTCAATGATATGAGTGGTTCCTGATTCCTTTGTATATCTCGAATTCTTATATTTTCACCTACTAAAGAATGACCATCCTTGAAAATCAAGATTCAAAAAGATTGAATTTCTTAAAGAGGAGAAAAGAATTTGTTAGCCCTTCGTTCCAGTTAAGTTCAAATTTATCAATGTGCGCACGTAACCCAAAAACGTTAATTTCCGCGAAATTCGAAAATATGATTTTTTAAAGGGAAAAAAATTGTTACAGGAAAAAGAAACAAAAAGGTTCCGTTGCCGGGAATCGAACCCGGGTCTCCTGGGTGAAAGCCAGATATCCTAACCGCTGGACGACAACGGAACTTGATGTTCCTCATTGCTTTCTAATTTTATTTATAATTAAAAAATAAATGTAATGGGCAAGCGAAAATGTGGGCCGACCGCGATGCAATGGATCAGTGACCCGAGGCCCATGCGAAAAGCCCATGCTGCTTCAGTCCCCCGACCGCACCCTCACCGACTGATCACCTCCCCAGCGACAATCCGCTCGAACGGAGAGCTTTCTCCTGCTGGATTCCCGTCGGCCCTGAAGGCGCGGATTACGACGCTCGCTTTCGGTCGTCGTCACGTGCTCTTGATTTTCCTTTTTCAGCGGCGCCCGTCAGTTTGCGCCCGAGGAAATACTTCGACTCCAATTTTAGCTCGCGTGCCGGATCTGGTTCCGAGCGCGATTTCGTCGGTTTCGCTTTCTTCCTTTTTGGTTGGGGGCGGTGGGTGGGTGACGATAGGAGGAGCCGAAAAGAACGAATGGCGAGACGAGACTTGAAGCAATGGACATGCCAACTCGAGCTTTACGGAGAAGATGAAGATCGGTACCTCATTCGCTGGCGCTGTAAAGCGCTGCAACCTTTACTGAGCAGACAAGGCACGTGTTTCAAACATTCCATTTCTCTCTTAACCTGTGTCAGAATATTTAAATAATAAATGCCGAACTACGCATTCATCTAATAATTTAAGTTTTAAGATTAGTTGGCAGTGATCTTATCAAATTTTTATATGGTATCAGAGTTAGGAGTATTGAGTTTGAATCTTTTCGGACGGGATAAAAAATTAGACTAAGCGTGAGAGAAAGTGTCAAGATATTTAAATAATAAATTATGCATTTGTAGCTTTTAGAATAGTTAACGATAGTCTTATCAAATCTCATGGCTCGAATGTCAATATCTCCAACTTGAGTTCATAGTTCTTGAAGGGGTAGAGGAACAGTTTGGATCGAAGGATGACCAGCGTGATCTCTGCTCTGATTGAGAACCCAACCTGAGTGGTATTTGGACAAGCTCTTTCCTTTTGGGTCATGGAGTTTGTGCGCCATCAGTTCGCTAAAGATGTGATTGCGAGCACCCTCGGGATGACTTATCACACACTACGTGGGATCTGGTGTCCACATAATCTAAGGAACTTGGTTTGAGCGTGAACTGAGTTGTCTTGACAATTTAGATTTGGTAATCAACTTGAGCGGATGAATGGATTGTGTTTCCATCATGCATGGAAGCTTCTTGAGTTTAGTGAATCTAAATTTACCTATCCTCAAATGAATCCACTCGATGTGTCTTTTTTTAATGGGTTATAATACCAAAAATCCTAAATTGGTATACTTGCGACGGATTTATCTTGAATAAATTTTTTAACAACAAAAAACCCGATTTGGTACATCTGCAATAAATTTATCCAATATTAATTTTTTGATTATAAAAATCATAAACTAGTATATTTGTGACAAATTTATTTTCCATTAATTTTCATTAAATTGAGTTTATGTCATAAAAAACCACAGATCGGTACACATGACAAATAGAAGGTAAAATCTCAAATCGATGCACTCATTAATTGTCACATGTCATCAACTTAGAAATTAATACGATAAATTTGTCACGAGTGTAACAGTTTGAGGGTTTTTAATTGGTTATCACATGTGTACTAATTTGGAGGTTTTCGTAATATTATTCATTTTTTTCAATGGAACTATAATGGCATTTACTAATAATGAATTGTGAAGTATGGTTGGTGAAGGCACCTAACAAATGAATGCTAGCTAATTGATGTCGCAAGCGAACATAACGACCACGACGAGGAGTCGTTACATAAACTTTCTTGAGTCTAATAAAGACACATTTGATTATGGATAGAGAGAGAGAGAGAGAGAGAGAGAGAGAGAGAGAGATTGTCTGATGGTGGACCCTAATCTTGAAATTAACGAAGTCGAGCGGCTTACCCAAATTTACTAAACACGTACTGACGACGAGATTCTTTCCAACTGCCTTGAAGACTGCAAAGCTTCAGTACAAGAGAAGGAAGGACAATCAATGGAGTTTAGACATACGTAGGGGCAAAGGTAAAAATTTAAGACAGAATCCACGCCCATGGGATACTCCCATTGATGGCTCAAGAAAGTTTGGTGGCGTAGAGGTTGATAGCCATTATACTCAATTACCTAATTTTACACTTTTTTTGTCATATGGGTAGCTAATTGTTTCAGTCTTATTTAGCTAATTAACTTGTCTTAAAGAAAATGGTATAAACAATCCCTGAGCTTGGACATGATATAAAATTTGATCATTGAATTTTACATTTATTTAATGTAATTTATGAACTTTTGGCACATCTTTAATATAGTTTATGAAATGTATGAAAATGTTCAATGTAATATTTGATATTGAATCAATGGAAAAACTATATTTAATATTTTCGTACAGTTTAGGGACCACATGCATTGTTAGACTAAAGTTTAAGAATTAAATTGTACATTAAGCCAAAATTTGAGGACTGTTTGTGGCATTATCCCTTTGTCTTAATATCTTTTGGCATTTTTGTTTACCTAATTGTTGAAGAGCTTGGCAGTTTTATGATTTTATTTTGGTCATAGCTTTTAGTATAGCCATTTTTTAAAAAGGAAAATAAGCATTTGGATAATTGATTTTTGGTACATTTTCGTTAAGCAACTTTATAATGAAGTAACAAAAAAAAAATAGACAAAAAAGGAGAGGGTAGAAGATACGACAGGGCTAAGTACGAGATAATTGAACATGAGCATTACCACGACGAAAGACACATTGTGGCAAGGGTTATCAAAGCCTAGGCAAGACGTAACTTGCCTTGTTGGACAAGCCATTGAAGAGTGCTGACTAGAGGCTACAGGACCTTAGTAAGGTGGCATCGAGGTTGCTTGACCCAAGGTGAGATAGATCTCGACAAGAGCTTTTGTGACCATAGTGAGGCCATTGCCGAGGTCAAAAGGCCCTGCCTTTGATGTCCCCATGGTGGCGATCCCACTATTTGTGCCTGTGTTTGTGTTTGAAAAGGGGAGTATGTAAACGGAGGCAAATGTTGAAACGTGATTAATTGATAGGGGTAAAATGCAAAAAAAAAAAAAAAAAAAAAAAACAAAAGGGCTAAGGTGCTTGCCGAGAACCCTTCCAAAGCCAAAGGAAAGGCTTTTGTTTGGATTTTAAACATTTTCAAGACAGCTTTAAGTCAAATTTTTTTTTTGAAAAAATGGTTAATAAACACCAAAATCTTTGAAAAGCATTCGCAAATCCACCCACAATCATGTGCAATTTTTCCTTGTCCTTTTGCTAAGATGAAGGAAAGAAAAATAGGGGAAATTAACAATTATTCTTCAAAAAGCAAACAAAGAAAAAAAAAAAAAAAAAGCAAAGAAAGAAAAGGTTATCATTAGAGGCTTGAATGATTCATTTTCAAACAATGGAAAGAAAAAAAGAAAGAAGGCACTTCAACAATAACTTACATCATACTCCATATGAAGGAATCAAGACTAGAAATCTACAAAATAAAAGATCGCAAAACAGCGGGCCGTCCAATGAAGCCGATCACATCTATCCTCATCTCTTCTGTATGTGTGGCACGAAAATTCGCCCATATCACTATTCCTCAATAATCTTAATAATAATTTCTTAAATTTTTACTAAACTTATCATATCTATTCTCATCTTTTTTTGTTTCTATTTCTTTTGAGCATTTGAAGGTGCGTTCTTGGTATGCAAAAAAATTCCAATCTTTTGCCTTCATATCACTATCCTCAATAATCTTAAATTGTTTCAGAATAATTTCTTAAATTTTTACTAAACTTGGTCGGTCAAGATATGTAATTTATTCAGAATGGATTGCTTAATAAGCACTAATAACTAATTGACAAAACTCAATTTCTGTCGCCGGTCAAAAAAATGGAGAATAGGAAAAAAAAAAAAAAAAAAAAAAAAAAAAGAAGAAGGAAGGAGAGAGAGAGAAACGGGGCCAACAGTAGTCAACCAAATTCAATCCAAATTCAGACCAATCGCGGCCGCCCAGCTGTCCCGTTCGGACAGCGCTCTCCCTCTCCCCCGGCCGCAAATCCAACGGACGCCAAACTCCCTCTGCTCGCTCCCGTACACAAATAATCGATAAATCCAAAATCCAAATAAATAAATAAATAAAAAGAAAAAAAAAAAAAAAAAACAAGGCGTAAAAAAAAACGAAAATGACAGAAATGATTTTTAAATTTTAATTCGATGTGTATTATATAACCCATGAATTAGTGATTCAATGAATTGAAAATTTAGGGGTTACGTTGAATATACACCTAAACTCTCAGAGAATTATAAGTTCGGACACCAACCGCGTTGTGTGTTAAGCTAGAATTCGAGAATTATTGGCATCATTATCTTAAAAAAAGTAAAAAAAAAAAAAAGAAGAAAAAAAAAGGAGAAAGTCGCGAGCCAGACGAACCAACCAATAATAATTAAATCCGAATTCAGCGACCTCTTCTCCATTTCCATGTTCGTCCCCCCTCCGGATCGTTTAACGCATCTCTCTCTCTCTCTCTCTCTCTCTCTCTTCCCCCATCTCCATTTCTCTCTCCTCATCCTCCATCGATTCATCCTCGAGCCTTGGCGTTATCCTTCGATTCAACGCCTCACGATCTCTTCTGCGGCATCGCAGGCCGGTGGGGAAGTTTGATTTTCGCCTCGAGTTGTTCCGGGGCTTGTTGATTTCCGGGAGGAAAACCGGATTAGGGTTTGCCTTTTCGATGCTTTTTTGAGGGGATTTGGAGGAAGACGTGCGGGGGTTGCTGGGTTGATCGATTGATCGGTTGGGTTTTCCCTCCTCGAGATATGGGGTTGAAGGGCGACGACGTCGACGATGGCGACGGCGGATGCAGGTCGGTGTCGTGCTCCATTTGCCTCGAGGTCGTCACCGACAATGGGGATCGGTCGTGGGCCAAGCTCCAATGCGGTCATGAGTTTCATTTAGGTGAGGCTTTGATGAATTTAGAATTTCGGGTCTTTCTCTTTTTTTTTTTAAAGGGGGGAGGGATTGAATTTTTGAGATCCGATCTGCTTGAAGTTTGCTGCGTTTTGTTTTGCTTGAAGGGGATTTTTTGATTGGCTTTGAGATGACTCCTTGGACTGGAATTTGGTAAATGTCAATTAATTGGCTGCGTTTAGGTTGAGGTCGATGGCCCTTGTTGCAGTATGCGATTTTTTTTGGCTTTGAGCATTCTGGAGGAGGTCGAGAATGCTTTGATGAGTTTGGGATGATGTGATGGGTCCATCAGTTTATGGCGATCAGTTCTTGCATCTTGATCTTGTATTAGGAATTTCGATGGAACTAAATTAGATCGATTAAATTAGGTCAATCGAGAGAGCTCTACCTGATGGAAGGCAGACACGCCGGATGCTACTAGTGAGCAAAGTTATGCGAGTCTGAAATGTTGCTTTGTGCATCGGCTGTGAAGATGGGTTTTTTTTCCTTCACAAGTGGTGTTAATTCTGGATCAAGTGGCCACACATTAAAGTAAACGACTAGGCACTTTCGCTCACGAGCCTTGAGATGGGGATTTGGTCCAAGCTTGGAGATTTTCTTTGAGTTATGATGGTTTCATGGGGGCGATGAAAGTTAAGAAGTTAGATTTGCCCCAGCAAGGGGAAAGAAAAAGATAAGAACCTTGAATCTGTTCACCACCCCTAAAGTGAAACTTTCTTTTGAAGCGTGCGGCCATACTATTTAATGATTTATCTCATAATAATTGCAAAGATCCTACTGATGTTGTGAGCTTTTTTTACGAAGAGGGGGTGAATCATTCTTTAAGGTATGGATGCCAATGGCTTGCATGATGCTGAATCCTAATCTAATGAGTGAGCTAATTCTCTCTTTTGTAGCAACAACGCTTTTTGCTCATGATTTTGACTGATTTTCAAAACAAATGATAGAATCTTGCTGAGAGTTTTGAGCTCTATGGCAGTGAAACTCTTTGAGGGAATATCAATGGCCTGCACAATGCCTGATTTTGTGGTCCAGCTTAGTTGGAGTCATTTTGGTTTTGCATTGGCAATGACAGCCTTTTATAGTATATGATTTTGGCTTATCCTTAAAACTAGATGTGGTTATGTAGGTTAACTTGCTGAGAAATCAATCATATTCTAATTGTTGGAAGAAAGCTAGCATTTCAGATGAAGTTGTCCACATTTTTTGATCAGCAAAATGCTTAATATCTCTTTTGGTCCACATTTCCTCTAATAGATTGAGATTTTTTTTTTTTGAAGTTCTTTTTATTCATTTTCTTTCAACTCACCTCTGTTCAGACTGCATTGGTTCTGCATTCAATTGCAAGGGTGCAATGCAATGTCCAAACTGCCGCAAGACCGAGAAGGGGCAATGGCTTTATGCTTCTGGTTGTCGTTCACTTCCTGAGTTTAGCTTGGATGACTGGGCCCATGAAGAGGATCTATATGACTTGAGTTATTCTGAGATGGTAAAGAAACATTTCAGTGATGATATTCTTTCTCATGGTTTTATTAATGGGCTCACTGTTATTTTTAATTTTAAAATGGTCAATGCATTCTTTCGTACTCCTCATGGTTGCTCTTCAGGATTATACTAGTTTTGGATATTGGCATCTCTCTCTCTCTCTCATTCATTTAGAGTCTGTTTTTTCTTTAGTTGTTTTTTTTTTTTAATCTTTTAATCAGGAAGCTCTGTGTATCCTTTCTTTAAAGCTTATGTATTGCTGCCCTACTTTACAGATGATAGCATTAACTTACTGTATAACAACATAGAATAAAGTCAGTGGTTGACATCTTATCATATTCCAACACATCAGATGTACATTTCAGTTGGTTTGTATGTATTTACTGCACCTGATCATGATCATACTCTCTAATCATTTTTAAGAAAGGAATTGAAAAAGGGGCCATTGGTCCAAATTAATCGGCATCAAGTTTAAGAATAACACAGTTGAGATTTCTCTCTAGGGGGATTTAGTATTCGTTTACTGCAGGGTAGAAGGAGTATAAAAAGTATATTTCGCCTAAAATCCATTACATTCCTTTCTTCTTTGGAACCTATAAAATGAAGTTGTGCTGCTCTCATCAGTTTTCAATTGAAGGCAAAGAGAGGTTGCCAATCTACCTATGATGCTTGTTGGTTGTATAAGTAGTAGATCTTTAGCAAGTATCCTGCATCACCCTGAATGATGTCTCCCTACAGCGGAGGCCTCCTGTTTTTGGGGCTTTAAGAAATTGAATTTAAACTCTAGGTATATTGAGATTGGTTTACAAATGAGGTCCTTAAGTGATTTGACAGACTTAATATATTAAGGGTTTATGGGACAGCATATTAATGGTCTCAAATTCGATATGATACAAATAGTTGGTGCTCAAAACTCTGGCTCAATGTTGATTTTTATCAAAAATCAATTTTGTTTGACCTTGACTCAGACAAATGACTCAATATTTGACACAACCAAAGCAGACTTAATATCTGGGGCAAAATATAGAGAAAAATACAGTCTCTGCCATTACATTATACTTGATTGAAAGTCATATGTCATTTTTGAAATTGTAGTCTCAAAAAAAATCTCAGTTGAGTCCACCTAGCTTGCAAGTGGCTCAACTTTTTCACTGAGTCCATCTTGTGTCAACCACACAAACCGGTAATCTTTTTAGACTATCCAACGTGTTCTTTATTTTTTGAATCTCTAGCAGTACTTTAGAGGTGATTTTGTAGTAGAGACTTGTGTCATGCTGTAAAATGGATGAGCTGCTCGAGTTGCTTCATGCGATGGTGTCACATGAAGCACCATATAGTTGTCTTCACCTAGGCCCAGTTTTGTTATTGGTTCCAGTTGGTCTTTTTATACCTGGACCAGATGGCCGGTTCTTCTGGTTGAGCTGGGAGCTCTCCGGCCATGCTCTCAAGTTTTTTGTCTTAATAGCCTGTGGTTAAAACACTGAATGGATTTTATTGGCTGCCAGTTTGCTTGGTGGATGGGCAAACTGGACTGGTCTCCAAACTGGATGTAGCTGGGTTTGACAGATGTGAGAATAGAACTAGATTTGAGGAGCATTTTTCAGGTGCTTTACCATATGGGCTTGAGGCTACTTTAGTAGGGAAGTGAGTCTTTCTTCACTTGTTCAGCTGATTTTATGATGTAGCAAAACAATTTGCAGTATTGGGTGAGGCTCGAACCTTGGAACTTTGGGATCGCATCCACACTACTTTACCATGAATGGGTGTGCTTCACATGTCCATTGGTCTAGGGACAGGCCTGCATATTGAATGGCAAAGGCTTTTGCTCCCACTCACTTTTCTGATGTTTAAAAATAGTCAAAGGTTTCTAAATTATCCTGGAGTTTTTTGAACTAAAAAATATAAATTTTGTTTAATTGAGTTTGCTAAAAGATGCATACTGAAGCCAATATTTAAATTTGTCATTTTGGGCAAATGGATAGCTCTTTTAAACATATTAGCTTTTGCCAGGGTTTTTAAGTGTGAGAACATTACTTTCTTTGGACTGCTTATATCACTTGACACAAATACACTTGATTTAGTGTGTGATAACGTTACTTTTCTTTGGCTCATTGTGAGAACACTACTTATACCACTTGAGACAAATACATTGACACATTTGTATCATTTTAGGCAAATTTTCCCCCACTGAGAAAATTTATTATATCTGTCCATGTGGGTCACAGATGTTATATTTATATTATTTTTTTAGATAATGACTCAGCATTGGTTGAGCCACCAGCCGGCCACTTCAGCAGTTCTTTGATATGCCTGGTTCTGAAAACAATTGTTTCCTTTAGTGGCCATGCATGGTGGAAAGAAGTTCTGTTGGGAGTGTAGTTCTTTAAATTGTTCAAGCATCTTCTATCCCTAATGACTGGAGCTTGGTTCTGGCCAGGGCTAAATTGGGAAAATCTTCTCTTTTGGGCTTGCACTGTTAGGGGCAGTCCTTGCTCTGATGAAAGTGTAGTGCTTTTCATCAAGAAGCTTTATCAATAAAAGAACCATGTGGTCAGAAGGACTTCTAGTTTATATTTGGGAAGAAGAGTGAATAAAATGAACAAATTTTAGATTTTCGTTCTCGCTTCTTACAAAAGTTTTTTTTTTTCCATTTTCCATCCATATCTTGTTCCTCTTTTCTTCATTTTACTAGCAAAGCCTTTAGAGTAGTTCATTCCTTTATTTTGTACCATTGACTAAGATTTATTCAGAGTCCTAGAGCGAAAAAGTTGGAGGTTCGCAAAGGGTTCTAAAGTCTTACAGAGATTGATGGTGGTGGCTTATTGCTCCATTGTTTGTGTCCTGATTCTTTCTGCACTATTTGGCTCTGAGGATTTGGTTAATGGATGGAAAATGATGACATTCCTTGCTTGAGTGGTCTCCTAATTTTCCTATATGATACTAACACCATGCTTGTCGTGAATTGAATTGCGAAACCAATTATAATTCCCGCCCCACTTTCAAATGATAACTGGATATGATAAAACAATGGTGCAATCATTCTTTACTGAGAAATTTTTTGAAATTTTTTTGTATCTGTCCCTGCATGGGTCACAGATGTTATATTTATATTTTTTTAGATAACGACTTAGCATCATTTGAACCACCAGCTGGCCACTTCAGCAGTTCTTTGATATGCCCGGTTCTGAGAACACTTGTTTCCTTTAGTGGCCATGCATAGTTTAAAGAAGTTCTGTTGGGATTTCAGTTACTTTTAATTGTTCAAGCATCTTCTATACCTAATGACTGGAGTTTGGTTCTGGCCATGGCTAAATTGGGAAAATTTTCTTTTTGGGCTTGCACTTTTAGGGGCAATCCTTTCTCTGATGAAAGTTTATTTCTTTTCATCGAGAAGCTTTATCAATAAAAGAATATGTGCCCAGAAGGACTTTTACTCTATATTTGGGAAGAAGAGTGAAGAAAATGAGACAAATTTTAGATTTTTGTTCTCGTTTCTTACAAAAGTTTGACTTTTTTTTTTTTTTTTTTTCCCATTTTCCATCCAAATCTCATTCCTCTCTTCTTCATTTTCTAAGCAAAGCCTTTAGAGTAGTTCATTCCTTTATTTTGTACTTTGGCTCGGATTTATTTAGAGTCCTAGAGTGAACAAAGTTGCAGGTTCGTGAAGGGCTTCTAAGTTCTTGCATAGACTGACAGTGGTGGCTTGTAGCTCCATTGTTTGTGTCCTGATTCTTATTGCACTATGTGGCTCTGAGGATTTAGTTGATGGATGGAAAAAGATGACATTGCTTTAGTGGTCTCTTAATTTTCCTATATGATACTAACACTATGCTTGTCGTGAATCGAATTGCAAAACCAATTATAATTCCTGTCCCACCTTCAAATGATACCTGGATAAGGGAACACAGTGGTGCAATCTTTCTTTATTAAGGAGTTATGTTTCCAGGACATCCTTGTGCTTTGTGCACTTATTCATGGAATTTATCATTATATAATTCTTTTTCAGTGTTGTCTGATATTTTCAACTCTATGGATGTCATTGCAGACCTTTGGGGTTCACTGGTGTCCGTATGGGCAATTAGCAAGGCTGCCCTCTTTTGAGTAAGGAGTTGTTTCGTCTAATGCTTGCATCTTATAATTTATTAATTATGTCTCCAATTACCCCTTAATTCTCATTTATGTCATGGAAGAACAGTCCCGACTTCCATGCTTGGTATTGTAAGCAAGAGCTTTTCATGATTATATTTCTTTAATTGTAGGAAGCTCCTATAAGTAAAACTTGTAAATGCACCGAAATAAAGGGGAAATCTTTATTGTAGTTTTCTTGTTGGTAGCTGAAAAGAACATCCCAGCTACTTACTCAAAGGAAACCATTGAAAAATGGATGTCTAATGTTTCAAGGTACTTATATTCGTTATAGTTAGTACATACATAATTTAATAGTTCATTGTTTTCTTATGTGAAAAGTGGAATGCATTCAAAGAGTTGGAACATCAGGCTAGATAAAATTAAAACTTAGTGGTCAGGATGCAAATAATGAGGTTACTTAACTGTGGGATGTCATTGATGGCTTAGGTGTTGAGAGAAGGGAAAAGAAAGTGAGTAATAAGAAGTTGCTGATGGTTGCCTTTGATCTCTTCTAGTGCATGACTGGTCAATTGTTTTGGGATGTAAATTTATTCTCTGTGCAAGTTTTTTATTAGGCTCTAAGCAGGATGTGCTCACATAACCCATAGCGACCGAGTGTTGGCATAATTTCAATTTAATCTGTAATTGATGAATGGAAGGATGCAAAGTTGACTTCTGTGAAGTTGAGTAGCAGATGTCCATACTTAGGGTGTTGTCGACAAGCAGTTGCATCCATGAGGAGATAGGTTGGTTTGGAGTTCTATTTTCTCCCACTTGTTCTTTTCTATTGAAACAGAATGAACCTTGTTGAGCTACAAGACTATGGTAAAGAATGTTGAACTGATATAAATGTACTGCTTTTCTGTTTGGCTTATCTATTGAGTAGATAGGTCAAGAGCATATATTAATTTAGTCAGGATCACTATACTGAGTCAAAGAGATAGAATTCATTTTGTGATGGACTGTCTATGGTCAAAGGCACACCTTGTGAGTCAATGAGAATGGGGTGGACCCGCTCATGCATGTTTGTCTTTAAGCGACTTTAGCCTCATAATTTTTTATGATTCTTGTGGGCATATCTGTCTCTGTCTCTGTCTCTGTCTCTCTCTGTCTCTCTCTCTCTGTGCAGTAAGAACTTCGGAAATTTGTTCTTAGTTACTTCACAGTATTTTCTTTCTGATATTCAATATGATGTTTTTGCAGTGAGGGGGAAATTTCAGCACCTGCATGTAAGACTCTCTTGACATCTTGAGCGGTAGTTTTCTGAATTTTAAGTTATGTGGAGGGTGTATTACTTATCAACACCGAAATGCAGATAATGATCTCCGGGTGCATCATGCTATGTTTTCTGAGCAATCCTCTGTATCATCTGCTGCTCATCCCTGCCCGTACATCGCTTATTTTGGGCCAATTCACCCCTCCACATCTAGTTCGAATGGGAGCATTCCAGATGGTACAAACTTTAGTAACCCTTGGAATGGCCCATCATTACCTAGTGACGTTCCAAATTCTTATGCCTTTCCCGCCATGGATGTTCAATTTCATAGCTGGGACCAGTCTCCTTTCTCTACCAGCAGCAGGCGTATTGGTAATGCCGATCAACCTTCAATTCCGCCTACCACTGTTCAGCGGTCCTCTAGGACAAACTCTGAAATAACAAGACCAGCATCGGTTATGCATCCATTCCTTGTTGGCCACAGGTTTGTATTTGAGAATAATGCTTAGAGCGCACTTCTCCTTTTAAAGCAAAAATGCTATTAAAATTGGTTAGAGCTGCTATGATTGAGAATTGGGAGACTGCCTGGTCTATCTGTCACCAAATTAGTCTTACTCTAAGCTTTAGAAGGCTTAGTTTCCCTGGATTGTTGAATAGACAGAATTATAATTATGTCCTCACAATTGAGAAACTGTTTTGAGGCAATCCACTTGGTGGGCTGCCAATTATATTTGGCTCTTAATGAAAAATCACCAGGTTAAAGTCGACTAATCAGTTTTGTGATGGTACCAAATTACCACACTCAATTGCTTACACCTTTTCTAAAATGATAATGTTTCATTTACTACAGTTCTGGGGCTAGATCTGGGAGCTTAGTACAATCATCGCTCATTCCTCCCTATCCGGGCAGCAATGCTCGAGCTAGAAATAGAGGCCAAACTCTGCAGGCATTCTATCAGCAGCAACCTAGTCATTCTCGTACACCAATTGCTCCTGGGACGCGGCGATCTACAACTCACAGAGGAATGAGTCACATGGGTTCAGTGGCCTCATCGTCATCTGAACAGAGCAATGGCTTCTATTTTATCCCAGCAAGTTCCTCAGGCCCAAACTTTCAAGAACCTGAAAACCCCGTGTCAGGTCGTTTTCATCCGTGGGAGAGGGATTATTTGCCGTCATTCCAACCAAGCCAGCTTGAAAGAGAGTCCATCTGGCATTTCCACCAGCCAGCAGGTGGATCAGAATCAGGCATCAGGTCCAACAGCTTCCGCCTAAGGCACGGCTCTGAGAGGACTCCTCACTCATAGACTTAAACGTTATCCCTTTTCCCCCGGTGAAGCTAAAAACTGCAAGTACACTATGACTCAGAACTGATATGTATGCTTGAACAATACTTGATGCTTGCTGTCTGTGAGTCCTGTTCCAATCAGACTCAATCTGTGGAGTGGCCGAGAAAAAAACAATCTTTTGGTAAGCCACGTCCACACGGTGCTGTGGGTGGACTGTTTAAGTTTCTTTAAATACTCTTCTTATTCAAGATCTGCCAAAAAGAAAATGAGATAAAGCTCTGAGAATGCTCGGTGTTGGACCTAGTAGCCAGAAATTTCCAGCCTGACCATGGAGTGGAGGAAGCATTTCTAGGTGCGGAGTGGTAAGTCTTCGCAAAACCATGTCAATTCAGGTGGGCATACATTCTAGATCTATCCCCGGGAAAAAAATGGCTAGAATACCCACCCGAGGGACAGAGTTGGCCAGTAATGGGGAGGCCTTGGAAGTGTAGTTCATATGGGATGTTGTTTGAACTATATTTTGGGGATTTGCAATTTGCAATTTGCAGTCTGTTTGAAAAGTGCCCTTTGTTTGCAGATCAGGGAAATAAAACTGAACACATGATCCCAGTTGTGCAGTGATTTCTACGTGAAACATTTCTAGCAATTCTATGCCTATCCTTTTCTTCTTGATTGGCCTCTTGGTGTTCAGTTATAGCATTTGATGATGTGGAGTTAGGTGATGGTGCTTTCCTAACAGCTATAGTGCTGTGCTTAATGATTAACAAGATCATTCTCTAACCAGCAAAGACGATTCAAATGTTTATCATTTGGGTGAGCATCTAGAATTGAGTGACTAGATGACATAAATTAAAAGTAGGATTAATAACACATGATACTTCGAGTTGATGCATTTATAATAAATTTATTTTAAATTAATTTTTGACTATCAAAATCTTAAATTAGTATAATTACAATAAATACTCCAATTTTTTTACCATAAAAAAATTTGGGTAAATATTATAAAAAATTCTAAATCATACCACTTGTGATCATTTTACCATGAATGTTTTTTTGTCAATAAAAATCTTAAACTATCAATTGTGATACTTTTATTCTAAACTTTTTTTTTGTGCTACCAAAAACTTCAAACTATGCAACTTATGACAAATTTATCTTAAATTTTTTTGTTTTACAAAAAAAATCCAAATTGTTATTTAGGAGAAATTTACCTCAAACTTTTTTTTTGAAGGGCATTTTTGTCCTTTTTCATTTTCCTTTTTTTTTCTTTTTTTTTTTTTCTCCTTCTTCCCTCTATCATGGCTGGCAAAGGGAAGTTGGTGATGGCCACCCTCGCCGAATTTGGCTTGGGCGATCAAGCCTTGCCCGATCTGGGCAAGGGTCACCCTCATCGAATTTGGCGAGGGCAGCCCTCATCCGATTCGACGCTAGCAAGGGTAGGCAAGGGTTGCCATGGTTGAAAGAGGAAAGGAAGGAGAAGGAAAAAAAAATGAAAAATGACGAAAATGTCATTCAACAAAAAAAAAGTTTAAGTAAAATTGTCACAAGTGGTATAATTTGGGATTTTTAATGAAGCAAAAAAAGTTCAAGATAAAATTGTCATAAGTGTCAGTTTAGGGTTTTTGATAGTATTTGCCCAAAATAGTAAATTTGTTGGTCTTTGTTAAGTTGGATTGAAACCATAAAAACTACAACCAATACGCTTATGACAAATGGGGGATAAGGCTCTAAATTGTATATTTGTCAATTGTTGCATGTCATCTAATTTAATAATTTGACGGTAAATTTAACAGAAATTAATAAAAGATAAATTTGTTCCAAGTGTACCAATTTAAAAATTTTCATAGTAAAAAGATTAATTTAAGATAAATTTATCATAGATATATCAATTTGAAAATTTTATTTTGTAATATTAACCCTTAAAAGTAGCGGATGCCATTTGTTTCCAACCATTTGGGATTC
Organism: Corymbia maculata; assembly: GCA_014182735.1. Lineage (NCBI taxonomy): Eukaryota > Viridiplantae > Streptophyta > Magnoliopsida > Myrtales > Myrtaceae > Corymbia > Corymbia maculata. The sequence goes on along the minus strand of CM024683.1, from coordinate 22,538,773 downwards.
TTTTGGCATGGCAACACAAAATCATCGGGTTAACTCCTACAGGTAATAAAGCTTCCTCACGTGCTTTTGGCGTTGCCGAGCAATAAGCTCTTTCATCAAATTAATCATACAAAGCCATAGAGAGACCAGTCCCTTAGGATGCTCATGATGAGTATTTTCTTTCTTTATTTTTTCTTGATAACAAAATTGAAATGAAAATTTATTTCATAGGCTCCGTTAATTTTGCAAAAAATGAACCATTTTTGAAAATTAGTTTCCGATAAATCATTTTTCAAAAAAAGGGAAAATATCACCAAAAACCCTAAACTATATTTTAGGACAATTTTACCCTTAACTTTTTTTTGTGCCATAAAAAATCCTAAGTTAAAATTTTTTTTTTGCCACCAAAAACCCTAAATTATGCCACTTAGGACAATTTTATCTTGAATTTATTTTTTGTGCCACGAAAAACCTAAACTATGTAACTTGGGACACATTTACCCCAAACTTTTTAACTGAAGGACATTTTCGTCTTTTCATTTTTTTTTCACTCTTCCTTTCTTCCCCTCTGCTGGCCATGGTAGAGAGAAGCCGGCGAGGGCCACCCTTGCCGGCGTTGGTGAGGGTGGCCCCCGCCCAAGGGTTGCCTCTACTGAATTAGGCGAGGGAAACCCTCGTCCGACGGTCGAGGAGGATCGCCCTAGCTAGATCCGCGGGGTGAGGGGGTCCTCCTCGATTTTGGGGGCGGGGGCGGGCGGGGGGCCCTCGCTTGAGGGTTGCCTCCGCCGAATCGACGCGGGGAAACCCTCGCCCGACATCGAGGAGGGTTGCCCCCGCCAATCTACCAAGGGGAGGGTGGTCCTCCCGATCCGACGGGGCGGGGCGACCCTCACCTTCTAGCCGGGGTGGCCCTCGCTCGAGGATCGCCTCCGCCGAATCAAGCAGGGGCAACCCTCGTCCAATGTTTGCCCTACGAGCGAAGGCGAGGGTGGCCCTCCCACGACGTCGGGAGGGCGACCCCGCCCGCCTCGACCACCCCCACGCCAGGAGTGCCGCCCCCGATGTTGGGGAGGGCCGCCCTCGCCCGAGCACCGCCGCCGGCCGGGCCGCCGCCGCCCCGCCGACTTCCCCTGCCAAGAAGAAGAAGAGAAAAAAAATAAAAGAAAAAAAAGAAAAAAAGTGAAAAGACGAAAATGCCCTCTAGTGAAATAGTCTAGGGTAAATGTATTCCAAGTGGTATAGTTTAGGGTTTTTCATGGTATAAGAAAACGTTCGGGTAAAATTGTCCAAATGGCATAATATAGGATTTTTGGTGACACAAAAAAAAATTTAGGGTAAAATTGTCCAAAGTGGCATAGTTTAGGGTTTTTTATAGCACAAAAAAAAGTTCAGGGTAAAATTATCTCAATGGGCATAGTTCAGGGTTTTTGGTGGCATTTTTCCTCAAAAAATGAAAATATTTTCTAATGTTTGGCTAAAACCTGAAAAGGTCCCAAAAAATATTTATGGTGTTCATTAAGTAAAACATTTTCCATACTTAACCACTTGGGCATGATTGCTTAACATGATTAGGGAACTTTATTTTTTTTTCTCACTACACAATGACAATTTTCTATTATAAAATTAAACTCGAGGAATCAAACAAGTTTTCCTTATTAAATTGAACGACCCAAATTGAGCTTTCCAAAAGTAAAAAGCTCCAATCCGGAACAAACCAAAAAATGACAAACCGAGCTTTCCTCACTGCTCTTTTCGAGCATGCAAACGTGAGAATAGAGAACAAGCAAAATAGCCGAATACAAGCTCCCAATCCACACTAAACCCAATCCAACGGAACATTGAGAAGAAAAAAAAAAAAAAAAAAAAAACCTAAACACGGCCTCCAACGCTTGAGTTCACCAAAGCACTAAGGGTGCGTTTGATAACATTTCTACTCCTGAAAAAAGGTTTCTTTTGAGAAATAGTTCTTTTTTATTTCTACTCTCTGAAACAATTTTTAAGTAATATAGGGCGTTTAGTTATTACAAAAATTTATTGTTCTTGGAATAGAAAAAGAATAAAATGCGTTTGGTATTGACAAAAAGTTTTTATTTCTTTTTCCTCAATAGTAGCGGAGACCGGTGGGTGGGGGTGGTGACCAACGGCAGGGGGTGCGAGTGGCCAATGGGGGGGCGATTGGCGGCCGGCGGCCAGTGGGTGGGGGGATAGTGGCCGCCGAATGCTGGTTGGCGGCTGTCGGTCACCCCCGCCCACCGGCCGCCGGTCACCGATTGCTGGCTGCTGCCCTCGGTGGCCGCCTGCACCTTGCCTCCATTGCCCATCGCTGGTCATTGCCTGTCGCCCGCTAGTCACCGGCTGCAGGGTAGAGGACAGTGGCAAGAGGCTAGCAACGCGGCTGGCGGTTGGCCGGTGGCGAGTGGGTGGTGGGTGGGTGGTGGCGGAGATCGGCATCTAGGTCGGCGGAGGTTGGTGTCCGGCGCGGCGGGCGGTGGCAACGGGCGGTGGTGTGCGGGTGGCGGTGTGTTATAAGCGATGAATAGTCCTCAAGAAATAGTTTCTAAAAATTGTTCCCAGAAATAAGAAACTACTTTTTTCTACTTCTCATTTATACTCTAAATCTATTCCTAAGAACAACTTTCTATTCCCAGGAATAAAAAATCAATTTACGTTACCAAATGTATTTCTGTTCTTTTTCTATTCTAGGGAACAAAAGAACAGAAAAATAGAGAAATAGAAACATTACCAAAATAGAGCCTAAGTGGCAAAAATCAGGTCTAACAAGAGAGGCATGGAGAGAGAGAGATGTACTTGGAGAGATTGGCTAGCTGGCTCAAGGTCCCTACGAGGCCGATGATGGCAACCCCATCAAGGACAACCTTGGGATCATCCTAATTGATGTCGACATGTAGCTCCGATCGCCCTAGGGCGTAATTTATTTGTTTTGCATTATGTAGTGAGAACTGTTTGGTCACGTGACTAACCACCGGTCGAAAATGAAAAAAAAACAAAAGAAAAGAGAAAAAAATAAAAATTCAGAGATTTTTAAAAATAAAAGAGAAAGAAATGATGATTAATAGGAGTATGAGATAGAGAGTGAATATAAAAAATATTTTATCAAACTTGAAAAGTGAAAAAATTCATTAGAAGATATATATTTTCTTTAAAAAATATTTTTTCAATGAATTTATTTTTCATAAATCAAATGTCGAAAAATCCAAAAATATTTACTAAAAACTATTTTCTATGAAACGAATGAAGGTATAATGTAATTTTATTTTTGTATTTCCAAAACATTTTTAAGCAAAAAATAAATTTAAAACAAAAATAAAAAATAAAAAGTAAAAAATATTTATTTTTTATTTCTATAACAAAAACAGTAATATAGACTCTTCTTATCACTTGTCCTTCATAGAGCCCTTGTCGCCGTCCATAAAGTGCAATTTCTACGTCATCACTTTAGTTCAATTGTGATATTTTATCTCAAAAAGAATAGAGCACAACCAATGGAAAACAAAATGAAAAGGAGACAATAAAGAAGACTTATCAAACAAATTTTTATTTCAAAAACAAATATCATGTCATTATCAATAACATATTATTATTTAGAAATTCATCCAAAACAAAAATAGAAAGACTTATTTTTACTCAAAAATCATTCCCACGAAATGGGTTATCATTTGCGCCCGCCCAACTCTCGTGAACTTGATTTGCTAAAAATTGGACCCCAGAGTCATAACCAAGGCAACAACGTACCCCTACCTCTATTAACTCCAAAGTCAAGATACGTCCTCATCTCCGCAGAAATGGAGCTTAATCCAGGCGGAACAAGGCTTTACTTCTCCAACAAAGGCTCGACAACCATCGAATAGCAAAGTAGCTGGCAAATGCCAGATTAACCACTACCATACCAATTTTCATTCAGCGGAATCGCAAGTATGTGCCCCATAAACAGGCTGCCAAACCAAATCTCAAGCTAATCTCAGAAGAGCATACTTTAAGTTTGTAACATGACAAAATACTACAGGATTTATAATGGATACCAGACCATTTAATGATGTCACCAACTCCTAAAGATAAATACTGGTTATGATGAAGTCTTTCGCAACAGCAGAGAGTAACTACACCCTGAATCTGCAAGCATATGAATTTGTCATCCATCGGACAAAGTGAAATCTCTTTAAGCAGCCAACGTTTCTAGGATCTCAGCCTTCATCCAAAAGATGTTTCTCCCATCCTAAGGGACTGGAATAGTCAAAAAGCCATTCTCAATAGTATTCCCTAGAGTCCACTGAACGGCTTCGAGATCGAACCTGACAAAATAAGACCACAATCAGATGCAACATCTACTTACATTGTGTAAATACATTATCAACTGTGCATGAGTATGTGGGGGGCGCTTGCGCATGCGTGAGAGAGAGAAAGTACCGAAGGCGAGCGAGATACAGATAAGCTTCTTCTCGGGCTTCGACTAGCATGTTTTCCTCGAGGAGCCTGTACAAGTATGAAAAGATAGCTGAGAATAGTGTCAATGCAGCAAATGCAGAAAATTTCAATTTCCTTCAGCACAGAGCTTCTGAACTGGGAATAAAAATGAACTATGACTAATATTTCACTTACTGGTGACAGCGGAGTTCTTGATCTTGAACGAGATCTGCAAAAGTGTCCAGATGTTAATACCATAGTAAACCACTTAAAACACTTTGAGACCTTTTAAGACAGAGCAGGCTCAGCATTCAACTGCCTTGCGTCACAGTTGACAGTCAAATTTCCAAAAAGAACCCAAAGCACTATCCTCTTCCAGCAGGAGAAGAATATATTTCCTTTCGCCGTCAATTATGCTACAATCAACCTAAATTTTTGAGTCACCGATAGGTCGAGCCTGGTTTCTGGAAGTGAACAGGCATTGCTGATCCGTAACGTACCAGCTGCATTGCATTAGAATCTATTTTGGAATCATCACATCCATATATAATGACAGACTCAAGAGAGCACCCAGCGCCAGATTGCATACAATGTTTTACGATTAATCCAGCATTGGTGTAGTTCCAGTCCTGTAGCCACTCTTCACAAAACAGGATTTTTACCTCAACAACTTACAGAGTAGCACCACATCCCATGAAGGTCCTTATGAGGGATCCCCAGGATGCCAGAAGATTCCTGATCTAGCAAGCAAACATGTCAAGTCTCATAAACAAAACAAAAGGCATCACAAGGGATTAGCACAGTAGTTTCCTATCTTCAGAGTCCAGATGGGGGAAGGAAGTTGCAACAGGGAAAAAGGGCAAAAGTAGAATATTTTTGAGTGGACACATTGAAATGAACAGAGAACACTCTGGAATTTTTGGCAATGGCAAGCTAAGATTTAAGATTACTGTTTGACTGCTGAAAAGTTAAGGATGAATCTAATTGTCTGCAACTGCAATTCAACCTCGCTGGTAAGGTTCAAATGCTGAGCGATACGAAGACACAAAAGGAAGCTGCGTGAAAGAAGTTGGAAGAAAGCAAACTTACTTCACTGGAATGAGAGCCCAAATCCAGCTCAAAGAGTACCATTACTCATTGAACTGAGAGCCCAAAACCAGCTCACAAATCACCAAACCAATACATGGCCAAGAAAAGCCAAACCCAGAATGCAGTTTACCAGACCAACACCAAATCAGCTGAAATGTTTCTTCTTTACAAGAACGATCCTTTTCATATTTAGTTGGACTAAAATAAGCTTTCTCAACAAATAAGTCTGCCTGGACAATAGCCCAAAAGGTCAAGAGAATACTTGCATAATTGTTTTATATTGATTGATCTCAAACCACAAAATTATTGGAAGAAAACTCTGATCCATGAACCACCTGCTGAAAAAAAGCTCAAAGGCAATGAACAAGACTAACTTCCCAGTTAAGTCAATCTTTCCGTCTCTCTATTCCATATTTTATAGAAATCTTTTGGCAAGCAAAAATGGATGGATGAGATTGTGCAGCTCAGATGTGCTGATAAATAATTTCAATTAAAGAATCCAAATTTAGAGGGAGGCAATCAAGAATTGTCATAGTTTGAAGCTTACATCTCAGAAATAAATTTTTGAGCACACAGTGCTGGAAAAACAAAAGCTGAAAAGAGACCAAGCCCAGGAAACAGAAAGAAGCTAGGACAATGTGCTAACTGCCATGCCGCTACTGCATGAAGTGCCCAAAGTTGACTATGGGATTACACAATAGTCAAGTAACTTTTGATGGGTAGTGCTCACATAGATGACATTTACTAGCATATCGATGGAATTATATTTGCTTTATGCAACCACACACAGTGATGTGCACAAATGAGAGTAGTTGCTGGATCAAAAGTTATACATGTAGGCAAGAATGCTAAACATTAGTTATAGAGCCTAAATCCCAATTTACATCGTCAACAGGCAGGGTAAAACATAAAAGGGAAAATATGTGCGCCCCAAAAAAAAGCAAGAATCCTGGCAAAACCATGACCAACCAAAAGGATCTAATTAAAGTCTCCAAGGCAATCAAAGAGTACGTGGAAGCTACTAATTTCATCGAATTTCAGCCATACATGCACTCAATCTATCTAAGGAGCCTGAAAACTGGAGTCAACTGAAATTGAAATATTATGAAGATCACTTACCTTGAGTAAGAGCGAGCATAAGACCTTGAGCGGGATCTAGAAGAAACGGACCTTGCTGGAGATACTGATGGAGAACGTCTTGAGTATTTTTTCCTAGGAGACCTGCTGTAGAAGCATGCTGATTCGACTCAGTCACAGTACATCATTGTATTGCTTCAGTAATTGTCAGCTTTGCCAACATAAGTGAGACAAACCTTCTGCTTCTGTCACTGTAGCTATGGGTGTAGCTAGGGCTGCGGCTTCTTGAATAACGAGGGCTACGACTGGGACTCTTAGAGTAACTCCTCCTCGAATCATACTCTCTTACCTGCACAAATAGGAACAAAAGAGAAGAACCATGTAAACAGCACACAAGGCAAGTAAATCGGAATTTGTAAGCTTGAAAAAAGGCATCGTTCACTCTACCCGTATATAAGCCCGACTGAAGGCATTTCTGAATAAAGTGTCGTCGAGTTTCTTGATCTACAGAAGTAGTAAAAACAACATATAATGTAGATTGTTTAAAGTAACTCTTCAAGGTAAAACAACACCAGATGGGATATATATTAGAAAACTCACGGCATATTTCATGTCCTCATAGTTTGTATAATCGACAATACCAGTAACACCTGAAAAATTTATATCGCACAATATTAGTGAACATTGATGATCAAAATAATAAAGACATATAAAGAGTTTTTTGCTGCATACCATCGCGATCACGGAATACTTCAGAAAAACAGACGTCTCCTGCCCGACGCATGTGATCCTACTCATTGGTCATATTGGCAGTATAAGTAAAATTAACAAATCCAACCAATAAGATAAATATAAAACATATGACCTGAAGTGCCATCTTACCTTCAGGTCCTGCCATGATGCTGAAGAAGGCAATCCAGTGACCAAAACTGCAATATAGATTATCAGAGTTTTTTAGTTTCAATCTGCTAGGCTGTGTTTCAACAAGGCACCATATGAAGAAGCTACAAACCACGATAGTCAGAGTGCCTGCCAACTCCTCCACGGCTACTTCCGCTGCCATACCGGTCCACAGATGAAGAATATCCTCGCCCACCATGTGCCAGCTCAACCTGCATGATGCAAGTAAATGATAGTATGCTTCTGTTCTACCCATGCAGAGTAGTCTATGCATGATGTAAGACTGAGAAGGTTCTACAGAATTATAAACATGTAAAGTGCCAAAGTCAGGATACTCACTCGCAGACGGTACCCATCAAACTTATATCCATCACGGCCACGAATTGCATCTTCAGCATCACGAGGGTCCTCAAACTGTATCAGCATAAATGTCCATCCCAAATAACAGGAGAAAGATATGATGAATTAGGAGAACTTATGCAAATATTCTCAAAAGCAACAAAAAGATAATGCCACTGACATTGGACTTCAATCCTCACCTCAACAAAAGCATAACCTGGTGGTCTGGGAGGGATCTTCAAATCAATGTCAACAATGGGCCCATACTGCAAGGAGATTGTCAATCATGAGTGAACAATAGAAATCAAAATTATCAGAACAGAGCTTAAGAGACAACCGTATACTGAAGATAGGATGGCCAGAAGGTAGTAAATTTAAATGTACTAAATCATGACTATATCAAAGTGCTCCTTTGACCAAATATTCAAAGGAGCACTTTGAAAATTTTGACAAGAAGTCTAAAATCTCAATAGAGGACCGCAGTTATAAAAGCCTGCAACTTTACACTATGGAGGGTGCAATTTTGCAAATGAGCTATAAGTGTAATGCAAATGCTGAAAGCCCAAAGCTATTTGGAGAAATGCAAATTGTGTTTGGTAAAACTTCTTTGCAAATGGGCTTTGAGTTGAATGTGTGTTTAATGAAAAAAATTTTGCAATGGGCTTTGGGGTATATATATAAGTTTGAAAAATGAACTAAACCCTTCGCCAGTTCAGCGAAGGGTTGAAAAAATCTGACCAGGGGCAAAATCGGAAATATGAGGAATTGCTGAGAATAGTTTTGGAAGGGAAAAATTAATTTGAGCATTCGGCCAAATGCTGAAGCCCAAAGCTAGTTCCTACTAGCATTGGACTTTCAGCATTTCCAAAGCTGGCTTTCAATTGAAAGTCACTTTCAAATTGTTACCAAACGGTCCAGCATTTCCCCAAGGAGCTTTTAAGTCTGAAAGCCCATTGGAAATGCTGAACCAAACGCACTTGATTTTTATTTGCCAAGTTTTCAAAGCAAGTGTTGGGCACATGATAACGAGAAGCCCCAAACAAAAGATTTTCTCAGCAGTCAATAAGACTCATTACAATACTTGAATGAAGATTGTTGTAGATCATGTAGCAGAAATATAAGTAAAGTTCCGCACTTTTTTTTGGGGGGGAGGAGTTGAAAATCCTGCATAAAATTTGAAAATTTTTAAGAAATATTTCCTTCCTTCGATCTATTCAAATAGAAGCTTCTTCTGGATATTTTGTACATTTGTAGATCACAAATGATTCTTCCTGCTTTCAAGTGCAAAAGCCAGATATTCAACAAGTATAGAACTTAGACAAAAGAAAAAAAAACAAATATAGAACAAGAGAGTGTGTGGTATAAGCTCTTTTCCTCATTGATCACATAGAAACTCCCAACCTACATAAAGGGTTACCACTTCCAAAGCATAGCTGCATAGTTCGAATATCGTACGAAGTGAGATTTCCTAAATATGTGTCCATTTCTCTAATTGCCCAATAAAGAACACCTCAGGCTCATTAATCTTAGTCATATTAATGTACTTCTCAACCTTATATTCAATGATCTAAGCACCACGCATTCGACCTTTCTAAGATAATTAAAAAAAAAGGGAAAAGTTCAACATTGCCAATGCACATATAATGCATAGAAGGTTAAATTAATAAAAATCCATGCTTCTCAGAATCTCAAGAAGGGAAGTAGCACAGCCACCTTATAGAACAAGTCCTCAACTTCTCTCATCCGGACATCCCCCGGCAGATTCCCAACATAGATTGTGCGGCTAGAACGGCGGCTCATTTTTGCTTTTCCTGGAAAGAGAAAATTTTACCATATCAAGAAACACATAAATCTTCTACCGAGCAACTTTTATCATCAAATCAAACGCCAACTCTCATCTCAATTGTAGCAAATCTAATCACCCAACAAATATTATACGTGCTCACCAACCTACACTCCAAAAACTATAATGCACATACAAATTTCTTTCGAAGGCCACGGTAACTGGAAATAACATGTGAATTTTTATAGGATCATTGCTGACTGTTATAAAAATTTAAGCTTTTAGATGAAAACACAATTAATTATTTAAGTATTCTAAAACTCCTCCTTATGATTAGTCTCATTACTAACCATGAAAATTTAATTAAAAAGATAAATGAGATTTTTTGTGACACCAATGGCTGCTCTAAAAACGTACGTGGCTTGATTTATTATTTAAGTATTTTAACGCAACAACAGATATACAATCACCTGAAACAAAGTCATCTACTGCCCACCACCAGTTGAAAAGACGAAACAAGCCAATAATAATAATAATAATAATAATAATAAACTACACAGGCCGATGATCTCCGCAAAACCGCGACGCCGCACGGAATCGGACTAATAGCGAGCAGCTGAGACCACCGGACCGCGGCGCCGGCAGACGCTGAACGGAGAACTTCGAGGGTCTCAACACCAGCAGGAGAATCGAAGCTCGTTCGAAGCCGACGAATCACAACACTACCTAGTCGATTCCGCAGACGCCAAAGCACGAAAAAAGCTTCCCGAGATCCGGCGAGATCGAGGAGGAGGCGAGAGCGTTACCTTGCACGAGGAGCTCGGGGAACCTTGACGAACTGCCGTTGATTGTCGGATGCTTCCAGAAGGAGCGATGCGGACGAACGAGGGGGGATGAGACGTGATATATAACTGGAGTTTCTGGTGAGAGCGCGCTCGCTCTCTGCTGGCCGTTGGATCGTCCAGAAACTGATTCCACGTGTCGCGGTCTTTTGTGTCTGTGATTTTTTTTTTCCTTTTTCTTTATTCTTTCTTTTTGGGGGGTTGGGTTGAGAATGGTTTCTGCCGGCATTGATGGGGCCCGCCATGGCCCAGACATTTTCGGCCCAGCCCAAAGCCCGCTTGGGGCGAGCGCGATGTCGAGGCGAAGCCCTCTGTCGTTGAAGTTAGAAGGCCCGGAGGAAAGAAATACTTGCGTCGACCCGGCCCATGGGGAATTTGGCGGAGGATGACCGCCGAGGTCACGGCGTCCACGAGAGGCCCACATAATCGATAAACGAGATTAATGAGGCCCACCGCCGTGCATCGAATCTGAGGAAGGGTTTTGTTGCAAGGATGGCGGCTCGACCTCCCGACCGATGCTCGCGATTTATGGGCTTTTTTCAAGACGGAGAGATGGAGCCAACCGGATATGTTGTTGTAAGAAAGGAGGTGGGCGAGGATCTTCCACCATAACCCTTCTTTACTGACAAAATCAGTGCTAAAAATTGTGAGATTTATACTGCATGAATCTTGATGATACTTTTTATTGCTATTTGGCCAAACAGTTTTTCTTGCATCCTAGAAGAATTCGAAGTTAGATACTATACCTTTATCCAATTCTATTCAAAATATCTCATCAGAACTATATCTTTTTCCTTAATGGAATTGCTTATAAAAGTAGCATAACTAAATTTGTGAATATAGATGTAGTAAAGGAACCAATTAAGAGAGATGAAAAGAGATTTTTCAAACCTTGGATTTTGTGTAATATACATCGTAGATTCCACACGTTCGAAGAAAAAATGAATCCATTTATGTCAAGAGACACCTAAAGTAGCTCTTAATATAGTAGTAAAAGCAAAGTTTGCAAGCGTATGGACTCACCAAATTTTCATTGAAACAGGACCAGCACAAGGAAAAGCGCTTGCTACCTGTAGGTTGTTAGGAATATCTTGACAAAGTCCAACTCGAAATATAGCACGTCGCTCATGAACTTTCAAAGTTAGGAGTACAGGTCCCTCAAATTCCTATCCTTTCTCCTACTCATGTCACGTTAACTTCCACGTTTGCAAGACTTATCTTGATTTTGAAAATGCGAAAAGCAAGTAGAGTTGCCAAGGCTAAGACGACAAGGTAACAAAGCAGAAAGCAATGGAGGACCCATCCCAATTTTTTACTCAAGGGATTCTTGCTTAAGATAAAGTTGGTCGGAGGAGATTTGTGGCGATTGGCACACGTTACCTTTTTGACAAGACGTGGATAGAATTCCAGCAGACAAGAGGATCTTGTCGATTCCGGAGGCACATGGGAGAATGTGACTGCCCTTAGGGTTTCGATGTGGTCGATGATCATCTAGTGACCTCGTTTTTAGTAGAACGAAGCCCCCCGATGGCTTAAATAATCCTTTCGAGAATTTATCTTTTTCATGAGTAGGTAACACGTGCATAGGTTTCGCATCTCGAAGGCACATGCAACAGCCTACAAGCTCTAAATAATACAGATTAAGTTCGGGTCTTTGACCCATGCAAACGTGGAAGTTAATGTGAGCAAATGTTGAGTGGCGAGCGGGCGAAGTTATTTACAAGTGAAGCTTGATAAATTGAAGAGAAAAACAAAGAAAGAAGAAAACAAGAGTATTGTAAGTGGAGGACGTCATTTAACACCATTTAAAAAAAGGTAAACTTTTAAGATCGATGACTAATCCACACAATACCAGTTCAAGGATCCCAAGATCAATAATCGATCCAAATCGGACCAAGATCGGCGGTCTAAGCTAGACTAATCCTAAACTTTTAGGATCGATGACCAATCCACACGATACTAGTTCAGAAATCCCAAAACCAAGAGCTGATCCAGTTGTCTTGGAAATCAGACCAAGATCGGCAAGGTTGGCCCATCTAGAATTGACCCCTAGGTAAGTATCTATTGACCTTGTTTTTAGTAGAATGAAGCCCCTTGGTGGCTTAAATAATCCTTTTGATATTTTGTCTTTTTCATGATTAGGTACACGTGCATAGGCTCCGCATCTCTAAGGCACATGCAACAGCCTACAAACTCTAATAATAGACTAGGTTCGGGTCTTTGACCCATGCATGTAACCTTAATGCAGAGAAACTTGCATACTTTTGATGTGATTTGAACTGGTAAGCTACTGTTCTTGAACAGGTGGTGCACGGTATGCAGTGGTAGTAGGGACAGCTTTCCTCTCTCAAACATGAAAAAAGAACAAAAAATTGGGATGGTACCAAAACCTATCCCCACCTTTCATCATATTACCCTTACCATCGTCAATTTTCAAAATTACGAGTTTGCATTGCTTACTTAGTGCAGTAAGGTTTGGTTGATAGTGTTATGAAATTTGCCAAAATGAGATTTTTGTTCCAAACATGTCCACGCACCATCTAGTTGGTAATGTAATTCTTACCAAAGGAGCTGTCCTGATTAAGCTCATATTCGTCACTTTACAACAATTCATCGATACCATTCTATGGAACAAGGAAGCTAGCCAAAATCACTAGTGCTTATAATGAAAATTTTTTCAAATTCTATGGTCACTTATCCATTTACAAATGAATATGTTATTGCGTCTTTTATGTGATTGACCACAATAAAAGTTTCTTTCAGGTCCGCCAATCTCATCGATAACCAGATCAAGTACACCAACTTCGAGTTCCCTTACCAGATTCGTGCATAAATCAAAGGTATATGAACTGGAACCCTTCGCTCCGCTCCTCTTTATTGCATCGAAACGCCCATGACTTCACATGGTAAAATATCAAGAAACAAACAAACCATAATAGCAAAAGGACCGACAATGTGATGTGTACGTGACATAGTGGGAGAAAGCAAGAGGAGCATATCTTTTTTAGCATTAAGGTCCATTTTGAGGGTTTAAAAAAACTAAATTTACCTTTCTTTTTTCTTAGTTGAAATGGGCCATGAAAGTGTATAATTTATCATATCTCAAGTGGGTGATATTGGGTTCACGCATATCAACCGAAGTGGTGGACCCAACACCAATTTGATTTCCCGTCACATGGAACCTGATGTCATTAACAATGTTAATAAGATAGTAAGCTTAAATTTTTCTTTTCCTTGCTCAATTGAGTGTTTTTTAACTTAATGTGGTATATAATAAAATCACTAGGCATTGCCCTAATGACCATCCTTCTCATATGTGAAACGTGAGGTGAATCTTCTTAGGAGTTTAGGGATAGAGGCATTTAGTTTCAGGTGTGGAGTTCTACTCTCATGTTTGGTAAAGAGCCAAATCAAAAGTCTGAGAATAAGATAAGAGTTAAAGTAAGACATAAAAAAAAAATTGTGGCATAAAATTGGGATAAATTTACCTTGAACTTTTTTTTTTTATATCAAAAACCTCCAACCAAACCTAATCGAACACATTTACCTAATGATTTTTTGTGATATAAAAAAATCCTAAATTTATACCTATTTCACAAATTTACCCTTTGCCAAGTTCCTTTAGATGATTTTCAAATAAAACAACGTGTTTACATGAGCATCATGTCAACATTACTTGCTTTCTGACACCCATGTAAGTAGAGTTTTAATGGTTTTCATTAGTAGAATTTTAATGAAGGATAAATGGGTTAGACATATACAAGTTTAAGATTTTTGCTGTTAAAAAACTTAAGGATGAATTTGTCATAGTGGAGTATAGTGTAGGGTTTGTAGTGGTTTTTGCTCATATTTTAATTATACGCAGGATTCAGCACGTCACAAAAAAATGGCAGAATATTCAAAAAGGATCGAACTAAAGATATGATCCAACAAATTCCAACCATATTATCTTGAAAGACAAAAGCAAGGCTCTTTTGGTGCTGTGTTCGTGTGTGCAACATTTGGGTTTGCACCCAAAAGAAATGATCAGACAATGTAATCTGGAACGTGTGTACATCACTTTAGTTTCCCCCGATTGGCCTTTTGGCTCCTCGAGCACAACATCGTGCGATGGCCACAATGTTACCCCAACGACATTTATATTGTCGTTTTCCCCATTCCTACTCCTAAGCTCCTATCGTGTAGTCATTTTGTTCACATTTGAAATGAAAAGGCATTCTCCTCAAATCAATCCCATACCATGTGTTGCTTTAGTGTCGATTTTATACTCAAAACATGACAAAACGACTTGCCGACTTCTTAAAATGGGAAAACGACCAATTCATACCAATTTCATATATGTCAATTCAATCTTAAATTATTTAATTTAGTCAATATAGTATTATACATTTAAGTGAAATCCCAATATAATTTTTCTTACTAACTAATGCAAGAAAATGTCGACATTAGGACGTCGGGTATAGTAAAGTCAGCCATGTTAGTGTGTCACATAAGATGGATGGTGATAACTTAAAATCACATTAGTAATTTTTGACTGTAATTGATTGGGAGGACTTTATTGAAATTTTGAGCAAAGTTTTATGACTAAATTGACAAAATTGAAAATTTTGGGATTAAATTGGTTGTTGTAATATAATAAACGGAAATGATAGGATCTTGCAATTTATGTCAACGCAAAAATAATAATACTAAAAATTAATGTGATTCAATTCCGAGTGTCGAGATCTATATCCATGAATAGAGCTATCGGTAAATAATTCACTAGAACAATTATTTCTCATACATAGATTTAAGTCAAAACTCAGTATTTATAATAACATAAATTTACTTAATAAAATCATCGCCTGTTCAAGCCCTTTAACGTACGCTACAAATAGAACTCAATATTGTTCGTCTTTTTCCCCGGACGTCGGCTTCTTCGTCACTGTGTAATTACCTGCCTTGTGCGGCGCTTGTGAAGAAGGAACCCACCCTCAAAGAATCCTTCCCCTTTTTATACGGCTTGTGCAGGAGATGGAGAGAGGGTAACTACTTCTTTCTTGGCAAAAGACCCCTCTGTCCCTTATTTTGTCATTTAGTGCAGAACTAATCCAAGTTTCACCCTGAATAGCTACAGAGATCCAACGCCCAAGAACAAGGAAAACCAAATTCGATTCGGATAACAATTAACAGATTTTGAACAAATCAAAATCTTTCTACAGATCGAGTTTCGTAAAAATTCAAACTCGAGATAAACTTAACATTGACATCTACATAATAGATTTATGACTAATTTGATAAATATCCCTACTAAAACTCTAAACTTTGGTCAACCCGGACATGTTTTTTCATAATATCTTAGGCATTATTATAGTTGAATTCAGCTACACTCGATTCAACTTGAACTTTTAGTTCATGTGTGGTAATCCAGATTTCAGTCCAGATAAGATAACAAAGTATCATATTTGATGTTTGGTGACTTTCTTTTGGACTAAAAAAATCTGAATACATTCAAACAAAATGTCAAATAAGAAATCCAGCATAGAGGATTGATGTGGAATAAATATGCATTGGATAAAAAATGTAAAAAATAGCTTAACAATTATGTTACATTCTAGTGAAGTGATGGAGTGGCACATCTAGCATTGCACGAGGACCACTATAAAGATAGCCAATTATCATCACTTTTGACTACCGCACAATCGCCATCGCCTCTAATCACATCGATCATCATCGTCAGCTAACGATCATGCTTCGATGAGCAAGGGTATGATAATTGCCGTGCGAGGTTTGTATAGATCATCTCTTTCCACCATCTCCCTACCCACGTACATTGAGCCTGACCTTTCATGCATTACTTGTGAATCCATTATTCACCTACCGATTGGTAAAGAATAGCCAACACACTATCGGCTTCTTGGCGACCACATTCTCAATTATCAAATTTAACACTTGCTATGCATCAGGAACGCTGCGATGGCATTGTGTTGTATAACTTCCTTCTCGAGCTCACCTCACGATGCATCCCTTCCTCCGTCGCCTCCCTCGGCTCCTTCGGGATGGCGCCGTCGCTTTCTTCGGCGATGGCATCCGGCCGTACAAACGTTGACTTCTATGTCGTTTGTTGACCGACTGCGGTCTAGAGGGCTTGATCCATCTAAGGATTTACGGCGAAGTGGAAGCAACATTTGTTAGATTACCCCACCACTTCATCACACGTGACACGCACGTGCCCCTAGCCATCCCTGATCGAGAGCCACGTGTCGTCCATCAGCTGCAAAGTCCGAGTCACCGCGGGGCCCACGTGTCACCGTCCGGGCCCCATCTCATGACACACTTGCCACTGGCTCCACCGGACTGTTCCGCCCCCACCCCGAGCGCAGATCGGACGGTCCAGATCGCATCGCCAGCTCCGCTGTCTCCTTAAATCATCCCACTTCTCCCTGATCCTGAACAGACGATCACCGAGCTAGCGAGCGAAGCCTCAGATCCCGATTCGGTCGTCCGCACACCGCCTCGCCACCCGCCCGACCGCCCGCCCGACCGCCATGGGCCTGCTCGACCACCTCTGGGACGAGACCGTCGCCGGACCGACGCCGGACAGCGGCCTCGGGAAGCTCCGGAAGCACAACACCTTCAGCTCCCGATCGAACTCCGGCAAGGGTAAAGACACAAGAAACTGAAAGAACTCCCCGTAACTCTAACCGCCTGTGGAACGGAAATCGTAAACCCTAGCTCGAACCGCTGCCGACGACGACGGTTCGAATTCAACACGAAACGAGCCGCTGTCGAAATTGATTTAGCAAAAGGAATAATCATCGCTGCTATGCATGCGTAGAGTAGTGCATGCGGCCTGAAATCCTGTTGAGGAATTCGATGATTCAGCTGTAATTTCTGCGAAGAGGTTTTTCGTGTGAGGATGATCGAGTTGGTGATGATTTCTTCTTTTCTTTCTTCGTTGAAATACAGAGTCGGAGGCTGCGAGTGCGAGATCCTACGGCGGCGGCGCGTCTCCTCAGGAAGCGGTGAAGAAGGTGACTCGGAGCATCACGATAGTGAGGCCACCGGGATATCAGTCCGGCTCGCCCCCGGTCTCTCCGGCAGGATCGGCGACTCCGGGCTCTCCTTTCTCAGGTAACATCAATCGGTTCCTCTTCCCCAATTTCTCATTCCAGGCCATGGATATTACCGAGCGCATTCTTTTTCCTTCGGCATGTAAACGTAGATCAATTCATGCAAGCTTCGATCCAATCGCGTGGTTCATGTCGAGTTCCATTCCTCTCATCAGTTCATGCATGGTCCTGTCTAGTCCGATCGGGGTTGAAACTGGGTTCTCCGGCGATCGCGGAGATGGACGATCGGAAAGTCTCTAGAAATCTCCGGAGCGGAGACTGCTGGTCTTGAAGGGGGGCGGGGTTTGTTGAGGTGGTGTCGGGGGGTGAATTCTGTCTTTTTCTCGTGGACTTTTCCATCCGATCATTTCCTTGAGTTTGGATAATGATTGGGTAGGGTCTCTTTTCTGGAGGTTGCATTATTTCTTCGGTTGGCCACAGCTGGTGACGGGACGCTTTTCTCCTCGTTGACGTAAGCCCCCAATAATGCATGGTTTCCCTTTGTTTCCTTAGAAACGGTCATGCTAAATAAATCAAGATCAGCATGCTAATCCCAGCTGATTTTTTTGAAACTGAGCCCATCTATTGTCGATCGATGTATTGATCTTATTTATTGGGTAGCGGCTGAAATGGGCGGATGACATGATAGCGACAGGACAAAGGGGCGGTATCTACAGTAGACGTGATTAATTAGCGTGGTTTTAGCATGGTTGAGGAGGCATGACTGGTCGAGATTAATGGATTCTGCCCTTAAGCTCTGCCTGTTGTCCAATTCAGAAAGGGGTATGGCCATTACCATCATGTCTTTAGTGGACAAGATTTTTTCGGGTATTATCTTGGTATTTGGACTGCCATTCCTCGCAGCAGCAGTCGAGGCTCCTCCTGTTTGGCTGGAACATTGTTGAAACAGGATATAGGAATGTGATGCGAGTGCTCGATGGAGTGAAAGACTGCAGGTGCAAGACGACTGTGCAGCAAGCAGTCGCCTTGCATTTGACGTTTTTGTCTTTCATTTGACATTGACATTTTTCGAGCGTCCAATCTCACTTGCATTTGCTATTTGTTGCTCGGTACATCCGCTGTGTTTCGGCGCTTGCTCATTTCTTCTCCATTTGCCTCTTAGCTGTGAATGTTATATAAGGTCTTTAATTGGTGATGCTTCATGCTTACATTCATTTTTCTGTTTACTTTCGTCGGGTTGACCACAGATGATGGTTCTTGCTCTGTTTTAGATGAAATTTGTTTGCACCAGCTATATAGCTCACCTCCATTATCAGTCACATTGCTTTGTTATTTGGCTGGATAAATCTTATGAGCGGTGATGCTCAGGAAGCAGAGAGCCCTTTCGACTCCGGAGAAGATCGGCCCCGGACGCGTATGAGCAGACAGGCGAAGCTGGACCAAAAGGCGCCCCTCCTCTTTAAGTCCAGCGACATATGATCTTTTGTCCTCGGGTCGTGTCGCCCCGAGATCTCTTAAGTTTGCCGAGCTCCTGTAACGCGGGGATGTCCCTTTCAAGGCGTGGAAACTCCGGGATCACGCATCGACTTAGAATTAGCCTTAGCTCCCGAGTCGCTGGGGCTAGACGTTGGATGTTGGCTATAATGAAGACATGGTCTAGAGTGTGGTCTTGTGCCTTAGTGAGTAAATGTAGTCCGTCGTGTGCTTGGTTGCTCCTTGTAATGTCTTATCAGGTCTAATAAGAGCTTCTGCATTTCCCTTTCTCTGCATTTGTCCAAGTTAATTTTTTTACCGCTAAAATGTTTAGATAATATTTTTCATTAAATTGAATTACTATCATAAAAAAAATCGTAAAATTTATACAATTGTGATAAAGGAAATATCTCAAATTAGTAAATTTAATTATAAAATTTAATAAAATGTAATAGATGATAAATTTATTGTAAACATACTAATTTCAAACTAGTACAAATGGAAATTAATAAAAAGTAAATTTATTATAAGTGATTAAACGGAAATTAATAAAATATATGGTGTGAAATTAGTACAAATGAAAATTCATAAAAAATAAATTTATTATAAGTGATTAAACGGAAATTAATAAAATATATGGTACTAAATTTATCATAAAGTAAAATTATCAAAAGTGTATCGATTTAAAATTTTTGATTATGTAGAGTCATATTTCAATGGATTGATTACCATCCAATGGACCATCCATGTGCTTGGTAATAACCTGGGCCACAAATTTTTCGCTTTGCATTTTTGATTATGTAGAGTCATATTTCAATGGACTGATTATGTAGAGTCATATTTCAATGGACCATCCATGTGCTACTTTCTTGGTAATAACCTAGGCCACAAATTTTTCGCTTTGCGCGACTTGTGAGCGACAAATGTTCGATCAATTATGTGAGTTGGCAATCACACAACGAAATAAGAACAACCTCTTGCGTGCTGTATTATTGATGGCATACATTAATATTTCAACTGCGAATTTTGAAAATGATTTTTTTAAAGTAATTGTCTACTTCTCTTATAAACTGAATGAGAGAAAAATATTTTTATTATTCGCATATATGCTTAGACATAAATTATTAATGACAATAAAGATTTTTTTTATTAATTAACTATTTTAAGAGATATAAACAATAATTTTTAAAAAAATATTTTTTTAATTATTTATTTTTTATGAAATTAATTAGGATTTCATTATACAACTAATGAGGTGACTTCATCTGCGGCTTGATCGCTCCCTCCCTCCCTCGAAAGGACGGCTCCTTGCTTCAAGTCAAGTCATTCGGGTTTAGGACTGGAATTGGCCCTTCGATGCTTAAGGAGCTAATTAAGAGAGAGAGAGAGGATGTAGGGTACTTATATTAGGATCCTCGAGAGTCCGAATCTCTTATATGAGTGATTTCCTCGCCTTATGAAGACATTACCTAAGTAACTCAACGGGTAGTGACTGACAGATGGCTAGGGCTATATAAGTGGGTCGGTTCGGTTCGGTTTTCTGAACCGAATTGAAATCCAAACCGAACCGATCTAAAATTTTGGTTTCGGTTCGGTTCGGTTCAATTTTTCAATTTTTTCTGATTTTTTTTTCAAATCTAACATCAATTACGCTGTAAATCACGATCTATCTGCTCTGCAACTTCTGTATTCTAGAAACACATGTCTCTATTGCGGTAAACATCAGCTCAAGAATAGGGCAAGGAAGGACAGAGCGAACCCCACATGATGGAAAAGATATATGCACCTCAAAGTACTGATTCCAAACTCTAGCTTTACCAAGACTCAAAGGGTGATCTTCCTGAGAGATTTGGTGCCGGCGAAGTGGCCCATCAACATCACTCCCTGCCTCCGCACGGGGAAATGAACGACTTACAGACAAACCAGCAAACACCTTCACAGACAAACCAGCAAACACCTCGCAGGCAGGACGACTCGACCACCAAAGACGTGAGAATCGCGTCGGGATTTTGGATTCCAACGAAGCACCTGCCCCCGCACGGGGAAACGAACGAGACACCCAGTTGCGCAAAACATTCGACTGACGGAGGGCGAGAGCGATGATTACCTCAATAACCTCCTTTGCACGCAAATCCCAGAAGCATACAAGGATCCACTTCTGCCCCCGATCCTCTATCCCGGTATAGCCACTCCTCCTCCTCCCTCTCCTCCTGATCCGACCCGAACCCGTTGGGCTGAATCGTCTCGAGCTCTTCCCACGAACCATGGCCAGTGAATCGGGGGATCGGGCACTTCCTTGTTCAAGTACCTGAACCGAGCTCGGATTCGGGCTCGATGCTAGGATTTTGGCTTCGGGAGGATGAACCCAGAAGCGAGATCTGACATGGATTCGGAGGAGGAAGGTGAGCAGAGCCGGGCAAGGGTGACGGATAGGAGCCGTTCGGATTGAGCGAGAGATGAAGATGACCGACCGAGTGAGTGAGAGAGTGATGGAGATGGATCAAGTCGGAGGCGGAGGTAGAGGCGATCAAGTCAGAGGCGGAGACAGCTTGCACCGGAGATGGAGGCGGAGGCTGATCCCACCGGAGATGGAGGCAAGACAGACCGAGCGAGAGAGATTCTGAAACGGGATATTTGTTTTGCAAGCCGATTCAATTTGGTTAACCGATTTGATTTGTTAACCAATTTGGATAAATTTTAAATTGAGAGAAATAATTTAAATTTTTTTGATTAATTAAATCGAATTAAAAAAATATAAAATTTCGATTCGATTTTTAATTTTCGATTTAATTACCGACACCCCCTACAAATGACGATACACAGCGACGGTTGTCAATGTAAATGGACAAACGTCCGGTCTTTAGAATGATTGGTGTTCCAACATTATGTAGTGCTCCTCTGTTGTCAAATCGTGTTGTGGACTGGTACGTGTGCAGCCTTTTAATAAAGCGGAGACACCGTTGTGGCTGCCCATTAGGGGAGTTTTGAGTACCGTCTAATCTTAAAGTTACACCAGGTGTTTTTGACTTGTTGACGGCTTACTCCCGATAGGAAGAGAATGTGAACGGTTCGATTCTTTCGAAAAATCGAATCAAAATAAACCGATAAGATCTAATATTAAATCAAATCAAATTCATCTCGAATCAAAATTTTGATTTGATTATTTTTTATTTGTTTGTTAAAACCAAAATAAAGAAAATAGTGATAAATGAGAGAAATTGTTCAATTTTTATTAATAATTTTAGATTGATTTGATTAACAAAAATGAATCGAAAAAATTAATCACTATTTTTCGGTTTCGATTTCAATTCCATCTTGACACTTTGATAGGAAATATTCAGTGATTAGCAAGCATCACATCAATGGCCGACGTGTGCACTTATTTATTAATAGCCAATTTAATTTTGATACGTAGATACTAACGTGGAAATTAAAAGAATATGACATGTTAAGCTTGTCTCAAGTTTGAATTATTTGTTAAATCGAATATATTAAGAAAGTTTTCCCACCTTGGATTAGATTGTCTTTGGCGAAAAGGGCTATCACAAAAAGACAAAATCAGGGACAAAGAAGTCTTTTATTAGAAAAAATAATCTATTTTTCTCTCTCTTGTTGAAGCCGTGCGAAACAAGGAATCTCCCACTCCTAATTGGAGTTGGACACGATGGGCCTAGGTCAAATATTTTGAATCTGGGCGCGCGCGCACACACATATAAAAACGTAGGGAGTTTTCTTTTCGAAAACCTAGAGAACGTCGCAAGAGACAAGCTGCTCCTAAGTCGAGAAGCCATAGTTGTCGTACGAAGCATAGACGAAAAGAATAGAGTTCATGTTTTTCACTGTACACGAGCACATTGCTATGGGGCTTGAACTCATGATAATTTGTGCTGTGAGTTTATGTTCAATTGAGTTGTTTATTTATAAACATTTTGAATTTGGACTTAAATCTAGGTGTGGAAAACACTCGAGCATGTAAGCGACTAGAACTCTGATTATTCGATTATAGTGAATTATTTGCTGCCAGCTCTCCCTGTGAATGTAGTTATCAATACTCGAATTAAACCACATAAATTTCTAATGTCCTTATTACTTCTCGTTTATTTCTTTGGTATTATTTTTCGCGTTAATGTAAATGGCAAGATTTTATCATTTTCATGTATTATATTTCAACAATTGGTATCGGAGCTTAGCATCGGATTTCTTGATTGTGATTTGGGACTTTTGCTTGTCTGATTATTATTTGGAAATTATGTTATTGCAATCATGTCTGAGGTGAAAGATGAAATTGAGAAATTTAACAGGAGGAATAACTTTGAGTTATGGAGCATCAAGATGTGTGCGTTGTTGACAACTCAAGATTTGGCCAGAGCTTTAGATGGCGAAAATGACTTGCCGGTTATAATGAAAGCTTCTAAAAAGGCAGAACTAATGGAAAAGGCAAAGAGCACAATCCTATTGAATTTATCAAATGAGGTGTAAATAAAAGCAGCCGAGGAGAAGGATGTTATGGATTTATGGGCAAGACTTCATACAATTTATGTGACGAAGGGTTTAAATAATCACTTATACATGATGAAGATGATATTTCAGTTTAGATATATTGAAGGTACATATATTAGAACCCACTTGGGTGAATTTAATAAACTCATAATGGATTTAAAGAATGTTGATAAGATACTTAATGATGAAGAGCGGGGCATGATGTTCGTGGCTTCTTTACCAAAGTCGTAGGAGCACTTTACTAATTTACTATTGTAGAGGCGTACTACGATTACCTCAGAGAGGTAAAGTCCACTCTATTTTCCAAGGAGTAGTAAAGAAAGTTGTGAGATGATAGTCTTACACAGGAGATAGCGTAGGTATTAACAATTTGGGGTAGAGATTAAAATCAAGGGCCTAGCAACAACAGAAGCAAAAGTAAATTGAAGTCACACAATCAAAAGTCCAAGGGACGCATAAAGTGCCTTAAGTGTCATGAGAAAGGGCACATTAGGAGACATTGTTCGAAGCAGAGAAACCGAGGTTACAGGTAGAATGCCACAAGCAGTGTGGGAAACATAGCTGAGGAGAGCACCAATGATGGAGAAGATGTTTTATGTGTGACTATTACTCGTCCAGAGATGGATGGGTGTTAGATTTGGGGTATTCTTATCATATGATGCTTCACAACAATTGGCTTATTACTTGCCAGATTGTAGATGGTGGTGGCATTCTTTTAGAAAATAACATAGCCTACAAGGTTGTGGGGATATGAACAATTCGGATTTGGATGCACGATGAAATAATGTGCACATTAATAAATGTGAGGCATATATCGGAGCTCAAGAAAAACTTATTTCTCTAGAGACACTTGATGACATTGGGTGTAGATATACCGATGAAGGTAGGGTACTGAAGATATCTCAAGATGCTATGACAATGATAAAAGGGAAGAAAGTGAATTATCTCTATCATTTACTAGGAGAAACTGATCGAAACCGCTACAGTTTCATTAGATGAGTTAGACTTTGACTTGACTTAGTTATGACATATGCATTTAGGGCATATGAGTGAGGCAGATATGACGATGTTGAATGAAAAAGGGGTTGCTGAAGGGTCATAAAACAAGGAAGCTAGACTTATGTGAGCATTACATCTTTGGGAAGTAGTGCCTAGTTGAGTTTACTACATCTATTCATTCGACCAAGCAACCAGTTGTGTCACGACCCCCTTACCTCAGGGCGTCAAGCTACAGGTTATTTTGCGACATCACAGGTTTTGTCGTCGTCTCAAATTCATTTGTTTCATTATAATGCACAAGTGGAATGCGTAATATCATAATTTTTCCCCGACACACAATTAATATGGAAATGTGAGATACACATTACAACTTCTATTATATTATACATTATTGATAAGGTACACGGCTATTCTTGGCCTCATATTCTACATCAAAACTTGGCCATTTTACAAACATCAAAAGCTAGGGTTTCTCTATCTCTGCTATGGAGGTACTAGCCCAAAATTTGGGAACCCTATCGCCGATACTTAGCTGGTATACATAAAAGCCTAATCTGAGTCTTCGGATGGGTCGTCCTCCTCATCATGGTCAGGAATGTCTAGTTTGTGGAGCGGTCCAACCCAAGTTCTCATACCACCTATACCAGGCCTAAAAAAAACATAGGGATTAACTCATTATATCCCTTTTCGACCCAAACCATTGACGAGACTTTCCGAGATATGTCCGTATATGATGCATTAATTTTTATAGGACACCCATAGTAAATTGCCATTCTTGCTAAATACCTGTAAGAAAACATGGGTGAGTATTTGGAATATTCAGTAAGCATAGTCCTTACCTTCGATTAGCATTTCACAAAATTATCAACTCTAGTCAAGCATCTCATGCAAACCATGTTGAAGGCAAACCAATTTCAAAGATGCAAACATGCTTCTTGCACATGAAATGGCTAGGAATGTTGAGTTCGCGAAGCAGTCCAACCCAAGCTTCATCATACCACCTATACCAGGCCTAAAAAAACATAGGGATTAACTCACTATATCCCTTTTCGACCCAAACCATTGACGAGACTTTCCGATACGTGATGTTCGTTTCTACATCTATTATGTCCGTATATGATGCATCAAGTTTTATAGGACACCCATAGTAAATTGCCATTCTTGCTAAGTACCTGTAAAAAAACAGGGGTGAGTACTTAGAATATCAGTAAGCATAGTCCTTACCTTTGACTAGCACTTCACAAAATCATCAACTCTAGTCAAGCACTCATGCAAATCATGTTGAAGGCAAACCAATTTTAAAGATGCAAACATGCTTCTTGCACATGAAATGGCAACTCTTGCTATGATTCGTGCACATGATGCATGTCATGAGGTTATGCCTTTCTAGCTCTTCTTTTTTACTTATGCATGTTATATTTATTCATCTTTTCACTTGTACTCGGGACTCGAACCTAAGTCTTCCCAGTGTTGTCTTGGGACTCAAACCCAATTCATTTCGGACTTTCTAACTAGGCTCCTAGCTAGTTGGTGGCCTATGGGACTCAAACTCAGTTAATATGCTTGGGACTCGAACCCAAGTTTTTTGCTAGCCTCTTAGCTCGGGACTCGAACCAAAGTCTCTAGCCAGATTTTCTTAAATTTTCTTATTTTTGCTCGAACACTAATCCCCCTCTCGAGGGTGTGCTCAAGCCTCATGCACGTGCCATAAATCATGTTTCTCATGCTTAAACATAATGCACATGTCATAAAATTAAGCTTCTCATGCTCAAACATATTGTACGTGTCATAAAATCATGAATTCTTTTGGCAATAATAACATGAACGAGCCTAAGCCCAATATTTTGCTCGAGTACCAAGTATGGAGGGACCCCGCACCAATCCAAGACGCGAACTCGGTACACCTCGAATCACATCTTATGGCTATGGGCAAACCTCGACTTGTACCGAACCAAAGCAATGAACCGTGGCTTCGTTCTAATCATACAAGAATCCAAAGACATAAACAAAGCATAGAATACATCCTTTTCAATCGACCTACCCTTGGCTTGTTCGAGAAAGTTTCCTAGGGTTGATGACATCATGAATGATACTAGAAAAAGGAAGAAACTATACTTATCTGGATGACCCTCGACCTAAGAACACGATTAGGGGAGTGGCGGTTTGGCTTGTGAGCCAAAAAGGAGAGAGAGAGGCGTGAGATGAGGGGCGGCCAAGGGAGTGGAGGAGGAGGAAAATGGATGGCAAGGATGAGAAATGAAGAGTTTTCCTCCTATTTATACTAACTGGTATCATAATTACCGGTCCAAGTGGTCCATTCCAAAGCTTCCAAGTGGCCCGCCTAAGAAGCTTAAGTGGCAAGCTTAACCCACCAATAATTGAGCCTAAAGTGCTTAGGTGGCCTAAAAAGAGATTATTTGGCGGTCTAAGCTTCTAGGTGTAATTATTGGCTGCCCGCTTTGTACTTTCCCATTGGTCCATATGTAATCCACCCTCATCATTTCCCCTTAGATATTTTTGACTACAATCATGAGGTTTGAAAAGTGGAGATAAGGCTTATCCAATAAGATTAATGAGAGTTTCTAGAAAATTTTTCTTATTTTTTTCATTTTCTTAATCAATAAGGCGGTTTGGAGAATTCCACCATTCGAGTTGATTTTAGGGTCGGAAAATGAATCAAATGACATGTCTCGAAAAACCAATTTACACGTGCCCGGGGTCTGGGCCACATACCCCAAATTTGCCCAAACCACTTCCTTGGGCGATGGGTTGGCCATGAGGTTTTCCTCATAATTCGGATTGGTTCAAGGTCAAATCCAAGGCTACACATGGCCTAGTACTAAGCCAAGGCACTTATGGACCTTAGGAATTATGATGGAATAGCTGGGTCTATCTCAAGGCTCATTCCGATCGGCGCCCGATCCATCCGCATTATTCATCATCGGTGCATTACCGATCCATGATTGGACTTTATCAATTCGAGATTCCTTTCCAATCACTAAGAATTAAATGGGGAATGATACATTTTTGGTCAGAAGACGATCACTTTTGGTCAAGTCGGATCGTCTGTGGATCGGTGCACAGCCGGGCGGACTCACCCACGACCAGGTGCTATGACCGGTTGGATCGACTTATGACCATCCGTCGATCTAAAATCATCACATGACCAATTCTCGTGATTGAAAAGTCATCTTATAAGTTGATAGTCTGTTCCCATTGATATAGTCGGCACACTTCTCACGACTGACACCTTGACCAGTTCATGGCCGGTCAGTCGATTGACCATGACTAATCCTTGATCCTTATCGATCCAACCAATCGATCCATGGCCAACGGCCCATAATCGACTCATTTAGGACCTTATGGCCTATCTCATGAGGTCGGTTTTCAAGGATGTTACAGGTTGAGTATATCCATTCGGACGTCTAGGGCCTGTTTTCAGTTCCTTCAAAAGGAGGTGGCCAATATATGTCGGTATTTATCGACGATTATTCGATGAAGGTATGGGTATATTTTCTGAGTACAAATATGATGTGTTTGATTGGTTCAAAAAGTTTAAGGCATTGATGGAGAAACAGTCACATAAAAAGATCAAGTGTCTGAGAATCGATAATGGTATGGAATTCTGTAATAAAGATTTTACCAAATTCCGTAAGAAAGAAGGGATCGTGAGACACCGCACAATATTTGAGACACCACCACAAAATAGCATGGTAGAATGGAAGAACGAAACTTTACTTGAGCAAATTCGATGCATGCTTTCACATATAAGACTTGGTAAGCAATTTTGGGCCGAAGCAGTGAATATGTCATGTTATCTGATAAATTGATCTCCATCATCTGCTATAGAGTGGAAAACTCTTGAGAAAGTATGATTGAGGAAACCCGTTGATTATTCCGAATTATGAATATTCAAATGTCCTGCGTATGCTCATACGAGTGATGGTAAGCTTGGGTTTAGGGCGAAGAAGTGCATATTTTTGGCTTATGCACATGGGGTGAAAGGCTACCAGCTGTAGTGCACTAATGTTGGATCACCAAGTTTTCTAATAAGTAGAAACGTGATATTCGATGAGATTGCAATGCTTCAATAGAGGAGTTTTATAAAATAACCAGCAGAGCAAACAAGGGTGAGGTGGAACATTAGGTGGAGACTCTAAAAACCTTGAAGATAATAGAAGTTGAGACTATAGATGAGGCCCTAGTTCCTGAAGTTGGTGATAGTAAACAATCGGCATAGGCACAACATAATATAATCGCAGATAGACAGAGAAAGCAAATTAAATCAACAGTACGTTATGGTTATACAAATATTGCTTATGCATTGACTGTATGTGATGAGGTGGAGACAAATGAGCTTTTATCTTACTCTGAGGCAATAGTTAGTAATGAGTCGTCGTAGTAGGTAGGGGCCATGAGCTAAGAGATTGAATCACTCTATCGAAATTAGACATAGGAGCTAGTCAAAGTACCCAAGAGTCAAAAGATTGTCGGAAGTAAATGGGTTTTTAAATGAAAAGATAGCATTCTCAATGTTAAGATGGCGAGATATAAAGCGAGACTTATGGCGAAGGGGTATATATAGCGGGAGGGCATTGACTACTATGAAGTGTTCTCTCTTATGGTAAGATATACTTCTATTCATGTTTTGCTTGCCTTAATTGTTGCACATGATCTCGAGTTAGAGCAACTAGATGTGAAAACAGCGTTTTTTCACGGTGAGTTGGAGGAATGAATTTACATGAGGCAGCTAGAGGGATTTGCTATTTCGGGTATTACATTTTCTTGTTAAAGAAATTTTTGTATGGGATGAAACAATCTCTTAGGCAGTGATATAAGCATTTTGATGCTTTCATGGTTAATCAAAACTACTCGAAAAGTCACATGGATAGCTGTACTTATTTTAGGATATTAGAAAATGGTTCTTTGATTTATCTACTTTTATATGTTGATAACATACTGATAGCAACTAAGAATATGTCTGATATTGATGTGCTGAAGAAATAATTGAATGCTAAATTTGGGATGAAAGATTTAGGTGCTATGAAGAAAATATTGAGTATGGAGATTTTATGTGACAAGGCTGTATATGTTTATCTCAAAAGAAATATATTGAGAATATTATGGCACATTTTAACATGCAGTCGGCAAAATTTATAAGTACTCTTTTAGTGAAGCACTTTATACTTTCAAATAAATTATCACCACAGACTGAGGAAGAGGAGGACAATATGTACCGTGTTTCTTATTTTAGTGTCGTGGGTAATATTTTGTATCCTATGGTATGCACTGGGCTTGATATTTCATAAGCCGTGAGTGTAGTTAGTTGTTATATAAAGTGTCCTAGTAAAGCTCATTGGGAAACTGTGAAGTGGATCTTCAGATATTTGAAAGGGATGGCAAATGTGGGTATAGCGTACTGGAGGAATAGTAATGGCAGTGAAACCACTGATTCTATGGATTTGGATCATATTGGTAACTTGGATCATAGCAGGTCTTTAGTAGAGTATGTGTTTACGCTAGCAGATGGTGTAGTGAGTTGGAAATCATCATTATAGGATCATGTAGCATTGTTTTCAACTAAGGCATAGTACATAGCACTAACTTATATAGCGAAGAAGGCAATACGGTTGTGAAGTTTTCTCTTGAACTTTGGGCTAGATCAAAAAAGTGTTAATATACATTGTGATAACCAATGTATGATATATGTGGTATATAATCGAGTTTATCAAGAGCGAACGGAACATATCAATATCAATTATCATTTCATTCGAGATGTCTTAGCAAAGAGTAATGTTATTATGAAAAAGATTACTACAATAGAGAACCCGACGAACATGATAACTAAGTTTGTTTTTTTGGCCAAGCTCAAGCTTTGCTTGAGCACAATTGGTGTTTGTGGAGAGTGAGCGCCTGCTGGGGGCATTGGGAGAGCAGCATGGATGACAAACACTCTAACTTGGCTTTAAACATCGAGCCAAGGTGGGGAATTGTTAAATTTGTCTTGAGTTTCAATTTAGATATCGTCTTGTTAAACTGAATATATTAATAAAGTTTTCCCAACTTGGATTAGATTTTCTTCAGCAAAAAGAGTTGCCATAAAAAGACAAAATCAGGGACATAGAAGTCTTTTACGAGAAAAAAGAATTTATTTCTCTCACCTACAGAAGTTGTGCGAAAGGAGGAATCTGCCACTCCTAATTGGAGTTGGACATGGTGGGCCCAAGTCAAATATCCTGACTCTAAGCATACACACATATAAAAATGTATGGGTTTTTCTTCTTGAAAACCTAGAGAATGCCACAAGAGATGAGCTACTGCTGAGTCAAGAAGTTGCAGTTTTCATACAAAGCATAGACAAAAAGAATAGAGTTCTTGTTTTTCACTATATGCAAGCATATTGTTATGGGACTTGAACACGTGGTGTTTTATGCTGTGAGTTTATGTCCAATTGAGTCATTTATTTGTAAATACTTTGGGTTTGAGCTTAGATTGAGGTGTGGGAAACACTCGAGTATATGAACGATCATAACTCTGATTTTTCGATTATAGTGAATTATTGAGGTACGGATCCTGGGAGTGCCATAACTTGGCACGGAGGGACACTTAAGTGCCAAAACTTACAAATGGTACATTTAAGTGCCAAAATTGGAGCAAAATGGATCACTTAAGTGCCAATAGCGAGAAAATTCGACCAAAATGCTGACATGGCATTTTTCTAGCGATCTAGAGTCGAAACAACGCCGTTTTGACTAAAATTTATTTTTTAATAAATATTAATTAAATAATATTGAAAGAGCAAAAAAAAAAATTAAAAAGGGAGAGGGGGAGTAGCCTGTCACTGCTGCCCCATCACCGGTGGGGCAACAGGGATGAACGGCGAGGGCCAGACGGCCCTCACTAGACATCGGGAGAGGGTGGCGACCCTCTCCCAGATTTGGGCGAGGGTCGGCCGCCCTCACCTCGACCTGGGCGAGGGTTGTCGGCGTCGAAGTAAGGGCTGGCGACCCTCGCCCAAGCCGAGGCGAGGGTCGGCTGCCTTCGCCCATATCGGGGAGAGGGTCGCCGCCTCTCCCAATGTCCGGCAAGGGCCGTCCGTTCTTTGCCACCCCACCGGCAATGGGGGCGCGGCGATAAGCCGCTCCCCCTTCCTTTTTTTTTTTTTTTTTTTTTTTTTTGCTCTTTTAATATTATTTAATTAATATTTATTAACAAATAAATTTTAGTCAAAACGGTGTCGTTTTTGGGTGTTGTGGCCATATCAACACAAAAAAACGACGCCATTGGCACCCCCCTTATTTGTAACCATCCAACCATTTAACAATCTAAGTTCCAATCTTTCTTTAGAGCTTCTCTCTCTAGATTTTCTCTCTTTACGATCCGAGTGAATTGAGTGATTGAGCTAAGAAGCTATTGTGGATGGAGAGGCTGCCCAAGTCAGAGAGACTCGCGGCCGAAGCAAGAAAAAAGGAACCTCATCGAAAGCCATTGCCGTGCTCACTGAGAAGTTTGCGAGGATGTGAAGCATTGTGGCTGAACTCATAGACAGACTTAATGACGTTCGAGACCGGATCATAAAGGTCAAAAGCACTTTTCGCAAGGACTTCATAGACGCCACCTCAAATCATCGATCAATGACTTGAGGGAACGAGTCCAAGCAATTGAAAAGGAGAATCCTCAATGAGATGAGGTCGAAGCCATGAAAGTGGGGATCCAAGAACTCAAGACGGAGCCTACCCTATGCAAGCTGAGCATTGCGAACAAAGTGATGCCTACTCAAACAGTGCCCAAGATAGAGGTACCAAAGTCCAAGGAGTTCAAGGGTGATTGATCCACCAAAGAGATGGATAACTTTGTATGGAGCATGGAACAATACTTTGGAGCCACCAACATCCAAGATGAGGGTGTCAAGGTACGAACCGTTGCTACGTTCCTTATTGATACTGCAATGCTTTGGTGGCATAATAGGTGTGACGAGACCTAGCACAGTGCTCATCTCATGGAAACATGGGATGACTTTGTAAAGGAGTTTCGAAATACTTCTTCCTTAAGTTTGCTCAACAAGAAGTCCATAGCAAGCTCTATCACCTCGAGCAACAAAGTACGGTCCAAGAGTACGTGAAGGAATTCACCGAACTCAAGCTCCAAATCAACAATCTTGGAGAAGATGAAGCTTTTGGAGCATTCTTAGATGGACTCAAGCAATGGGCAAGACAAGAGCTCATGCATCGAAACATGAAGAGTCCTTTTGAGGGCCCTAACCATGGCCGAATCGCTTATCGACCTCACCAAGTTCGACCTAACGAAGTATTGAATAAGGGATTGGAGGTCGAATCGGTTCTCCAAGGATAAAGGTGGAGACAACCCCTACGACCCTAAGGATCAAGGCGGCTAAACACAGACATGCGGAGAAGGCTCATCCAAACAACCTGTCCAAGGAAGTCAACTGTAAGTAAGCTACATAAGTAAGTACGGCCAACCTCCACCCGCTCCTTGCTTCATTTGCAAAGGAAATCATTGAACGCAAAAGTGTCCACAAAAGCATCAAGTCAATGCCATCCTCTCTGTGGAAGAAGATGAACAACCTAAGGAGGAGAAGCAACAAGTCCAACTTGGTGGGATGATGTTCAACTCCATGCAAACCCAACCATTACCTAAGAAGAAAAAGCAAACGGACATGTACTTCGTCAAGATCGAGGTATGTGTCATTATCCTTTATGCCTTGGTTGATATCGGTGCATCCAATGTGTTTATGGTAACCAAGGTAACAAAGAAGCTGCGTTTGGACGTGATACCGAATGGGAGGTGATTCAAGACCGTCTAAGTGGAGGAACAACTTTGGAGGTGGAAGTCCAAATTGGCGGATGGAAAGGCAAGCTTCTATTCGAAATAGTCCTACTTGACAACTACGACCTCATCCTTGGTATGCAATTCTTTGATCGAGCGAGAGCTATGATTGAATGGGATCCAAATGCATAATGGTGTTTGATCCAAAGTGTTTGTCCATGGTACTGATATTGAAAGGGGTGATGAACACCAAGACCATTGCTGCAATTCATCTTATCGACAAAAGCTTGAAGACGACCAAGCGCATGGTCGATCCGCAACCGAAGACCCAACCAATTGAGAAGCCGCAGGTAGAGTTGAGATCCATACTTCGACTCATGACATGCCGATTGAAGCGCTCTTCCTCAAAGTGGAGTATGTGCTGTGTGCCATGCCTGAGTTGAAAAAAGGGTCTCACGTCCAACCAATCGTGGAGCCGCAAAGCCGATCGTTCGAGAAGCCATTCAAGGTACTATTCGAGTTGGTAAGGATCAAGCGGAATAGGAAGAAGTGAGAAAAAAGCTCGTGCCAAGAAGAACTCTCCCAATATTGTGTGCATTGAGGACGTCGCTCGAATGAGTGGGGGAGAATGTCATGAATCCAAAGGTCTTATGATCAATGGAGCATTCATGATTAAGGGAGAACGACCAAAATGCTCACGAGACGATCCAAGTGCTTCCGGAACGTTATTAGGGATGGCCGATATCGTAATTGTGCCATAGTCTAGAATTTTCTTGACATAAATATCGGTAGATGGTAGGTGGGGCGGTACGACCTTGTTCGACAGATGAAAACTTATTAACAGTTGTAATCCGAGAGCTTCAAGTATAAAAAAAGGTGCCTCCCCTTTATTTGTAACCATTCAACCATTTAACAATCCAAGTTCTATTATCTCTTCAGAGCTTCTCTCTCTAAACTTTCTCTCTCTATGATCCAGGTTAGTTGAGTAATCAATTGATCTGAAGAAGGCTTGGCTTAGGCCACAATGATCCTAGGTGATCCAAAATAGCCTAATTACCACACGATCATGATTTCAAACAATCGGCTCGTGACATTAGGCTCATGGCTACAAAGAAAGAGGAGGAAGAGAAAAGTCCAGTTGGATTGGGGTGAAAAATAGAAGTGTTTGATTATTGATCTCAACGTGTAATTGTTGAGATGACTTCCATTGTATATATAGATATTACAAATGATACATTTTGTATGGAAACAAAATAACAATGGAAAATAATAAAGAAAGAGATTATAATATTACAAAAGTTATCAATCCTTTAATTTTGACATCTCAAAGGATCAGTAGATTGATTCTAACATCTCCGATTGATTCTGACATCTCTGATTGATTGAGATCCTTCGATATCTCTAGATCATTCTTCTTTGATTGCTAAATCAGTGCCTTTAATCCCCCTCAAATTGAGAGTTGGAGAATCCCAAATTCCCAATTTGCGACATAAGTTTCCAAAAGCTTTTCTAGACAGTGGCTTTGTAAATAGATCCACAATTTGATGCACAGACGGAACATACTTAATCACAAGTGTTCCAAGAGTCAATTTTTCTCCCACATAATGATAATCTAATTCAATATGTTTAGTTCTTGCATGGAACGCTGGATTAACTAACATATAAAGTGCACTGATATTATCACAAAATAATATTGGTGGATTGGAGAGATGAATACCCAAATCTTGCAAAAGGAATGATATTCACGTAATCTCTGCAACCGTTGATGCCAATGCATGACACTCTGCCTCAGCACTAGATCGAGCAATTGTTCGTTGCTTCTTAGCACTCCATGATATACAATTGCTTCCTAAGAAGGTACAAAATCTAGTAGTTGATCGTCGAGTCAAGCGACAACCTGTCCAATCTGCATCACAAAAGGCATACAAGTCCAATGTTGACTTGAACAAGATTTTCATACCTCGATCTGTTGTGCCTTTGACATAATGTAAAATGCAATTTACAATTTGAAAATGACTCACGGTAGGTTGATGCATGAATTGACAAACAAAATTGATTGCATATGAAATATCCGGCCTTGTAATAGTGAGATATTGAAGAGCTCCGACGATATTTCGATATAAGGTAGGATTCGAAAATAATCTTGCATCCATATAAGAATAAGAACTAGCAGCCATAGGGGTGGAAATTGGCTTGCAGCCCTCCATTTGTGCACGTTTAAGGATTGACAAAGCATATTGTTGTTGGCACAAATAAAGACCCCCGGAGAACATCCTAACCTCCACTCCGAGAAAATAATGTAACGGACCCATATCCTTCATCGCGAATTCATTGCTTAATGTAGAGATGAACTCATTAAGCAATTTTGGATCATCACCTGTAACAATCATGTCATCTACATATAAAAGTAGAGCTAAAATACCACATCTGATTTTCTAATAAACAAAGAAGGATCTGCAATGCTGCAAAAGAAACCAGATGCCAAAAGAAATGAGCTAAAGCGATCAAACCATGCTCTCGGTGCTTGCTTAAGGCCATACAAAGCTCTTTCCAATTTGCAAACATAAGACGGATGATTTTTGTCCTCAAAACCTGGCGGTTGCTCCATATAAACAGGTTGTGATAGAAAACCATGTAAGAAGGCATTTTTCACGTCTAATTGTTTGATAGCCCAACCTTTAATAGTAGCTATGGCAAGGACTGTTCTTATACTTCCTGGTCGAACAACTGGCGAGAAAGTCTCCAGAAAGTCTACTCCTGCTACCTGAGTATATCCCTTGGCGACCAATCTTGCTTTTAATCTTTCTAATGTACCATCAACTTTTAACTTAGACTTAAAAACCCATTTACATCCCACAATATTAGTATTTGAAGGACGTGGGACAAGTGTCCAAGTTTTATTCTGATGCAATGCCTCGAGTTCCTCTTTCATTGCCACCGACCATCCTGGATGTTTCAAAACAGAACGTACATTATGTGGCTCCTTCGGTATAGAATCCATCATATGTAGATTGGCATATTTTGGATTAGGCTTCACAATACTAGCACGTGCTCGTGTAATCATTGAATGATTTGGAGTGGGTGAACGTACTATTGAAGAATCAGTAAGGGCATCCATAGAGGAATCTTCAGTTGCTAAATTGCATGGAAAATTAATTGGAGCACTTGATGAGTCACCAATTTCAACATGATTTTCATGAACATGTGATTCACCTCCATCAACGTTATCTTTATGAGAAGTATCATGAGTAGCAAAATTTAATAAGTCATCCTGCGGTTGATCAGAAAACGCACCTTGTTGCAAATATAAAGGTGAAAATTCTGATTCTGACGCCGTCGTGTCTTGATTTGGCCAGCTTATAAATTCAGATATCCCT
Source organism: Corymbia maculata (assembly GCA_014182735.1). NCBI lineage: Eukaryota > Viridiplantae > Streptophyta > Magnoliopsida > Myrtales > Myrtaceae > Corymbia > Corymbia maculata. The sequence continues at coordinate 22,502,154 of CM024683.1, read as the reverse complement.
TCCTTATCACTTTGATCCTGAAATAATATATATTCGACCAGTTGGAGGATAAAGACATCGATATCCCTTATGACGATCACTATAATCGAGAAAAACACATGGCAACGATCGAGCATTGAACTTATTTTTGGTGTAATCCCTAAGATAAGGGAAGCATCTACAACCAAAAATTCGCAAAGAATTATAATCTAGTTTTCTGCCAAATAATAGTTCATATGGTAATTTCATGCCCAACACCCTTATAGGAAGCCGATTCAAGAGAAAAACTGATGTTTGAAAGGCTTCGACCCAGAATTTTTTAGGAATTCCACTTTGATGAAGCATAGTCAAGCCAATTTCACATATGTGCCTATGTTTTCGCTCGGCAACTTCATTATGCTCCGGAGTATTCGGGCAAGATACTTGATTAATAACGCCATTCTTTTGCAAATGAAGTATGAAATATGCTCGATTGAACTCTCCTCCTCCATCAGGTTAAAAGATTTTAATATACCCTCCAAATTGTCTTTCCAAATATTTCTCAAAATTGAGAAAACATGCAAAAAAATCAGATTTTTGCCATAATGGAAATAATCAAGTATATCGCGTATAACCATCCACAAAACAAACATAATACTGAAACCTTTGAAATGAGATTATCGGAGCTTTTCCCCACAAATCACAATGTATCTTTTCAAAAGGCTTAGTAGTATTAGATTTGGAAGGAAAAAAAGGAAGTTTAGATGCTCGACCCATTTGACAACTACTACATATTGTAGCAGTTTTATTCCAAGCAGTAACAATAATATCGCTTTTATTTTGCAGATGACGAATTGTCGTCGATTGTGGATGTCCCAATCTTTGATGCCAAGTACTTTCATCAGCTTTCCTGAATCGATTTGAAAATAGTACTTCTTTTGGTGCCTTCAAGGTATATAGATTACCTTCACGATTTCCAACTGTTAGAACATTTCCCGTTTTCCTGTCCTTTATCACAAAACCAGCAGCAGAAAACTCAAAATTAAGAGGATAGTCAGTTGTAAATTGGCTCACTGATAATAAATTCTTTTTCATCTGAGGAACAAGTAGAACATTTTTTAAGTCAATGTTCTTTTGACCCAAATTAATATGAGCATCACCGATATGGGAAATTTTGAGCGAATCACCATTACCAACCATTACACTATCTTTCCCAATATATGGTCGTAAGTTGAAAAGATTACCTTCACTTCCAAATCATGTGATTTGAAGCTCCAGTATTAGTGAACCATTCTGAATCTTGATTATCTCCAACAATAAGTGCAGCAAATGCCTTTGGCACATCAGATGGGAGGAAAGATTGATTAAATCGATTAAAGCAATCTAAAGCAGTATGTCCTTGCTTGTTACAAATTTGATAGGAAACGACTTTGTCTGTTCTTTTCACAAGTTTCTTGGTCTTGCTTTGATTGAATTGTGGCTTGTGACCCTGCAAATGCATAAAATCAGCCCGAGAATTTTTCATTCTGGGACCATTGTGAGAAAACCCTCTTCCATGTGAAGAAAAATAATTGTTGTTGTAATGTTGGAATTGTTTTCCCTTTTTGCTGCTCTTAATATTACTTCTTTGACCAAAGAAAGCCGTCCCATGTTGAATTGCATGGGAACTTTTATTTGTGAGGCGACTCTCAAAGCTTTGCGGTTGAGAAATCAAGTCGAGAACACCGGCATTGGAGGCTTCAACATGGAAGTTGTGAATGAATCATATTGATCACCTAAGCCATTCAAAACAAAGAGGCCTTTCTTCTTGTCCTCTAGAGGACATCCAATAGCAGATAACTCATTAAAATATTTTTGAAAAGCACCAAGATATTCGGGAAGAGAAGAGAAATTATCTCTATAACATTTTTGGATTTGTAGAAAAATTAAAACTTCACGTTCCTCGGATACCTTGGCAAAAATATTTTGTAAACTTAACCACACCTCAGCATATGTCTTCAAGTCTACTACTTGAGCAAGAACTTCTTCTGAAAGCATTGCAATGATCCATCCCCGCAAAAGGCGATCTGACCTTCTCCATTATAAAAACTCTGGATTTGTCACTTCCTTTGAGGCACTAACTTCTTTTCCGGTCTCAGAGGGGGTGACTATTGTTGGACTTGGCATCTGGTATTCACCATCAATGAAACCTACCGATCTTGACTTTTAATTAGTGCAAGCATCTGGGGGCTCTCCAACAAGAATAATTTGTCTGTGTCAGTTTCAGTGACACAAAATTGCTAATGTTTAGAGATGAAGCGTATGGGTATTTAGGATTGGTGGAAGCCATGGCTAAGGATCAATTTCTATTAAAGAAATCTGCTCTGATACCATGAAAGAATAGAAGTGTTTGATTATTATGACTTCCATTGTATATATAGATATTACAAATGATACATTTTGTATGGAAACAAAATAACAATGGAAAATAATAAAGAAAGATATTACAATATTACAAAAGTTATTAATCCTTTAATTTTGGCATCTCAAAGGATCAATAGATTGATTCTAACATCTCCGATTGATTCTGACATCTCTGATTGATTCAGATCCTTCTATATCTTTAGATCATTCTTCCTTGATTGCTAAATCAGTGCATTTATGGGGATCTTTTCATAAATTTTCTCCATTTCCAATTCACCATATACGTGTCGATTTGTAATTGGTTAAAGTATATAAGAGCACACTACATCAGCCGTTGGTGCGGAGCTTGCTAGACATTGAATATTTTCTCCTACTAATTGATGGATAGTATTATTCAACATTCATTTATTGGAAAAACTATAAAAAAAAAAAGTCTTAAATTTATTTTATTTATATTAATTCAATCATAAACTTTTTAATTATGCCAATTGAATCTTAAGCATCTTCATGTTTTATCAATTGAATTTTTTTCTTTATCACCATGAGACCTTTCATCTTTTGTACCACAATTTTCACCATTAGAGATCGTCTTCCGCATATGTCAAAGGTTCTTCATATTAGTCTTGCTAAGCACCGGATTATTTAGTAAATAAATGTTCACGCCACGCCGTGTTTGCCAACGAAAGTTCCCAAGAAATTTCTCCTCAAAACTGAATAGTCTCTGTTGTTTAATCGGACCCGGATATAACACACATTGAAATCCCCGAAATTTCGTGATACCAAGAACATAAATCTACACTTCGTGTTAAGAGTTGCATCGAGTCACGGAAATTAGTTCATGAACTGATATATGTTGAACAACGTCATCGGTATTTATAACAATTTCTCCGAAAGATAAATAATATGTTCGGCCCCATCCATCCGAACCACATGAACCGGTCAATTTCGGACTTTGTTAATCGTTTCATATGATGTCTTGATCAGGACGTTAGGAATGTCATAGTCGTGGACTGGTCTTTAGCCTACGAATTATTTCAATTTTTCCCTCAATAGGGCATGTGGACTTGTCTCGTGTTGCGGCTTTTGGATAATCATTCAGAAGTTCCGGCAGCTCGTATCTTCCCTGAGTCAAACAATTCATTTTCTAAGAAGCAGCAGTTTGATCCGGTCAAACGACACCTCCTACCCTCCAAAATTCAAATATAACCTGACAAGACCGACCGATCGGATCGGGAATATCCGGGTCACCACGAACCGTCTGCAGCCGGCTCACGCCAGCAGTTCCATGTCGGTCCACGGAAGAAGGGTAGTTATCAAGTTCGAGATCCGGAATAAGCCAAAGAAAATTAGGCGAGTCAATAACATCCGGGCTACGCAAACGGTCAAATTTGTGCTTGAGCGACATTTCATGCTTGTGTCAAGGACGGCACGCATGCTTGACGGTTTCAAACATTCTTAAGCACAAGTTGGAGATCAAATTGTTAATCGTCAAACACGATGGGCCACCATAGACCTGACCTGACGACGACCTGCGAAACCCGAAAGATGAAACCAACTAGACACTTCTAAATTACATGTCTCGGTCCCTGTACAAGGATAAAAATGGTAGCAAACTCCTAGTTCGGGGACTAATACGAAATTGAAGAAACAAAGAATGCTCGAAAGTACGAGGACCGAGTGTATACTTCTCTTAAAAGAATCGAGATATGCAAAGAACCACACAGGATGTCCATTGAAGTCCGGAAAATGGTTGAAACTTAAGAGCTACTACTGGTCAAAACGTGAATGAATCCACTGGTTTAGGTACAAGAAGCTCTTTTCAAGATACAATCTACAAACGCTAAGAAATACAAGCCAACAGTCCACAGACAAGGAAAAATGCCCAACCCAAGACCGACGCAAATGCACTCTCAGTTCATGCTTCCAAACAGAATTACCTTGAGGAGAAATCTAAGAAGCGAACAAGAAAAATTTCCGGATTTGCATGGCAATTAGCATGTCGATTTGATTTACAGATTGTACAAAAACTCACATGAATAATGAGCGCCACCACATGTCCATGTATTTGGAAGACAGCGATTGCTGAAGCAAGAAGGTTTCCTCTTTGCCAATTGGAATCTACTTAAGCGTAAATACATGCAAAGTCATACCGAGGTTGCTATTTCTCGGGCTTGAAGTTGAAGTAGTACTTGAAGGAAACCTCCTGATCCATATCACACCTTGCCGAGTTTTGGAGGCTGCTTAAAACAAAGTCAGGCAAAGAGTCAACATTGTAATGTCTTTGCTGTGTGGCGTTTGTACAAGGAGACAATGAAGAAGAAACTGGAAACGTTTATACCTTCTTAAGAGTTACTTGGCTCGACGATGCCTTGTTGTCAAGCGGTTTCAGTATCTCGAAAGAGCACATTAAAGACTCATCAACGCTCAGCAAAGCACCCGCATTGTCAAACTCCCCACCATAGTTTGGAGCCGAAAATATCGTCACCAACTTCCGCTTAGCAAAGAACTCATATCCGTCCTCCACCACCTGCAATTGAATTCGAGAATTCACAAATCTGTCTCTAGCAATTGTAAGCCTAAAGGTTCTCCATAAATATGGATTAAGACAGCTGCCACTAGGCATGAGGGCTCAAACTTGAAAAGTAACCATCATCAATTTATACATCAGTCAGCATTGTTACTTGTATCACTTTTTGCCCTAATGAGCATGACTGACATCATTTAAATCAATGGTTGCTGCGCAAAATCGGCTTACTTGATGTCCTCGGCAGATAAGGTCAAGGTCATTCTTGTCCAGGAAGTCGGCAACCTTATCAGCCCCAAAAGTACACGAGACTCCACGGTCACTATCTGACCATCCCGTGGAGCCAGGATTAGGGTCAGACCAAAGCAGATCGCAGAGGAGGCCCGAGTCCGGAATATCAGTAGGCCTCTCAATTTCTTTGATTTGATCCAAATTTTGTAACTCCGGAGAGAGGCCCCCATGCATACAAAGTATCTTCTCGTCGATGAGTGCGGCTACGGGCAAACAGTTAAAGCAGTCGGTGAACATTTTCCAGAGCCTAACATTAAACCTCCTCTTGCACTCATCGTAAAACCCGTATATACGATTGATCTTCGCATCCTCGTGGTTCCCCCGCAAGAGGAAGATCTTGTCCGGGTATGATATTTTGTAAGCTAGAAGCAAACATATTGTCTCCAAACTCTGTTTCCCACGATCAACATAGTCTCCAAGGAAGAGATAGTTCGATGCAGGAGGATAGCCTCCGTACTCGAATAACCTTAACAAGTCTCGGTACTGTCCATGTACATCACCTGTATAAGGATAGCTGCATTAGGAAGACTGGCAAACATAGAACATTGGCGGTCATAAGAAAACACCACTTGTATCATCCCAAAGCATGTTTTGGTTGATTACTTCCTTTAACAAACTGCACGAGAAGCTACCATTTCCAAACGCGCCAGTCCCTTGCCTATTCATCAAAATTACATCGAACAAAGCATAAAGGATCCACCTAAAACTTGCATGCATTTCATACCATACAATAGGATTAACCTAACATAGACAATTTCCTCTGGATACAAAAGAGTGCGCCACAGCTTGGAACATGAAACAAACAAAAGATACCAGGTCCCCCAACTCGAATTTTAGCTAAATCCCATTTTTCATTTCCTAATCAATCATATTGAGAAAACCCAAAGCTCCACCAAAACAAGTACTACCTACATACAGCCGAATTCTCGTGAACCCAATCCCAAATGAGGACATGAACCAGAACAATCTGCCTGTAAAACCATACCCATCCGCACTCTCAGACAAAAGGTTCATCCTAATTCGCGCTAAACGACCACACGCTCAATCAAATTCATCCTATAATCCTGTCCTAGAGGTGCCCAATAAGCAAAATTAACAGGAAAACAAACACACACACACAAAACACAAAGACAGACGCAAACAGAACATGGAAATGACTTTTCATCAAACAGGTAACACACAGAGAAAGAGAGGAGACAAACCACAGATGCGAATTGGAGCGTGGAGCTCGAGGAGATTGGGCTGCGACAGGAAGATTTGCCGCGCGTTGATGCACAGCTGCCGGATCTCAGCCTCGGACAATTGAACTTGCTTCCCTCCTTTGCCATCCAACAACCTCCTAATTATGTCCTCCAATACCCCTCTGTCCATCATCCCTTCCATCGTCATCTTCATCATCGTTCCTCACCTATTCTGTTCACACCCTAGAAATTTCAAACCAAGATCAAGAATCTGGGTTCTGCAGAGGGAGAGAGCCGGAACGGATCGATTATTTTAGCTTCTCGAAGGGAGGAGGAGGTCCGGTATTGGGCATCAATGAATTGAGCGAAATGGATCGCAAGTTGAAAACTTTATGTGGGGAGAGAGAGAGAGAGAGCGAGACAGAGAGACAGACAGACAAGACAGGGAGGGAGGGAGGAAGAGAGAGAAGGTGAATGATAATAGGATAAAAAGGTCAAAATGGAATTTAACGAATTTATCCATTTGGATCATTAACGAACGATTACGCCACATAAGAAATTTGACGGGGGCAACCACGGGATCAGGCAGATGATCGTTCCAACACTATTATAGCGTCTCTTAATGGAAAATTAAATCTCCATGTAAAATACATATCATAAAGAGGAGTAATGAAAATAACGGTATCAATATGAATTTTTCATCTGGGTTCGATTCGCACGATAAATGGAGAGAATTGGTAATGAAAAAAAGGCAAAGTTAATTTGAGGGTTAAAGACGGTATTGCAATTTATAAATAGGAGATAATAAAGGGCGCGGAACATGTGCTGATAATGACCCGTGAATTTTGGCATAAAGTTTCGATTGGTGGATTTGATCGTTAAGTCATATGTCGAATGGATAAAATATGTGTTTTAGCAAAAGAATTTACGTCCGTTGAAACCTTCGAGAAAAGGCCGACTGTTGTTGCGCATAATTTTGCACTAATTGAGGTCCATAATCTCTACAAGATCTTAGAGGAAGAACTCTGTTTCAAAAAGTGCCAAATAAGAGGTAAAATCAAAAGGAGAAGACCCAAAAGAAAGCACAAAGGAAAAGAGGAATATCATAAATTCCCACCTAAATATGAACGTTAGAATGTCTGACCTGAAAAGTCACATTAATATTATATATTTGAGTGATTTGAGAATATATTTAAGGTTAATATCACGAAAAATCTCAAATTAATACACATGATAAAATTATCAAAAACTAATTTTTGACAATAAAAAATTTCAAATTAATACACTTACAATAAATTTATCCAGAATTAATTTGTTTTACCCAAAATACCCAAATTTACTTTCTATTAGTTTTCAGTAAATTGGATTAATAATAACTTATAAACTTGTTACAAAAAGAGAATAAAACCCTAAATTGATATACTTGTCAATTGTCATACATCATCCAACTCATTTTTTGATAGTAAAATTTAATGGAAACTAACCGATGGTACATTTATCACATGTAAAATAGTTTAGAGTTTATTCTAAATTTAGAATTTTTGGTAACATTAATCCTTATAGTCAATGCTATCGTTTACGTATAAGCCGATGCCTTAAAAGTGCATGTGACTTGAGTAAGACATTGTGAAATGAGCAAGGCTTCTCTTTTCATGCGAGTCGGTTGTTGTAAGCCCCTATGAGCAATGAGTTTGAGAGGAGAGGATTGGGATTTGAATCTCTCGACACGTGTTCTAATATCATGCTCAACAAAAGGCCAATCCGAAAAAGAATTTAAGCGATTAGATAGAGGGTAATTATATGCGAGCTACATTATAACTCCATAGTTAAAAATTCTGGGGTTACATTTCATAGCCTAAAAATGAACTTTTGCAAGAGAAAAGCATTTGATGCCGGAAGGCGACAATCATTAACACCATAGTGTTGATAACGATGATGATAATGAGAAGATAATGGAATTAATCATCTCGACCATGGTAACACGAAAGGAATCCTTTAGTCCTTAAAAAGAACAAAAAGAGAAGGAGGAGTATCCGACGCACACGGCGTGCGATCGAAGTCTAAGACAATGCACGAAATTGACTTGGGGACAACGCACGAAATGTTTGGCTTTCACGAGAAGAAACTTTTGTAAAACATGAGAAGGACGTTCGACAGGTTTTGCAAGCAATCCCCCCTTCTCTTTTTGTCACATCTTCTAACCAATTGACTCCATTTTTGTCGGCCAAGGGGTCAATCATAAGTCTAGATTAAGTTTTGGTTTGTGATTTTGAATCTAGCTAAGCTCTAGATAGACCCTTTTGAGATTGATCGTATACAGTTTGTTAGATAGGATCTAAACTTCAATCAATCAATAAGCATCGTTTTGAGGTGGTGATGCATTAAACACACGTGCACCTATTCATTGCTTATAACAACTCATTGTGTCATTAGTCACCATGAAAGATAATGAATTGATCGTTTATGAACATGACCATCAAATTATCAATTTAACCTATGTTGTGAGCATCCGTTCTAAGTTATGTCCTCTACTCAAATTTGTGCCTCCATGAGCATTGTCTTGCTTTTAGAGTCACATGATTCCTCCAACTATGCATGCGACAACTTGTCTCTTTCAATAGGAAGTTAACACTTAAAATGGTTTGTACTTACGAGAAAAGGCTATGGTTATGTCGATTGATTCATTAGATGGGCCTTTTTCCACACAGATAGTCCGCTTAGAAATATCGCATATGTTGATAGGCCAACGACGAAATTAGCTCCCTTTCTCATAGTTGTGAGGTATTACTTAGGGTCTTTGATCCTCTAAAAGAAAAAAAAATCGCAAAACTTCAATAACACACTCTTATAGTTACTTCCAAATAACAACGTGCTCTGCTGCAATAGAATATTTCTTACAATTTTTCTATAATTTCGGTGATGAATATAATAAATTCTTTCGATGGGCAGCAGTTTTGTAATTTATTATTAAAGAAATTAATTAGTAAAACTTAAATACCCGTGTTAGAGAAAAATTAGTGATTATAACATGGTGAACTTGCGAACCGTGAGGGGAAAACATTGTTCTTGATTTTTAATTAATAAATATTAATATCACAAAAAATATTTAACTTGCGTAGTTATGACAAATTTATTATACTAAAGGCCTCAAAACCAATATATTTGTAACAAATTTATCTTTCATTAGTTTCTATTAAATTAAATTAATACCTCGAAAAACCCCAAACCGATATATCCGTCAATTGTCACATATCATCGAACTCAACAATTTGACAGTGAAATTTAATAAAAATTAATGAAAGGTAAATTTGTCATAGGTATATTGGGGTTTTTCGTTTTATTAATCCATTTAATGAAGGGTAAATTATACCTATAAATGAATAAACCCCCACCCCAATTTCCAGGGCCTCATGCTAAAAGTTAGGCCCAATAAAGCAACCGGGTCAACCCGAAACAAGGCCCAAAACCAAACAGGAGAACCGGATCGGGTCCGCTAGCGAATTAAAGCTCTCCTCAAAACCCTAGCTCCGTCTTCAGCTCCTCGCTCAGCTCTTGCAAACCAGTCGCGCCGTCCCAGCAGAAGCAGAGAGAGCTCCGCCCTAGCTGCATCAACCATGGTCTCTCTCTCTCTCTCTCTCTCTCTCTCTCTCTGTGTTACGCTTGCATATCGGCTCATGGCGATCTCCTCTTGCAGGGTATCGATTTGGTCGCAGGAGGCAAGAGCAAGAAGACCAAGCGCACGGCGCCGAAGTCCGACGATATCTACCTCAAGCTTCTCGTCAAGGTCAGTCGGAGAGACTTCGTTAGCGCGGTTTTGTCTCATTTTCACCCGTTAGGTATTGTTGGGGGGCGGAGATTCGGCATTAGAGCAATTGATGAACGAATCCGCTGGCTGAGACGTTTAGGGTCTCGTTTAGTCGTCGATGTCTTTTCGTGCTTGCGTTCGCTGTCTTTTGATTCGACCTAGCTTGCTCTTTTAGTTTTAATTTATCTTTAGAAACGTAGTTGGTCGTCCAGTGTCCATCGGTATAGGTTGCATATCTGCCTATTGCGGAGAATTGAGGTTCGGATGTTATTTTCCTTTACCCGAATCAAGTTATGTGTAGTGTGAAGTTAAATGATTCCGACTTTGCAAATCTGATGGAGAAAAGGAGTTGTATTGTGGTTGATGATGGTTGATGATGACGTCGGACTTGTGTATTTGATTGGCAGGGTGTAGTTCAACACCATCTCTTTTGTCATAGGATCCGTTGCTATGATTTTGTCGTAGCAAGTCCAATACTCTTCCTGCAACAATTTGCTAGATTTATCCTCCTGAGGAGGCTTGACCTCACTTTTGGCTATTGAATTGTGAATCAAACAGCTGTACCGCTTCCTTGTTCGGAGGACTGGGAGCAAGTTCAATGCGGTGATTTTGAAGCGCTTGTTCATGAGCAAAGTGAACAAGGCCCCACTTTCCCTATCAAGGCTCATCCGTTACATGCAAGGAAAGGTTGTCCATCTTTCTTTGATTTTGCTCTGTTGTAGACATGATGAACTTGAGTGGAGCTTAAGGTTACTTTTTTTTTTTTTCGCATCTGAAATAATGCGTGATCTTTTGTGACTGCCAGGAGGATAAAATTGCTGTTGTTGTGGGCACTGTGACTGATGACATCAGGGTCTATGATGTGCCAGCTATGAAGGTTACTGCTCTTAGGTTTACAGAGACTGTGAGAGCAAGGATTGAAAAGGCAGGTGGTGAATGCTTGACATTTGATCAGCTTGCTCTCCGGGCTCCCCTTGGACAGAACACGGTACGAGTTTATGCCCTTAATTGCCCTTGCCGATGTTCTTGTGATGGTACAGCAGCAGCCAGTTATTTCACCTAACAATGTGTTTAACCTTCTGTGACTTATCAATCTTTTTAGAATGATCTTTGGACAGGCCACATAAATATTTGGCACCCTTCTCCATCAGCTTTAGCAGGATGTGAAATTTTTGTCTATCTATATATTTAAAGTTTGAGGAGAGTGCAGTCATTGTGTCTGAATGATTAGATTTGATTTCCTATCCAAGTGAGGATGTTTGCAGCAAATATTGTACTAAATCATTTTCTAGTCATTTATGGCTTAGTTTTGTCCTTTTCTTTTTTATTACTTTAGCGAGGTTCAAGATTTAGTTGTTGATGGAGGCTTCTTTATTTCTTGTGTAAAAGTATAATAAGCCAAGATTGGAGATGGAGCAGTTAATTTGATAAACAAGTTTTTGCGTTTCCAGATTCTTCTCAGGGGTCCAAAGAATGCTCGGGAAGCAGTGAAGCACTTCGGCCCTGCTCCTGGTGTGCCTCACAGCCACTCAAAACCATATGTGCGGTCTAAGGGAAGAAAGTTTGAGAGGGCTAGAGGAAGGAGGAACAGCAGGGGGTTCAGAGTTTAAGTTCCATTTTGATATTTGTGAGCAGGACATTCATTTCAATTTGACTCTTCAAATTTTGGCTGGAGTTAGGAACTTCTGGTACTTTTTTTTTGTATTGACTGTTGGGATATGCTTATTTCACCAGGTTCAGTTTTAGCAAAGCTTCATCTTCTTACGTCTTAATGAGAAATTGGTGTGTTTTAGAAGTAATCGGAATGTTGGTTCGTCTACTTTCTTTAATGCAATGTTTGGCAGCTGTTAAATTTGATTCAAACTCTTACTCTGGGTGAATGAGCTTGTGTGTAGGCTGTTGTCTGTCAATAGGTGGCTTGCCATATGAGAACTCTCCAAAATGACGTCGTGCTTACTGCTTGGTTTCCTTTAATGGCGTCTGGAATTTCTCTCGTGCCAAACATTGTATATGAGTACTGTAAAGCAGAGCTTTAGGGTCAGGCTTTGTTTCTACAGTTATGAGCAATTTAAGATTATTAAGGCAGTAGACATGAGTCCACATCGGGCCCTGGTTTTACCTTTACGGGTTGGGCGGACGGACATGCACCCTTTATTTCTTTTCACCAGCTCAGAGGTTAGCCTCAGTCGCATAGAAGCGATAAACTCAGTCGAATGAGGAACTTGCTCTCTGTAGTTAATTAGCTTATGTTGAATGTCTATCATCTCAGGAAGATGTTAGTTTATGGAGAACATCTTGAATTTAAGGCGTGTCTTGGTGAGTCGAGCTTCTTTGCTAAAATTTTGATGGTGCTTCCGTGCTTAATCCCTCAAATTGATGGAAATTGTGCTTCCAGAGCTACGTGTTTGTATATATTGAGATGGAAGTATACCGGGCACATCAGCCTGCTGTGATGTTTACCTGTTGATTCTCTGTGCATACTGAACTGGCGATCCAAATCAATCGAATGGACTCGAGTTCTATTCGGGTTTTTCCTAAGGTCGATGCTTTGCAATGGCAAATTTGGCATTGGTAGGACGCCTCGTGTTAACAAGCAGAACTCGTGATTCAAACCTGGGGAAATGGAGTCGAGTTTGAATCATGACTTCTAGCTGAGGTCGCTGAACGCATTGGCAATTTGGCAGGCATTACGGGCACGGTAAGTTCAAGCATCGAGAATTGTCCTGAAGATGGTGAGAAAAAGAGCTGCTTTGCCTGGCCAACCAAATGGCCATTTCGTTTCTTCATGCATAGGTGTCTTCCCAGCTGACCGGACGGAAAAGGAGCAGCAGCAGAAATGAAGCTACATCGGTTTCTAGTTTGGTCTGACTTCAAGGTGAAATCAGGAACTAGATCAAGAGGATCGGTTCCCAATTTCTTGGAACTAGGAATCGGATCAACCCAGACTAACCTGGGAACCAGGAATCGGACCAACCCAGACTGACCGATCAGTCGGTCCTGTCCAATGGAATCAATCAATTTTTTCATAATTTCACTCAATCAACATTTCTAATAAAAGAAAAGATAGTCTTTCCATAACAAAATGTGTGGATAGATGAAGACGTATCATGATCTCGTAGCTTCTACTCAAGGAAGACAAATGGAGGGATATTGAGAGAAGTTAAGTGTTTATTAAGAAATTATAAATAAACAATTATATATTGTCAGTTCGGTTCCCATCTTGGAATTAAAAACCAATGATTTCAATAAAGGAATCGAGAACTGAACCGCCACTTGTGAAAACCACCCAAAACCAGCCGATTTGGTCCGGTCCGAGAAATTCCCAATTTGGACTTGCACACCCTTAACTTGATGGAAAGGTATATGGTTATAATTCAAAACGGAAAATGAGAAACGTCGCAAGCTTCGGAAATACAGTCGAAAGTTGTAGATAGCGTCCAATCAGAACTTCTTGATGAAGTCGATAATGTGAGAATTGGTCTCCTCCGCCTTCTCCTGGTTGATGAAGTGACCGACGCCTTCGATCACCACGACCTCTTCCAGGAGCGGCACGTGCTTCTTGAACCCGCCGCCGTGGACGTACTCCTTCACCCCAAGAGTCGTGTACGTCATGTCCAGGTCTCCGACTATGAACTTCACCGGCACCTTCACTTGGGCGCCGGTCCATGCCGCCGTCAGCTCCCAGTTCCTGCACCAGTCGATCTTCCTCAGTCAAGGTCTCGGGAGCGAAACAGAGGTTTCGTTAGTTTCTCGAAAAATATTTTCTATAAAGTTATTTTTTAGATCGACTTCTTAGAAAAATATGATTATTTTTCGGTATTTGGATGAAATTTAAAAATTAAGTGAAAAATATTTTTTATTGTCTGGTAGGGAAAATATTTTCCACTATACACTCATTTTAATAATTTTATTTTTTAAAATCGATTTTATTTTTTATTTTTTAAAAATCGATTTTTAATTACTTTTATTTTATAAAAATCAATTTTTAAATTATGTTTTTCATTTTTCTTTTCTTTGTTTCCTCTTAAGAAGTCGGTCGTCGACTAGCTGGTGACTGGCTATAGGCGAGCTTACCTTTGGCAAGCTTAGGGTCGCGACTCGCCCTTGCTGATCTCAACCTCAAGGTTCACACTCGACTGTGGTTGCGAGAGAGTGAGTGTGAAAAATATTTTTCCTAATTTGAAAAGTAAAAATTATTTTCCTTTTATAAAAAATATTTTCTTAAAAATCATTTTATGTGAAACAGCCTTAATTGGAATCAATGTGACTAACCACCGCCGACCGTACCTCATGAATTTGACGAGGACAAAGGACCTTTGATTGACAACATTCATGGTTCCCGATGTCTTTGCCATAATTGATCAATCAGAGTAATAATACTGAACCATGGGAAAAGTAAATGCAATTTGAAAACGTACAGATCCATGGCGCGGTAGTAGTTGAGCCCTCCGGTGAAACCCCTCTTCTCGAACTTGCTGGTGTAATAATCGAGGTCTTCCTCCGACAGCCAAGAAGGCAGAGCCAGCGGCCAGCCGGGGCGGCGACTGAAATCTTCTCCTTTCGGCCACATCGGCGGACCGGGCTTGCGGTCCGTGAGGATCTTCCTGAGCACGTTCCTCACGCCGATGCGTTCGATCTCGGATTCGATTTCTCCAGGTTCCTGCAAGAAGAAAAGAAAGAAATAGATCGAACGTGAGGTCGAGTTCTCTCCCTAAGCTAGGACGGGAGTTTGCATATGAACAGTCGTCCAAACACCTTTGTCATCTGAAATATAACTCGTCAAATCTCAGACAAAGTCAAACCCATCTTTGTACTTCGTTCAGCAGTGAAAGTGCCACTTCTTTAGATGATGTTCCATTTTAACATGATAATATAAATATACATTAAACTCAAGACCTATTCGCCTTCTCGCACGGTCAAGATCCGAAACGAGAAAGCGAAATCCAACCTTAATGACTGGATAATTCGGAAAAGAAAGTGACAGCGCCTTCTAAAACGTCCCAATAGCGACCGTTAACGCCGGTTCTTGAAACGCCCTTTTAACCGAAACAAGAGAATCCAAGATTTGCTCCAAGAACGACCCTTTCTAAATGAAGAAAACCACCCGGAACCCGGCCAAGGAGATCAAGAAAGTTTCCAAGATGAAAGGAAGAGCAGACCTGAAACCTGCAGATGTAGTAGTCATCACCAAAGAGAGCCCGCATGGCCTCGACGGTTTTCATCGCCGGGTTCCTCGGCCGGAACGGCACCGTCAGGGTCACGTACGACCTCACCCTCTCCGGCCGGAACATGCACAGGTACCACCCGACGAGCGCCCCGCAGTCGTGTCCCACCACGTGCACCTTCTCCTCCTCCCCCAGCCCCAGCTCGTCCATCAGCGCCACCAAGTCCCCGACCACGTGGTGGCACGTGTATCGCCCACCGCCGCGGGGGCCTCGGTGTCGCCGAAACCCCGGAGGTCCGGGGCCACGGCCCGGTAACCCAGCGCGGCCAGGGCGTGGATCTGGCGGCGCCACGTGTACCAGAGCTCCGGGAAGCCGTGGAGGAGGAGGACGACGGGGCCGCGGCCCTTCTCCGCGACATGCATGGCGATGCCGTTGACGGACAGGGTCCTGTGCTTGATCTCTTCTTCCATGGCCGGCCGGCTTCGTCAGGAGAGAGAGAGAGAGAGAGAGAGAGAGAGAGAGTTGAAGCAGTGGGTGAAAGGGTTTCCCGAGGGGGCGTTAGGGCGTTGTTATGGAGAACTTATGTATGAGGGCTAGAGCTCCAGCGCCATAAATGGGGGTGACGAGCCTGATGACAGTGAAGTGAAGAGGACCTGTGGAAATGTCGGAACGCAGTAAAAGCTGTCTTCCTGGAATAAGGACAAGCGAATGAGGAGTTTTCCGAGGTGAAAAGGACTCCTTTGCAAGCTACGAGCTTCGAGCTTTACGGTATGTCTGTGGGAGAGAAAATATTTTCCCGGTATCGGTGTTTTCTTGGACTTTCATCCATTTGGTTCGTTCGTGAAAAATAATTAGTCAATAAAAACAAAGAAAACATACTCATATATAAAATCATGAAAATAAATTCCTTTGTGACCACCCTTCTTAGATAAAATGAAGGAGAAGGGAGGAGGTGGAGAGTTTCAATTTCTATTTTCTCGGCAGGTTGAGATATGATTAATTTAATTTTATGAATGAGTTTCGACCTTTGCATTAAGAGATAAAAAAATTTAAATATTAAAATACGAGTATAGTACCAATAAAAAAAAATTCCCTCGTCACTAAAAAAAAGACAATAAATTCTATCGTCTAAGAAGGTGAAAGCACTTCCTGGAATTACCTTTCTTGAATTTTTTAATATTTTTTATTTTTTATTTTCTTTCTTTTTCTTTTTCCCTCCTTTTCCACCTTCCCTTCTCCGCCGCAAACCCTAGCTCCTTCGCCCCCTCCCCCTTCGCCGCCGCTGCCTCCAACCCCAGCTCCTCCGCCACCTCCGTCGGCTTCGCTCCCTCCTCTTCCTCTTCAGCGGCGTCCTCTGCTCTGCTCCGTTATTCTCCTACGGATTCGGCTCCACAACGGCGACTTCGGCGGCGGCGCTCTTCGGTACGCTCTGCAGTAAAAGCTCTCCTGCAATAGGGACAAGCCAAGGAGGGCTGGATGGGGATTTCCGAGGTAAAAGGCGACAAATTTGCAAGCGGTCGGACAACGTTAATGGCCGAAAACCGACGAGGACGACGAGCTTTATTTGCAGTGAAAGTCAAGCTTTTTGTCCATGCCAGGGAAGAACAGACTAGAAGGATATTCTTCTGTTCTTCATGCCGTGGAATTTAAGCTAAACCTACTTTTGGTTACTACAGTTCATTATGCTGATCTTTCTCATCGCGATTTCAAGACTGATTTCTTGTTTTCGGTTTATGTATCAATGGGAAATGACAATGATCCAAAACAAAATAATGATGGAAATTATAGCACTGACATGTTTGTTTTTATTTTGTAATACACCTAATCAGATTAGTAAAAGAGCACTCCTAATTCAAAATCAAAATAAAGAAAGCTAGATGATTTTTTTATAGAACTGATAGGGCTTGATAAAACTATTTATGTTATGACATAAGAATACATTGCACAACAATCCACGGTTCATTTTTTTTTTCTTTTTTATCCAAAGAAAAGAAAGAATAATGATAATATAATAAAAAAATGTGCACCATGCATGAACACGTGGCGCTGATGTGGGATGAACGCATACAGAAATTAGAGGGAAATTTATGATAATTTGCTTTATGGACTAGTGTCCCGGTTTGAATTTCGTTGCAGCACTTCATCTTAAGACGAAATGGTTTTTCCTAAACTAATTTTGCACTGTCATTTCGAAGAGAAGCGCCGGCTAAGTGTTGAGATCAACATGCAGTGCAAAAATGGAAGAATAATGAAAATTTTGATGGCTTATGTCGCGGCAATCCGGTTTGGCCTCCAGGGCCGAACCATCGGAAAGAGTACTCGAATGGGTGACGAGTTGATGAACCTCTTCCCGTCCTTCCCCAGGACAAAGACATCTGCGTCGCTTTTTAGTGGTACCCGAGGAATTTGGGCCGGAGGGCAATGGTACGAATCCTAGTTAGCCGCTCAGATGGCGACAGGCAACCCCCCGGCCATCGGTACAGGCCACCCCGGCAGACGGTGGCCCCTAGAGCCGGTGGTCTGGACCTGGCGGGTATTGAAGATGAGGTTGCTATACAGTTGCTGACACAATTCATTGCGTAGAAAATTGCCTTGGGAAAGAGGGGCACGTTTTCCCTCAGCCTCTCTACTCTACACAACACTTCCAGGAAGGTGCAATTTCAAGTCCCCCACCTTTGAAGCCGGTTTCTCCGTTTCGAATTACTTTCTCACGATTCGATCCCGTGAGATTTCATGTCCAGCTTAGATACCACCCTTTTCCCTTTTGGGCTCAACCATCGAATTAAAATCAGGACAAGATAGGTACGGGGATTTCGATATAAGAAATCGCAGATGTGGTGATCCGACTTCTCCGTCTAATTTTGGCTCGTCAATCCTGATTTTTATCCGGAACGATAGGGCCGTGAAAATGGGGTTATTTCAAGTGGCCATGCAGTTTTTTCTTGTTTAATAATTAAAAAAAAATTGGAGAGCTCTTCCATGGCCAGGAGCTCTTCTTCACTTCACCATTAAATTCACGATTTAACATGGAAAAATTACTGCAAATTCCACACTCGCAAATCATGGTTAGTCCCACCGCACTCCTCGTCCTCCTCCTCCTAACCCTGCCGCCTCAGGCGCAACCTACCGCCGCCGCCGACGTCTCCGGCATGATCCGTCAGGTTTGCGAACATACCTTGAACAAGAAGCTGTGCAGGTCGGTCCTGGAGACGGGCGGCCCGGCGAGCGGCCTCCAGGACCTCGCCAGGATCGCCCTGAGGGCCGCCATGGCGAACGCCAGCGCCATCTTCGCCCGCATCAGCGACCTCGCCAGCGAGGCCGGGCCCGACCCTTTTGTCCGGCAGTGCCTGGCGGACTGCGCCGACGACTACCAGGACGCGATGGACCAGATCGAGGACTCCCTGGCGGCGCTCGACTCCCGGGGCTACGACGACATGAGCGCGTGGGTCGGGGCGGCGATGAACGACGCGGACTCGTGCGAGGAAGGGTTCAAGTCGAAGACCGGGTACCGCTCGCCGCTCACCGACGCGAACGCCGCGTTCCACGACGTCTGCACCGTCGTGCTCGCCGTGAGCAACCTGCTGATCGAGACGTGATCCTGGAAACGTGCCGTTCCCAGCATCGACGATCGGGTCGCCGGCGTGCTCGGGAGCCGGATCGACGTTACCGGGAAATGGGAAAGAGGAGGAGGCATTGAATGCGAAGAGCAGCCTTGCAATAAATGGCGCAGGCAGCAATCAGATGAACGAGGGGCTATGATGAATGAATAGGTCAAGATATGCATGGATCTCATTCATGTCCTGTCCGCTGTTCCCCATGCAAAAGAGGCAAACGTAAATGCACCGCCACCACCTTTGATTAAGCGATGTAATTAGAATTAATTATTGTTAATTTTGGAAGCTGATAATGCAAGTGCCGCTTTGAGATTTGGCTTCTAAAGTCGTCGCCGGTCTTGTTAGACTGGAGCTTATGATGCCAGGGCCTGCTTTGCTTAAAGATATCATGAGATTGCTGTGGTCTCATTTTGAGTCTAAAGCGTAACATTACTTTCTAAAAGGAAATCCATTTGTTGACCGGCTTACTAATCATGGAATTGACGAGGGTTGGATATTAATTTCTTTTCATATCATAAAATAGAGATAATAGATTTAAAACATTAAATTTTTAGTATTTGGTTTAAGCCTTTTTTTTAAAAAGAGAAAGAAAGATGTTGATTGACATTTAAAGTCATTACTAGTCTTGTTAGTTCAGAGCTTATGATGCTGGGCCCCACTTTGCTTAAAGATATCATGAGATTGCCGGGCCAGTTTTGAGTTTAAAGTACAACATAATTTTCAGGAAGGAAATCGGTCTGCCGACCAGCTTATCGATCACGGAATCTACGAGGTTTGGATACCAATTTCTTTTCATTATCATAAGAAAGGGATAGTAAGCTTACGACGTTTAAATTTTGTGGCATTCGGTTTTAAGCCTCTTTCATGAAAAAGGAAAAGGGGAAGATACTGTTTTGATAAAGGGTCCAAGCACCGTTCTGCAAATTAAAGGAAGTACTTTCTGATAGAGTAAAGACTCCAAAGGACCATCTCAAAAAAGTCTTAAGGCAGATCCCTCTGTCCATTTCTGATCCAGTTTTGCGTCCCAGTCCCTGCCATCTGCAGATTATAAATGCACCGAAAGCACAAGTTTTTTTTTCTGCAGATTCAAATGAGCCTGGAATGATTTGTTTTACAGGCTCAATGGGGACGTAATTCAGCACTCACTCCAGTCAAAAATGCAGAATTTCCTCAACTCAGGCTCTCTTGACCCAAACCTGAACAGAAAGACTGGATCAATTAGGGCTTATTGGTCTATGCAACTTCACATACAAAATCATTTCAATAGTTCTAGCAAACAGATTGAAAGCTTGGCTGTTGGAGTTGATTTGAGTGGAACAAAGTGCATTGTTTGGGGGAGACTTATCTAGGACAATATTTTGATTGTCCAGGAAGTACTACACTAATTGCGATTTCGTAAAAGAAAAAGAAGATTCCAAACGGTTATGAAATCAGCTATGCAAAAAGCATATGACATAAAGGAATGAGGCTTTCTAGAAGCTTGCTTGGCAAAAAATGAACTTTAGTCTTTGGTGGGTGCAATGGGTGTTGCAGTATAACTGTCTCTATAGTGTTAAGTTTAATGGTGAACCAACCTCTTTCTTCGAAACTACAAGAGGATTTAGGCAAGGTGACCCCCTCTCCAAGTACTTTCTCAGTCTAGCTAGGAAGTGCTTGTTGAGGGAATCTTAAGAAATTGGTTCCATAGAAGGGATCGAGCTTAATAGATGGTGCCCAACTTAAACTTACCTGCTGTTTGCTGATGATTCAATCTTCTTCCTAGATGGAACTATTAACAAATGTCAACAAATAGCAAGTATTCTGAACCAATACTGCTCTGCTTTCGGTCAGGCTATTAACTCGAACAAGTTTGGCTCGATTTTCAACAAGGATTGCCCCTAAAGACTATCATTAAACATGTTTGCTGAACTACGAGTTCATCAGATTGAAAAGACTGGGAAGTACCTAGTGGTCCCCTCGATTGGTGCACTTTAAAGAAACCAATGTCCTCTAGTAAATATGAAACTAGAGGGTTGGAAGGAAAATTTAATGTCAAAGGCCAAGAAGGAAGCTCTGTTAAAGGCTATGGTGCAAGCTATCCCCTAATACCCTATGTCAATTTTCAAAATCCCAGTATCTATTTGTGGGAGTATTGAAAAAAACGTTGTTGATTTCGGGTGGAAAACTTCTTGGAAAAGCAAGGGGCTGCATTGGAAAAAGTGGGACACCTTGTAACTAAGAAAGGAAAATAGAGGGTTGGGTTCCAAAGATCTAATATCCTCTAATAAAGTGATTTAAGAGAAACAAGCATGGCAACTAGCACAATCCCATTCTTCTTTATGAGGCCGAGTACTTAAAGGCTTATATTTTCCTATGATTTTTGGAGAGCGAGAAACAACACCCGATCGTCATCGGGATGGCGAAGCATCTTGTTAGGGAGAGAAACAATTGAAACATTTATCATGTGGCAAGTAAGGAATGGGGAAAAGATTAAATTACGGAAGGACAACTGCTACCAAGAGGTGCTATAGGAGGCCTAGCAAATAGAGGTGAACCTACAATCATTGCCAAACTCATAAATGGAGAAGAAAACTCTTGGAAGGAACAAATTCTCATTGGTTTATTCAATGAGAAATGAACTAGTGAGATCCTCATGATCCCACTTGGTTCATCACCAACTGAGGACAAGCTAGTCTAGACCAACACAATTGGGAGAGTGTACAGTCAAGAGTAGTTATAATAAAAGCAGATAGATGATTGAGAAACAAAGCAATATTTTGACCTCTACCCTTTTCTAGACCCCAAGGGCCTTTGTGACCTAAGATTTGGAGAACAAAAACCTCCTCCAAATAAAATTTGGGATATGTTTACCAAAAGTCCTAAAACTCGTCACGGAAGTGCAATTGAATTATAAAATTTGTAAAAGATACAATCAAGTCCTAAAACTTATTAAATTGTTGTAATTAAGTTATTCTGTTAACATTATCAATTTGACTAATGAATAATGCTAACATGGAATTTTTAAAATAATACATATATTTTTATTTTTATACGATTCTTATGTAAATTAGATTAAAAAACTAAAAGAGAAAACCCAAAATTTTATTTTTTTGAAAAAAAAATTGAAAAAAAAGGAGAGAATGGTAGGGCTTGTTGATGGGCACTTCCATTACAGCTGCCCATTGCCAAAGGGTCGATGGAGGTCATTTGCCCTCATTGGCCCCAAGCAAGGGTCAGTGACCTTCCTCAGGCTCAACTCAGGTTCCTAGATTTGGTGACATTGACCTTCACTTGAGGCTAGCAACCATTCCTTGCCTTGGGTGAGGCCTTGTTGATCCTCACCTAGGGTTGATGAGGTTCGCCCCTTTGCCTTGAGAGAGTTGTCGTCGCCCTCACTTGGGCTTAGGAGGGTTTCTAACCCTTGCTTAGGCCAGGTGATGGTCACTAGCACCACGTGAGGTCCTGGCATCACCTAGATTTAGGAGCCTTCACCTGGGCCTAGCAAGGTCCACTAGCCCTTGCCTAGGGTTGGTGAGGCCTTGCCCTAGCCAGGCAAGGGCTAGCTAACATCACCTAGGACCGACAAGGTTACTAGCCCTTCCAATGATGGGTGAAAGCATCAACTAGCAAGCCTTGCCCCTCTTTCTCTCCCTAGTTTTCTTTTTAAAATAAAGCTTTAGGTTTTCTTTTTAGTTTTTTAATCTAATTTAAATAAGAATTGAAAAAAATAAAATAAAAAATGCCACATGGAAAATATAAATTAATTTTAAAATGCCACATCGGCATTTTCCTTAGTCAAATTATTGGTGTAATGGAAGGACTTGATTTTATCAATTTGATAAGTTTTAGGACTTGATTACATTTTTTGCAAGTTTTAGAACTCAATTGCATTTTCATGAGAAGTTTTAGGATTTTGAGTAAACATATCTCATAATTTTTTTCATATGGAGCTTTACCAACAAGAGTAAATCTATTAAGGAGAAGCATTATGGAGGAGATACTTGCGAGCTGTATAGACAACACCTCGAAACACTTGAGCATCTAATCCTGCTTTGTCCCTGGACAAATGAATTTTGGTCGATCAAGCCGTGGAAACCTAGATCTTTTGATAGGCGCTAACAAGAATTGAAGATTGACTACTTAACTTTTCAAGTCGCTCAATTAGTTGCGGCTTCCTAGTAGTCATTCTCTAGCAAATATGGAAGTCAAGGAGCAATCATCTCTTTAGGAAAACCAAACTGAATCTGCAATACCTGATGAGCTCTGCTTTGGCCGAATACCAGAATATGAGTAGGTAATCTCACATGGAGAGTAACCCAAGAGCAAGAGATGAAGGCTTTCCTGAATCCTGGCGTCGACTAGTGAAGGGAGTTCTAAAATTGAACGTTGATGACTCATTAGAGGAGGGCTCGACGAAGGGAGCTATCGGCTGCATCTGTAGAGATTATTATGGTTGCTAGTGGACGGTTTTGCCAAAACAGTGAGGGTGAGCAATTGCGGAATCCTTAAATTTTCTGTACGAAAGAGAAAAGGATAGTAGAACGTAATGGAGTCAGACAATCTATCTCTTGTGCAGGCGCTGAAGGGTAAAAATATTTGCACGTAGGAAGCTGATCTTCTTTTATCTGAGGCCAAATCAAAGCTGTTGGGCTATGGTGATCTCTTTATGGCCCATTGAAGTAGATCTGCGAATCGGGCCGCTGACTGGCTAGCAAAGGCCCAGCGAAAAGAGCCTAGCCCATGATTGGCTGGCCAATCCTTGCGATCCATTTTGGTACTTACTTTGCTTTAAAATCTTCAGTTATGTTGTTGCAAACTCTTAGTAATCAAATTGCTTCTTTTCTTGAGCAAATATGTCTATTTGATCACATAAAAAAAATCCCAAACGGCAGGCCTATTACATATTTATCTTTAAAGCTTTATTTGTTTTGTGAAAAATGAATAATTTGAAAATAATTTGTTGTATTACTTGCAAAAATGAATGAATGAAAAAAATATCTTCATAGTTCATGAAAATATTTAAACATATATATTGTTGTAGTTGTCAATCATGAAAACATCTTCTATTAACATATGTCAAGGTCAATACCAAAAAAATCTTAAACCATGTCTAATTTGACATAAATATTTCAATTTTTTTTTGTGTTATTTAAAACCATAAACTTGCCTATTTTGAAACATATATTCTAATTTTTTTGTGTCTCAAAAAATCTCGAACTTATACTAATGTGACAAATATATATAGATGGAACTAAAATAGAACATATATATACCGCACATGTATAAATTTGGGTTTTTCATGATATAAAATATTTTTAAGGGTAGCCATGTTAAAAATTTGGGGTGTTTGTGTCGGTAGGCATAATTTGAATTTTTTTTTTTAATGGATTTGCACTTTTTAGCAATATATTTTCTAAACATTCATGTTTTATGAAACAAACGAAACTTGTAAACTCATTTTTTCGTCTCATAGAAATCTCAATATCTCAAGCTAATTTTCATCTCACGAGGAAACAAAAAATCTAAGCCGGCACTATTGACCCAAAACTTCCCATCTGACTTTCTGCCCATTTAAAATGCAAATGTGCCAACATCCGTGGATTTTCTATATTGGATATTATCATGGAGGGCAGATTTTGGTGAGGCATACTGGTTCAATTTTTATTATGAGATGAAATTTAGTATGATGTAAAGGTATGGGAAAATATGTGAGATTTTTTGTGAGACTTAAATTAATTATATGTGAGTATAAGTTGTCTATTTTATTTTTTTGGGTCTAACCGTGAGGAGAGTTTAAAGCTATCTTTTTTAAGCTTATCGTTTTTGCACTTTCTCCCTCTCTTCTAATGAAAAAAGAAAAACTATTGGAGGCAGGTCGTCCTATGTGACCATGGACCAGAGCCCAACAACATTTTTATCATCAATATGCAAATTCAATTAATCAAAAATGAAACCCCTCCAAAAGATACCACAACATGTCCATTACATTTCGTAACATATAAAATATGAAATACCCTCACATTAATAAAATCCGAGGAGGACCTCAAAAAGTTTCAAATCTCACGAAAATCTCAATATTTTGAAAAAAAAAAGGGTTTTTCTCTAATTCGACCGTTTCTCTTATTTATAAAAAATGGGTCAAAAACATTTTTCAATATTTAGATAGGCACTAATTGTTATTAATTAAAAAAAAAGAAACGTTTGAATAATCAGTTCAGAATTTAGGAAGCCCATCTCCGTGGAGAGACGAACGTGAAGAAGCAGCAAGAACCAGAGAGAGAAAGGAAGGAAGAGGGAACTGTAATCCGATTACATTGGAGCACATCTCCGTGGGATGGAAAGAGGAGAAGGCTCAAGCAGATCAGGATCTCGCTGTGCGCACAGATAAAATCCTCGAAATCACTCTGGGGGATTTCCAGGAAGAACTTATGTGCGGTCGAACGCAAACGAAAAACACGACACAGCACAACAACAAAATCTATCGAACATCGAAAACGAGAATGGCGGTCGAGGGAGGCGCGACTCGGATGGGGCGACGGCGGCGGCGGCGGCCATGGGAGGAGAGAGCAGAAACCCTAGCTCAGCTGTGGAGTTTCGGTATGCGATGGGGTCGTGATTTAAATAGGCGGAATGGTGGGGGAGGGGGAGGGGGAGGGGGAGCTCTTGTTGGGGATGCGTGATGACGGTATTGTCCTTCCGAAGCTGTGACCGGATCATGGGCTTGGCTCGCAATCGGTGGATCGGGTCATAGGCCCGATCCAATTTGCTCGAGGTGATGAAGGATTAGAGATGAGCATGGTCTCTTGACATTAGACCTGTTAAATGGGTGAGTCGGCACAGATTTGAGTCGGGTCATAAATTGTCCGACTTAAATTGATTCATTTAATCCGTTTATAACCCATTTATCACAGTGTAAAATTTTTGATTCATACCCGACCCAACTTGACTTATTGTTAATCCATATTTAATCCATTTGATTTAAAAGCTTATTTCTTAAATATTTTTTTAAAATATAGTTTTCATGTAATACAAATCTAGTAGATATTTTTATAATTTTTTTTTTAAAAAAAGCCTTCATTTGTTTCTTAAATATTTTTCAAGATATATTTTTAGGAAAGTTACAATATATTTTTTTTGCTTTTGCACGAAATTTGAAAAAAACTAGAAAATATTTTTTTTTTCCGTTTAGTATGAAAAATACAATTAAAATTTCCTTGTTCAATCCTTTTAATATATTTTTATTTCTTCAAATCTAATTTTAATTAATTTTAAATTTTCTTTTAAAAATATAATTTTTAAATATTTCTTTCTCTTTTTCTCTTTTCTTTTTCTTCTTCTTCGGCCAACCGTCGAGCTTGAGTTTCACTAGATTGACGAGGCTTGAGCCTCACTAGACATCAGCAAGCTTGAGTCTTGCCAAATTGACAAGGCTCGAGCATCGCCAGCCATTGGCAAGGTAAGGTCTCACTAGATTGGCGAGGCACAAGCCTGGCCAAAAGTTGGCAAGACTCAAGTTCACCCAATGCCAGCACATTGGCAAGCTTAAGTCTTGCCAGTTGTTGGTGACCTCAAGCTTACTTAGCTAGTTGTCATGTCGGCCATTGGCTAAGGAAGGCTAAGGAAGGAGGAAGAAGAAAGACAAAGAAAAAAAGAAAGAAAGAAAGAAAGAAAGAGAAAGAAAAAAAAGGGAATATAAAAAAGAATTATAGTATTTTTATAAAGTTAAAGAGGGAAAAAGAGAATGTATGTTGGAAATGGGTTTTAATTCCAAGCCATTTAATATTTATCTAATTTAAGCTTGCAATTTTTAAATCCATTTAATTAGTCTCTTCAAAATGTAAGTGACCCATTTATAATTTAAATAGTCATTTATGGGTTGAAGATTCATTATGACACATCTACCTAACACATGGACCAATCCGCACAGTGTTGGTTCCAAAAAAATTTTAGACCGAAGACCAACCCTATTGAACTTGGGATTGAGAATTGTTTCGATCTTGTCCGGTTCTAGGGTTAACTAGGACCAATTAATTCTTTTTTTTAGTTTATTTTTTACATTTATTGAAAGGATGAGTGTACTTTTTAAAATTACATATCAATCGATAATGCAATATTGAATAGCCAAACTATGAACATAAGTACAAATCAAATAAAAATCTAAGATAAGGCAATAATTTGATGAGGTTATATATATGACGAAAAAGGAGGAGGCTTTGGGCACTTTAAATTATATATTAGGATTTGTAATATATGTAAGGTTAAACCAACCCTAAAGACTTGGGACTAATGACCAACCCGCATAATACAAGTTATATACCGGGGTTTGTAATAGATATAGGGTTAAACCAATCCTAAAGACTTGAGACCAATGATCAACCGAAACAATATAGGTTCCAACAGCTCTTAGGACTAGGGATCGGCCTAGTTCTCTTGGGAACCGAACTAGGATTGGTCAAGTTGGGCTGGTAACCTTGGACCAATGTTTAGCCCTATGATGGATGCTTTTCTTACAATTTTCCGATTGGGATAATGACAAGAATAATCATTGAACTACGACTCAATATGCAATATGGTCCATGTACATTAGCCCAATGTGTAATGTTGTCTCTGAATTTTTAATTTGTTCAATGTTATTCCTCAACTTTGATGAATGTTCAAACTAGTCCTTGGACTATATGAAAATAACCCATGTTATCCTTCCATTCATTTAAGTTTAGGAACAACATTGAATAATTTTATATAGTCCAATAATCAGTTTGAATATATACCAAAAGTTCATGAGTCAAATCAAATAAATTCAAAATTCATGAACAACATTGCATAGTAGACTAAAGTTCAGAGATCATATTGAACAAATTAAAAGTTCAAGGATCACATTATATATTAAATCATATTTTCATGGTCATTTGTGTCATTTTTTTTTCAACTTAATGACTCAATTTTCTCATAGTTACTAATAATTATGCTTATACTAAGAAAAATCAGATTAAAGGCCTTGGGCTTCACAGCTCTTCTTAGTGCTAAATTTGAGGAAGCCCATAGCATGAATATTTGTAAAGTCATGACGACGTAAACCTCAGGGTTTACGATGGTTTGATCCCCGTACAAGTTGTTCAAAATTTTCGTATCGTACTCGAGCCTAGAAATGATATTCAGGGGCGAAAGGATTGAAATCAAACGACGAGTAAATCAGGAATCGAGTACGAGTTGCTAGGGTGCTTCCCTGTACTCACACAGGTCTCACATCTTATTAACATATTGAAATACCTAAGTTATTGCAAAGTATACTTGAATAATTCATATTGAGAGGGAAAGATATGTGTGATTGTCAAGCCAAATACACTCCAAAACCGAAGATAACAAACATTTGTTTGCGCACAATTCCATTAGTGAGCTAACCTAAGTATTATATTATGAAAATTATGAATCCAGCCTATCTATTTAAAACAAATGGAATATACTCCACGAACGAGCTCAGATCCTGAGCAAATTCACTCCTTTTAGTATTGTCAGTATTGTTCGCATAAATTATGATAAACATATAAAAAGGGGGTAACGATACAAATGAACCTCTAAACTTTAGTTTAATGTGTAATGTGATCCATAAATTCTAAATTTGTTCAATATGGTCCTTAGACTTTAGTACATACTTAATGTAGTCTTCGAACTATATAAAAAAAATTTCAATATCGTGCTTCGATTAATTCAAGTTCAGAGACAATGTTAAACATTTTCATATAGCTTAGGAACTAAATTGAATATATACCAAAAGTTCACGGGACATATTACACATTAAGCCAAAGTTAATGAACTACTTGGTCATTTTCCCTATAAAAATTGCATGCAATTCTTATTTCTTCAACATTTCCCAAGTATTTTATGCATGAGCTCATTAGATCAAATACATCAACACGATCAAGCTCAATACAATGTCTGTACTACTCTCGTGCATGTTAAACTTAGGGCCTCAGCTAAGGAAATGTCCGGAATATTTCAAGAGCAAAAGATGACGGACCCTAAAACGTAGATCGGAAAAAAGGCAACTTTATATAGAAAGGCCCGTTCGGAGTCCGAATCGCATCGACTCGGCTGAATTCCATGGCCACCCCCCAAATTGAGAAAAGGGCAACCTTCCCTTTGTTCGGACATGGCTAGACTTGGACGTAAGGCACAGCTCAATCTGACCCGACCCGGCCCGACCATTGGACCTAGAAATGATCCCGATGTCTTTGGCTCGAGCTCGCTTAGGCTCGCCACGAGTCGAGCAGTCGGGAATGGCCTACCTTTATCAGACGGCGAGCGATTGAAAGGGAGATTCTTAGGTGCCGTTGAAGTACCGTATTTAGCCGTCCTTTAAGAGGTGCGAGGTTAAAAGCTTAGATGATATATTGTGATGTTTTAGAAGCTAATCTTTTCGACGCAATTGCACAAAGGGCAAGAGAAAAATCAAGGAAAAATGCTGCTAAAATTTGAGCGAAGTATATTACTTCACATCATGTGTAACAATTATTACATCATTGATCGCAAAGATTAGGAAGGATTTTAGTCTAGACGTTCACCATGCCGGCGGTGAACGGGATGCCGAACTTCGGGATCCAAGCACTGCCGCGCAGGAACGTCCCGACGCTGAAGTCTGTGGCGTGAGCTGCGGTGATGGTCTTGATGCCCTTCCACTTCACGCGGCCGGTGGTGATCGCTCCGGGCCCGCGGTTGCCAAACTCGCTGTAGAAGCAGGTCTTGAGGCCGAAGTCACCCATCCACGGCAGCCAACCCTCGGGCTGGATGATGTCGTCGATGAAGGATTGCATGATGATGGTCCTAGAGTACTGCTTCCACGGGCGGCCGAGGAATGACCTGGAGAGAGCAACGGAAGAGATTCGTTAGGAAGGTTGCCGGATCGGTCCAACCGGAGGATATTTGATTAACATGATCTTAGGGGTGTGTGTGTGATTAGCGGATGATATCCGCGAAGATAAGTTCGACTCGACGTCCTGGTCCTCACCTGACTTCGGCCTTCACCGGAAGGTAAGATTTATCGGCGGTGATGGTGCAGTTCTGGAGGACAATGGCCGAGGGCTGGCGTCTGTCCTTCCGGCCCTGGGCGGTGACGATGCACTGCTGGTTTTCCAGGGGCCGGCGGACAAGCATCTGGCAGTTCTGGAAGATGGCAGAGGCGTCGCCAAAGATGAAGTCGATGGTGCCGGAGATGGTGCAGTCACGGTAGAACTGGCGGTGGGCGTGGGTGTAGAGGGTGTCCTGGTACCCGTCCATATGGCAGTTGTAGAAGACGGAGAAGTCGGACTGGACCCTCAGCGCCACGGCCTGGTGCTTGATGGCGCCGGCATCGTTCTCGAACCCGATGTCCTTGGCGAAAAACTGCTCCCCGAGGACGGCTACGCGACCACGGTCGCAAGAATCACGGTTAGGTCCATGGTCGTATCACCTAGGTTAATGTCACCGAGATCAGAGGCGCGGGATACTTACCGACGGTGGCAGTCTGGAAGGTGCTGACGCCATCGACGTAGTTGCTGTTGTAGATGATCCGGGTCTTGGTCGGTCCGTCGCCGATGAGCGCCACACGCCACATCTTCTTGGTGAAGATGATCTGCTCCCTGTAAACTCCCTGCTTGACGTACAGCACGGTCGTCTCGTTGCTGCTCAGCGGGATTGCCTTCAACGCGTCGGTGATGGTCTTGTACATGCCGGTGCCGTCCTTGGCGACGGTGAGGTCGGGCTTGAGGTCGATGCCGACCTTGGCCTGGAGCAGCCTCCGCCTGACGGGGTCCATCCACAGCGGGAACTCGCCGTGCCCGAGGACCTGGACCTCGGAGTCCTGGAGGAGCCGGCGGTTGCCTTTGTTCAGGAAGTCGAGGTTGAGGTTGGTGAGGACGGAGGAGATCCCGGTGACCATGGCGAGCCCGTTGCTCGTCAGCTCACCGGTGGCGTTCAGGGCCTTCCTCATCTTCTCGCTCGCGTCGCCCGTGGTGTTCTCGAACCCGTCCAGGCAGGTCTCCTGGTAGGTGATGGAGGCGCTGAGCCAGGTCTTGAGGTCGGCCAGGAAGTCGTCGACCTTGCTCATGTCGAGGTTGCCCAGCTTGTCGAACGAGCTCTGGAGGTCGTCGATGGCGTACTCCATCAGCTCCTTGCAGTTCTCCAGGGCCTGCGAGGTCCTGGGGTCGCTGGCGAGCTGCTTCAGCGCGACGGACTTCTCGGCCGCCTCGGAGATCTTCTTCATGGCGACGTTGAACCCGGCCTTGATGAGCTCCTTAGGGTCGGTCACGTTCGGCCCGGCGGTCTCAAGACTCTTGACGCACGACTCCTTGTAGTCGGTCGGCTGGCACATGGCCTGGATGGCCTTCGTGGAGGCCGACACCTCCTTCGTCCCGCTCCCCGCACCATCGCTCCCTCCGGAGCTCCTGGTGACGCCAGCGATCACGGCAACGGCGGCGACCACCAGGATCAGGGAGCTGACCGCGACGATGGCGACCTTCTTCTTCTTCCCCTCGCTAGACATCTTTATTTCTCCCCCCTAATGTGTATGATCAAATGAAAGATTTTGATAGTTTCACCGAAAGAGAGACAAGATGCCCCTCTTGTCCCTAAGGCAGCTGTGATGTCCCAGAACGAGCGATGGGAAGAGTTTTTATATGGGAAATTGGGTTTCGAGATTGGTTGCGGAACCTGTGGCTCGGAGAGAAACGAGGGACGGACACTGCTTCAAAAATAGCTGAATCGCCCAAATTAAGCAATATGGGTTCGCGGATCGGTTTCGATCTGCGGCCGCGTCCTGTGTTTTGAAACGTAATGATGTATGGGTTGGCTCGAGTATGTGTCTCCAACTTTTTGGTGAAAGTTTTGACCAGAAATCCACGGAGGAAAAAAAAACTGGAGAGAGTTTTGACCCCGTAGGTTATAAAAGAAAGGGATAAGTGTACTAGAAGTATTAAAAATCAACACGAAAGTGCGATTAAGTCCTGAAATTTTCGAAAATTGCAATTGAGTCATGAAATTTATTACAAAAGTGTAATCGAGTCTTAAAAATTTTAAAATGTGCAATTAGATTCTAAAACTTTCAAAAAAAATGTAATCATTTTATGGATTTGATTGAACTATTTTGACAAATTTTAGGACTTGATCATATTTTTGAAAATTTTAGGACCCATTGTACTTTCGTAATAAAGTTTCGGGACTTAATCGTATTTTTTTATTATAAAGTTTTATGAATTCAATCACACTTTTGTGATAAATTTTAGAACTTCCAACGAACTTTTTTCCTTGAAGAAAATACATCCGTACGCCATTTATACTCGTGCGAGACTCCTAGGGATTCGCTGATGCTAGGGAAATTGGAAACCGGCGTACGAAAGGAATTGCTCACGTAGTTAAATTTCATATAGAGCGGAGATACAACAAGATAAACGTACCTTAGTACATTTATTTTCTAATGCACACCAAATAATAGGTTCCTAAGTTCTGTCCCCCAAATGGAACGCTTGGACAAAGTAAAAAATATGACCATATGATACTGCTAAAGTCTATTACCCCATGAAGTACACACATGACAAATCTCTCCAGGACTTTCTCAATCCCTCAATCCGGCAGTGAACTTGACCCCGGTGGCCGGCAACCATGCAGTCCCATCAATGAATGTCCGGACCGTGAAGAAAGCGGCTGTGGCAGCATCGCGGATGATGTGGTGGCCAGGCCACGTGACCCGGCCTGAGAGCCCGGCGCCGGGCCCATAATTCTGGTACTCGCCATACCACAGGGTGCTGAGGGCAAAGTTGCCGTACCACTCGAGCCAGCCCCGTGGCTGGACCTGGCTGCTCATGTAGGTGTTGAGGAAGACGGTCCTGGAGAACTGCTTCCATGGCCGGCCGAGGTAGGTCGGCTGGGTCGCCAGGATGTAGGAGTCCTGGATGGAGAACCCGGTGCTCTGGTAGGGGCTCTTCCTTCCCTGAGCCGTGATGGTCACCTTCTGGAGGGGCAGCGGCACCCTGGTGAATATCCTGCAGTTCTGGAGGACCACCGCGCCGTTCCCGAAGATGAAGTCGATGGTGCCATAGATGTTGCACTCGCGATAGAACTGGCGCAGGGAATGGGCATAGAGCGTGTCCTGGTAGCCCTCCATGCTGCACCGGTAGAATGCGGACTGGTCCGAGTCGACACGGAGTGCCACCGCCTGGTGGTTCTGTGGCCCCGCCGTGTTGCGGAAGGTCATGTCGCGCGCTATGAACCCCTTGCCAGACACCGCTGCGATTGACGAAATGCGAGGGATAGTAAATTGACGTCAGATTCGCTTGATTTTCCTAAAGCTTACAGAAAGGGTGTGCATTTAGGTTACTCACCAACGGTAGCAGTCCTGAAGGTCGTCCATCCCTGCATAAAATGTCGGTTGCCGGTGATGACGGTGGCTCCGATGCCATCTCCAACGAACATTATGTTCGCCTTCTTCCTCTTTAAGTCGATGTTCTCCCTGTAAACACCCTTCTTGATATATATGACGTACCTCCTGTTGCTATAGCTTGGAGCGTCGAGGATTGCCTCCGCGATGGTGCGGTAGCGTCCGCTCCCATCCGCAGCGACCACAGCATCCACGTGCATGCCGACCGGACTCACTTTGAGTAGCTCTTGATCGCCTTCTGTCATCCATGCTGGAAACTCAGACGTTCCGTTGCTGGAGTTGTTGGTATGAGGCGGCGGGAAGGGTAAGCTGTGCAATTCACAATACATGGTCAGCACGTTCCCGATGAGCTGCGTGACTTGCTTCAAGCTCCCCCGGACGAAATTCTCCAGGCGCCCATCCGTGCCCTCGAAGCCCTCGAGGCACGTGTCCTGGTTGCTCAGCGCGGCGCTGAGCCATGCCTTCAGGTTCCCTCCGAAGTGGCTGTTCCTCGAGCCGGCCTGGATCTTCTTCATCTCTCCCATGGACGAAGCGATCTCCGAGATGGAGAAGTCCAGCAGCTCCTTGCAGTCCTCAATCGCGACCTGCTCGCGGTAGCTCACGGACAGGGAGGTGAACTTCGAGATCGACTCGACGGCTGCCCTTGCTTCGTTGAGGGTGGCCTGGAGTGCAGCGCTGAGGACCACATCGGAGTTGGGAGGGCCTGCATTGTCGAGCTTGGCCTGCAGAGTGAAGAGGCACGAGCTCTGGTCATCGATGTCCTTGCAGACTAGGGGAAGCAAGGCTTGAATGTCAAGCGTCTGCTCTTCCAGGGAGGTTACTTGGGATACAAGTTCAAGGGATGGTAAGAGAAACAGGATGAGGAGGGAATTCAGTAAGGCCATTGATGGAAGGAGAGAATGTAAAAAGCAATGGGTGGTCGTCAGAACATGAACTGGGGATTTCTTTATAAGTTTGAGAAAGTGGCATTGGGATTGTTTGGTCGGAAAGGAAAGGGTCAGTCTTTTGGAGTCTCACATTTACCTTCCCCTTGTCCTTTTTCTCAGGAGGAAGTCAT
Source organism: Corymbia maculata (assembly GCA_014182735.1). Taxonomy (NCBI): domain Eukaryota; kingdom Viridiplantae; phylum Streptophyta; class Magnoliopsida; order Myrtales; family Myrtaceae; genus Corymbia; species Corymbia maculata. Next base: position 22,467,773 of record CM024683.1, on the reverse strand, counting down.
CCCTCGTTCACAGATTCCCTGCTTTTTTTTCACTGCTTGATGACGCACCCAACAAGCGATCCTCCTCCGAGCGCCTTTGCGGCGGTGATTTTTTTTAAGGTACTGATGGGCCACATCTCTTATTACACACACCTATTGGTCGGCACGGTTAATCGGAATGGAATCGATTCAAAGGGTGCACAGAAACTTCATTACAAGGATGGGATCCTTGGAAATCAGGGTGACTTATGAATTAAGTTTATTATCAGTTCAGATCAAGTAGGCTTCTATAAAGCAAGAGTTCCAGGTACAAGAAACTTTCAAAACCCCAAAACCCCAAAATCCACCTACACATGGTTTTCACCAAGAAGAAAAAGTACACATTGGATTGGACTTATACTATATAAAGGAAGTATACCCCTTTCTGTATTACGATCGTCGAAAAGGGTATATTGGTTAAGTGAGTCTACATCTTCATGCGGCACAATAAGCTATAGTTAAGTCTATTATAGACTACTCAATACACCGGTCAAGCTGCTCTAGGGCACATCTACTTTCGGAAAATATGTAAGATTCGCTTGATTTTCGATACTGAGTGCATGATGATCCATCTACTAATCCCATCTTATCTTGCAGCCTCTAGAACGCAACGTCTCGCGTACATCTAAGGAAAGCTTGAATCTTAAAGCAGCAAGCAACTTGACCTTTTTAATCCTGACCCAGCATGACCGTAGTGCGAGCTCAAACCCTTCAACTGTCACTTTGTTGAGATGCACCAACTTCGCCTCCTGCAGGCGTGTCAAGTTGCTCATCACCATGCACAGCCCCATGTTAGAAATGTTGCAGTGGCTTAAGTTTATCTGCCACAAGCAAAGTAGTTGAGCAGCATAAGATCACACATTCAGCAAATTAAAGAACTAATTAGAACTGACCCCAATATTCAGGCCTAGATAGCCGCTCTTGCACAATAAACAAAGGACGTTATTTAGCCTTATTAGCTAAGCAGCTTTAATTTTTGAGATCAGCTTCTAAGCAATATACATGGAGGGGAGCAGGCTAAAAATTGTTTGATTGCAGGGGCATGTGGATGAATCTAATCTTTTAACAAGTATTTAACAATTCTCAAGAGAAGGAGGTTTGATGTCCAAAGGATGAGACAACAGATTATTTGTGCAGTTAGATATGGAATGGCAAATTTTAACATTTAGAAAGAAGGTTGACAAGTGACAATCAAAGGGACATGTAGGAAATGGGAAAGCATAACATAGTTTGCTTCTTTAATTGTAGATGGTCCTTGATTTATTGTTGGGCATGTAGCAACAGTAGCAGGTAAGTGGCACACCGGCTCTTTATTTATAGTCAAGGATATTGACACTAAAAAAGGTTACCAACCGTCTTCTCTTCTTTACTGCTTTATGCAAATATTTGAAAATGACCATGAAAGTGGACATCAGAAAACGCACCATATTTTCCCCGGTTTCGGTGTGGTACAATAACTACTAAGAATAGCTGACTTAAAAGCAATAGGAAAGGAATGTTAACTATCCACGTTCTATTTGTGAAAATGTTATTTTTTACAGGCAGCACTTCTCTAGATAAACAAGGGAGTTTTTATGACAAACTCAGTGGACCAAGTTGAAAATTAAGAGTAACTTGATGGGCTTTCAAGTTTTACCAGATGTTGGATCTGAGAAATTATGGGACCAGAAATGCTCACAAGAGCTGAGGAAGAGTACATTGACCCTCGTGTTTCCATGAAATGGTACATTTTCAAACATCTAGAAAGTTATCTCCCTTGAGGCTTTACTTTCATACTCTAACCATTATATATAGAAATTATTATGATGAAGGTTCACCTATAGAGCTTTGTAGCAACTGTACCTGTCGCAAGTTCCGTGCGTAGTAGGCAAGTGCCCAGAAGCCTGAATCATCGACATTTTCACAGAATTTCATGTCTAAATCGGCCAATCTCTTGCATCCAGCTGCAAGTGCCATCAAACCAACACCTGTCACATTGACAAGCCCACGCATCTCTAGGTCCCAAAGTTCTTCTAATTGGCCAAGATATTCCATCCCTCTATCTGTAACATCAGAGCAGTATGACAAATTGAGCCTCCTCAGCTTCTTGCAACCGCTTGATAGAGCAGCTAAAGCATCGTCTCTAATCCCATTACAGCTACAGTCCATATTAAAGATACATTAAGAATTTTTTACAGCAAATACAAGTCTAAACTGCAAATCTAACTGGTGTCAAGATATTACCGGTAAAGATCAATCTCACAGATCTTCTGGCATTTAGAGGCAATATGACCTAATCCTTTGTCCGATATGGTTGGGCATAGTGCCAGCTTTAAGGATGAAAGTTCCAAACAATTAGAAAGAAATTCAAGTCCTGCAGGAGAAGGGGAGGATCTAATCAATGGTATCGAACAGATAAAGTTTCAACAGGCAAACAGGAATTTCGAAAGGAAAAAGACGCACTAATATCCAACAAAAGCAGAAGTTCGCAAGAAGCAGAAAGGGCATTAATATGCTTCGACAAAAGGAAGTAGATGACAATCAACCATAAGAAAGGAAATTCCATGCTAACAGGAATTACAAAGAATGTGTAATACTTTGGGTTTTTTCCCCCAAATTACCTGTATCGTTTATGCCACCACAATCAGTAAGATCAAGCTCCTCAAGTAGTAAACAAAATGATCCAAGGTAATAGAGACTCTTCTCAGTGATCATATTGCAAGATTCCAACTTCAGACACATTAGGTTGCGGCAAGAATCTGATATAGCAAAAATTGCTGCATCGGTTATGGAATGGCAACACGTCAAGTCAAGCACCCTCAAGTTAACACAGCCAGACACGAGGCGCATGATCCCCAAGTTTGTCGCCCCTATGCACTTGCCTAGTCCAATTTCCACCAATGATGTGCAATTGCTTAAGGCTTTAAAAGCAGAGTCTGAAACTTGAGCCCCGTCAATTTTAATGGCATTCAGATTCTTCAAATCTTTAAAGAAACGGAGAAGAATCGATGAGCACTCCTGTTCACATGTCCAGATAGTTGATGAAATTTACATTAAAAAGTACAGAAACACAGCAAATTGCATGAGTCGTGAAGCTTGAGAAACCACTAACCGTCAAGCTGTAACTTGAATTAAGCTGCACGAGATCTTCATGTCCTTTAACAACAGAGACCAAACCAGAAGAACTGATGCCATTGCACCTCGATGTATCAATGACCTACAAGCATCAAAATCACCCCTTAGCATTATGGACCTATAAACATATCCATCATTCTTAAAATGAATATTATTCGCATGTGAAAACCATTACCCGCAACAAAGGGCATCCATCCCCGAGGAATTGCAATCCAGTGTCATCTATGAGAGAACAACCCACCAAAGCCAAAACTTCCAACTTTGGTAGAGAACCAATTGATTGCAGTGAGTCGTTTGTGACCTAAGGTAGCTCAGAGGTGAAAGTTTTGGAAAAAGAACACAATCAGAAACACCGAAAGGAAATCCTTAAGCAACAATAAATTGCACTTCATGATATTTCATTTCTTAAAATCCCTAATATACAAAGGCGTCCACCGTTCAAGAAATAAGAAAAGCTTGCCAATCAGATTTAAAATTACATCTTAAACACAATCTTTTCCATGAACCACTCTTGTTCACAAGCATCTACTCATAGCATAGATGATGCAAGAAGCAAAAGACCACAAAGAGAGGAGAGTAGTGAGAGAGAGCACAACATAAATCTTCCCAAATTCAACCAACCCACATGGGCACTTCTGGAAATTGCACAACACACAAATACGAAAATGGATCTTTTTAAGCACTACTAAAAATAGAAACCTTCTACATCGAAAATTTAGAGTTTATAAAATCCAATAAATTAGAAACATTTCAAGAAATTGAGCATTGCAAACACCATCTTTTCACTGTAGCCCGACAAATGCACTGATAAATGAAGGAGGGGCCTCCGTTAATCCTTTGCTTTCTAATTAAAAATGAAAACAACCGTGGAAAAGCTCGCGATGCCTTCAAATTCATCCGGTCAAATCACAAAATACAGTTAGGACATCTATGAATTCAAGGGACAACCCAGCCAGCCAAGTAGCCAACCATTTCCAGGAACAGCACTTTTGACTTTCTAAATGTGAAACGAGAGTGAAGAATCAAAAGAAGCGAACCTTAAGATAAGACAAATCAAGGAACTTCAAGTCCATGCACTTCTTGCACAACAGATCCACCCCTAGATCACTAATCTCCATGCACCACTTCAAGCTCACCTTCTCCAACCTCCCACAACCCACAGCAATCTTGGCCAACCCAACGTCAGTCACTCCCAAGCACTTGTCCATCTTCACCTCCCTCAGCCTCCCCCCGCACGACAGCGCGGCGGCCTCCCGGTCCCCGAACCCGCAGCAATACGACACGTCGACGCTCTCCAGATAAGCGCACGCCCTTATCAACTGCTCCAGACCGTAGTAACCCAACCCGGTGGACCGACTCAGCACCAGCTTCCTCAGTCCCCGAGTCCAGCTCAGCGGATCGCGTCCCGAAGGCAAATGAGAGGAGACGCGCGGAAACAACACGCCCAGCGAGCTCCGGCTCGTCGTCAGCAACAGCGAAACGGCGCCGTCGTCGATCCGGGGGCAGACGGAGAGGTCGAGCGCGTCGAGGCGAGGGTAGTTGGCGAGGAGGGACGGGAGGAACTCGACGCGGAGGACGCGGAGGGAAGAGCGGGTGAGGGCGTCGATCCGGTGGAAGTCGCGGCACACGAGCCGCCACGACTTGCGATCGGCGTCTGAGGCGAGGCCCTTGTAGATTCGGACGAGCAAGTCCTCCGTCAAGCTCTCGAGCGACGCCATGAGAGAGAGACAGACACAGAGAGAATCGAAGAAGAGTTAGAGAGAGAAAGAGAGAGAGATTCGAAGGAGGAGGAGGAGAAGGAGATCAGCGGGAAGGCGTTCAGGTGGGGACGAAGAGGAAGAGGAGGCGGAGGTGGAGGAGGGGGTGGTGATCGGGCCGAGGGAGGGGTGGAGGAGCTCCGGGACGGCGGCGGCTCGGGGCGTATTTCATGGCTCGGATCTTCGGCGGCGGCGGCGGCGGCGAGGAGACAGGAGCAGCGGGCCACGGGAGGAGCGGAGTTGGTTTGGAATGGCGATGGAGTTCCCGGGAGAGAAGACACAGAGAGAGAGAGGGAGGGGGAGAAATGTATGCGGAGAGAGGTTGTATAGAGAGAGAGAGAGCGGGGTACGATCCAATGCGGAGCCGCCCACTAAGCCAACCCGACGGGGGGACCCGCCCTACATCACCAACGCCCTCCCCGCGTCGTTGGATCCTCCGGGACGGGATGCGTGGATAGCTGCCACGCGGAGGGGAGGCGGCGGGGGAGCACGTGGGCGGGTCCGCAGGGGATGGCAACCCCGGACTGGTGATGCGAGGATGCGTACGGTGGAGCGGGACGGAAAGGGAGGGTGGGGTGGGGGCCCACGCGAACGTGCAGAGGACCGTACCTATTTCCGTCCCAGCGGGTCAAAAGATAAGAACAGAACCGGAACCGACAGAAAAATTTGCGCACCCCCCCACGGTGGGGACCACCACAACCCCCTCTTGCCTTTCCCTATGTTCTCATAATTCATGGTTTTCCAACAATTCCTCCCCTTTTTTCATTTATTATTATATTTTTATTTCCCATGATAAGATGGCATTTCTTTTTTAATTTTTTCAAATGATTTTTGATCGAACAAGTCCCGTGGACCGGTTGAGCTTAGCTAGGTGGACCGGCTGCACAATAACGACTATATAATTTCCTTAATTAGCTGTCGAATTCGGAGGTCACTTAGAAACAAATTCTGTAACCAAAAAAAAATCAAAAACAAAAGATAAATCGAAATGCGTGACATGATAACACGAGGGACTGATCACTCCACATTATCGACATCATGATTACATATATAAATATAAATAATGGGTCAGCAATATATTAATTCGTACATATATATATATATAATAAATATAATTTACTTTTTGTATTATATTCGAATGGGTCGTTGTAACCCGCGTAGGCTCCGTGGGCGGCGGCTTTTCCCTAATGGGGGAAGTGGGGAGGAGAGATGCTGCTTCGAGGCGGATGCAGAGCATCAGACGTGGAGCCCGCCCCACCCCTCAAAGAGGAAAAACCGCCCACGAACACACGTGTTTTATATCAAATCCTTCTTCGAGTCTATAAAATCTTACGTGAATACTGAATCGATCCTATCAATGAGGAATCCAACACCACCAACGCTTTATTCTATCGAGCAAAGCCATACGTGTTTTGACTAGGGTTCGGACAGGGCCGTCGGGCATTTTCAGATTCCACTTGTTTCGTGAAAAAAATATGAAGGATTCGAGAGACGTTCTTCTTTTGTTTGTTTTTGTAAAACGGTTGCTTATATGGCTTGAAATGATTAACCGATGGAGAATGTTTACACTGATTGACCACAATTCGAATCTAAATATTTTGGTAGATGATGAAAATGTTATTTGTCCTTTTGTTTTTAGTAAGAAATGTTTTTTGGAAAAGTGTATCATTCTCTGAAAAACAAATGCGCCCTTCACGAGAGTTTATCCCAATGGTCGTCCTTCCTATATGGGAAGGCGGATGTGGGTGATTCAAATTTCCATCTTCTTAAGGGATTGTGGTAAGGACGATTAGTTTTGAATGTAAATTTTAACTCTCACGCTTATAAAGAATAAATGGCAAAAGTATGAGAATTAGTTGAGAGTTAGAATATGATAAAAAAAAAAAAAAAACCTTTTTTATGGGAGCTTTCGATTGTTGGAGATACATTGAACATTGATGCAGATTTGTAAAGATTGTGTGCGATATAGTATTGGTATCTTTAGGTCGATCCGACTAATTTCATTTTCTGAATCTATAAATATGGTAACATTTAATATCCAATAAACAAAACTCCTTTTTGGGGCCATATTTTAAGTATTTTAGTTCCATTAGATCGCGTCATGTATATATTTTAGGTGAGATAAGTTTGGCGCATTTTCTTTTCTCTGAAGGGGTATGGACATACATCTCGTTGTGCCACCAATCATCCACATTATTTTTATTTATTTATTAGTATATTAACGTTTTTTTTTTTTAAAGTACTCCTTTGAGGGCCTTTGCGGCTTGTTTGTTTGATGTACAGAAATGACGGGTTCCATAAATGCATTTTTTATTTTAATGTATCAGTTCTTGCACTCCTTGCACTCATAATTCCCCTTGAATTTTTTTTTTTTCGAGAGGAAAGAATACCATCTAGGTGTTTTATGTTTGAGAGATGCCAAGATTTGCACGAAAACCTTAAACAAAGTAGTTTAAGGTCAATTCATTGGGACCAAACCGTTGATTATAAAACCATAAGATTACAACACCTGCTTCAAAATAAAAAATAAAAAATTGATGATAATATTTTTTATTTTTGATTTATGGTCATCGGTTGGTGATGACCAATTTTCGCACATTTCGACCAGTCCACCTATCTAGATAACTTGAAGGGTGCGCTTTTCTGTATCAGCACGGTGATTTGGGATTTTACTTATGAAATGCCATTAAAATATTTGCACCAAGATTACAAGATTTGAGGGTCATTTTTTCCATTCTGACATGCTTTGACCGATTTTTATTTTTAGGGGGCCAACGGTTTGACCGATTCAAACAAATATAATTCAATTTCGACGTAATGTCATCTTTTCTACCAAATGCTTTGATTTCGAGCCAGCAGATAATTTTTCTTTTGTGGACTCGCTCAAAGTTAAAGAAATGAATGGAATTTCGAATGGAAAAAAAGGTGGAATTCGTATGGTTGATTGGGCCATATCATGCTCCTAGATATTGCTCGAATCATTTATTTTTTGGCCGAAGATATTTCCCCACGTAAAAAAAAATTGTCATTTTGAGGCATTTGAAGGCTCTCCCACTTTTTCTTTTTCTTTTTGATATTTGGTTATGTGGTACTTGGTGTAAATGCTATGTATAGAAAATAAAGATTCTTAGTGCATCTGATAACCTCGTTAGCTAGGTCAATCGATTCTTCACATGTTATGCACGTTATGCAATCATGTGGCTGCCACGTGCACTTGAAAAGCTGGGTGATTATCCATAGATCGTGAAGTAGGTGGTGATATAGTAAAATGGAGGAAGTAAGCAATTGCTAATGAAAGTGAATATGGGTCCGGGATAGAATTGGCTATAGGAAAATGTTGGAATTTAGGTTCTAGCAATTTCAAAAAATGGAATCAGTATTATGTAGGGGTGTCAATGGGTCGGGTCGGGTTGGGTTTTTATGTTACCCGACCCGACCCCAATCACAAAGGGTCACACTCTAACTCGATCCAACCCGACCCGAACAAAAAAACCGAATCGGGTATTCGGCTATTTTTTGACAACACTCTAAGAATACATTACATTTATCAAAAAGGCATACGTCGACCCGTTTCGACCCGACTTTAAATGATATCGGTTTCATAATTGGATAAGATTTTGATCCGACCCGAAAATACCCTAAATTTAGGGTCGGATCGGCCTGAGTCTCTTTAACACCCCTAGTACTATGTGGTTTGGTTCTTAGTTCCTGCGTAAGAATTGCACCTAGGACCAGACTGGGAAATCCAAATTGATGAACCGGGAACATGTAACGTGAGGAAGTATCCATCCTCAGAAAAAAGATATAGCAATAATTGCCCCGGTATGGCCACAAAATGTCGTCACATTTGCCTGTTTCAAAATGAGAAACAGTTAGGAGAGCATGTCACCAGCCTAAAAGAGATGGGAAGAGGGATAATAAATGCGCTAGAATAACAACATGGAGCAGCAGGCAGAATAGTGGACGCGATTGAGTTATCTCAAAATGATTGAGCAAGATTGCTGAGCTATTCCATAAAAAAATTAGTGAAAAATACTACAAAAATCTCTAAATTATACTCATTATAACATATTTATTTGAAACTTTTCTTGTGATACCAAAAATTTGAATTTTGTATTGAGTGATACATTTATTTCAAGTTTTTTTTTTACACCAAAATCTCAAACTTATACTCATATAATATATTTACCCCAAATTATTTTTTTGACATATTCATGTGATACATTTGTCTTAGATTTTGATAAAAATATGTCGTATGGATACAATTTAGAATTTTGGGTCATAAAAAAAAAGTTTGGGGTAAATACCACATTGGTGTATGTTTGAGAAAAATGTCTGACAAGAGTTTAAATTTAGAGTTTTTTGTGTCACCCAAAAAAATTTGAAGTAAATGTGTCACGTTGAAAATAATTTAGAAATTTTGGTGGCTTTTTCAAAAATTAAATTTATTAGAACATTCCAGTGGAAAAAAAGGATGCCAATTAAATCATGGCATATGGAGTTTTGCCTCTTACAACTTCCCTCCTTTTTCTAACAGCATGCCAAATAGACATATAGTGACTAAACTATCCATGAGGAACAAAACCTGGAAATAGACCTTGGAGACAATGCACATGCAAATCATCAAGGTGGGGTGCAAGATTGCCATATCATAGTCTATACCAGTTGAATGCTTTTAAGTTGGCGTGTAGGGTACAAATTGTTGAAAAAAGTTAGGCTGTCGGGGAATAATATGGGGACTTTAGCTAGTATGTTTTCAACCTTACAAACTGAGCACGATGATGTCTTCGACATCTTGCTCAGGGAAGTGGCAGCTCAACCCTTCACTTGATGGGATGACTGATGCACGATGAACCATAGCTCTCGTCCAATCACCATGAGGATGTTGTCAGAGAGTTCATTGCTCATTGGTACTCGTTTGTTTCATTTTTATGTTACATGTTTTAAACTTTTTAGTGTTTATTTTATTTTATGTGTTTTTTTTTATGAATTATTGCTATTGACAAATGGGAATTTTGTTTTTGGGTTCACTTTCATTTTGCTTAACTAAAAATGAAACAAAAAAGAAAAAAAAAACATGAAACAAGAAAAGAAATTAAGTTGTGATATCCAAAATTTTTATATCAATGGGGACTAATACGCTCCTAATTACATATCAAATAATTTTCAAACATTAAAATTTTATTGAGTTAAGGTTTCCCTATTGTTCTTTATCTTTTTTAATATTTTTAATGGTTTCAAAATATTTTTTTATTTTTTCAAATTACCAATTTTTCCATGTTTATTTACCGCAATGTCATCCAAAATAACCTAATATCTCCATTGTTTAGTCAAACCATGCCATTTGTCACTATTTTAGCTTGGACAAATATCTTAATTCTCACCTTATTTTTGCCAACATGCCTTAATTAAATCCATTGAACTTAGCTCTTACGACCTCATGCATAACATACTATTTTTAACCCTAGTAACTTTATATCTACTATTTTCTTTAATTAATTGACATTATTATTTATAACTCAAACTATATGACTTCAAACTACTCTTCAATATAGAATAAATGTGGGAGACAATAGATTAAATGCCTTTTCCCTACCTCTCGTGCATGTGACTCCATCTACTTCACATCTACAAGTTCAAATTTTCTTTTCTATTCCACTCTCTTTCAAGACAATTAAGGTTCAAACCCTCACATTTAATTTAGTGTCTTACAAGCTATATTCATGGATTTTCCTTTATTTTTCTCAAATTATCTTTGTTGTTTTCTAAAGGATGAGACTCATTAATTTTAGTAATTATTTTGATTTCAAGGTGATTAAAAGCTTGCTTTATTGATGAATTCATTCTAGATGAATGAAAACTTTAGGGACTAAGCTAGAATTATCTACTTAGTATTCTTGAGCTTGGTTGATTGATTGTTTATTTATTTTGTGTGGATTTTACTCTATGTGTGATTATGTCTCAATAATTGTATGTCAAGCTATTGTGGGGCTTGAAATAAAAAGCTTTCTACTTGTCTAGAATATCTTTGAGAGATTACAAAAATGTTTTGTCGCAACTTGAATGGGAAAATGTGAAAATGATTAGGGGCAATTTTATTGTTAATTAGTGGGTTATTAAGTAAGATTAATTAAGGGAAATCAAACCAGTTTGAAAATGAGTTTATAAGCTTTAGGGGAACTTATTATGATAGGTGGTTAAGTTATTTTTAGAGTTAATTGCTTAATCTAGACAACGTATCTGATTATGCAAAATTGGACTTAAATGTGTAATAAATTAGAAGTAGGCTATTTTGATAGTTTTGTAAAATATGTGGTGTGTCTATAGTGTAAATAAAATGTTAGTATGTCTTAGATAACAAAATACTAGCTTTTAGTATTTAATTGGTATGGCTCGGTTGAATGAAAGTTAAAAGTTTGGGAAAAAATTATACAATGAGAATTTCACTAGGCCAATATTCTAACTCTAACAATTTGGAATTATAGTAAATACTCCTTAATCTTTGTGGTAAAAGTGAACTTAATCAAGGTAGTCTTAAAAAAACTGTAAACTTTATGAGTTACTCAATTATGGAGTAGTAGTGTCTAATGCTTAATGGATATAAAAAATTAATGAACTTGTTTCTCTCCCAATGATGTTGGCTTGATGAAAAGAAAAATAAGGTTTGTTTGTTAAAATGTACGTGATTAATTGATTCCCATGGTTATATGAGAAATGCCAAGAGATTAACTTGTTGTCATTTGCAATTGTAAATACCGAATAAAAAAACGTGGCATTCATTGTGTTGTAATTAATTGTGTGTAATTGATGCCTTATAATAATGACCTTTGCCATGGCCTATTCATCACCGAGCAAATTCTTTCATATGAGTATGTGTATGGACTCTAAAGTTAGCTAAATATTTTGCCGTATGAGATTGTTCTATACAAAATTGGGATGACATAAAATTCTATGATGACATGACTCATGTAGTCATTTATCATGCAAATGTACGGTGGTGTATTTATACTCGCTAATGTGTAGGACATTCATGATGGATTGGCTAAGAGGTGTAGCAAATAGGTATGTATGATTCCGTCCTTCATGAGTTAGTGGTGAAAATGCCTTGTTAGTTAAGATATCTCATTAATCGAAGTTCTAACCAGTGACGAATATGAACTCAAATGTGTAAATTGATGAGATATTGTGGTATTTGTGATATATAAATATATGCCATCTACTTGCATATGAATGATTAATTTTATGCAATGTTGTTAATGTTTCCATCGAAATGTCATGATAGGAAATAGTACATTTATTCATTCACTCACTATACATGGTTATTTATGCTACCTTGAAATCACAATTATTGTTAATATCAAGTTGAGTGATAGGTGGATCTCCTTCGTTAAATTTAGGGATTTTAGTTACCGAGCCTCGTCTTACTCCTTTATATTTTTAGATATGTAGGATGGATCTTGTACCGCCATTGCTTTTTGGAGTTTCCATGCATTTTGATTATGTTTATGAATATGCTTATACCTAGATCATTGATTGTATATATTAAGTGTACTTCCATCGTATGAGTTTGACGTAGGGCAAGAGTGGATTCCTCATCAATTTGTTACTTGGTACACAAACATTGAGGGTGAATTGGTAGGACCTTAAGGGGTTTTGATGGTGACAACGATGAGTCGATGGGCGAAATTGTCAACCGTAGCGGGTAGCTTGACTTTTGTACATGCAAGCTTTTGGATGTAGGAGTATAATACTGAAGTTAGGTGGCCCTAACCCTTTCTAGGAGTTACTTATTTGTATTTTCCTTGGGCGTTGTATTGAAATATTGATGTTATAATAAAGAAAATGCATATGTATTTTATTAAACTTGTGTGATTATTTTGTATGAAATGTAGTGATTGCTTTAATGTGCTTCCACATGCTCATGATAACTAGTGAGCAATAATAAAAAAAGACACACATGTCATGCATAACATTCAGCATATCACATGATCGATTCCTTGGAAGACCCTGAACTTATTGACATGGTAGGTTTTAGGATATGCATGATACTTTTCGTGTTCCAAAAATTAGGAAACCAACTATGATAAGATAAGTTTCAGATATCGGATGGAACTTGGACCGATCTTGAAACCGCTCGCTTGTAATTGCAAAAACATTAATTAGAGAAGAAATCATTCACGTAAAGTCAATGGTGGCTGATAGGTCGAAAGGGGCGGAGGAAGTGATGGTTATTGAAGCGACCGATTGTTAAGTTGAGGTACTTGATCGAAAAAGAAATTTAAGTGCTCGATTATATAATAAGCAAGAGCTCATATACTTGCTTGTCGTTATTCCTAAACTACGGCGGACATTAAAGCGGTTGTTATATTTCATTCAATGAGATTGTGGTCCTTCACTGCTCTTAAATGCAATGAACGGCTCATAGCTAGATGGCCGGAGCTAGAAAATTCGATGTAGCATGGGTCGACATGGTTCGGATATAGAGCCAAATTGAATTAAGACCAAATTACTTTCTGTTCGGAAAATACTCTGAATCGAACTTCATCAAATGAGAATTATTTGATATCAATTAATCCGATAACTATTCACGTACTTAAAGGAAACGATATACAATCAACAACTCTTCTTCTTCTTTTCTTTGTAATATCATAGCTCTAGTAAGAGAAATCAAAGCACAAGAAAATGGTGACTCAGTTACATACGGAAATTCCGGACTTATGAGCCTGAATTGGACCAGCAATCTCAGTCTAGTTCTGTTGAATTCAACAGTTCGAACCAAGTCAATTTACAATTAAGTGGGTTGGTCGAGCCGAGTTGAGCCAATCTTGAATGGGAGAACTGTAGATCGGCAACAAGCCTCTGCGATCGCAATCTGGATCTGATCCTGAGCACGTACAAAAGCCCAAACAAACTAGATGCAATTCGAGCTTTTAATAAGTAAGCTTTTGATTCGCTTTTTAACGTCCAAAAAAAAAAAAATTCAATAAGTTGGATTGAAAAAAATGAAAAGTCAAAATTAGAAACAGGAGTCAACCTCCCGAGCCGATCCTTTATTTACATCCGCACATGATGCAGCGGATTGCCATGATACTTTCACGATTTTATTCTATTTTTTAATTTGAACTCCTGTATTATATATTCGATTCACATGACATGCCTTAAAGACAACATGTGCATCGATAGGTGATGGAACAAATATGAATCTACCATCGCATGTTGATAATTAGCATCTTGAAGGCGCTATACCAGATAATTTCAGCGTTTTTCCTCTTGTTTTGGTTTTTTTTTTGTATAGTTTTTTTATTTTATGCATGTCATTTCTAATATCGATCAAATGGTTCCGGCATGTACATACACACTATCCTCTAACATACATACGTACCCCTGTAAGTAAGGATACATGTGTGTAGCAAGATGTGTGAATGCACAAGATTAGCCAATACATTATGTTGATTCCTATGGCAAAACCTAAGGACATCATGTACACCAACAGGTGATGGATCAAATATGAATCAATCAAAAGATTCATATCTAGTCCATTGCCTGATCAATACACAAGCATCCTCAATATATTATCACTTATCACTTGTCATTTTTCTTGTTATATTGGATTTTTATGTTGTTTTTTTTTTTTTAATCGATGCCATTCTAATATTGATCAAATAGCCCCCACGCACATACATATACATCATCCTCTAATAGATATATATACCCTTTTGAGTGAACATATATTCATATACAAGGATGTGCTAGTGCACCAAAAGGGATACCATGTATGAGGATATATAGTGTTGGTTCATATGGCAAGCCTTAAAGACAACATATGCATCGGCAGGTGGTGGAACAAATATGAATCTATCGGGTGATTCATATTTGGTCCACCGCCTGTCAATACATAAGCATCCTTAAGACATTGTCACTAATCGGTTGTCATTTTTCTTGTTATTTTAGTTTTTTTTTTGTTGTGTTTTTATTCATGCTATTTCTAATATTGAACAAATAGCCTCGGCACATACATATGCAACATCCTCTAATAGACATATATACCCTTTTGAGTGAGAATACATGCATATATGAGGATGTGCTAGTGCGCCAAAAGAGATAACATATATGAGGATATGTACCGTTGGTTCATATGGCAAGCCTTAAAGACAACATGTGCATCGACAGGTGGTGGCCCAAGATTCATATTTGTCCCATCGCTTGTCAATACATAAGCATCCTCAAGACATTGTCACCTATCACTTGTTGTTTTTCTTGTTATTTTGGTTTTTGTGTTGTTTTCTTATCCGTGCTATTTCTATATTGAACAAATAGCCTCGGCACATACATGTACATCATCCTCTTAACACACATATATACCTTTTTGAGTGAAAATATATGCATTAACGAGGATGTGCTACTACAGCAAAAGAGCCAACATATATTAGGATATATAACATTGATTCAAATAGCAAGCCTTAAAGACAACATGTGCATCAACATGTGATAGGCCAAATACGAACCACTCAGGTGATTCATTTATGGTCCATTGCCTGTCAATGCATAACCATCCTTAAGACATTATCACTTATCACTTGTCATTTTTTTGTTATATTTGTGTTGTTTTTTTGTCCATGCTATTTTAATATTGATCAAATAGCCCTGGCATGTATGTATACATCATCCTCTAATAGACAAATACACCCTTTTGGGTAAGAATGTATGGATATACAAGGATGTGCTACTACACGAGAAGAGCTAACATATATGGGATATATATCGTTGGTTCATGTGGCAAGTCTTAAAGACAACATGTGCATCAACAGATGATGGATCAAATATGGATCTATGGGAAGATTCATATTTGATCCATCGCCTGTCAACACATAAGCATTCTTAAGACACCCTCACCTATCGGTTATCGTCTTTCCTATTATTGTGTTGTTCTTTTAACGTGTTGCTTCTAATACTGATCAAATAGCCCAGACACGTACATATACATCATCCTCTAACAGACATATATGTACTTTTGAGTGAGCAAATATGTATATATGAGGATGTGTTACTGCACCATAAGAGCTAATGTATATGACGATATATATCTTTAATTCATATGGTAACCCTTAAAGACAACAAGTTCATCAATAGGCTATAAATCAAATATGAATCCATCTCCTTTCATAGTTAATCCATCGACACACAAGAATCCTTAAAACACCATCACTTATCGGTATCTTTTTCCTCTCATTTTGATTTTTTGTGTCATGCTTTTTAATCCACATTGTTTCTAATACTAATCAAGTAAACTTGGCACATACATATACATCACATATATACCCAGAAGAGGTTACACACATATTATCAAACTGAAACTTTCCTCAAAAAATATTTTTCACAAAACTTTGATGCATCTTGTTTGCACAAGTCTAAAGTGTAATTTATGGTAAAATAACACATGCGAGTTATGTTTGAAAAAGACCAATATCGAAAAATTGATATTAATATGAAATAGTAAATATGTTTTAATTGATCCATAATTCATGGACTTAATTTTTTGATTGAAGGTGGATCCAAGTTGGTGGGCTTGGACTCTTTTTAAATCTGTGGATTCATGGAGCTAAAAAAAGCCCATCCAGGAGGAGCAGCTTTCATGTCAAAGTCGTACTCCAACGATTGGATGGAAGAGCATGGTCTTTCAAGCAAGTGGAAATATTTCCTACATGATGATTCAAACATGCACGCACATATGTATGTATGTATGCATGTATGGATGGATGTATGCATGCAACTCAACACACATCTATAAATTACATTTCAAATACTAAGAACTTTCCAATGAGCTTTTGAAATTTGAAACTTATAGATGAAAAGATCATACTGATTAGAGTCATGATTGTCTTCATAGAACTACGAAAAGATACTCAATGCTCTCTTTGCATATTACAAGTTTAATGCTCTTCTATCTTCTCCATGCATGTTTCAAAGACTTGATCTATGCACTTCATATGCGATAAGATGTATAAGTTTACCTTTTTGAACATCAATGCCTGGCAAGTCAAGGTGAACAAAACCCAACCATGAAGATTCTCTCCTACATATCTTATGCTATCATACCTTATCATATCAAGTAACGACAAGATGTAACCAGAAGATGCTAGCTCCAATCCACATCATCATCGGATCGATCCAAAGCTGCACGTGTTGGGAAATTACAATGGATTTCGAGGGGGGAGAGACTGAAAAGAAGCAACAATTGCCCTTTGGGGGGAATTAGATGGACAATTCATCTCTTGATTGCTTGTTCATGGAACGTTCTGATGCATGGGGATTGAATATATAGGAGATCAGGTGGAGAGTCGCGGCCAACGAGCATCGTTAACATGACGACATGATTCGATTTTGGCTTGGGCAGGGGATAACATGTGACGACACACCGGGAACATATGGTGACATCTATAACTGGGGAAGCACGGAACCAGGGGAACTTTGATATAGCTGTCTCGTATCTGGACTGGAAACACAAAAGCTTGAATCAAACGTTTGAAAGGGATTCCAATTTCCAAAAGTATCTGGTCCAGAAGATCGGAGAGAGATTTTAAAGATGCTTCTCGAGCATGGCATCATCGTCCGCCTAAGCTGAGCACGGTGTGTCGAGGATCACGACATTCTTGTCCAACTTGATTCGCTTGAATGGACTCGAAAAATGGACAGGAACGGACGATAGATGCACAGCACCCATTTGATTCCCTATAATGCTGAGTGTAATTAAGGCGCAAGAAGCATGTTCAATCCCCTACCATGCTGAAAATTTTAAAAATTCCATGTTCGGATCGTTTGATCACCTGATATTTTGGTACTTTAGATAGACATATTCATGGTCACAAAAAACAAAAAGGGTTTGGTCCAAGTGTCTAGCAATTTTATCGATGGTGGCAATTGTATCAAATACGATCATTATTTTTCTGAACTACTTAATGATAAGGCATCCGATACATAAAATTCCGTACAAAAAATGTCATAGTACGTGGTCAACATTGCATAATTCAAAGGGTCCTAGAGATATATCGTAACGGCTTTTGTTTGGTGCATGCTACAACAACTCCCCCCGGGGACTCTTTTTACTTTTGGGTCATTTATAAAATGGCCCAATTATCCTTCTTGTAGCTCCCTAAACTTTTTTAAGTTTACAACGTAAATGCTATCGCAATTTTAGATTCGGGATACACGATAGTTGTACAATTTAAATATGAAAAATGGGTGAGAATCTTCGCATGGCACCTACTAAGGGGAGCACAAGAGCTGCCCAGACCAAACTGGAGCGGCTGATTCTAGGTGGTTCCCCGAGGCACCAATTCGATTCTCAATTCTAAAAAATTGGTACATGTGATTTTTGGCAGGGTTTACAGTTCCAATTGTGGAATTGCCACTCAACCGTTCAAACTAGACCGATTATTTTTATTTGTTACAAATTTGTGAATACTAAAATGCCCTAATCCTTCACAAACCCTCTAGCCACAAACCTGTGTTGCTCGCCCTAATTCACGATTGCTCTCTCAATTCGCCGTATGAGAATGGAGTTCATGATTTGCAGGTAATCAAATCAATCAAATCTAAAAACCCATAAAGAGCTGGCTTAGATCTTACAGAGGACGAACTCTGTTTTAGGAACAGAGCAAGAGCAATCGAACCGTAAGTTCTGTAGGAAAGAAGGCTGTAGAGGAAACTCTGACCGTGGAGCCCGACACGAGAGCAGAAGCACCTATCTCCCTCACCTTCGACACGAGCTTTGCGCCCTCTTGATCGACCTCCGCGACCACAATCCCTACGTTGGTTTGCAAACAACTCAAGGTCACCCCATTTCTCAGACACTCAATCGAACCAAATGGACTTACATCAGGAGGAAGAACCGAGTCAATGAGAGCTTACGTTGGGGGAGCTGCTGCAGATGTCCTTGAAGGGGAGGACCGACTGATAGCCCCCAAGGCGTGTGGGACAACAGGGCAACTGTTGCGAATATAGACAAGCCAACCGGAAAGAAGGAAAGAAAATCGGACACCGAATATATGTGGTTTACTTCAAATATCAAAACTTACGTCCATGGAGAAAACAACATGGAAATTTACTATAAAAATAAGTGATGTACTAGAAATTACAATCATTCGAACACTCAAACAATCTCTCAGTGTTCATCTTCTAATTAAACCCAATAACTCATGTAGTGTTTAGTCTCTTACAATTCCTAGTAAAATCTCACTTAAGAAATTAAGCAAATTCTACTTATAAGAACTTAGCTGGCTAAAATACTAGGGTATAATTACAACAAGCAAACCCTCATGAGAAGAGCTCTTTGCGCAATTCTCCTACAAGCAGTCTTAGAGTTCTCTCTTCTTTCAAAAGACACTCTTCTCCTTTGTTCCTTCTCTATCTTTTATGAAAAATAGAAGTAAACACAAATCAAGCCGTAATTTCGGCACCTCGCTTGTTAGTTCTCCTAGACATGCACCATAGGAAATGATTACCTTTGACTTCCCATTCTTCTTCTATCTTCATTTTTATGTTCACATAACATTTGACTAAGAAGACAAAAGGCAAGATGGGAACACATTTAATGCAAAGTAGAAAGAAACCAATAGAACCCTCTTTCCTTTGCCTTTTGCAATTTCTCTTGCATATAACATGTTAGGTCTTCCATGTGTGACAACATGAAAGTCTTCTTCTCACTCCCCTTCATTTAATGGGGCATGTAGAAACCTAAATTGAAGTGTCCAAGGCCATTAGTTTCTTTCATGTGCAACGGCCATAAAACAGGAAAAAAAAAAGATGTCCGCTTGTTGATTTATTTATCTTCAAGCGGTGTGTACAAAGAAATTAATGCATGAACAAATAAAGTCAAAGACCAAGCTTGCACAATTGCTAGAGCGTTGCTTGCTTTAACTTGGGCTATGTTTATTTGAGGGGCTTAAACTCAAGATATATTTTAACAATCTCCACTTTGGCTCGACATTTGAGCCAAGTCACAATCGCTTCAATGGAATCATCTTTGCTACTACTCTTCTACACCCCCTCGAGGGCTGGATTGCCATAGAGTGCTTCCAAGTCAAAGCTACATTTGAACTTTGCCATAATCATGGACCTCACTAAGACACCAACTCCACTTGCATAATTAACTACTCCACAAGGATCTTCCAACCTAACCTCTTCTATTACTAATAAAGCAAAACCATTATTGCATCCGTAATTGACAGAAGGTTGAACATTCACCTAGTCAAATTTAGCAGCAATAGCAATTGTTGGCTCTACTGGCTCCACCTCATTATACGTATCATATATATAGCATCCATAATTGATAGAAGGTCGAACACTCACCTAGTCAAATTTAGCAGCTATAGCAATTGTTGGCTCTACTGGCTCCACCTCATTATAAGTATCATATATATAGCATCCGTAATTGACAAAAGGTCGAACACTCACCTAGTCAAATTTAGCAACTATAGCAATTGTTGGCTCTACTGGCTCCACCTCATTATAAGTATTTTAGATATATTGAACACTCACCTAGTCAAATTTAGCAGCTATAGCAATTGTTGGCTCTACTACCTCATTATAAGTATCATATATACATAACATCCGTAATTGACAAAAGGTCGAACACTCACCTAGTCAAATTTAGCTATAGCAATTGTTGGCTCTATTCCACTTATTCCAGCACCTACAACCTTAGGAGTTTCTAGTTCCAACTCCATCTTGAGCCGAACACCATCCAAATATGTATTAACATTGCCATAAATACTCCTAACTAGAAATACCAAAGACTTGTAAAAAGTAACTTCTCTACGATCAACAAGTGATTTTATATCCAGGCACCACAACTAATCACCCCACTCACCTTATGCATAACCATGGAATATACATATTGCCCTCCCATCGAGCTTACCATCACTCACTCAAAAATAACGCAAGCAACCAAACATTCTAAGAATAGGATAATTAGCAATGTTACCTGACCACACTTCTTTGGGAGGCCGATATCCAATTGTGGCCAATGGAGATCTATCCACTAGGTTGCTTATTATACTAAGCACATCAACTAGGATTCTCTTAGCAATACCAATACTAGAGATCATTTCTTGGCCCGTCTTTAGTAATATTTTGCTCATCAATTCTTCAAAAATGTTGTGGTTTACTAGCCCTAGTGCAGTGCTTTATTGTGCCCTCGTTAATGCATAATTTATTTAGTAGCTCCGAACAGAACTTCATAGTACTACTAGTTTGCACATGCTTTATCAACTTATTTGTGCATTGGCACAAACACCCAAGTCTTCCTCGAGAACTCAATAGACTCTCAAACAAATGCATTTGATGTTTCCAAGGCAAAACTTGCCACCATATCACCTTGAAGTTTATATATGCTACTGTGCTTGATTCCTCTAATTATCCCTAGGGCATCTCAGATAACCTTTAGAACTCTACCTTCTAAAGAATACCCGCAACCAAATGAATCTAGAGCACCTAGGGATATTAAGTTCATTTTCAATTCTGGAACGCATCTTACTCCAGTTAATGTCCTTTCAATACTATCATGTATTTTAATTTTAAAATCGCTAACACCTATGATATCACACTCAACATAATTCCCTAATTGGACTTTACCACTACCCATGCATCAATAAGTAGTAAACTGATTCTTATTTAATATAGCATGAAATGAACAACCAAAATTTATTATTCATCTGTCAAATGAAGAATACTTAGTGAATAGACAAGACATAATCGATACTATCATAATTATTTTCAACTACAGTAATAACATCATATGTATTCTCAACTCTAATTACTTTACTCTTTTTCATTTTTCAACTTAAGGCAATTTTTTCCAATATGCCTACTATTACCACAATTCCAACAGATAACCTCACCAGTCCTAGACTGACTACATTTATCCATATTCTTGCTAACATGATTACTAGTTATTCCTCTACTATTACCTACTAAAGTAATATGTACAGGTTCGCCAGATTCTTTCCTACGAATGTTTTTACTTAGAATCAAATCACGAACCTCATCAAATGCTAAGCTTCTTGATTCAAAGAAATTACTAACATCAAATAACAGTAATATTCCAACTACCATGTAATGAGGATAATAAAATCAATGCACGTACCACATCTTCAAAGTAAATCTCAACCAAACTCATGGCCTCATTGAATTTGTTAATATGCTTAGCAACTAACATACCTTCACCCATTTTTAAGTGCAATAGATATTGCATTAAATAGATCTTCTTGATCACAAAGGGTTTCTCATACATATTTGATAGGTCCCATAGTGGTTTTCTCTTTCATGATATTAAAGGCAACGTTACAAGTCAATATTAGCCAAATAACATCCATCACTTGTCTATCTAGCAATTCCCACTTGGCATATTTCATCAAGTCTTGTTTCTAACCAGATATGGGTTATGATAAATTTCTCTTGTACAAATAATCTTCTTTTTGCATATTTTAGAAAGTAAAATATTTCCCATCAAATTAGTTGATTCTCACATTTCCTTCTTCCATCATTACCGATTTGCTTCAAGTCAATTAATACTAGCTCTGATACCAATTGTTGTGGATATAGACAAGCTAATTAGAAAGAAAGAAATCGGACACCAGATTTAAACGGTTCAGTCCGAATATCGGAACCTACTTCTACGAGAAGAGCAACATAGAATTCCACTATAGAAACAATTGGGGGAAAGTACAGCGGGAGTGCCAAAAATTGGCACGATGGGACACTTAAGTGCCAAAACTTACAAATGGTACACTTAAGTGACACTTTTCAAAAAAATGGATCACTTAAGTACCAAGTCATCGGAATCTGCCGGAAATCCTACGTGGTATTTTTTTATTAATTTTTTTGCCTACATGGCTCGCCGGAAATTGAAACGACGAAAAATCAGCGCAAAACGATGTCGTTTTTGCGCTAATGTGGATTTTTAAAATTGTTAATTAAATAATATTAAATAATTTAAAAACTAAAATATTTTAAAATTGATTAACACCGATTTCCCCTCCCCCCCTTTTTTTTCTTTTTTTTAATAAAATCGATTTTAATTTTTTTAAAATCTGACGTGGACAATTTTTTTATTAAAATTGCCACGTGGAATTTTTTATTTTGAAAAAAATGCTCCGTCAACAAATAAAGTTGCCGGAAAATGGACACGTGGCAATTTGGCGGATTTGGCACTTAAGTTATCCATTTTGCTCTGATTTTGGTACTTAAGTATACCGTTTGTAACTTTTCGCACTTAAGTGTCCCTCCGTGCCAACTTTTGACACTCTTGGGGTCCATGTGTCAAACAACTGATATATTAGAAATTACAATCACTCAAGCATTCAAACAATCTCTCGGTGTTTCCAACCTCTAATTATATCTAATAACTCACGTAGTGTTTAGCCCATCATAATTCCTAGTGAAATCTCAATCAAAGAATTAAACAAATTCTACTTATAATAACTTAATTGGATAAATTACTCGGGTATAATTACAATAAGCAAACTCTCACAAGAAAAACTCTTTGCATAATTCTCCTTTGTGCAGCCTCAAAGTTCTCTCTTCTCTCGGTGCTCAAAAACACACTCTTCTCTTTTGCTCTTTCTCTGCCTTTTATGAAGAATTGAAGTTGCCAAAGACAAATCAAGCCGTAACTTTGGTGCCTCCCTCATTAATTATCCTGGACATGTACCATGGGAAATGATTGCCTTTGACTTTCTATTCTTCTTCTATCTTCATTTTCATATTCGCATAGCATTTGACTAAGAAGACAAAAGGCAAAAAGGGAACACATTTAATGCAAAGTAGAAAGAGACAAATAGAGTACTCTTTCCTTTATCTTCTTCAATTTCTCTTGCACCTAACATGTTAGATCTTCCATGTGTGACAACATGAAACTCTTCTTCCTACATCCCTTCATTTAGTGAGGCATGTAAGAACCCCAAAGTGAAGTGTCCAAGGCCATTCATGTCTTTCCATTGGGAAAATCCCTATGTTATTTTGAAGATGACAAAGACAATCAAAGGCTACCAATATGTGTATTGGTTGAATAATACCAGGCAATATATACACAAGTCGATGTGCATATGGTCTATAAAAAAATACCAAAGATTTTGATATGAGAAGTGCTCTACCACTGTCTTGAGTGCTCTGTAGATGTCTAAGGTGAATAAGGTATTGGGCAAGGATCTACAAGCTAGAAGGATCTTCAAATAAGGTGAACATATGGAAAGACCTTGATCAAGAGTGAACAAGTAAAGAAGAACGGGGATTTTCGTGATGACTTGGAGGTACAAAGATCCTTCTACCTTGTAAGTCATCCATATTGTCAAAGAAGAACGGGGATGTTCAATAAAACTTAGAAGGATCATGATGAACAGCTTGGTAGAGTCGAAATTGCCAATATGCTTAAAAGGACTAGAAAGATTTGGTGCAACAAATTGTTATCGGAGCAACAAATTGTTAACAAAGAGCAACTGCCTTATTTAGATGAGGTGGAAGACTGTGACAATATGGATGACCTAAGTGAGTTCAATGAAGACTAGGTACAAGGATGAGGATCTTGACATGCAAGAATAAGTAAAGATAATGAGATGTTCATTTGGAACTTTTGAAACCTGAGATACTAAGAGGATCATTAGATGATTGATTGCAAGTAGTTCAAACAATTTTTCATAAATAGTACCAATAAACCTAAAGATCAGCTTGTTGACAATGTTTTTGTCGAAGCTATAAAGATTGAATCGTTGGTGCTATGGCAATCATATACATCTGATGATGTTCATCGGGTCAACAAACTAGCTATTGTGGCTATGAAAATGCACAGCGAAAGATCAGGAAGTCTATGGGGGAACAACAACAGGTGTTTGTCAAAAATGTCAAAGCAATCAACGTTAGAGTAGTAATTACGAACCTATTTTTGGATAGTCTACAAATGTTCAGGAAAAATATTGTATAGTATCACCTTGAATAGCAGCACCAACGAATCTTTAACGACTAGTTGATCTTCTAAAGCATCTCCAATGAGAAAATTGAAGATGTCTATTTAAGAGAAGAGCTTCTAGACCAAAATGTTAAAGAGCACAATGTAGGATTCAAATATTTGTTATGAACTACTTTCTTTATTGATATTGTTTCGTTCTCTCAAAAGATCTTCACTATGAAAGTCTTGTCATATATAATCATGTGCAAGATCAAGTGTACAAGAGTAAGAGCAACAATTGAGTCCTAGTAGTGTGATCTATCATGTAATAGGATTAGTGCTTGCCAATTGTAACTTGTTGAATATACTACTAGTGCAATCCAGCCCGAATCATGATTGTTAGTTTGGAGAGTGGACATAGGCTTGGGGATAAAACCAAACCACTATATATTTGCTTGCAAATCTTTTATCTCTTTACTATTTACATTACCTTTAATTCCTACAAATTGTTTTTGCCAATGTTTGAAATTGAACTTGTTATATTTCGCAAATATTTTTCATAGTTCTCAAACAACCTATTCACCCCCTTATAGTTGTATTGTTAGCCCAACACTTTGATGTGTAGCGGTCACAAGAAGGGAAAAGAAAAGAAAAAACAAACACGTTCACTTGCTGATTTCTTCATCTTTGAGTGATGTGTTTAAAGAAATTGATGCATGAACAAACAAAGTCAAAGACCAAGCTTACACGTTTTCCAAAGATTTACTTGCTTTAACTTGGACCCTATTTGTTCGATGAGTTCAAACTCGAGATATATTTTGACAACAACAATTCACCAAAAACCAATCCAATTTAGAATCAATATATTTCCCAAAACTAAATGACCAAAATTGACTTAACCCTAGCAACGCCAACAATATATTCTTGTTATACAACCTTACAATATGAAAATGTAATGCCAAAATGATAAAGTGACAATATCAACAATAACACCAAGATTTTACATGGAAAACCTAAGGAGGGGAAAAAAACAAACCACCTAAAGAATTTACGCCAAGGGTTACTCTATAGTCACATATTAGATGTTCAACTCAAGAAATACATAAATATTTCATCACTACAGTTGAGATTTATGAATGAAGAGAAAAATAATATTATGTTCATTGACTAATGAATAGTACACGTGCCTATTTAAAGGTTTTATATAACGACTATCTAAAGTAACAAATCATAATCAATCAAGGAGAATATACATAATCACATTGTAATTTATGGCATTACATGATATCCTAAATATATATTTAACATCCCTCTTCAAACACAAGATGATTTGAAAGATATCAACTTGAGTATGGAAAAATAGATCCGAAAAACACCTAGGTGGATGTGCCTTGGTGATTGTTCAATAAAAGAAGTAGAGACAAACCAAAAAGTACCACAAAGACTGTGATATCGGATGAAATAATAGTTTATTTCAATGTACTTGGTGTATTCATGAAAAAGTCATCATGCACAATTTGGGTAGCTTTCTAATCATCACAATGAATGATCGTTCTGCTATGATGATGCATTGCCTAATCTTCTAGTAGCCACCATAACAATAATTATTCAATTGTCATTAGTGAGAGCTTGATATTCTACTTCTATATTGAAGCAAGCGATGGTGGTCTATTTCTAGCTACACCATGAGATAAGTGTGTTGCCCAAAAAGAAACAATAGCCCGTAATAGAACAAGGATCATGAGGGTCACCAACCTAGTTGGCATTAGAATAGGCTATCAACTCCAAGGTAACATAAGCAAAAACGTGAAGGCCATGAACTAACATACCTTTGATGTAGCGAATAATTCACAAAACTTGAGCAAAATGAGTCATATGAAACGTGATCATATACTAATTAACAATGTGAACAACATTAGCAATGCTAGGATGGGTAATAGTGAGATATATAAAATTACCAACCAACTGCCGATAAAGTATATAATTTGGAAGAAGAGTTCCATCCTTGTCATTGAGTTTTGCATTCAATTCAATGGGAGTAGAAGCAATCTTGTTATTAGTGAGCCCAGCTCAAGAAATAAGATCAATGGCACATTTTTCTTGCGAGAGATAATAACCTAAAGCATCAGACACAACCTCCAAGTCTAGAAAATAGCTAAGTTGTCTAGTCTTTCATTTTAAACTATATACTAAGATACAACGAAGTTGGATCATCACTAGTAATAAAATTATCATCCATTTATAAAAGTAGCATAACATATCCACGATATGTGCATCGAGCAAAGAGAGCATTTTAAAACCAAGAGATTACATTGTTAAACTAAATTTGGAGTACCATGCACAAGGAGCTTACTTTAATCCAAATAATGCTTGACATATTTGGCATACTTTATTAGATAAATGATAATAGCTAGGAGGAGGTACCATATAAACCTCCTTTGTAAGATTGCCATTAAAAATGCATTTTTAACATCCATTTGAAATAGAGGCCAACACTTAAAAAAACTTTGAACGGAAGTGAGACAAGCAACAAGGGAAAATGCCTCATCATAATCAATACCATAATCTTATGCAAGACCTTTTGTTACTAGCCGATCTTTATAGCAATCCATAGTACCATTTGCCTTGATTTTAATCTTATACCTATTTACTACTGACAACAAACTTACAAAGAAGGCAAATCAACCAAATCCCATATGTGATAGTTTTCCAAGACCTACAACTAATCTACCATTGCTTATTGCCAAAGAGGATTAGTATTGGCTTATTTATACGTGCAAGGCTCATGAAGAGAAGCAATAGTGGAGTAACAATAATAATCATGAAGATGAGCCGAAGATTGACTTACTTTGGTGGAATGATGGATAGAAGTAGATGAAATGACCGAAGGCATAAGATTCTCGGTTGGAGCAAACATGTTAGAAGTTGCTGAAGCATGACCGTCAGACAAGCCAGCATCAATATGAGAAGAAGACAATTGTGGAGAGGGAAATTCACCAATGGATGGTAGTACAAGATACTTCGAGAATAATTCCATCAAATAATTGGTAAAGAAAGGGACTTGAGTAGAAGATTTGAAGAAATGAAGAGATGAGAACATCTTATGTTCCCAAATTGAAATATGACGAGACACATGAAGAATATTAGGGATAATATCCCAACATCTATATCCCTTGTGCTCAATGTCATACCCAAGGAAGCAATATAAACAAGCACATGATTCTAACTTCTTGCATTCACATGGAAGAAGGTGTGCAAAGCAAGCACTACCAAAAACTATAAAACAACTATAAAAGGAACCTTGCCATAAAAGAGCTCATAAGGAGAGGTGTTGCCTATGATAGTAAATGGGGTACGATTGATAGTATAAATAGCAGTAAGTCAAGTTTCCCCCAAATCTTTTCTAGACAAGAGGTAGAGTTTAAAGAGTTCATATAACATCTAAGATATGCCTATGTTTACTTTATGCATGGCCATTTTGTTGGGAAGTGCCTGGACATGAACGAAAAATAATAGTACCATTTGGGAAAGAAGTTGAAGAAATTCTATGTCCCCCATATTCTATGGCATTTTTAGTACGAAAAACCTTAATATCTTTAGCAAATCTTATTTTTATTATGGAAATAATATCACGGTAAGTAAGAATAAGCTCGAATCGATTATTCATAAGGTAAAGCCAAGTATAACGAAAGTAATCATCAACAAAAATCACAAAATAGCGAGAGCCTCCCATGGCGAGTGTCGGAAAAGGTCCCCATATGTCGGAATGAATTAAATCAAAAGGAGCATGAGGAATAGATTCACTATGATCAAATGGTAAGGCATGATGTTTCTCTTATTGGCAAGGCAAGAAATCGAAATGTTTGTCATTAATAGAGCCTAAATGACCACTTGAAATCAAGGATTTTAATCTAGAATAAAAGGATGATCTAACCAATAATGTCAAGTTTCATACGACACTATGGAAGCACAATCAGCAAAAGAGTTGAGAATATTTAAGGAAACGAGCTCAAATAGATGTCACACTCCATGGCCAGTTCTAGTGGTTTATCCCTTTTATGGACCTGCACATGACTAACTATGAAAAGAGAATGGAACATCAAAGCTAAGTTCACACAATTGTTCCACTGAAATTAAATTTAGAGAGTTTGGGAACCATAAAAGTATTATGCAAGGACAAGGTGGATGTGGAAATGTGTCATGTGTGGCTGAGTTACATTAGAGAATTATCGATTGTATGCATAGTAGGCGCATGTGAAGGAAAGGATTTTAATTGAAACAAATTAGAATATGATGTTATATGATTGCAGCAAGAGGAGTCAAAATACCATGAATCAAAGTTACCTAGTAGGATAGATAAAGGAGCTAAAGACATAAGATTTCTTTGAAGAATGGAACGGAAAACCTCTAATGAGAAAGTAACTGACAAGCTATTAGGAGAAGTCTCTATAGCAACAGTATTGGCAAATGAATATGCATGTAAGCCTTGGCTTCGAGTTGATTGTTATGCCCAATAGGTTGCTTTGGTCATAAGTGATATCAATGATGCCATATAACCACGTGGCAACAATGCTCACAAAATTTATTTGTTATACGTGCTTTATCGTGTTAAACACAATAGGTCAAACAATAAAAGTGATGAAACCAATGCTTGGAGAGCATATATCCAGAAAACAAGGCAAAAATGGACTCAACACGCCGAAATACCTTAGGAACAAGTTAGAAATCACCAAAACCTAGTTAAAAAAAAACATTCGAATCGGTTAGAAATGTGACAAAACCCGTTTGGCAGATTTAACCTCAATCAGTCAATGCTGAACAACAAAGGTCAATGGCGAGTCAACGAAAACAGTCAGAGATGATGTAGTGCTAACATGTTCGATGACATTAGCATGTGTGGAGGGTCATCGGCGCATAATACCTAAGAAGCATGAAAATCTCACGTGCAGATGCTTCTAGCGGCATGTGAAGGCACATGGAATGGCGGTTGGTGACAAAACATCACTAAATGGCTCGACAAAGAGCGGTGACTTGTGGGTTGATGTTTATTTTCGTAAATACGCAACAAAGGATGTCCAAATCACTAGTAAATAGCAAAAGGCCACCTAAGTCTGAGACGCGACGACGAGTGGTAGCACATGAGACAAATTTTAATGATAAGGGCCATCTGAGGGCGGCTAGTCTAATGCCCGTGGGTGTTTCAAAATAAGTGATGGAAGGGTGACAAACAACAAGGCTTTAGCTTTTGTGTAAAACCAAGAGCAACATGGCTAGTGTGGTTGGCATTGTGGCCACCACCAAAAAAGACGCAGTTGATGTGACTGGCGTTACTAAATAGACTCGATGAACGCTTCCTTAGAAAACAATGACTACGATACCAAGTTGAGATTTGTGAATGAAGAGAAAAATAATATTTTATTCAATGATTAATGAATAGTACACATACCATAACGACTATCTAAAGTAATAAATCATGATCAATCAAAGAGAATATACAGAATCACATCATAATATATAGAATTATAGAATGTCCTAAATATATATTTGACAATCAGAAAGGTGGATTAACACATATGAAATAGGAAAACCCTAATCGTGATTGAAGAATTTAGAGAAATTTTTTTGTAAACGAAACCAATAAACTCATGGCATCGGTCTCAAAAACAATATATTAAAATTTGACCCAATTCCCTTGATGTTTGGCCTTGGAATCGGGGCCGCAAAGTTGCACCTCTTTTTCTTATTTTCCACATGCGTTCCTCTTAGGCGAAACACGCCCTCTCTCGACTCTGCTTTCTCACTCCACGCACAAAACACTGCCACTTCTTCTTCTTTTGCTTTTTTCTGTATGTGTTTGCCGGGCCCCACATAGACAGACCCAGCCAACAAGACGGAAAAGCCTCGACTTCTTCCTACTATTGGATTTAGCGTGGACTAGACGTAAATGACCAAAGAAACATCGGAGAGCCTACTGAGCGCCGTCCTCGCCGCCTATCATCAGTTAAATTGGCCACCTAAGAACCAAACAAAATTAATTTCAAGATCAAGTGGGATGGTCCCCGATTCCTAGATGGAAACCAGGTCACCTGAAAACTAATCACCCCTGACACCTACTTTTTTGTCCTTCGTTCTTTTGAAATATATGTAAGATCTTGAACGCTGCCTTGCAAATTGAGCCAAGCTAGAAAATCGATGCATTTGTCTTGAGACTCGTAAAAGCCAATGACTTTTTAAGGTTGTCACCGTCTTGAACGATCACTCAACGTTGAAGGTCATAATCAATGCAAATGCAAACATGATTTGGGAAAATTGTACAAAAATCTTAAATTCATTATAATTTTACCTATTCAATTCTAAACCTTTTAATTTTATTAATTGAATCCTAAACTTTTTCATATTGTGTCAATTCAGTTCATCTAAGTAATTTTGGCTGGAATTTTCTTATGTGAATTTTGGCTATCTTATGTGGTGTGGCCGACGCAAACGTTGACAAAATTTAATAATATTTTATTATTTATTATTATTTTTCTGGTTTTTCTTCCTTCTTTTCCCATATATTCTTCCTTTAGCCATTGGCTGGCCACAAGTGATCGACTAGCCTTGCTTGGGCGAGTGTTACCCTTGCTCAGCCAAATTTGGCTAGCCTGACCCTCACGTAGGCTAGGGCGGCTTCATTGGGCATCGCCTTCACCCAAGTGAGGGCCAAAATTGCATTAGGTCAAATTTGGCAAGGTCAACCCTCACCAAGATTTGCTTGTGGCAAGC
Source organism: Corymbia maculata (assembly GCA_014182735.1). Classification (NCBI taxonomy): domain Eukaryota; kingdom Viridiplantae; phylum Streptophyta; class Magnoliopsida; order Myrtales; family Myrtaceae; genus Corymbia; species Corymbia maculata. Next base: position 22,436,180 of record CM024683.1, on the reverse strand, counting down.
AAGGGTGACCCTAGCCTCGGTGAGGCTAGTCGACTCGACCATTGCTATAGTCACCCCCAACAAAAAGAAGAAAAAAGGGAAAAAATAATAAATATTATTAAAACTTGTCAATGTTAGCACCGATCATACCACGTAAAATAGCTTATGTCTACGCTAGTGAAATTCAACCAAAATTGACCGAATGGACTTAAGTGATAAAATATGAAAATGTTTAGAATTTATTTGGTAAAATTAAAAGACTTAGGACTAAATTAGCAAAAATACAATAGATTTTTGACTTTTTGGATAATTTTCCGACATAATACCCTATGTGCAATCTTATACTTGAATTCTAATGATGCATTTGTTAATTTTGTTTCATTTTAAAAAATGTTTTCGGCTACTCAAAAGACAATTCATAAGGTTTTCCATCTAACATTTTGTTATCACGTTCCAATGTACATTCCGATTATATATATTTTTGTATGAGAGATCATATTGATATGAATCCTTGATCATCTTATCACGACACTAACACTTGTACCGCAAAAGGTTTTCTTACATACTTGAATCAAACTAGAAAATGATATAAGTAGAATTTACTATGCCGTGATGGTTTTCCTTTCTCTCCATATCAAATTAACGCTATAAATAAAATAAAATAAAATAAATGAATAAATAATATTTAATGCTCTCCATGCGTCTTATTTAGCTTTTTTTTTGCCCACACGTCCGCTTATTTATCTTTGCTCTCCATTATTTGCAATATCTATCGTAGTCGCATAGTTCAAAATAGAAAAAAAAGATATTTTTGGAATTAAACTATTTATAATAGAGGGGCACGTCGCTTTTAGTATTTGTGCCATACCTTTGATTGCTAAATCTACTCCAATGAAATTAATATTTTATTCAAATGATATGGTCAATTCAAACTCGTCCTTTTTTAGAATACTTGTATTTGACTTTTTCGGCCACGGTCTTTTTCACTTAGATGATAAAGACGTGATTTTGATCATGAATCTTGGATTTTGTAAGCAAGCTTTTAGCCTAGAGAAACAAGTTTGCTCGATAGAGACATTTCACCTTTTGAGATGCTCATCTCATAGGAGCTAAATGGAATCAATTAGCTCTTTAGAGATGGACCAGCCAGGCTCCTATGTTGACTGGTTGACAATTAGTTATTTGTACATTTAAATAAATATAAGTATATATTTATTCATATATGTCGATATTCATATCTTATATGACATTTAATTTGGGAAAATTGTCTAAAAAGTCCAAAATTTATTACATTTATGCTAATTCAATTCTAAATATTTTTATATTTTGTCAATTGAGAATCGTGGCTCACAACCCTTGTTTGGTTTTGGGCACAAAACCTGTTGAACCTTGCCTGTGACTAGCAACTTCACTGGCCTAGAGTTAGAACAAAAAAGAAAAAGAAAAAATTCAAAAAAATATTAACATACTATTAAAATTTGTCCACATAGGATAATAATCCGCATCTACATTAGTAATTTCTAGCTTAAATTATCTTGATAAACTCAATTAGTAAAATTGAAATGCTTTAATTAGTAAAAGTGCAATATATTTAAGATTTGTTAGCAATTTTCTGCTTTTATTTTCCATGAGAAATGAACAATAAAATACCCAAAAAAAAAAAATACCGAATATACAATAAACAAGGAATGATCCTTGCAACTATCGATGATCTTTTCACACAATTCATTTAGGCCTCACTTCAATGCCTTGAATGACAAGCCCTCCCTTCAGTTGATATCCCTTCACCTCCTTGAAGCTCACCTTTACCACCTCGTCATTTTCCCCGCTACCTCCGCCATTGAAGAACTCTCCAAGCTCAACCTCCATCCACCCGTCTTCTCTTTCCACCGGGACTTTTGCTTCACCTTCGACCCCCGGTCTTCGCCTGTTTCTGCTTTCTCGATGGCCTTGCTGCAGAATTGCTGTGCTTGTGAACACCACCTGGTTTTGCAACTCGATTGATGCTTGTGATGGCATGACATCTAGCCCATACGCACGGTGAGAGATCTTCATGATGAGATAGGCTCCATAGAGAGTGCTTGGGGATAGCATTGCTGTGGTTAGTTGGCCTTCGATCTCTAGCCAATCTGTTGTTCTGAGCTCGGCCACTTCCTGAAATCTACATGGAAAAAGATGTAATTCTTTTCTGACTTTTGCGTTTAGCGAATGAAAACTGATGATCAGTGAAGTGACAAACCTCGAATCGGGCACAAATTTCCAGGTCCAATACATCGGTTCGTTGCTCCATGCTATGGCAAGGTCTCTTGCAGACAGCACATACGATATCTTCCCAGACGATCTATCCAGCTTAAAGCTCTGTTTTTAACGAAGAAACAAATTTCCGAAACCCAGTTCAATTCTCAAATTCTATATGAAACTAACAAAGAAAAGAAAACCCACGAAAGCTTCGATCACCTTTCTTCCGGAATCAATTAGCTGAGGTCGGCACAAGCTGAGGTACAGCTCCTTCTTGGAACCAAACTTCAGGGGCCTCACCAGCCTCGTGAGCACGGCATCGCAGTCGGGCGGCAAGAAGCCAACCCAGACGACGTCCGACTGAGCGGCTGATCGGAAAGTGCACGAGACCCGAGAGAGCCTGGATGCGTCTTCAGGGGATGTGAGGGCGAGAATCGCAGATACGCAGTGTTCGGGCAATGAGTCCATCCTGTTGTCATTCGACGATCCCAAAAGCGTAAGACGTATGACTTTCCCTTTCTGAATATCAATGTCAGGCCGGTCAAGGCGAACAAAGTGCCGATCGCGAATATTCTCTCCTACATATCAGGTAAAGACAATGCCCCGACGAAGTCAGAAGATGCTAGCTCCGATCCATATCATCGTTGGATCGATCCGAAGCTGCGTGTGTCGGGAAATTACGATGGATTTCGAGGGGCAAGAGACTGAAGCAAAGTTCACGGAACAGGGTGATGCCTTGAGTTTTGAATATATAAGAGATTGGGGGGAGAGAGTCGTAGCCGATGGGCATCGTTAACATGACGACATGATGCGATTTTGGCTTGGGATGGGGATCCCCATGTGACGACACACTGTGAACATATGGCGACATCTTAGGTAAAGGGACGGGCTGAAACAGCGGAACTTCGCGTTAGCTGCATCCTATCTGGACTGAATACGGAAAAGCTGGAAATTTAATGTTCGAACGGGAATCCATTTTCCAAATCTGGTCCAAAAGATACCAGAGAGACTTTCAGACGCTTCTTGAGCGTGGCGTGATCGTCCACCTAAGCCAAGTACCGCGTGTTGATTGGCTTATGTGGACTTGAAAAAATGGAGGGGAACGGACGATGGGAACATGACGCAAGTTCGATCCGTTATAATGAATGCTGAGTATAGTTGAGGCACAAGAGGCATGTGAGAATTCAATGTTCGAGTCACTTGATCGCCCGATATTTACCTACCTTAGATGGACAAATTTATCACCACAAAACAAAACGGTTGGGTCTAAATATCCAAAATATCATCTACGTGGTGGTTGTATCAAATACAACTATTGTTTCTCTGAATTACTTAATGATATGCCATCCACTACTCAAAGTTCATGACAATGAAATATCATAATATGTGGTCAACATTGCACAATTCAAAGGATCCTAGAGATATGTCATGACCACCTTTGTTTGGTGGATGCTAGAGTAGTCCCCCATTGAATTTCTTTACTTTAGGGCTATATATAAAATGGCCAAATTGTCCTTTATGTTTGTGTGCATAGCTCCCTAAACTTTTTAATTTTATAATATGTTCAAATTGCCATCACATTTGTAGATTCGGGATAGACGATAACTATACCATTTCAATGAAAAATAGGTGAGAATCTTTGTGTAGGGAAAAGTACAAAAAAAAATGTTAAACCTATTGTATTGATATTAATTTAATCTTAAACTTTTGAATTAAACCGATTTAGTCCTAAACATTTTCACATTCATACAAATTTAGTCCATTTAGTTAATTTAGGTCGGAAATTAGTGACATGGACACCGGCGATCCTACGTGGTGGGGCCAGCGCTAACGTGGACATTTTTAAATATATTTAAATAATTTCTTGATTTTTAAATTATTTTAAAAATTTTCATTTTTTTTTTCTTGGCTAATGACCGGCCACAAGCGAGGACTGGCGAGGGTGTTGTGGCCCTCGTGGCTTGGGGGAGGGAGGCCCTCATCACCCTATCCTTGCTAAGTCTGGCAAGGGCGGCCCTCACCTAGGCAACAAGGGTCTCACCCTTATCAAATTTGACAAGGGCCACCCTCGCCTAGGCTACAAGGGCCTCGCTCACCCTCACCAAATCTAGTGAGGGCCACAATGCCCTTGTTGGCCCTTGTAGCCAACAAGGGCCACGATGCCCTCACCGATCCCTGCCTATGGCTAGTCACCAACCACATGCCAAAAAAAAAAAAAAAATAATAGCAAAAAACAGGAAAAATATAAAAAAGGAATTTTTTAAACAAAAATTGAAAATTTATTTTAAAAATATTTTAAAATATTCACATTAGTGCTAGCAATGCCACATTAGATCACCGGCATTCACGTCATTGATTTTTAGCCTAAATTGGCCGGAGGGACTGAATTAGTACTAATATAAAAAGATTTAGGACTAAATTAGTTCAATTGAAAAGTTTAAACTGAATCAATAACGATACAATAGGTTTATGACTTTTTTGATACATTTTCATCTGCCTTTTCCCTCCTTCATCCTTTCCGATTATATGTGAGAATCTTGTACAAGGCCATGCATATCTAGTCCAGCAAGTAAATTCTCCCATTTGTCATGACGTATAAGAAAGCCATTGAAGGTTGCTACCCTTGAACGATCACTAATCAATGGAGGCCATAATCAATGCAAACATAAAATTTTGACGATTTTTCAATGACATGAATATTGGTCATCTTATGTGGCATAGTCTTCGCATGGCCGGTGTGACACAGACAATTTTTGTGTATCTTTTAAAAGGTTCATTGAATTTTTTTCTTATTTCCCTCTACGAATCACCAAGGCCTCAACAACCCTAAAATTGGTTGAAATAATTATATTAGAAAATCGTGAAAATATTTAAGATTAAATTGATCAAATTGAAAAGTGTCGAAATGAATTGGTCGTCGTCCAATAGATTTACAACTTTTTGAATAATTTTTCTGTCAAGGGAGATGGTATTGTAAAATCTCCTTGCGCATTATTCTCCTCTTTAAATTTATCTTTAAAAAAAAAATCCATGTGGATAACACTTGTGTTCTCCATTTCAAGACCGGCAGTCATAAAGAATGGCACGATGAGTAAGGCTTCTGATTCGCCTTTTTTTCGATATGTCTAGCTCGATTAGGGATGGTCCTATCGACTTAATTGTGTGTGCTTAGTGGTTTTACCATTTTGGCACTGTGAATTGGGGAGAAAATCTCAAGTGTCACGTGCAACATTGCCGATCAGAACATGTCGTTGCAAACTAATTCAATGGAACCGGTGAGCAACATCCAGCTGATACGGTCTGGCCCGGTAATGCTAAAGATGCTAAAACTTCTTTATCGAACAATATTTAGCAGGTGATTCGGCAAGATAACTCCAAACTCGGGAGCTAAAAAAAATTTGAACTACAATGTCAAAATGCTAGAGGTGGCAGGATGCCAAGTCAGCTATAGATGTGTGATTCAGTATTTGCAAAGCCTTTTAGAGCCCCAAAACTTCTTAGGAAAATGTAAATATCATTTGACAAAAATTTTGGGATTCTTAAAAAGATACAATTGCATTTTCAGAGTTCTGTAAAGGCCTTTAACCCAATGTAGATCCAAAGGTATTTGAAACGTTGCGTTTCTGCAACGGAAGTAGATTTTTTTCTCTTCCCACTTTATTCTCACTCAACTTTCATAATTCCATAAATGTCTTCAAAAGCTCTAACTTTGCCTCAGCTGCCAACAAACAACCTGCGTGCCACCAGCAATTGGCAAGCATGCCCCCGGCGAGTGGCTAGCATGCCAATGCCACCCTTGCTGACTGTGACTAAGTTCTACCAGCAAATAGTTTGAAATTTTAAAATAAATGGCAAAAATCCTTTATAAAGTGTAGTTTTTACCAAATGGTACTTACATCAAAATTGCTTTAGAATGTGTTTTTAAATTCACCTTATCAAACACTAATTACATTTTAGAAAACCCCTCTAGCCCAAAAGTCTTTATATTTTCCCCAAGACATTCCTCCAAAATCATATCTTGTTGATCGTTGCTTACAAGAGGACAAGAGAGAAGGAATCAATCATGTTCATCTAAGGGAAAAGGGGTTGGCACGATTTGGGGACCATCTGAATCAGCGGGGCCATGGGAGTTCAGCGGACTTAATTGAGCAAGTCATAAAATTCCATTTGTACAGTTCATGATGAAGCGGGAAAGATTCGTTGGGAGCTTTCCCTATGAGAAAAGTCATCTTACATAGATAAACTTCAAACTCGTGAAGTATAAGTGGACAAGCCAAACTTTGAGTAGTGACCCAATCATAAAATTGTCTAATGTGGTGTGCAGAAAGTTAAACTTATATTGCGCTCCTCATCCGTGACTATATAAGTTTGTTCTTTTATTGTTAAACAACCCTTGGGAGAGGTGGAAAATTTGATTATTTACCTTATCAAGGGTTGGGGTGGAGACACGTGAGTCAAGGAGTAGGATTTCATAATTTGCACATGGCACATAGCGTTCATAGTGATTTGTAAAATAGATATAGGATAGACTAGACAAAAGAAGAAATTAATCTCCTCCCTCGAAACAAAATTTATTAGAAGACATATTTAATTTCTTCTAGTGTAAAAAGAACAAAAACAAATTTTTTATGTTTTAACCATTTGGCCTAATGAATAATCAAGTTTTCAAAATTTTGTATTTAGTGCAAAATAGTCTTTTCGGCCAGCTCACAAGCAAATTTATTGACATAACATGTTCGAATCTAAGGTGACCCTTTTTTTATTTTCTTTTAAAAATCAAAAAAAAATTAAAGAAAAATCGAAAGATAAAAAAAATTGAAGGAAAATCTAAAAAGTCGAATAAAAATCAAAGTCAAAAAGAGAGAGAGCACCATTGATCAGTCTCCTGCTCGGCGAGGGTGACCAGAGGTGAGGCCTGACTAGCCATCAGCGCAAGCAAGCGATGGTGTCACCATAGCCAGCCACCATCGTGGGAGGACCTGTCGCCAAAATGGACGAGAGTCGAGGACCCTCATCGTCTCTTTTCACTTCTTGTATTTGACATTTTCAATCAGACGATGGAGATGAGATTTGATCACGACTGTTGGATTTTGTATATAAGATTTTTATACTAGAGAACAAGTCTTCTTAATAGAGACTTCTTGCTTTATTCGTTGCTCATCTCGTAGGGGCTTAAATGGAATCAATGGGCTCTTTAGGTGTGGACCGGCCAAGCTCGTAGATAGAATGCTTGATATTTAGCCATTTGCATATATAAATAGATATAAATATATGTTTATTTATATATGTTGACATTCACATCTTATATGACATTTAATTTCTATGAGAAATGACCAACAAAATTTAAAAAAAAAAAACCAAATATACGATGAACAAGAAACCTAATTATCCTTGCAACTATCGATGATCTTTTCACGCAATTCTTTTAGGCCTCACTTCAATGCCTTCAATGACAAGCCCTCCCTTCAGTTGATATCCCTTCACCTCCTTGAAGCTCACCTTCACCACCTCATGCTTATGGCCGCCACCTCCGCCATTGAAGAACTCTCCAAGCTCAACCTCCATCCACCCGTCTTCTCTTTCCACCGGGACTTTCGCTTCACCTTCGACCCCTGGTCTTCGCTCGTTTCTGCTTTCTTGATGGCCTTTCTGCAGAATTGCTGTGCTTGTGAACACTACCTGGTTTTGCAACTCGATTGATGCTTGTGATGGCATGACATCTAGCCCATATGCACGGTGAGAGATCTTCATGATGAGATAGGCTTCATAAAGAGTGTTTGGTGATAGCATTGCTGTGGGCATTTGGCCTTCGATCTCTAGCCAATGTGTCGTTCTGAGCTCCGCCACTTCCTGAAATCTACATGGAAAAGGACTTTCTTTTTTCAAACTTTTGTGTCCAGCGAATGACGAATGGTGATCAGTGAAGTGGCAAACCTCGAATCGGGCACAAATTTCCAGGTCCAATACATGGTTTCATTGCTCCATGCTATGGAAAGCTCTCTCGCAGACAGCACATACGATATCTTCCCAGACGATCTCTCCAACTTGAAGCTCTGTTTTCAACAAATAAATAAATTAAAAAAAAAAAAAACAGTTCCTCAATTTCCCAAACTCTTCATCAAAATGACAAAGAAATGAAACCCCACGAAAGTTTCGATAACCTTTCTTCCGGAGTCAATAAGCTGAGGTTGGCACAAGCTGAGGAAGAGCTCCTTCTTCGAACCGAACTTGAGGGGTCTCACCAACCTTGCAAGCAGAGCGTCGCAGTCAGGTGGCAAGAAGCCATCCCAGACGATGTCGGACCGAGCGGCTGATTGGAAAGTGTGAGACACCGGAGCAAGCCTACATGCGTCTTCAGGGGATGTGAGGGCGAGAATCGCAGAGACGCAGTATTCGGGCAACGACTCCATCGCGTTGTCATTCGACGATCCCAAAAGCGTCGAGGACTCTCCTCTCTTTATTCGATATAAGTTTGGCCAGGGGTAGGCATACTATTTGGCCTCCCGGGAAACTCAACTTCGGTGATGTTAGTCCTCGCACTTTTAGGTATTTGCGAAAGTAGTCCTTGACCACATTACATCATCTTGTTAAAATATTGCAATTAGGTGCATTCCTTTCTACAACATCTCGTGATTAAGCGGTAAATAGCAATCAGTGGAATTGCTTTTGCCGTAAAATATGGTCTTGGGTCCTGTAATTTTTCGATTATTTTTTATTATGGGAGCGATGAGATCAACCATGGCCGTCGATTCAAGTCAAGATCATCCACCTTTGAATTGTGCCAAAGATCTGAGAAAAAGTTGGCCTTTTCTAGTCCATTTTTTTCCTACGAAATTGTTCTTTAATGTAACAAAAAACTTTTGAGACCCACCCGAAGCAAAGCGGGAAGGTGGAGAAAAAATGTGTGCTTTTTTTTTTGTAGTTTATTTTATATGAGAAAGAGGAATTCTTCATGTGTCAAAATACAATGTGTGACGTACTGAAATTCAACTTATTTCGAAATATATAAAATGATTATTTTATCAATATATTATTAGTTATATTTATTCTGACCTGACCACTCATGAGATACTAACCAAAGAGCAAAGGCTATTAAGGATTTAAGTACGCACAATCAAGGAACTTGACCATGAATTGACGAGTCAACAATAAGGATTGATGAGAGACAATCCTATGCCAATATAGGCCAATCAAGGAACAATTATAGGTTAATTGGCTAAGAGAATACAATTAGATCATTGGTGATTCCGCATAACCATTGTATGGATTGTGAGTAACCCTAAATCGATTCCTAATGATCATGTGTTTTGGAATAAGCAATTGACCCTTCATAATCACAAGACAACCGAGGTTTTCCATGAATCAAGAAGACTTAAATGTGAATTGATATTATTTCAACTACGGGTCAAATACGCATAACTTCTAAAAGTTGCCCGTTAATCTAAAATGTATTAAAGTTGTAGTTGGTTGAATTTAGCCATTCATTTTAATTTGATTTTGGATATCAAACTTTTAGTGACATCAAGACTAAAATAGTGGACATCGTTTTATTTAACTCATAAATTTTTTGCCCAAGGGTATTATGGACATTCCAAGCTTAAGATGTGAAATTACCAAAATGCCTTTTTTGCATTAAATGAAAAAAGATAAAAGAGAGAAAAAGCCAATGAAAATAATAATTTTTCCCTCTCTCTACTCCTCTCCCCCTCTCTCACTTTTTCTCTTCCCCTTTCTCACGCCCATTCCCCCCTCCACCGAAGCCTCCCTCGTGTCACCCTCTCCTTATCTCACTCGGACAATCAATTGTCCGACATCGCCGCACCACTGCACCACCATTGTCGCCATCACTGCTCACCATCTTGCGAAACCACCACCACCACCGAGACTCATTTTTGCCGCACACCCACTTGCTGCTCTGAAACCTACTTGCGCGTAGCCCTTGCCGCCATCATCACTCCCCTGTCGTCAGAATGGTTATCAGTGAGTTAACGCTCCAATCCATCCATATGTCCGTTAAACTTGCTTAAGGTTAGTTTTAGTTTATAGTTAAACTCAATTAGGATTAGTTTAATTAAGTTAATCTTGATTATATGGCTAATCTTGATTATATTGCTAATCATGATTAAGGCATTAATTATAATTAATTATGATTAGTATTAATTAAATATGATTTAGCCATAAGTATCGCAATAAATAATAGGTGGAAAGATAGGTTATCACGAACAAGTGATAGATAATGGTGATAGGCTATCGAGAATTGAGGGAGAAATGCACTATTAGTGCCTTAACTTGTATATGGCTCTCACTTCAATACCACACTTTTCGTTGGCATATTTAAGTGCCAAAATCGGATAAAAATGATTACTTAAATACCTTCGACGAGATATTCCGACCAAAATTAACACGTGGCTTTTTTAATTAAATTTTTTAGTTGACGCGGTACTTCACGTGGTTTGACTAACTTTTCATGGATTATTAAGTGCCAATTTTTTTGAAAAATGATTTTTTCAATGCCAAGATTTTTGAAAAATAATTTTTTGAGTGCCAAATTTTTTGAAAAACAATTTTTTCAGTTCCAATTTTTTTTTAAAAATAATTTTTCAGTGCCTAATTTTTTGAAAAATAATTTTTCCAATGTCAACAAAAATTTGGCACTGAAAAAATCATTTTTCAACTAATTTGGCACCAAAAAAATCATTTTTCAAAAACTTTGGCAAACAGCGGCCATAACTATAACAGTCCTAAGGTAGCGAAATTCCTTATCCGAACCGATTGATGTTGAAGAATCAACGGATGAGTTGTGGTTAAGAGTGATTGAATCTAGGGTAGGTAAGGTCCAGACCTAGAACCTATACCCGACCATTTTATAATTAATTCCGTTTTTTTGGACCATGTACCCTATCTTATTTGCACTGAACCCTGTTTTGAACCCAACCATATTTTTCCAATCCGGAACAGGGTCTACCCTATTTTTCATTAGAACATATTTTGGGTAGCGGTCCCATAGAGGTGAGCGATAGTAGGTTTGGCGATGGTCTAAGCTAAGTTACCATGGTTGAATAGCAAACAAAAACAACGAGCGACAAGCAACAATGACAACAGCAAGTAACAACAATTGTCAAGGTCAAAAGACACTCACTTACAATATAGCCCACCCACCTTAGCTCAATCCACCTCCTCCTTTGCTTCCGCCCGCCATGTCATGCCCCGACTCTCAAGCTCACGGCAACCCCATTTCCATGGTCAATTGAAAGCAACGTCCTTAGAACCCGTCGATGACCATTCATTTTAATCTTTGATTATGCACAAACGAAAAACGAACCATCCCCAGACAATCAAGCAATCAAATGGGGATAAAGGGATGAACAGTAAGAACAACAGCAACTACTCATTTATACATTTTACCGGATTAACCAACGGATGATCATTTTCCGATTTACAAGCCCGATAAAAGGGGCTGATCCATCCTCTTAGCCAAACCAAAAAGCAACTAGGCTAATCCAACTATACAAGAAGAACCATCAAGTTCATCACCATTGTTACTTGGACCCATCAGACTTAGTCTCGTCGGGTCAATCACTAGAGGAGTAGCGCAGGATTCTCCACTTTGCCAATCGGGTCTGAAAGTGGTTATACAATAACCATGAGATAAAATCTCAACGAATTCTCCCCTAAGCCTTAGTTAATACACCAACTCAACCCGGAGTATCTCTCCAAAACTACCCCTTACACAACCCAACAACAAGCAACCCGCAAATAGCAGACCAAACAACAACCAAGGTCAATCAATAATTAATATTCGGTTTGCATAAAACCTTACCTAGTATGACATACCCTGCACGTTAAACCTTATACAATGCAAGCAAGGCACATGACCGTTAGACGATGCAATTTATCAATCACATGCGAGTCGCATCACAAGCGATCTCACCTAGCCATTGCCACACTCTGCATGATTGTCAACTCATGTGTACATGCCATAAATAATGCAATCATCACAACACTGAGAGTATGCGAATAATCAAAACATCTCACACAATTTTCTCATGCCTCACATCCACATATATGCTTCGATTATTATGACAATCTAGGCCACAACACAACCTTATAGTTGGTGGTCAACTAGTCATCGACCAGGCATCATCCTCCCTCATGAGGCACAACGATGTCATGGGCTCTCCCCCACTAACAGCATTCCCTATGAAGCATAGAGTTCGCTCACTACTGCAGCCCCGCATTTGACCACTGTTAGGCAACCCAATGATCACAGCACAACCCCAATGGGGATTGGCGGTCATCTGGCTCAACCGAACTATCAACTTTAATCTGATCAAACAACACATCAGCAAACAGTTCATTATTGTCTTTATTTTTGCTTAGTCGTGAATACAACATCGCTCATGCACTCATTCTCATGTGACATGTCATTTCAGATAACCCATGTAATATGTCATGCGATATCACTCAACAATTCCAAAATTCAATTTCAACCGGCATTATTCATGGATGAAATTAACAATAGGCACTTCAATAAATCACAACAATCAAGAGCACATCAAAATAAAACTAAAATTAGTTTCCGCATGAACAGTGTCGTGAATAGTAATCGTGAACAGTAATTTTCAAAAATTTAATTAATTAAAACATTAAACTCAGAAATTAAACAAAACATTAATTAAAATAATTAATCAAACAATTAATCGTGAAGTGGATGACAATGCCCCACGTCAATGGGATGCCTCATTAATGAAAATGAGATACCATAATAGGATGCCTAGGTTAAGCCTAGAAGCCTCGAAAAACTAGCCCCGAGAAGCCTCGATTAAGCTGAGATGTCTTAGTTGAGCCAGAAAGCCCAACATAAAATTGGAAGCCTTGATTAAGCCGAGAGAATCTAGTTAAGCCAAGACAATGTTAAGTGATTCACACAATTGCCAGTTGTGCATAAGTATGGCTTGCCCGTATTCTTGCATCAGCCACAAGTTAAGTAAGTAAAAATCTTGCATGTAGTCATGGGTAGCATTTGATTTGCTATCGATCTGCCATCGACACTGTTTACATGAGTTATTTTAGTTAGTCTTTAATGAATAAATGTCTTACTAGCTGAAAGTTAGGAGTTTTACTTATTAAGTCCCCAAAGCTCACTCCTTAACCATTATAGGTTTGTAAGTATGGCTAACCCACCTCTTATACGTTTTGGTCTCCTTGTAAAGATGGAAGGGTTGACCATAGATGTAATATATGCCGAAGCAAAATAACATATTAGAAGTATACTACTACCGTTTGGATTGATGAGGAATGGATTGAGTTGGTGCCTCACCATTACAAGGCTTGGTACATCTAGTCTGACGGAAACTTTATTGGCCACCTTCAGTTTTAAGGGGCCGATGAACCCAAGTGGTGGGACAACGTCTACAAAATGGACTCTAGTCCACAGTACTAACCAGTGATGAAAAGGGTTTCCAATTTTGAATAGCCACAATAATAGCAGAGCTAAGGAAACCTAGCCTTTTGTATGTAATAGCCAAGAAAGAAATATCGAGCTTGTACTGTAAACTTGACGTGATACTAATAGCGCGTTTGAAAGTCTTGCGTCCCACGTTCCCCTTTCTATATGGATTCGAGTTGATGTGTTTACACTTCCGCATATACATATAAACAATATAAAATGAATCAGGTCAACGACAACTTAAGATGTCGCAAAAATAACCCATAGCTTGATCCCTAATCAGGGGTTGTGACAAAATATCTTCCTAGTAGAAAACTAGGAATTTTATTTACAAAGTCGCCAACTCACTCCTTCATCTTTCAGAATTGTGAGCATGGAAATCACACGCCAATTTTGAAAGGATAGCCCTACTAGAGGCACTAAGATTACCTCGGCCCTTTCAAGAGAAGTATATAGTAGAAGTAGAAGTGGAATTGCCCGTGAAAAAGGGCTTGAGAGATATGCTGATGTAATATATAATATAGAAATAGGGTGTTCTACTTGTTATGCTTCCCTAATTTTCAGTTGTCATTCTGTCTAGGAGTTTGTTTGTACACATTTCTGTATATGCATATTAACAAGATAAAAGAAACGGGATAGCAATAAGCCGATGACGTTGCATCGATAACCCCCGACGATCGTGACCTCATGATAGAGTCGGGTCATTACAACAAGTGAGGCCTAACTAGGGAGCATGTAGTGATGTCTCCAAAGCCGACGGCTTGTCGCCAAGATATGGATCAGAGCTGGGGACCCTCATCGTCTTTTTCAGTTTTTCTAGCTAAGATGGCCTTTTTTAAAAAAAAAAAAAAAAAATAGATGATAAAGATGAGATTTTGATTATGACTCTTGGATTTTGTGCATTAGCTTTTCAGACTAGGAGAAGCAAGCTTGATAAAGACTTCTTGCTTTATTAGTTGCTCATCTCATAGGCGGTAAATGGAATCAATGGGCTCTTTAAAGATGGATTAGCCAAGCTCGTGTATAGACTGGCTGATATTTAGCTATATACATGTATAAATCGATATAATTATATAATTATTCATACATGTCATTCCCAACTTATATGACGTTTGATTTCCATGACAAATGGACAAATAAATACCCAGAAAAAAAATGTAAAAAAATATACCAAAAATACAATAAAGAAGAACCCCAACGATCCTTGCAACTATCGATGATCTCTTCACACGATTCTTTTAGGCCTCACTTCAATGCCTTCAAAGACAAGCCCTCCCTTCAGCTGATAGCCCTTCACCTCCTTGAAGCTCACCCTCACCACCTCATGATTAGCGCCACCCCCTCCGCCATTGAAGAACTCTCCAAGCTCAACCTCCATCCATCCATCTTCTCTTCCCATCGAGACTTTCTCTTTACTTTCAACCCCTGGTCTTTGCTTGTTTCTGCTTTCTTGATGGCCTTGCTGCGGAATTGCTGTGCTTGTGAACACCACCTGGTTTCGCGACTCGATTGATGCTTGTGATGGCATCGCATCTAGCCCATATGCACGGCGAGAGATTCTCATGGTGAGATAGGCTTCATAGAGTGTTTGGCTATAGCATAGCCGTGGACATTTTGCCTCGGATCTCTAGCCAATATGTTGTTCTGAGCTCTGCCACTTCCTGAAATCTACATGGACAAAGATTGATTTTTTTTTTTTCTGATTTTTGCATTTAGCGAATGACAAATGATGATCAATGAAGTGACAAATCTTGAATCGGGCACAAATTTCCAGTTCCAATACGTGGGTTCATTGCTCCATGCTATGGAAAGCTCTCTCGCGGACAGCATATACGATATCTTCCCAGACGATCTCTCCAACTTGAAGCTCTGTTTTCAACAAAGAAATTTAAAAAAAAAAGCAGTTCTTCACATTCTCAAATCCTTCATCAAAGTAACAAAGACAAGAAAAGCCCACGATAGTTTCGATCACCTTTCTTCCGGAATCAATGAGCGGAGGTTGGCACAAGCTGAGGTAGTGCTCCTTCTTGGAACCGAACGTGAGGTCACCACCCTCGCAACCACGGCATCGCAGTGAGGCGGCAAGAAGCCATCCCAGACAACGTCGGACTGAGCGGCTGACCGGAAAGTGCGCGACCCCCGAGCGAGCCTGCATGCGTCTTCAGTGGAGGCGAGGGCGAGAATCGCAGAGACGCAGTGCTCGGGCGATGAGTCCATCGGTGTCGTCATCAAACGATCACAAAAGCGTCGTCGACTCTCCCCTTTCTTTATACCATGTTAAGTATGGCCAAGCGCTGGCAGACCATTTGGGCCCCACGAAAATTCAATTTTGCGATGTTAGTCCTTGCACTTTTATGAATTTGTGAAAACAGTCCCTGGCCTTATGACGTTATTTATGTCAATATCGGTATTAGGTGCATTCCTTATTTTATTAGTTATTATTAGTGGGGACTCTATTATTTCCAGCTATTTTCACGTTTAACTCATTACTAGGTAGAAAAATGCAATGAGTGGAATTCTAAAGGGAATAAAATTTGGGCGTCATTGTAAACCCAACAAACATAAATAAATAAATATATATTTATATACACGCACACATTAAATATGGGTCTTGGGTCATGTGATTGTTCAATGATTTTGGATTAACGGAGCAAGGAGATCAATCCTGACTCTTCATATGTCAAGATACCTTGAGAGAGAGAATAACCTTCAAAAAAATCCTAAATTATATAGCAATTTTCATCATAAACTTTTCAATTTGACCAATTTAATCTTAAGCATTTTAACGATTCCCAATAAAACTTTCATAACTAATATTAGTCGGAAATTTCTAGCATGAACATCGATCATCCTACGTGACACGGTTGATATTGATATACATAAGTTTTATAAATATTTTTTAAAATTCATTGAATTTTTTTCCTAATTTCTCTCCGCCAATGGTCGACACCTCAGCAACCCTAATATTGGCCAAAAGGATTATATTAGAAAATCATCAAAATGGTTAGGATTAAATTAATCAAATTAAAAAATTTATGATTAAATTAGCCTCCGCTCAATAGATTTATGAGTTTTTGAACAATTTTTCCATCAAGAGAGATGGTGTTGTACGATCTCCTTGTGCATTATTCTCCCATTTAAATTAACTTTAAAAACAATTCCATGCGGATCACACTTTCGTTCTCCATTTTAAGACCGGTAATCATAAAAAATGACCGGAGTGCAGCAACTTTTGGTTAGCCT
This sequence comes from Corymbia maculata, assembly GCA_014182735.1. Classification (NCBI taxonomy): domain Eukaryota; kingdom Viridiplantae; phylum Streptophyta; class Magnoliopsida; order Myrtales; family Myrtaceae; genus Corymbia; species Corymbia maculata. The sequence goes on along the minus strand of CM024683.1, from coordinate 22,419,271 downwards.
TCTTTTCAATATATGTGATTTAATTAGGGATGGTCCTATCGTATAGATTGTGTGTGCTTAGTTGTTTTTCCATTTTGGTATTGTGAATTGGTGAGAAAATCTCAGCCGATCGGAACATGCCGATGTGAACTAATTTAATGGAAGAACCCGAGAACGACATCCAGCTAATACAGTCTCGCTCAGTAATGCAAAAGATGCTAAAACTTCTTTATCGAACTATATTTAGCAAGTGATTCGACGGGATTACTACAACAAAAGCAAATTTGGGAGCTAAAGGAAATTTGAACTACATTATCAAATGTTAGTAGTAGCATAATACCAAGTCAGTTATTTATATGTGCATTTGGTTCAACATTTGTGAATCCCTTTGGGGCCCCATAACTCCTTTAGGCAAATGCAAATGTTGTTTGACAAACTTTTGTGGTGATTTAAGGAGATGCAATTACATTCTCCAAACTATCTAAAGGACTTTAGCTCAAGATACGTTTGAAGATACTTTTGAATGCTATTTTTTAAATGCAAGTAGAATTTTTCTTCTTCCAACTTTGCCCTCGCTCAACTTTCATAATTCCTGAAATGTTCTTGAAAACCCTAACTTTGTCTTAGTTATCAAAAAGTTGCTAGCGTGACTCCAGCGAGTGACAAGCGTGCCATTGGTAGGAAACCAACATGCCAACACCGCCTTAGTCACTCGCCAGCAGTGGCTAAGCTTGGTTGACAAATAATTTGAGATTTTTTATAAAAAAAAATTAGCAAAAAATTTTACAAAGTAGTTTTCAAATGTGTTTTTAAAATTCAATTTACTAAACACTACTTACATTTCAAAAAATTCATTTAACTCAAAGGTCTTTGCAATTTCCCAAAATTCCTCCAAATTCAAACCAAACATACCACATATCTTCTTGATCGTTGCTTATAAGAGGACAAGAGAAGGAATCAATCATGTTCATCTAAGGGAAAAGGGTTGGCACGATTTAGGGACCATCTGAATCGGTGGTGCAAAGGGAGTTCAATGGACTTAATTGAACAAGCTATAAAGTTCAATTTGTATTTCTCGTGATAAAGCAGGAAAGACTCATTGGGCATTTTTCCTACAAGAAAAGTCATCTTACACAGATAAACCTCAAGCTCGTAAAGTATAAGAGGGTGAGCCAAACTTCGAAAAGTGACCCGATTGTGAAATTGTCTGGCGTGGTGTGCAGAAAGTCAAACTTATAATTTGCCCTTCACTTGCCATTATATAAGTTTGTTCTTTTATTGTTACACAACTTTTGAGAATAAGAGGTAGAGAATTCGATTCCTCACCTTCTAGAGGGCAAAGACAGGAATGTGTGAGTGAGGGAGTAAGGTTTCACAACTTACGCATAGCACATAACACACAATGACTTGTAAAACTAACATATGATAGACTAGACAAAAAAAAAACTAATTCCCTCCTTTGGATCAAAATTTATGAGAAGACATATTTACCTTCTTCTTGTATAAACAAAACAAAAACAAAACATTTTAAACGTTTGATATAATATGTAATCGAGCCTTCAACATTTTGTAATAGTGTAATTCAATCCTTTCAGCCAGCTCACAGACAAACTTATTGATGTGGTATATCGGAATCCAAGGTGACCTTTTTATTTATTTTCTTTTAGGATAGACAATGACACAATGTAAAAAAAAGTTTAAAAAAATGAAAAGAGGTTAAAGGAAAACGGAAAGATAAAAAAAAAAATGGAGGAAAACCTAAAAAGTCTAATAAAAATCAAAGCCAAAGAGAAAGCACTATTGATCATCAGCCCAAGCAAGCGGTAGTGTTTCCATAGCAAGCCAAAACGTCAAGATACGGACGAGAGCCGAGGAACCTCGTCGTCCTTTTACGATTCTTGTATCAGATCATTTCAATTGAGACGGTGTTTTTTTTTTTAAAAAAAAAATTAGACGATAAAGATGAGATTTTGACAGTGACCATTGGATTTTATTAGTAAGCTTTTTAGACTACACAAACAAGTCTGCCCCGATAGAGACTTGTTACTTTACTAGTTGCTCTTCTCCTGTGGGCTAAATGGAATCAATGGGCTCTTGGGAGATGGAACAGCCTAACTCATGTATAGAAAAGTTGACATTTAGCTATTTGCATATATAAATTAATATAAATATATATTTTACTCATGTAAATAGATATATTCTGACACAAGGTTTCCACGAGAAATGAAAAAATAAATATCTGGAAAAAAAAAAAGTTAAAATAATACCAAATATACGGTAAACAAGGACCCCAATATTGATGGTCTTTTCACACAATTCTTTTAGGCCTCACTTCAATGCCTTCAATGACAAGCCCTCCCTTCAGTTGATAACCCTTCACCTCCTTGAAGCTCACCTTCACCACCTCATGATTATGGCCGCCACCTCCGCCATTGAAGAACTCTCCAAGCTCAACCTCCATCCACCCGTCTTCTCTTTCCATCGGGACTTTCGCTTCACCTTCGACCCCCGGTCTTCGCCTGTTTCTGCTTTCTCGATGGCCTTGCTGCAGAACTGCTGTGCCTGTGCACACCACCTGGTTTTGCAACTCGATCGATGATTGTGATGGCATGACATCTAGCCCGTATGCACGGTGAGAGATCTTCATGATGAGATAGGCTCCATAGAGAGTGTCTGGCGATAGCATCGCTGTGGGCATTTGGCCTTGTATCTCTAGCCAATCTGTCGTTCTGAGCTCTGCCACTTCCTGAAATCTACATGGACAAAGACGTTTTCTTTTTTTTTCATTTTCTTTTTTCTGATTTTTGCGTTTAGCAAATGACAAATGATGATCGATGAAGTAACGAACCTCGAATCGGGCACAGATTTCCAGGTCCAATACATGGGTTCATTGCTCCATGCTATGGAAAGCTCTCTTGCAGACAGCACATACGATATCTTCCCAGACGATCTCTCCAACTTGAAGCTCTGCTTTTCACAAAGAACTAGATTCTTTTAAAAGAGCAGTTCTTCAAAAATTCTCGAATCCTTCATCAAATAAACAAAAACAAGAAAAACCCACGAAAGTTTCGATCACCTTTCTTCCGGAATCAATGAGCTGAGGTTGGCACAAACTGAGGTAGAGCTCCTTCTTGGAACCAAACTTGAGGGGCCTCACCAGCCTCGCGAGCACGGTGTTGCAGTCGGGCGGCAAGAAGCCGTCCCAGACGACGTCGGACTGAGCGGCTGACCGGAAAGTGCGCGACATCAGAGCGAGCCTGCATGCGTCTTCAGGGGATGCGAGGGCGAGAATCGCAGCCACGCAGTGTTCGGGCAATGAGTCCATCGGTGTTGTCATTCGACGATCCCGAAAGCGTCGTCGACTCTCCCTCCCTTTATAATACCATGTAAGTTTGGCAAAGTGTTGGCAGACTATTCGGGCGCCCCCCGGGAAATTCAATTTTGCAATGTTAGTCCTTGCACTTTTATGTATTTCCAAAAACGGTCCCTGGCCGGATGACGCCATCTATGTCAATATCGATGCTTGGTACATCCCGTTCTTATTAGTTGTTACCGTGGGGGCTTTGTCATGCCTCTAGCTGTCTTCACGTTTATCTCGTTACTAAGTAGAAAAACTGCAAATAGAACGACAGGGGAAAAAAAGAAAAAAGAGAATAAAATTTGGGCTTGATTGTAAACCCATCCAAAAAAGAATTATATATATATATAGTAAAATATGAGTCTTGGGTCCTGTGATTGTTCAATGATTTTGGATTATGGGAGCAAGGAGATCAATCTTGACCGTGGATTAAGGTCCAAATCTTCGACCTTTGAGTTGGGACAAAATTTATTAAAAAAAAAAAAAGTTGGTTCGAAAGTTTGAACCAAAAGAACAAAGTTGTGACAGAAAGAAAAGCCGGCTTTTTGTATCAATTTTATCCACAAAATTGTTCTTTGATGAGAAAAGTGACATTTGTGACCCATTTGTAGCGAAGGGGGAAGTTGGAAGGAAAATGGTACTCCTTTTTTAAAATTTATTTTATATGGGATAAAGAAATTCTTCCAATGTCAAGATACATAGACCGAGTGGGTACTTGTTCAAAAGTTCAGTTCTAAGTTTTACAATTTATTCTATTTTTTTGGTCATTTTAGTTTTAGACCTTTTGATATTTTCCAATTTTAGTCAATTCAACCAACTTTAATTGGAAATCGCTTATATATAACTAGCCATCTTATGTAATATACTCAACTAAGGACAGTCTACATTAAAGTAGATAATTTATACAATTTTTTTTAGATTTTTAAAATTTTTCCTTCTTTTTTTTTCTTATTTCCCTTCGTCGATTGCCGAGACTTTTACTATGGCCAATGACCCCAAAATTTGCTGAAAAGACTATGTAAAAAAATCATCACAAGGTTTGAGACTAAGTTAATCAAACTATTCGGGCCCCCCGGGAAATTCAATTTTGCGATGTTAGTCCTTGCACTTTTATGTATTTGCAAAAACGGTCCCTGGCCGGATGACGCCATCTATGTCAATATCGATGCTTGGTACATCCCGTTCTTATTAGTAATTACTTGTTGGGGACTTTGTCATGTGTAGCTATCTTCACGTTTATCTCGTTACTAAGTAGAAAAACTGCAAATAGTGGAATTCTTTTGCCTTTATCGAGCGAATGGGGAAAAAGAAAAGAAAAAAGAGAATAAAATTTGGGCTCGATTTTAAACCCATCCAAAAAAGAATTATATATATAGTAAAATATAAGCCTTGGTTCCTGTGATTGTTCAATGATTTTGGATCATGGGAGCAAGGAGATCAATCTTGACCGTGGATTAAGGTCCAAATCTTCGACCTTTGAGTTGGGACAAAATTTATTAAAAAAAAAAAAAGTTGGTTCGAAAGTCTGACCCAAAAGAACAAAGTTGTGACAGAAAGAAAATCCGGCTTTTTCCGTCTATTTTGTCCCCAAAATTGTTCTTCGATGAGAAAAGTGACATTTGTGACCCATTTGTAGCGAAAGGGGAAGTTGGAAGGAAAATGGTACATCTTTTTTAAATTTATTTTATGTCAAGATACATCGACCAAGTGGATACTTGTTCAGAAAGTGTTAAAACTTATTATATGGTGGCTAATTCAAGTCTAAATTTTACAATTTATTCTATTTTTTTGGTCATTTTAGTCTTAGACCTTTTGATATTTTCCAATTTAGTCAATTCGGCCAACTTTGATTGAAAATCGCCGATATAGACGTCGGTCATCTTATATCATATAGTCAACTATAGTCAACTAAGGACGGTCTACATTAAAGTAGATAATTTATACAATTTTTTTAGATTTCTTAAATTTTTCCTTCTTTTGTTTTCTTATTTCCCTTCGCCAGTCACCGAGACCTTTATTATGACCAGTGACCCCAAAATTGACTGAAAAGACTACGTAAAAAAATCATCACAAGGTTTAGGATTAAGTTAATCAAATTGAAAATTTTAGAACGAAATTATCCCTGGAGAGAGATGGTGCTGTACAATCTCCTCGTGCATTATTCTCTTGTTTAAATTTATCTTTTCCATAAACATTTTCCATGTGGATCGTACTTGTGTTCTCCATTTGAAGACCGACAATCGTAGCGAACGACAGGGTGTGTAATGGCTTTGAACAGGGATGGTCGTACGATTTTATTGTGTGCCAACAGCTATGTCTATCTTCTTGATTCACTGCTTATAAGAGGACAAGAGAGAAGGAATCAATCTTCTTTCGCTTTACGCGATTTGGGGCCCATCTGAATCGGTGGGGCAGTGGGAATTCAGTGGGCTTAATTAAACACAAAGTTATAAAATCTATATCATCCGGGATTATTATACGTATGTTCTTTTATTATTAAACAACCCTAGTGAACTAATTCCCTCCCCCCAAATCAAAATTTATGAGAAGGCATATTTAAAGTGCTCTCGTGTAAACAAAGCAAAAGGAAATTTACGTTTTAAAGTTTGGTCCAATGTGTAGTCAAATATTCAGTGGTTTGTATTTAGTATAATTTAATTTTTCGGTGAGCTCATGGGTAATTTTTTTTGAAGTGTCATGTTGGGATCCGAACTGATTTTTTAATTTTCTTTTAGGATACACTATAATGCCACGTTTATAAAAATTAAAAATTTAAGGAAAATCGAAAGATTAAAAAAAAAAAAAAAAATGGAGGAAAACCTTAGGATCACCAAAGGCAAGCGGTGGTGTCTCCACAACCGTCCATAAAAGGCCACCATCGTGGGAGGGCCTACCACCAAGATATGAACGAGAGCCAGGACTCTCACCAAAAACGTTTTTTTTTTTTTTTCTTTTTAAATATCGGACTTTTTTTGAAAAAAACGTTTTTTTAATCTTTTTTTTTCTGGTTTTTTAAGGTTTTCTTTATTTTTACGTGATGCCACGTGTACTCGATGTTGGCACCACCTGTGGTGATATATATATATAATAAAGGACTCTCACCAAAAACGTTTTCTTTTCTCTTTTTTCTTTTTAAATATCTGACTTTTTAATCTTTGTTTTTTCTGGTTTTTTAAGGTTTTCTTTATTTTTACGTGATGCCACGTGTTCTCGATGTTGGCGCCACCTATGGTAATATATATATATAATAAAAGACGTCACCACCTTCCCCCTGTTGACAGCGGCGACGGCAAGGCACTAAAGAATCGCATGAATAACTCGTGCTCATCATGAGAAAGGATGATAACTATCGTTATCGATGAGAAAAAAAAATTGGTCAAATTATCTCTCATGCACTAAATTTGAGTTTCAACATTACATATTCTAAGTATGAAATTAAGGATGCTAATGATAATGATTCTATTTTTAGACATAATTTTTTAGTAGAGATAGATTTTTCTATTTCTATTCCCCGGACAAGTTTCTAAGTAAAATTACGTATTTGATAATGATACAAAATTTATATTTCTAAAATAGAAATTGATTTGATAACGGCATAAATTTTTTTTCTCTCGAGCGGCTAGTAGATAAACTGTGGTGGAGTGTGGTGGATGACAGGGAGCAATAGCAGCCAATGATTGGTGAGGGCTCATGGATGACGGCAAATGGTGGTGGGCAGTCGACTAATAACGAGAATGAATAATGAGAAGAATTTTTATCTCTTATTTTTATTCTAAAAATAAAAAAGTAGAAAATTTGTTATTTTCATTTCTATTTTGAACTTATTTTTGAACTATTTTTTTCCAAAATTAGAAAATGAAATTAAGTCATCAAATGAATTTCGGTTTCAAACTTGTTTTTGAAAATAAAAAAAATAGATCTAATCATAAATAAAATGATGATCATACATCCCATAAGTATACCTCATTTTACATATCATTTTATATGGGCAAGTTCCCCGTTCTATACTTATAACCATTTAAAATTCATGTGTGGCCTTTTGCTGGTAGTATTACACGAACCATTAGTCACGTCCTCAACTGCTATCCTCAACTCGATACATTGTGCACAAGTAATCTCCATGAATTACTTACTGAGTGTGTTTATTTCACGAAAGATAAATAATTTGAAAAATATTTCTATAAAAGTGACAACTTATATCATTTGAAATATTTAGTTAAAAATGCTCTCATTAACAATAACAATTTATATCTAAATATTTCATAGAACAATGAAAATATCTTTGTTCATTTATTTTTCTAAACTATACAAGCGATTATTTTGTAATAAAATATTTTCTAAATCATTCATTGTAAAACATACAAACCTTAAATATAGTTCACAAAAGTTTTATCATCTTTAACATTACTCGGTGAGACCATACTAGCTCAATGTCCCAAATGGGTTTCATCAAATTGATTCGCATTGGCATGCACCAAATTGACAAAATCACTAAGGTTGCATTCAGTCATTTAGATATTTTTGCCAGATATTAACTATTAGTCTCTCAATTACTTCTTCAAGATGACAAGTTTTCCTTGCCTCATCAAAAATCTCTAATCTCTAGCCTTATTCAAGCTAAAGCCAAATGCCTATAGTATGAATTAGGGAAATTGAAGACAAAATCTATAGGAAGTATGATGTCCCACAACATGGCTCTCTTAACCTCTGAATAGGTACTTTCAGAGCAAGACATTTTCATTGGCACAATCAATCATTGATTATCATATCCAAGATTCCCATTAGTTCAATCCAATTATTGCTAGCACAACAACAATTTTCAACAATAATTGATCAAAATGACTATATTAGAATTCCACGCAAAAGTTTAAAATTAAATTGGCAAAATTAAAGAATTTATAACTAAACTGGTATTCATACAATAAATTTATAACTAATCAGACAATTTTCCCAAGTCATGGATATAATGCAAATTATGAAAGATGTATATTATCCCTAATATATCTAATGACATCTACAACGATTAAGATATTAACTTTTATCCAATCACGACAAGTCGTTAATCTTCAAAAGAAGAAGCGCGAGTAAAATGTTCTTCGATATGAACACGGGTTACTGCCGCAAATGTGAATAATTCGATCGTTATCGCAATGTAATCTGCTCGATCTGGCGCGTACGAGGAGCCAAGGAGAGAAGGAGTCAACCTTTTCGATCTAAGGAAAACAAGAGTTGGATGATTCGTTGACCATCTCCATAAGTGGAAATGGGAGTTTTTTGGGGCACTTTTGTTGAGCAAGTCATAGATTTCCAATTTTTATTGATCATGGGATCGTTCGTTCGGAAGTTTCAAGTAATGACCCCATCATAAATTATCAAGTCTGTTGCGAAAAAAGTCGAACCTATATTTTATACTGGATCCACATATTTAACTTTGCTCTTGAATCATCAGATAACTCTAGTGAATTAATTCTCTCGGTTTGGGGGCAGTTGACCCCACTGCATTAATGGCAAGGGTCACCCTCGTCGACCAGAAATTAGGTCCGACAAATTCTTGTTGCAAGCAAGCTGGCCTAGGCATGCAAGGCGCCACACGATGGTGGCTCCACTACTAGCAAAGCTTCTAAGTCCTTGCCTAGATCAGTACGAAAGTCGGTGACCCTTGTTAGGGGGCACCGCCATGCTGGCCCCATACCGTCAATAGTCCCATCTCTCTCTATCGTTTTCCCCCTCTTTTCCTTCAAACTTTGGATTTTTTTTGCTCTTATATACATATGTTTCTTTTTCTTACACGACTCTACATAGATGCCACATGAACACCGCTTATGCTAAAAGACATTTAAGAAAATCCACACTTGATACTGCAATGTCACGTCAGGAAATATGGCCGTAGTTTATCGGAATGACTAAATTGCATCAAATGAAAATCTTTAAATGTAGTAGTGTAAGCATTTAAATCTTGATTGCACATTAAACCAAATAATTAAAAGTGCATTTGTTGCACAGGAAAATGTTTTCTTCATTTTCCGCCGTTTGATTCACTTAGGAAAATGAGTCAACAAAAATTATTTTCCTAATCAATGAAAAATAACTTTCATATCAAAGCTTAAATTCAGAAAGATAATTTCCATTTTAAAAATAACCGGAAAACATTTTTCATAAATTTTTCCTAGTCTTAGGATCTTGGTTGATAAAAAATTTATTCTTATAAAAACAAATTTTTTAAAAAAATATTTTTTAATTATTTTTAATAATTTCGATTTTTTATTTTTTATTTTATTTTTTTTTTCCCTTTTTTTATTTTTTCCTTTTTTTTTTTTTTCATTTTTCTTTCTTCCTCCTTCTTCCCCTTCTTCCTTCACCAACAACAGTAGGCTAAGACATGTCCAGCGAGCTCACCAGCCCAAGCTCCATCAAGGCTAGCGAGCTCAAGACTCAACCAATCTAGGTGAGCCTAAGCTTCGTTGTGGCTGATGAACTTGCAGCTCGCCTAAGGCAGGTGAACTAGCTTGTAGTTCAACCAATCTAGGTGAGCCCAAGCTCCGTAGAGGCGAACAAGCTCACAACTCGCCAAATCCAAGTGAGCCTAAGCTCGACCAAGGTCGACGAGCTCAAGCTCTAGGCTCACCAAATCCATGCAAGATTTAGCTTCATCATGGCCGGCGAGCTCGCAACTTGCTAGATTGAGGCGTGCCCAAGTTCGACCAAGGTTGGCAAGCTCCGACTCTGTTGTAACTGACAAGCCCGTGAGTAGCCTAATCCCCACGAGATGGAGCTTACCCATGGCCGTTGCCAGATACGAGGAAGGAGACAAGTTGGAGAAGAAGAAGGAGAAAAAAAGGAAAAAAAATAAAATTAATTAAAAAATTGAATTTTTTGCTAAAATAAAATCATGAAATTCAAATCATTCAATAAGGTTCAAACATAGTAAACATTTTCAAACATATATTACCAAACAAAGGAAAACTAACCATTTTCATGGAAAAACGTTTTTTTTTATTATTGAGTTTTTCACGAAACAAACATATTTTAAGAATATTGATACAATATTTTCAATTGCCTCCTTTTTTTTTTTAATCAGAAATGCGTTTTGGGCATTGTCGTCAATTTTGGCACCAGCTACGTGACACCGAGGTCAAAAATCTTCAGATTCTTTTGGTCACGTTCTAACTCGTGCTACCCCTAGATGAGTCACGATAACATATTTTCAGTAGGATTACTTGCCAGAAACTGTCCGTTATGGGCTTCTCATGGGCCGTATAAGCAGCTAATGAGTATAAGGCCCATTGGCCCATATTGGCCGGTTGGCCCATTTAAGTCAAGATAGAACTTGAATACGATATTGTAGATAAGAAAAAGGCGATGAACCTCCCGAAAATTTTATTTAACTACTTCCCATACTTTTTATTGGAAATGTAAAAATTAATCTTTACATATTTAATTTTACTATGACGAAAAAACAACCCCTAAGGAAGTAAAGCCAAACTCGTGGTACTTTGTCAAAATCATGGATCACATAAACTCGATCCTAACACTTAATATGTTGTGCTCGTACTTCAAACATCAATATTTATCCATTAAAAGTATGAAAATGAAAATTTAGGATGTTGGAACAGAGTCTATAAACCCTTGACTTGAAAATTTTGGAAGGGACTCAGCTATTTGGACCTTTTTTGTGTCATTACGTTTGGTCCATTTCAATATCTTAAAAATCAAGTATTTCATTTATAACCTTGTGTAATTCTTAAACTTACAAAAACATTTTTAATATGGCTTTAAAAAGTCAAAATACATTAAAATGTTGAAGAGTGTGAGGAACTTGTCGGGGCTCATTGCACGTGCTTTGAAAAAACCGTATATTTTCCGTATGTGGTGCAGGTATCGTACCTGGGCAAAAACAAAACGTATAAGAAAAGGAAAATGTTCACGGGTTCGGATTATTTTAGAAAATGAGCTGAAATTAATTGTAAATTGAGAAGGATTTTAATTTTAACTTTAAGATGTGAAAGATTTAATGGATTATATGATCATTATCTTTAGCATTTTCTATTGCAGATTTGTACGCTATTTGAAAATAAGTTGCCATGATATGTTTTTAGCATTCATGGTACATGATTATGGAGCTTTTAAGAACAAATTTCTGAACATACCATGTCAATGAGAGGAAGTACGACCTTAAGATTACCCATGAAGACGAACTAGACGAGGTGAAAGAAAGTTGGTGGCCCAAGCATCATCATATCGTTTGAGCAATGTCTAAACATACTTGTTGACAAGATTATTATTATTATTATTATTATTATTATTATTATTATTATTATTGGCGAAAAAACGGTCAAACAATTTGAGCGCTTCTGGCAATATTTTTAAGGAAACTATTAAAAAGCGTCCCACTTGGTAAGAATCATTGATTGCTTTCTGGATATATAAACAATCGGGTCACATTAGGCATACTTAAACATGAAATATATTTCGATCTCTAAAGTATTGTTTTCGCATGGTGCATAAAAGGTAACGTATCGAAAATTTCAAACTTACCCAAATGGCTAGTGTCTTCTTTTCCCTTTGGATTATGTTCCTTTCCGAATTTCAAAACGAGTTAATAATATGTAATCACTAAAAGTATTCTTAATCAATGCTCTTATTAACCTAACCCTTTTAATCTTGTAAACGACAGTTTTCATGAGACTTGTTGAGTTCAATTTTCAACAGATAAAATACTCGTAAGAAAAATTAACATGCATTAATTTTTTTCAAGAGTTAATATTACAAAAATCATCAAATTGATATATTTATAATATTTTTACTTTCAATTGCTTTTTGTTAAATTGAATGAATACCATAAAAAATCACAAACTATTATACTCATGATAAACAGAAGGTAAAACATCAAACTAGTACATCAATCAACTATCACGTGTAATTCAACTCAATAATTTGACGTATAATTTAACGGAAACTAAAAGATATTAAATTTGAGTGTATTAAATTTTGATTTTTAGTGGTCAAAAAATTAATTTGAAGTGAAATTGTTATATATATATTTATATATATATATATATGTAAGTTTAAGGTTTTTCCTAATATTGACTTTTTTTAATTGACCATATTTTTGGTCGGTATATTTTTTTTTTGGTCGGTGGTCGGAATTCATTCGGCTACTTTCTTCTTTTTCTTTTCTTTTTTTGGGTCATAATTCATTCGGCTACTTGACCGGTGTCCCGAAGTCACTTCCCGATGAATTCCTTATCTTTTGAAAAAAAAAATTGAAAAAAAAAAAAAGAGGCACGAGAAACGAGAGGTCAAGATCGGGACACCCCGTCACATGCGCCGATATAAATTCCCACCAGAAGTTTCCTACAAAACACCAAAATCATTTCTCCCAAACAAAATAAATCATTCTTTAATTTAAAAAAAAGGAAAAGAAAAGAAAAACAATGTCGTCCTCAACTCCCCCTCTTTGTTGTCTGTTGTCGACACGGCAACGTCTCTTCCCATCCCACCACGCGCCACTCGCGAGAAAAAGGCGAAAATATCGATCCCCGGTATATCGCCGATATATCGCGGGAACGGGACTCTCTTTCCCCTCCTGTCGCTGTCGCGAGTGTGGCGCATAACGTGCGCCACTGACACGAGCTTTTGCTTTACCTTTTTTTCTTTTTTTTTCCGTCTTCTCGCGGGGGGGATGCGGCTCACGCGGCGGGGCGGAGAGGGCGCGTGGGGAGCGTGGCGACCTCGCGGCACGTGCCCGTCCACGTGGCGGGCTCGTGGGGCCCGCGGGATCGGACGGGACGGGAGGAGGGGAGGGGGAAGGGAAAGTGCGATGTGTGCAGTGCGATGACTGGTGGTGGGGTGGGGGGCACTGACTTTCTTTTCGCTTTTATGTTTATCGAGAAAGAGATAAAAAAAAAAAAGGAAAAAAAAAAATGGAGACGGAAAGTTAGGACAGGTTCTGACAGGTTGTCCAGAGATCACAAGATTTTTGGATCAGAATCAAATGGCTATCTGGAATTCACTCTTTAAAATGGAAATATTTTTTATAAACATAGCAGATATGGATCAGAATCAAATGGCTCTATGGAATTCACTCTTTAAAATGAATTTTTTTTTTTTTTTATAAACATAAGGATGAGTATGATCGGAGTGGACGATTCTGTCCTTAGAATTAGGAATCGTCCACCGCATAACGGTTTCAAAAATTAAATCTGAAAATTGTCCATTGATTCTATGGATCCATCCAAGAACCAAACCACCGATTTAATCTGGTTCCCAAGTGGATATATGAAACTAGTCTCATGAGTGACCATGCTTAGTAGTGTCCCTAAATTTCTGCTCCTGCATTTTTTGACCGAATTCCCACATGCATTCCCCATTCCCCATTTCACTTCTCCCCCTCAAACTACACTTCTTTATATATATAATCTACTCGAACACATGACTTTCGACTTTCGGGTCAAACCCTCTAGAGGTAAAACTCCCCTCCTCTCAAATCGTCAGAAGCGACAAAAGCAAAAAGAAAATCAAAGTGTAGAGAAATAAGAATTCCATGTACACAATAATAGATAGAGAGTAGGACAGAGAAGACCGAGGTTGAGAGAGACATGAGGGAGGGGTTCCAAATTGGAAAGTGATGCAAGGATTCCAAATATAGAAATGAAAATTCTAAATCTTGGGGCTTTATTTTTCTTATTTTTCATACTAAAAATTAAGATATTGTTATAATATTGGTCCAATTCAAGTGGGCGGGTGGGGTTCGCCCATGGAATTGGGAACTCGACCGATACCCACCAAAACCACCAGTTCTAGGTTAGTCCGATCCAATTTCGTGCGGTCCGGTGGGTTCTTGTTCTTTTGCACACCTCTTGTACATATATGTGTGTGTAACTTATCAAATTTATAAAATTAAGTTCTTTCGTTAACATCATTTTTTGAAAATATTAGGATTCGATTGTACTTTTATGACAAATTCAAAAACTTGATACACTTTTTGCAAACTTTAAGACTCAATTGTATTTTTACAACAAGTTTTAGGACTTCCAATGGACATATCCCTTTTTTTCGTTTGACTTATTACCCAAAAAATCCCAACTTTAAATGCAATCCCATTTTTATCATAAACTTTTTTTTGTCCTATAAAAAATGACAAACGTTTTCTCAAGTCCCGAATATGTCCTTGTTGAGCCCCACTTTGTCCAAAATTTCTCTCAACAATTGAGAGATGGAAAACTCCTGAGCACAAGCGATTTGAGCATCCGAAGTATAAGCTTTTCACTACAAGATATTGTAGACTCCCGAGCATGAGAGATTAAATACCAAGCGCAAAATTGAAGATTCCCAAATGAGATAGAAGGAAGACTTATTAAAAGTAAGAGCAATGGAAGGCCAACCCTAATTAGTCTGGTTTTTTACCCAATTTTTGAATCCAAGAAGATGTTAGGGCCAAGGTGGAAATTTGTTTCCAAAAGACATCTTTCTTGATTTGAAATTTAGGGAAAAACTAGAACAATAAGGTGAAAAGACTGCATCACTAAAGCAATTTTGGACAAAACATCAATTGGAGCAAATATGAGACTTAAGTATACATTGGTGTTTTTTTATGAGAGGGCAGAATTGAAATTGTACCTACAGTTGGTAATTTCTTACGAGACTAAAAAAATTATGATAAAATTAGATTATGATTAAAAATTGATGCATATTTATGAAACAAAAAAAGTTTATGATAAAATTGAGACCAGAACTAAAGTCGAATGTTTTTTAAGGATATTAGACCTTTCTTATTTTTGATAATTCAGAGCTCAAAAGATCCAGCAATCGGGAGACTGACGAAACTTCGTGCAAATTCCAGGAGCTGATTCTGTCCAAATTTTCTATTTATAGGTCCGAAGTAGTTTGCGTACATTTTATGAGGGTTGAATAAATAGCTTTTCAGAGCCGGGAATCTCTTCTTGTCCCCGCCAATAATTATCTTTGTCTTGCTTTTCACTGTTTCAGTGGAGGATCTTACTGTTGCTTTTCACTATTTCTCTCTGGGAGAATTTAATATGGGGCAGAATGCCCAAAAGCACATGCTCCTCGTACGAGTTTGGCTCGAACTTTAGAAAATGTTCCAAAAAGGACATGTACTATTATTATTCATGTACTATTATTATTCATGAGGTACCTTCATCGCAACAAATAAATTTTCATAAAATGCGCAAATATAAGCTTATGGAAACAACTTTGCCATAAGTTCCACTTGACATCCATAAGTTTTATTGAACTGTCGATATGATAAAAATGGGCAAAATTCACAATAAGCAAACAATTTTATAGTGATTATGCTTGGCGATGACATCAATATTAAGTAATAGCAAGTGGGTTGGCTTATCGGTATTCTTATTGTACTCCGAGAACTATTATTTGATCAATCTATAATTTGACTTTTTTTTTATTAGATACTCCACCATGTAGAAATCACATGTTGTCCTAGTAGATTCTTTGGTGATTTATTGACACTTACAGGATGACCAAGGTAATAGAAGCCAAAATTGTCTTGTGGGCATATATGCATGCCTTTATTTTGGAATGTTTTGTAGAAAATATAAGCAGTGACAATTGCCCTATGAAGACTCGCTTTCGTTACGGCTCCGATGGGTTCCCTTAGCCAAGCAACTGCAATTGTATACATAGACATATCTTCTAATTTCTCGAGCCGTACGAAGAGAAAGCTTCGTATACGTTTCTAGGGGGGGGTTCTAGTTTATCTACGTCTATCCCAATGAGCCGTTTATCGAATCGTTGCAATTGATGTTCAATAGTTAGCTCTCGGTCTTCCGGTCGAAAGCATCACTAGCTTACGCTTTGACCCGAGTAGCATGGGGCACGTGGACCTAGTGCCCAGGTGGTTTGGCCAATAGTGGGCCAAGAAATATTGAATGGCGATGTGGGCGGGGGTTTCCGAGGAATACAAATAACCTCTGGTTTTTTTCAGATTTGGCGAGCATCTGGAATAACTAGTGAATTACAACTCTATTGTACCGCAATTGGTGCATTAGTCTTTACAATCTTGAGATCTTGATATTGATAATATTCAAAGATTTTGATATCAATTACAGACAAATTGATTTGGTTAATCCATAATTGATCCAAAGGATGGGAAATTGCAATCCTTGTATATTATTTTCTTTTTCCTTTATTTTCCTTTACATTATAAAGGAATCATTGTCCACGATTCAATACATATTGAATATAACCTTCTTTGTCAGTTTCCATCACATTTGAAAGTTGGATCCAAAATTCTCCCAAAATTTCAAGCACAAAAAGTAATGTACGATGTTTTTGAGAAAATAAAGTTTGCATTTCAGACCTAGTAAAAAGTCAAATTACAATGAGTCACTCCAAATAGCCTCGACAATTACATTCCAATTTTGACTTTATTTAATTCTAAAATCACTGACATATTGAAAGTAAGTAAATATTCTAGCCACTTAAAGCCATGACAACTTTTTTTTGGTAATTTCAAAATTTTTCAGATAGATTTTTCATTTTGGCAAATGAATTCATAACGACTTTTAGAATTATCGCGCGATCACTTATTAGAAAAGAAAAATAAGATCATCATGAGATATCTTTTGTTTTGTACTTTCAACGGGATAAGAAGTTATTTGGTTCAATCAACATGTGCAAACTCCACCGCAAAGGTTACTAAAATTCACTTCCAATATGATTAAATTGTAATTTGATTGATTATCAATTAAATTTACCCATTAATGAGTAAAAATAAAACCAAACGGATAGAGGGTGCGTTTGGTTCAAAGCTTTTGCAAAGGGCTGCAAATGCTGAAAGCCCAAAGTTATTTGGGAAAATGCAATTGTGTTCGGTAAATTTTTTTTGCAAATGGACTTTGAGTTGAATATGCATTTGATAAAAAAAAATTTTGCAATGAGCTTTAATGGGTATAATAGATATAATATATATGTGTGTGTGTGTATATATATATTTTTTTTTTTATTTTTTTTAAAATTGACCTAATCGGCGAAGGGTTACGGTCATCGGCGAGCCAGATCTAGCGCTGACGGCCGTCGGTGGAGGTCGCCTGACCTCGAGTGACCATTGACAATAGTCGTGTGACCCGGCCGAGGGCCGCCGAAGGTCACCCGACCTCGAGTGACCCAGGGGCCGTGCGACCCTTGCCTGGGTCGCACGGCCCTCACCGGAGGTTGCCCGACCTCGCATGGCTCTCACCGGAGGTTGCCCGACCTCGGGCAACCTCTGCTGACGGCTGCCGGAGCAAGACCTGGCTCGTCGGCAACCATAGCCCTTCGCCTCAATTTTTCAATTAAAAAAATAAAATTCAAAGGTAAAATTAGAAATATGAAAAATCATTAAGGGTAGTTTTGGAAGAAAAAAATATGATTTCAGCATTTGGGGATGCTGAAATGCCAATGCTAGTCCCTAGTAGCCTTGGGCATTTTGAAACTTTTCATTTTGAAAGGCGGCAAAACTGGCCAACTTCTCAACATTCTCCCAAAGGTTTTTTGCTCGAGGATGCATTTGGTTCAATATTCCCAAAGAACTTTCAGGTTTGATAAGGTCAATAGGAAAAGAAGTCATAACACAGTGATTATTTTGCAAGTTGTATTAAAGCCAAAAGCAACTATTAATCATGCGATAATCAAGTGATGAATCGATTTCGACGCATTCAACGGAAAGTGGGAGGGGAGGGACAGGACAAGCGCTGCGCCTGCGCGTGGGCAAAGGAAACGGCGCCTGCGCGTGGGCAAAGGAAACGGCACCTGCTTAAGAAAAGGACAACCTAGTGGAATGTCACGTCCCCATCCAGATCCAGCGCGTGGACGTGACGCGCGACCTCCATCTAGCGTCTATGTCTATCTCGACCCCAATCCATCGCTTTCACCACGTATGAAAGAGATTTATTGGGACGGGACGGGTCAAAATTGGGGGTTTGAAAACAATGCAGAAATTAAATTTCGTAAAAAAATAATTGAAAAATAATTGATAGTTCGTACGTATGAGTTCATAAAAAAATATTCTTTTATTATAGACAATAATTTATATTTAAATAAATTCAAAAAATATTTTTCAAATCATTTATAAAAATACTAGTGAGATAAATTCAATAGTTTGATATTGTACATAAACAACATGTAATGGGGTGAAACCCAAATTATAGGTAGAAGATTCGAATATGGCACGATTGGAGGGAACACTTTGATTAGTATATTAAAATGAATGAACATGTTTTTAATGTTAAAGCATATTTTTTTGCTAGCCCAAAACTCCTCTTGCATACATCCGTCGTTGCTCATCACCACCTAGACCTTTAGTAGCATTTGTCACGCCTTGCTCAACTACCATGCTAGATCTAGCCATGGTAGCCACAAGCATCAGCATTGGTCTAGAAGAACATAGGATTTTTGTTGTTACAAAGAAAAAATGATGCCAATGTGTCATAGTTGGTATCATGTGGAATATTTGCTAATATTTTTTCCCAAGAATAATTATATTTAAATTTTTAAAACTTATCATGAAGGTATAATCGAATTCTAAGACTTTTAAAAAGGACAATCAAGTACTAAAATTGATCATGAAAGTATAATTGAATATTAAAATTTTCACAATCAAATCTTAGGCCTTAAAATTTTCAAAATTTTCAAATTCAATTGTATTTCGTAATAAATTTTAAGAGTCTATTATACTTTTTAAAAATTTTAATATTCAATTATCCTTTCATGATTACTTTCAAGACATCCAATGTGCTTGCAATTTGCCAAGTCTTAGGCCTCATTTTTTATAATTAAGTCATTTTTTCAAATTTTTAAAATTCAATTATATTTTTTCAAATTTTTAAAATTCAATTATATTTCTTAATAAATATTAAGGCTTTATTATACTTTTTAAAAATTTTAATATTTAATTATCCTTTCATGATTACTTTCAAGACATCCAACACCCTCACACCTTTTAGCCGATGATTCATGTACAGTCTCGCGACAAGCAAGTTAGTGCGCTTTTGCCTGTAAAATATCGTTTGCCGGTTGGCGGTCCCAAACAAGAACAAAAAACAAAAAAACTCGCGAGTCAGAATATCGTATCGCGAGTCAGAACTCTAAGTACGATAAGCGGAAAAAAAGCCGAATCGAAATCACTTTCCCTTTTCCTTAATTTTTTCCTTTTTCCCCTTTCGTCTCGCGATACGAAATGCGTTCGCGAAAGCGACAGGACGCAAAGGTGGGGTTCGAGCGAGATGAATTGCTTCAGCGACTGGACGTGTGTGGCGAATATCCACCCGATTTGAATGTGTGGTTTCGGATCCGCAACCACTCCCCCCCCGACCCGCCTTATCACTCCGCTTATCACTTATCAACCCCCGCTCCCCGATACGCTTATCGGTAACCGAACCGCGTATCTGATAAGTAGTTGTGCTTATCACTGAGAAATTGGATCAGTAGAAAAGGAAAGACCACCACCGCCCAATGCCCCCTTCGCCATCCTCTGTACAAACACGCATCGAAGATAGCGAGACCGAGCTTCTCTCTTTCTCCTCTCTCTCTCTTTCTTTCTCTCTCAAAACCCTAGAGATTCTCGGAGTTCGCGCGGTGCTCGATCAGCGGAAGCTCCGAATTCGTCTTCACGGTTGTCGAATTCTTCCTCTGGGAGCTTCGGCCTCGGCAGCGGAACCGGCCGATTCGGGTTTTCTTCTGTCGTTTTCCTTGTGGGGGTGCGGTGGTGGGGTCGCGAAGCATGTCGTCGCTGAGCAGGGAATTGGTGTTCCTCATACTCCAATTCCTCGAGGAGGAGAAGTTCAAGGAGTCCGTGCACAAGTACGCGCTCTGTGGTTTTGGTGTTCTTGCGCTCTTCGTGTTTCGTTTTCTTGAGATGGGGTTGGGCTGCTGGTGCGACTGCGCGAGTTCGCGAGACGGTTTCCATTTTTTTTTTCTCTTTATTTGTTTTGTGCGTGTGTTTTTGGAAATCGGGAGATGGGAGGTGGGAAAGCGGCAATCTTTTTGGGGGAGCGAGGGGGATGAAGGGTAGAGGTCCTCTGTTGCTGTTGCTTGCTGATGAATTGTTTGTTCTTTTTTTTTTTTTTCGGGGGGGGGGCGAGATATGGCGAGAGGCTTTAAGGTGATGGTGCGTTTAGGACGGTTACCATGCATGACCGGATACGGAGGTTCTATGTATTGGAAATGGTGAAGTGGTGAAATTGCACGCATTGCGAAGGGGGGAAACGTAAGGCGATGGATTCTTGAAACGCATCAGTTAGAACTTACTAGTGCAGCTTAGACCAAAAAGGGCAAAAAAAAAAAAAAAAAAAAAACAGAGGATGTCCAGGGGGGGAGGTTTTTCTTTTTTCCTCTGAATATGAAACTGAAGTACTGAAGTTTGATTTCAGTTCTTGCTGGCTTCTTTAACTGGGAGGAAGAGAGGTGAAGTTATTCATTATGAGTTTTCTGGGTTGTGATTTTTCATGAAGGGTTTAGCTTCCACAGAAATTTTGAGAATTTCCGTGGAAGCAGGGATGGTATTTGCATCAGGAGCTTCATGCCTCCTCTGGTTTTCTTTGATCGTGACATGAAAGCTAATTCAATTTTAGTGGTGTGAGGGGATCGAGTTAGGATCGCTTGTGACATGCTAATTTCTCTTTCCTTTCATTTTTCCCAAATCTTCATTTCTTTGCAGGAGGTTTCGAAAAGATTTTTGCAAATGGGTTCAGGACATTTCCTATGAATGACATGATATAGAAATTTTATTTATTCAATTTGTTGGAAATGAGCAATAATTGTGATTTCACGCATTTCAAAAAAGAAAAAAGGAAAAAAATAGTAAAAAAATAGTATTATCGGGTCCACTGTCAGTGTAAATTTATTCTTACAGATTCATCTTTAGATGAGTGTTATGCATGTTTGGATTTAGCTTTGTGATCTGATTCTTTCACATGTCAATAATCCAATGGTGAATGTGTAAAATATATGTTACACCTGCAGAGGACTCGATAAGGGTGACAAAAAAAAATTCCCCAAATTTTAAAAACATGAATTATTTTTTAAGAGTGCCTTGGAGCTTAGGGTACTTGTTGACATTTTCACATTCAAAAATACATGAAGATATAGAAGGTTTTCTTGAAAGTCTAATACTTTGGCTATTGTGAGCGTTGCTTCTATGTACTTCAAATAATTGTCCAAATGAAAGCTGAATTGAAAATTTGGCTAGCTTGAGGTGGGAGATGATTGTATGCTATTCTAGTTGCAGGATTTTGTCAACTAATTTTAGAAGAATGAGTTTGTGTAAGCTTAGAATGCTCTAGAGCATTATTTATTTCGCATTTTCTCCTGTACTAGTTACCCAATTGGTTCAAGAGCCTTGGAAAGTAATTTATTGAGATATGACCTGGTAGGTTGGAGAAAGAATCAGGGTTTTACTTTAACATGAAGTACTTTGAGGAGAGAGTTCAGGCTGGAGAATGGGAAGAAGTTGAGAAGTACTTGACTGGATTTACCAAAGTTGACGATAATCGTTACTCCATGAAGATCTTTTTTGAGATCAGGAAGCAGAAGTACCTTGAAGCACTTGATGGGTAAATTACAGTCCACTGTGTTAGCATCAGTTTTTTGTCATCTGCAGAAATTCACGATTTCTGTCTTTTTCCTAATGACCAATGTGATGTTTCAGGCAAGACAAAGCAAAAGCGGTTGAAATATTGGTGAATGATTTGAAAGTATTCTCCACATTTAATGAGGAGCTGTACAAAGAGATAACCCAGCTTCTAACTCTCAGCAATTTTAGGTACCTTCTGCATATGACTTTGTTGTTTTCTGTGAATGGTCATTACCGCAATCTTACCATTTTTAAATCTCATGAGTGAAAAGGGATCAGGTATAAAAAAAAAATTCGAGTTAAGGAGTCAAAATGATTCATGCTTATATTTGCTGAGCAAGTGATCTAATTTAACTTCGTAAAAGTAGTTTCTTTAACCTTTTGAGCCTCCAAGTGGGTCACAATTGTTGTTATTTGAGTTGATAGAAGTGTAAGGCAGTTCCTAAGCTATTCAAGATTGAGTCGATTTCTCAATGCCTTTATTGTTGAATGGCAGGGAAAATGAGCAGCTCTCCAAGTATGGAGACACAAAAACTGCTAGAAACATAATGTTGATAGAGTTGAAGAAACTTATCGAGGCAAATCCTTTGTTTCGTGATAAGTTGATTTTTCCTTCTCTAAAGTCTTCAAGATTGCGGACTTTAATTAATCAAAGGTAAGGTTCAACAGGTGTGTGATGATTAATGAATCCATGACTTCCTTTCATCTTCAGCTGTTCTGCCATTAGTCATCATCTTCAGAGAGACCTTTAATACACTCTGTTGCTAAGTAGCTCCATTTAAGTGAATTCTTATGTATTCTCTGCATGGCAATTGCATGTGCCCACTTGTGTGTGAGAGAGAGATCTTTCCAAAGTATTCTGTTAATTTAATGCTGCATAAAATTTTATTGTGGTATATACTCCAGTCAAGCCTAAGCTTGCCATTTCTTTTGTTGCAAATGTTTGAGGTGAAATTGGTGCAACAACTTCCGTATCATAGATAATTTCTTTTTCTGTAACTTCTCACCTGTCAAAGTTGTAAGGCATCCATTGACATTTTCTCATACAATTTTCTGTTTGCTTCTTGGTACTTCTGTACCTGGTCCGTGCAGTTTGAACTGGCAACACCAACTATGCAAAAACCCGAGGCCAAACCCTGATATAAAAACATTATTTACAGATCACACATGCACGCCTCCCAATGGTCCTCTAACACCTGCGCCTGTAACTCTGCCTGTTAATGCCATCACAAAATCTGCTGCTTATCCACCACTTGGAGCACATGGGGTAAGGATATGGTTACCTTGTATAATGTCTCATATTACTTGGCTTGAATGAATTCATATCAGAGTTCATGAAATTTTTATTTCAAATTTTCGTGTAGCCCTTTCTACCCACTGCAGCAGCAGCGGCTGCTGGTGCAAATGCTTTAGCAGGTTGGATGGCCAATGCCTCTGCTTCTTCATCAGTTCAAGCAGCTGTGGTTACTGCATCTTCAATGCCCCTCCCACCGACCCAAGGTCTTGACCTTGAACAAGATTTGCTCTATATGTACCATTCCAAAATACTAATCTGACTTTGTTTTGCCTTGTTGCAATCTGATCCAAAACCTCTCTACTGGGCAGTTTCAATCTTGAAAAGACCAGTAACACCTCCAACTGGTCCTGGGATGGTTGATTATCAGAATCCAGATCACGAGCAACTAATGAAGAGGCTTAGACCTGCTCAATCGGTTGAGGAGGTAATCAAGGATTTGCTCCCTAGATGAAATTTGGGAACATTGAGCAGCCTGTCTAGGTTTTTCCTCTTATAGAAATTTCTGCTCTCTGAAATTGAATGAAGTTTCATTCTCTTATGTTGGATGGTTCTTTCTGCTCAATGTTCAGGTTACATACCCAATACCTCGGCAACAAGCTTCTTGGTCTTCAGAGGATTTGCCTAGAATGGTTGCTTTGACCATGCATCAAGGATCTGCTGTCGCTAGCATGGATTTTCATCCCTCACATCATTCAGTGCTTCTTGGTATGATTACAAACACTTTTCCTTACAAAGAACATTACATACACAATGCATCTCTGTGATTCTCTGACTTGGTTCTGCCCTTCAGTTGGGTGTACGAATGGTGAAATTGCAATGTGGGAACTTTTATCACGGGAGAAATTGGTTTCAAAGCCATTCAGAGTTTGGGATATGGCCTCCTGTCCACTGGCACTTCAGGTTTTTTGTCTCAAGTTTTGCTGATGAATTCATGGGATACATGCTTTATATACCATTGATTTGACAATCTTTTTAAGCATCTAATACCACCGGTTGACTGTGTATATTGACTCTGCCTATGGAGTTCCAAAAGTACTTGAGAAAATACCTTTTAAGTATGGGGATCGAAACCTTATGATGAGATGTCTTACAGGCTGCTGCAGCTGCAGCTGCTGCTAAGGATGGTGTGGTATCTGTCACCCGTATTACGTGGAGTCCAGATGGAAATTTCATTGGTACTGCACTAACCGATTTAAGATATTTCAATCAGCTTTATGTATCTGCCTCATATTCTTTCTTGCCTCAGGTGTTTCTTTCACCAAGCATTTGGTACACCTATATGCCTGCCATGGATCTAATGATTTACGTCAGCAAACAGAGGTAGTTTGACACTTGGTGCTTTGCGGGGAAAGTGGTGTGAATTCAGCCTGATGGGACTATATTCTTTGTCACAGATCGATGCCCATACTGGTGCTGTAAATGACTTGGCATTTGCTTATCCTAACAAACAACTATGCGTTGTGACCTGTGGAGATGACAAGTTGATAAAGGTGATGATGGAAATTTCCTGAAGTTTCTTTGATCAAGTTGCACTTTTAATTTCACTAACTAGAAATATGAACAGGTGTGGGACTTGAATGGAAGGAAATTATTTAACTTTGAAGGCCATGAAGCACCTGTATATTCTATCTGTCCGCATCACAAGGAAAATATTCAGGTGAGCTGGATGAAGGGCAGAAAAGTCCTGAGTAGGGGCAAAACATTTAGAGCACTATAGTTCAGGTTAAGGATAGTCTGATTTTAGTCATGCAATGTTAAAAGTCTTTACGCTGCCTAGAATTGGAGACTGTTTCACATGACATCTTTCCATGATAATGTTCCAAACCTGATTATGATGAACGTACTTCTTTTGTTGATGTCATATCCTGCTGAATGGAGATATCATGGTGTAGATAGCAAATTGAGTTCTACAGTTTGGCTGACTAAAGGATATCCTACTCTGGAAAATTGTAAAAGGATGGTTGGTCAGTGAATAGTGCATGATAGTCGCTGCTATAAACTGTGTGCATGATTGTTATGTTGAACTCTTCCTTTCTAGAAAAATAATTGCTTATTTGATGGATTGTCCTACTTTTTGGATTCAGTTCATATTTTCAACTGCATTAGATGGCAAAATAAAGGCCTGGCTCTATGACAGTATGGGTTCTAGAGTTGATTACGATGCTCCTGGTCATTGGTGTACGACAATGCTTTACAGTGCTGACGGAAGTAGGTAAGTAAATCACTGAGCAATTGAACTTTTGATATTTCATTTTTATTATTTTTTTTTTGTTCTTTAGTGATCCTAGAATAATGTGGTAGCTTTCTTGTCGATATTTTGTAATTTTTTCTATTGTTTCCTTTGTAGTTTCTTATTTTTTCACCTTGTGTTTTTCCCTAATATTTTCACCATTTTAGATTGTTCTCATGCGGAACAAGTAAGGAGGGAGACTCTTTTCTCGTGGAGTGGAATGAAAGTGAGGGGGCAATAAAGCGGACATACTATGGGTTCAGGAAAAAGTCTGCTAGTAATAATGTTGTGCAATTTGATACCACGCAAAATCATTTTTTGGCTGCTGGTGAAGATGGCCAAATAAAATTTTGGGACATGGATAATAATAATATCATAGCCAGCACTGACGCAGAAGGTGGACTTCAGGTCAGTATCTTCATTGTCATTTCTTTCATGGAAAACCGTATATGTGCTTTTCTGCTTTACATGTTTGTTTTTATCAGAGTCTTCCTCGCTTGAGGTTCAATAAAGAAGGCAATTTACTTGCTGTTACTACGGCGGACAATGGATTCAAGATACTTGCAAATGCAGTTGGTCTCAGATACTTAAAAGTGAATGAAAGTCCAGCATTTGAGGCTTTGAGAACTCCAATTGAGTCTGCAGCAATTAAGGTTATGTTTGTACACACTTTCTAGGTCTGTTGGTTATTCCTATGGACAGTATATTCAGGGGACTTATGCTGGCCTCTCTATCAATTTGGACCATGTAGGTTTCTGGCTCTCCTATTGTTGCAAATGCCAGTCCAGTCAATTGCAAGATTGAAAGAAGCTCTCCAGTCAGACCTTCTCCGCTCGCTGTATATAATCTGATCTGTTTATCCTACAAGTCATGACAAATTGTTCTCAGCTTCCCTATATCTTGCTAGGATAGAGTGTTAATTATCTTTTGTCTATCTCTTTTCCCATGTGTCACTAGAATGGAGTTGAGTCGATGGGACGGAGCATAGAGAAACCAAGAGTAGTTGAGGAAGCAGTTGATAAAACTAGATCCTGGCAGTTGGCTGAAATTATGGATCCTGGCCACTGCCGGTTGGTTACCATGCCTGACAGCAATGAAACTTCCAGCAAGGTGCAATGAGTTCTATTTTTTGATTATTTATTCTTTGATGATATTCTTGTATATCACATTATTGCTGGTTTTATATCCAGGTTGTTAGACTTCTCTACACGAACTCGGGTGTTGGCATTTTGGCCCTCGCAGCAACTGGTGTTCAGAAGCTGTGGAAGTGGGTTCGAAATGATCAAAATCCAAGTGGAAAGGTAATGAGCTTTTGTGGTGCATTTACTTTTCATGTTTTAACACCAACATCTGGAGCATTCATGAGTTGGCAGAAGTGATTGCTGACCTTGGCAAGTGTTTTTAAGGCCACTGCCAGCATTGCTCCTCAGCATTGGCAACCGAGCAGTGGTCTTCTTATGACAAATGATGTATCAGGTGTCACCCCGGATGAAGCAGTACCATGCATAGCACTCTCAAAGAATGATTCGTATGTTATGTCTGCTTGTGGTGGCAAGGTCTCATTGTTTAACATGATGACTTTCAAGGTATGTTGCCAATGAAGTCATTCGATTTTCCCATCATGATCCTGTATTGCTGGCCATTAATTGCTGCTGCTCTTTTCAGGTAATGACAACATTCATGCCGCCACCTCCTGCTTCAACCTTCCTTGCATTCCATCCTCAGGATAATAACATCATTGCAATTGGAATGGAGGATTCAACTATCCATATCTATAATGTCAGAGTTGATGAGGTAAATTAGAAACACTTAAAAGGTTTTATACTGCCCTTCAACTGGAACTGATATAAAATTTTCTCTTGCAGGTGAGATCGAAATTGAAGGGCCACCAGAAGCGCATAACTGGTTTAGCCTTCTCCACCAATCTCAATATTTTGGTCTCTTCGGGTGCTGATGCTCAAGTAAGTAAAAAATGCATCATTTCTGTTTTCTTTTTTTACCTGCTATTCTTAAGATTATAGTTGAATTGTAAATCATAATGGCTGCTGAACTCTGAAAGAGTTGTGTTTATATCTATCAAGGAATAAGATGACAAAGGCATAACTGAGATATTAGGCCATTGGTGAAGATACAGGAAAGCAGCTCCAATATACGTTGGTTATCAACTTATTATGAAGTTTTTTCCCCCAACAGTTGCATGGTGTAGTTACTTGTATTTGGGTGGAGATCTGAACTGGTTCTCCTTTTATTCAAAGTGGCTTTTATCAGCGCTTCCAAACTTTTCCCCTATTTGGTTTTACACCAGAATTTTCTTCAATCTTTTTTCACTTTTACTTTTTCTTTGAGGAAACCCTACGGGTGAATTATCTGTCAAAAGGCAACATGCAACTTTCTTTGTTGCTTTTGCATATCTTCAGCATGTGTATAATTGTCATCTCTAATTCCA
The DNA here is from genome assembly GCA_014182735.1 of Corymbia maculata. Lineage (NCBI taxonomy): Eukaryota > Viridiplantae > Streptophyta > Magnoliopsida > Myrtales > Myrtaceae > Corymbia > Corymbia maculata. The sequence continues at coordinate 22,391,369 of CM024683.1, read as the reverse complement.
GCTTTTCACATGGAGCATTGATTCCTGGGAAAAAAGGAAGTGTGTCCCAATCCAAATGCCAGCCGGAAAAGCACCTAATGGTGACACTCGAGTACAGTTCCATGCAGATCAAATCCGTTTACTCGTAGTTCATGAGACACAGTTGGCAATTTACGATGCTTCTAAAATGGATCGCATTAGACAGGTAGGTAAATCTTGCTTAGTGTTGGCAACTGATTATCTGAGGCTCTTCTTTAGTGTTGGTAACTGATTGTCTGAGGCTCACTCTGTTGATGTTGACATCATTTGCTGTTTCACTGTTTCAGTGGGTCCCGCAAGATGCCCTTTCCGCCCCAATATCTTGTGCAGCATTTTCCTGCAACAGCTTGTTGGTGTATGCAACGTTCTGTGACGGTAATATTGGCGTGTTTGATGCTGATAACCTCAGATTAAGATGCCGCATAGCTCCATCCACTTACTTGTCCCATGGGGTTTTGAATGGGTATGTCCCCACTGCCTGTATCTATCTGGTTGTGTTCTGAGTACCGGAAAACAAATAATCATCTGCAATCTTACTTCACTGCCAGTAAGCCTTACCTCAACGCTAAGTCACTGATCTGTATTATTGCAGAAGTCAACCGGTGTATCCCCTTGTGGTTGCGACACATCCGGTGGAGCCCAATCAGTTAGCTGTTGGTTTGACAGACGGGACTGTCAAAGTGATGGAGCCCGCAGAATTGGACGGAAAATGGGGAGCTACTCCACCCTTAGACAACGGAATGCTGAGTGGTAGAACACCATCATCCTCTACGACAAGCAACCACACTCCAGAACCAGTACAGAGATAGATGACTTTGTTATGTACACTTTCCAATACTTATTTTTTTCTTTTTCCGAGTTATTCCTATTTATCATATGTAGATTGTAAGGTTGTCGAGTTAATGCGTCCACTTACGAAAAGGTAAGCAGGGCATTTATGCTTTACAATAGTTAAAACATTCTGGGGTATGCACTGGTTAATCAATGTACACATGTTTCTGTTCAGTTTTAGCATCAAAGTGTTCAGAATCTGTTCTTTTCTTTCCATTAGTACATGTCATTCGGGTCTGTTCCCTGTGAGATTCTTTCATGGCGTATCCAGAAATGCAGAGAAGTCGAAAATGGAACGTAGAGTACAACATTACGAACTCTTCTTTCTTTTTGAGAATAACATTATAAATACTCGTTTGAAGAGACGCGTTAACTGCTCGGGTTGGAGTAACTACTGAGTAAAGCATTCTTGGGAGGTTATTTCACGGTAATTAGAGAGCCCCGACAGGCATGCCAAATGCGTCTGTTGCATCTGAGAAAATACTTGGGATCTGTTCACGGCTGAATCACTAAATACATAAACAAGCAATGCAATCCATACTAACCTAAAAGCATGAATTCTATTCGACTTGGGTTGTATACTTCCATGGGCTTTGCCTTGAGATGTCTGTTCATGGATGTAAATGGAAGCATGAAAAGGGTCAACGTCAAGCATGCTAAGAAAAGAATGATACAGATAGGCTTGACCATTGATCTTGAAGATCCTGACAAGTTTCTACGTTCCAAATCGAACCAATCATCTGGTTTCTTTTCGGGCCAAGTTGTCAGAATCCCAATGGTTGTCAGTTTGATTCGACTTGATTCATCACGACCAGATGAATTTCGCGATCATCTTCTTCAATGTGTTACCAAAGCCTTTGTTTTACCCTTCGAGAAGAAAAGCAATCGAGGAATTCACTTGTAATTCATGTAGTGGATTAGAAACCACAAACCCACGTTTTCTATCTTATTCTAGACTTGAAATTTGCACGTATACTGGAGCAAAATCTTGACTGTTAAATTTTTTAATGGTACAAGAATCGTGCGATTCCAACGAAGAAAACAGGCCGATTAAAATTGTCGACTTGGGTTTGTTGTATTAGCTCTACGTTTCGCATTGGTGTCAACTGTCAAAGACAGCGCATGATGGGAGTTGTGTTGTATTCCACACTAGGGCGCAAATCATGTAATACGGACTTCCATAGTGGGACGCCTATCCTTTACTCGATAAAACTCTCCCTTAGCATCTCAATTAGTCTCAACCGTTAATATATGCCTTTGTTACATGCATCCGCCATTGAGATTGATCGAGACACTAATTCGAGTACCCAGTGGGAAAGGGTTCTTCATTCGTGATTAGGATAAGATCGACTAAAAATCCACGGGGTCTAGATCAAGAAATTGGACATTTGTTTGTATGCTACGGGATGTTTGGTAACTATTCTATTTTTAGGAATAATTTCTACCTAGAAATGATTTTTTTTATTCTGTTTCATTTACGAGTTTGAGTATTTAAATGTGTTTGCTAATTGCCTTCTATTCCTAAAATAGAAATGCATTTAATACAATTCTTAAATTCTTTTATGACTTATAATTTTTTTTTATAATTTTTTATTACTTTTATTAAATTTTTATCTTTTTATCTTTTCTCCTTTTTTTTTTTTTTTTTTTTTTTTTTGCCTTTTCTTTTTCTTCAACCTTCAGCCAGATCACCAGCCAGTGGCCTCGTTGGAGCATCGTTGGCCCCTAGAAAGGTCAATTCTTGCTAACAGCTAGTTGAGGCTCCACCTCGTTGGGCCATCACAAGGTCGAGCCTCATTGGTAGCTAGGTAAGCTCGACCTTGCCCACATCTAATAAAGCCGGGCTCATTGGGCCACCATGAGGTTGACCTCACTCGACCGCCAGCAAAGCTCGATCTCATTGGACCATCATGAGGTCAGCCATACCCAACTACTGGAGAGGCACAGTTAATGAGGCTTTGTGACAGTCCAAGCAACGATGCACAAGGCAAAGTCCCCAAATGTGTGTAGAGAGGGGCGCGTCTCGTCTCACATCACCTAGGGAGAAGTCTTGGGCTAGTTGATAAAGTATGGGTTCTGTATCATGTGTAACGCGTTTTTAGGTGAAGCCCAGAGAATAAAGCCGTGTGGGCACGGCCCAAAGTAGACAGTATTATACAGTGATAGGCCCGGGTTCTTACAAATTGTATCAAAGCCAACTTCCGATGGCATGTGGGGCCACAAGATGGCCATGGAGGTGGGTCTTGTACCCGACGAGGACGATATTCATGAAGGGGGGAGAATGTGATGGCCCAAGCAATGGTGTCTCACATCGCCTAGAGGGAGTCCTGGGCTAGTTGATGAGGCTTGGGTTTTGTATCCTATGTAACGTGTTTTTGGGGGAAACCCAAAGAACAAAGCCATTGAGGGGCGCATCTCTTGTCTCACATCACCTAGGGAGAGAGTCCTAGGTTAGTTGATAAAATAATTGAGTTAAACCTAATAGGAACCGATATCCCGTGAGCAAAATAACACGTTTTTGGGTGAAGCATAGAGAACAAAAACCACGGGACCGGAGTCCACCCAAAATCTTCACTATCAACAAAATTGGGTGAACAATGTTCTTCTTTAGCAAATACTAGAGGTACATCGCAGCAAAGATCTCAAGAACACAATTCTTGGCAATACACATAAACTTCACAAGAGATCAAGGATAAATCGACAAAAAACGCAGGTTTTGATCAATCCATGAAAAACTTGATGCATGGGGGCCACATGAAAATCAAATGGAGGTGGGTCATGTGCCCGAGAAGATTGCACCACGAACATGGAAGAATGTGACAGCTCAATCGGTGCGCGGGGTGGAGTTCCCGGATGTGCGCAAGGAGGGGCGCGTCTTTTGTCTCACAATGCCTAGGGGGGGTCTTGGGCTAGTTGATAAGGCTTGGGTTATGTATCATATGTAATGCGTTTTTGGGCGAAGCCCAAAGAACAAAGCCGTGCAGGCCTCGGCCTAAAGCGGACAATATTACACGGTGATAGGCCCGAGTCCTTACAAGCTTAGCCTCACCAAGGGCCAGCCACCCTTCTGCAAGGTTGCTGGCCATCCCGAGGCTAATATGGCCGGCAACCAGCTAAGGTTGAAGAAGAAGAAGAAGAAGAAAAGAGAGAAGAAAATAGGCTTGACTTTGGAGTTGTTCTTAAGAATAAAGAAATAACTTTTTCCTACTTCTTGATTTTATTCTAAATCTATTCCCAATAACAATTTGTTCTTAGAAACAAAAATTTACAAAACAGATTTCTATTCTTTTATTTCATTTATGAAAACAAAAAATAGAATCATACACCATTTGATTAGGTCAATTAACAAACAAATCCTATGCTGCCATAGCAATGACAGCATAGACGGTAAGTCTATTTTTAGTACTAGCCTCTTTTTATCTTAAGTTTGAGCATGAGATCTATGAAATTTCTGTCTTGAGATCACATATATACAATAGGGAAAGCACTAGCGGGACATTAAAATGGAGCCCACTAGATATGATTAGCAACCAATTAGAAGACATCTTTATTATCACCAATAGTAATCCTACTGTATAGATATGTAAAAACATTGTTGCAGGAATAGGTAAAATTGACTGACGCTAAAGAGTCAAAGACTGAAGAGTTCACTACTTGCATTAATCTATGGAAATGAAGCCCTAATAAGTTTCCTCTACTCTGACCAACCAAAAAGCAAAATCCACTCTACAGATACATCTGCAATTGATTCAAATCTTTCCTCAAAGACTTCATTGTATGATGATCCTCCTTGCCAAGCCCGAAATCTTTTCTGCTAAACCCATCCAGACCGATCCGATCGTCCCGGCAATTCGACGAGCAAAATGGGCTATCGTTGTACATGTAGACATCATTGTCCGGCTTGAATTCCTTCTTGCACCATTTACACTTCTTGATAAACTCCCCTAGTAACTCCAATTCGTCATCCTCGTCAATCTTCTTTGCCGCCAATAGCTCTCGCTCAGGCAACCTGATAAATAATGTCCTCTCGATCACTAGTGGTCGTGGCCGTATCGAGCGTCGCTCCTCGTCCTCAGACACAAAATAGGCCGCCGAAACACGGATGGTAACTCCACCATGGCAGGCGCGGCTTGTTTCAAGTGGTCGCCAGAGTTTCGAGAGGGTTGGCTAGGGTCTCGAGAGGGCCTTGCCGTGTTTGATCGCTCAGCTGGTTTAGAGTCTTTCGACGCCGTGTCCGTGGCTCGAGAGGGCTTCACGAGGGCAGGTTGCGATTGGAACTTCTTTCTCGTGACCGTCGGGATATAATCATCATCAATGCACGGTCCGGGGTTGAATGACGATCCAATGTCGCCGACACTCGTTGAACGTTCGAGGTGGAGGCTACAGCGTCTCCACGAGCCCATCTTCGAACGGGGGAATCGGCTAAGAAAATGCAATTCGAACTTTCGAGGTTTTCGTTCGAACGGAGGATGAACAGATTCTGAGAATGTTTTGGCTCGTAGGAAGAAGGAGGTTGTGTTCTATGGCACGAGAGAAATGAGGGCAGAACGTGAAAGAGTGATATGTGAAGAATTTACGGGGATGTTTCGGAGGACGTGCTCTAGGGGTTTGTCGTACGTGCTCTAGGAGTTGTCGTACGGAATCGCTAGATCGAGACCAAGAGGACCAAAAAGAAGGATAAGGACTGAGAACTTTGACGTTTACTTTCCTGAGGGACAATAGAGGAAAGCTACACGTGGTACGTGAGAGTTTCCAAGAAAAATATATGACTACCTACGTGAAATTCTTCGTTAGTCAGTTTACCTTTTAGGATCATTCGAGGCAAGTTTAGTTTTGGCTAATTTCAAATTAGATCCTTCCGAGCAAACTCAAGAACAATTATTCCAAACAACGTGCCATGACTTTGAATTTGTGGGAAGATTGTCCAAAAAGTCTTTAACCTATTGTAGATTGGTCAATTCGGTTTTAAACTTTTCTATTATGCTAATTTAATTCTAAGCCTTTGAAAATTTACTAATTTAATCATAAACTTTTTAATTGCACCAATTTAATCACGCATATTGGGATGATTTGTTAATTTAGTTATAAATCTTTTAACGATTTGCAAATTTAATCTTCCTTCTAGTTAATTGTAATTGGAAATCACTAACATGGTAGTTTAATTAATATCTTCCGTATTACATGGTATAGTCGATACAAACTTGTAACAATTTTTGTAATCTTTTTATTTTATAAAGTTCTTTCACTTTTTTTTCTTTTTTCATTTCTTTTCATTTCTTTTCCTTTGGACTAGCTACCTATACTAGTAAGGGCTCGACCCTTGCACGTTGCCCGGCCAAAGGGAAGGAAAAGAAAAAAAAGAAAGGAAAAAATCAAAATAAATGCAAAAATTGCATATGTTAGCAAGAACCATGTTAGGTAAGGTGGTGGACATCTAAGATTTCGGGCTAAAAGCAGTTGGAATGACTAAATTGGCAATTTCTTAAAAGGTTTAAAACTAAATTGGCAAATCAAAATGTTTATAACTAAATTAGCAAAGTTAAAAAGTTTATGATTAAATTGATAAGCCATTAAAATGTTTGAGACTAATCGGCACAATTAAAAATTTAATGCTAAATTGGCCATCCTATAATAAGTTTATGATTTTTTAGACGATTTTTTCTTAAACTTTTTATTTCCATAACCGTTGCCTATTTTGATAATGGTTTTCCTCTTAAATTATTATTAGAAAATATGCTACTGAATATGGGAAAGTGAAGTAGAACTTGTGGTGACTAGGAAAAAATGGTATATATCATCTATATAATCAGTTTCTTTTAGTTTTAGGAAAAAGATGCGAGCAATTTTTGGAATTTATTAAATGTTTCTCAAAGTGAGAGTAATGTTTCAACGACAATGAATCATAATGTTGACGACTTTTGTAACATTATTGTGGGAAAGAAAAATAAGACATAATAGCGACGTCGTCGTATGTTAGGAAATTCGTGGCCCCTTGTCCCCCGGTAGACCGGTCAATTTTCCATTTCGATGACTAAGAGAAAGATACGAAAGGAATCGCCATGGCCGGCTGCTTTCAAGCTGCGTACATGATACAAAAGACACCACGTCAAGGCAATCACGCGTTAATGTCACTCGTGAGGTCCTCTCATCTACTATGACTCAAGATTGATTTATTTTGTAAAAAATGAATGAGTTCTAAACATTTTCATTTATTGCCGATTGAGTTCATCTAGCCAATTTTAATTGAAAATTACCAACGTAAATTCTAGTAGTGTAACGTAGGATGATGAGCACCGACATGAATAATTAAAAAAATTGTAATTTTTTTCTTTTTCTTTTTCTATTCCTTTTTCTCTATCAAGTCCGAGGGCCAATCAACCCTCGCCGACCATAGGCAAGGGCCGACGAACCTCATTGGTCACTGGGTGAGGGCCTCATGGCTTGGAAGAAAAAAAAGGAAAATAAAGAAAGAAAAGAACAAAGAAAAAAATAAAATAAAGAATCAGAAAATTTTAAAAAGTTATAAAGTTGTTCATGTCAACAATTTTCTTTATTTTCCTTTTTTTAGTTAAAATTGACCAAATGAATCAATTTGCAATGAAAATGTTTAAGACTCAATTGACAAAATTAAAAAGCTTACGACTTTTTGAACAATTTTCGTCGTAATTTTCGTTGTAAATCTCTATATTTTATTTCATTTTCACGTTGTTTATATGGGATAAGACTTCGTTTTCAATTAGTCCTTTCTTATAAGTGTCGATAGAAACAAAAGATAAATTAATCACAAATCTGAATCTTGTAAGTTGTAGCCCATTTCCAAGCAAAACTTGATTGTAGACCATATCATTGAGTAAAACAATCATCATGTGCATTCAAGCGCGGTTGGGGGAGTATAAGTTTTAGACTCCGTTTATATTGCAAAAAAAGAAATAATTTAAAATATTTTATTAAAAATAATTGCTCATATTGCTTATAAAAAATTCATCATACTCGAAAATCATCAACTAATTATTTCAAGTGATATATATAGTCATTTTTTGGAAAATATTTTCTAAATTTTCATTTTTCACAAAACAAACAAGCCTTAAACAGTTCAAATTGTTGAGAGCCCCAAGAATTTGATGGGATAAATGCCCAATTGGACGATTTGCTAATGCAATTCTTGAGCTAATTTTAGCCGGAAGTCATGGATGCGACAATTGTTAGCAATTTACTACTAGAATTGGTCAGAGAAACTATATTAACAAATCATCAAAAGATTTATAACTAAATTAATATAATCGAAAAATTTATGATTGAACTAACCACTCTACAATAAGTTCCCAAATTTGATTTACCGTACTGCAATTTCACTTCCAACCCCAAAGCTCTAGAAGGAGCAAGGTAAGTTGGACCTTCAGTTTGGTCAACAATTAATGGGGTCCAACATAAAGGCTGCTTTCTTAGCATTTGGTGGAAGTTAGGGTTTGGTGGTTATATATAACATCTAGCTCAGAAAATTAGAAAGCAACCTTGATTAGGTGGGTCACATTAGGCTGATTTGATCATCAAACTTTGACAATCTCGATCGCAATCAATCTAAAGCTCTAACCGGAAAATCGCGCGCTACAATCTCTCGTTACAACTTCATAGTGCAATTCAATTCCCATCGACATAGCCTAGATGACTCCATTCCCAGAGAAATGTACGTTTTAACGCAGATCATTGCATCTTGCATCGGGTTCATAGTTACAAGGAGAAATCAGTCCATTATGAAGCTCAAACTCAAGAAATAAAGACTTAACTATCGCAGCTTTTCAACTCAATTGCTAATGAACTGATTTAGATTTCTTCAGCTTTTCAAGTAGTATGTGAGGATTTAAGAAGTCGAATGCAGCACACAAAGGATCAAATCAGCAAAGAAAGAGATTATTTTCTCCGCGTTTTACTTAATAAATGGCCTGAAACAGAACCTCGCGGCTGAGTCTGCTCAGGCCTACAGCATAAGTCAAGAGGCGACTAATTCCTAAGTTACTTATTTCCACACTTCTTGTGTGTGTAGTAGTATTAGTACACAGGCATATTCACTACAAACAACAAACATACCCTAGATGACTTGGCTGCTGTGAGAACTCGTCATCTGCCATCCCTGCAGCCATGGCCTATTAGATACTCATAAACCATCATCAAGGACGGTGGACAACAGGAGGCCACGAACAAAATCACATCTTTTCAACCTCTCTTTTTGCTCCTTGACAGATAAAGGAGATGACTGAACTTTCCTGCCACAGCAAACGAAAAAGAATGAACCCAGTGGATAATCATAAAAAATAAGTACAAACCAATATACCACAAAAGATCAATCTCTTCAAGATGCAGATTTGTCCAATTCTTTTACTTTTTTGTGATTCAAGTAGCTGAGGTAAAAAAAGGATGCAGCATTGTTGGTTCAATCACTTAACAGGGCTGAAGCATATGCTTTTTTTCCCAAAAGTATATCTCAACATTGTTTGCTCTTTACATCAACCACACTTATCTTCACAAGTTCCACTGAGAATTTCTATATCCATGAACCAAAGGTGATAGGACTTGCACATTTAACTCAATTCTGAGGGCAGACAAGAAAAAAGAAGAGAAGTATTTGCAGCATGGGTTGGGGAAGTAATTTGTATGCTGTATTAACACAGACGTCCACATCCATGTGTAATAACATTCAAACTATGGATAGGAGATCGAGAATATTCAAAGACCAAAAAAGAGTGATGCCCAATTTCCGACCCTAACCATATAAGCCAGTGAGCATCTTGGATTTTAATAAGACAACTGTATAAGTAATAATTCTTAAAAGCGACGCTACTGCACTGCCAATCTCAAAGTTTTTTTTATTAGTCATTCACTGGAAGACTAGACTTTAAAATTATAAAGTGAAAATTTTCCATACTGACTGTACTTTTTCAATCATTGTAAAAGAATCATTTCAAGAACTCACAGATGCCTCCCTTCTTTCCTTGTCATTCAAAGAAATAATACAGACATTCGATTGCAAAACTGCAAATTTTCCAAAAACCGAAAAAGTAGAGGCATGGTGAAGGTGATAGAAAAGCATGACGTACCTTTCTGACATAGGCTCATCTGAGCTTTTCTTGGACAAGCTAGTTTCTGTCATATCACGTGGCTTAGTGCTGCCAAAATCATCATTCATAGGCAAAATGAAGGATGACAGCAGCGGATCTGGTGCTGCGTTGGAGGAGGGAACCACGCAAGAAGAGCCACCAAAGAGGGACTGTAGAGTTCCCTCTCGAAGCTCTCTCCTCAATAAAAAGAGTGTAGAATGATTCCCGCCTTTACGTGATTTCCGCTTGCGTTGCACGTAATCACCGTTAAGGATATCAAAAATCAAAGCAAACTTTACATGCTCATAATAATTAAATAAGCAGCGCAATTATGCCATAACAATAACATAGCCAGAATGAAAGCAGAAATTTTTAGCATTGCAGTGGACTGCCATTCTAAAAGTCAATTAGAAGCTTAAATTGACGTCATCAAGTAAATTGCAAACCTAAACTTTGAGAGACTTTAATTGTGTAAAAATGTAAGTAGACATGCTGCAAAGCACTAAACTTGCAATCAAGGAGAAAATCTAAGAGTAGATAAGAGGTTATGCAGCATAAGTATGTATAAAACATATACGATTGAAAGGATATCTTAAATATATTTCCATGTTGCAGAGTAATGTGCGCAACCATATCAACTCCCACTCTCATTGAACAAACCGGACATACCTGCATAAAATACCAGATCAAGACATCAGAAGGTAGCGAAATGAGCATGCTTCACTTAAAGAAAAGCCCTAAACAAAACCCCATCCCAACCAATAGTAAAGAAAAAATTAATGGAATAGGATGAGAGGCAAAGTGAAGGAATGGACACCAACACTATGCCCACAGAGTAACCCGCTATAGTTACAATATGCGAAGAAGCGGTTGTGACCATCCCATCACGTGCAAAGTGACATAATCGCATGGCTAATGAAAATCATTATTGTCATTCAAGTGTGAAATGGTCATGTGCATCATCAAGTGTCAATCTTATTCAGGTCTTCATTTTCTAGCAAACCTGTTCTAGACCAGCTTCCTACAAACAAAACTATGCGATAGCCAAACAGGATACACATTTATCTCTCCAGACATCTCATGAGAGGTCACAAGCAGACATAAGAGACAGGTGAGCAACTGCAAATAGGCAACAAAATATGGCAAAGAACCTCACATCATTTGTCTATTATGTTTGACTAGGCCTTATACAGATTCTTATTTGTTTTTTTACCTATTGGTTTAAATTTTTGGATTGGACTTCTAATATGGTATTAGGACTAAGTTTTGCATCCTTCATACCTAGGAATGCATAGCTCCCTGTTTCATAACTTCACATGGTTTCTTCACTATAATTCAGTTTGGTTTGCAAGTGAGAAAGGACGTTTAAGCTTTTTCCGGCATCACCTGAATACCGGGTTTGACTGAGTCTCATATCCATATAGTTTCACCCTCCACCTACTGGCTTAAGGTTTTAGGTAAAGTTCCAAAAAATGAAAAGAGTTGGATATAGCCTTTGGAACCAAAATCAAAGAATTGCAATCTGACCACAGTGGAATACACAGCCGAGAAGAATCAAACATCACAATAGCCATGCAGCATGGAAATCATAATTGAATTCTATTATAAGAAATAATATGGAGTATATTAAAGGACAACATTGAAAACTAAAAGATCCAGATTTTCACTGTAGAAAGTCTAATTATAAGCCTTGGAGAGTGCAATCAAGTTTCAGGTATCATAATTCATATCTTGCGTTCAGGTATCATACTTCATATCTTGCATAAAAGCCATGAAGAGTGCATTATGAAAGAAAGGTACTCAATCAATCCAATTGTTCTCTAATAAAAAAGAAGCCAAAGAAATGAGAGGGGAAACTAAATTCATATAAAATAAAATAAAGTGCAAGAAGAAAGTGAAGAACTAGGCAGATGAACATGTCTTCTTCCCCTCTAAAGTCTTCCTTCTGATTTCAGAATAAACGACCATGGTTCTTTTCTAGTCAATTGATACAATTTTGGCAACTCAAGTTTCATAGAAGGGACCATGATGTTGTATCAAATTGCTTTTGTTAATCAGGACTTGAATCACCTAATTTTCTATCATCTTCAAGTTGACAGGAGCGCATCAACATAACATCAAGTCAAAATCACAATAACCACAATCATAACAGCCGATAGAACTGAAAATAACATCAATCAACTTAATTAAGAGTTTGAACCTGAAACATAATGGAGAACCTTCAGAAAAGGATGCAATATCCATCTCTTCAAGTTTAAAACTCATTGAAAAGTGAAACAAGTAAAAGGGGACCAATTTCATACCCCATTCTTTGCCTCTATTGGGTGCTCGTCATCCATGTGGCAGCACAAGCCAACAATGTCGAAGTACTCAGAGCAAAACGGACATGAAAATTCTTCTCTTATATCGTCCTCATCAATTTCTTCGAAACCCATAAACATATCTGCATTCACACAATCCTACAATTGTTAGAATCATACAACAGCAAAACTGCCAGATTTGTAAAGCATTCTGACTGTCACAATCTAACTGTCCAATCATTTCAGAAAATAAGGCACAATTAACAATTAAATTATAATCTAAAGAAGAAGGTACAAAACTCAAACTTTATCAAGCACACCCATGAGAAGGAAAAACTCACATTTCAGCTAGCTAAATTCATTCATTTTTAGCTGTCAAGTGGGGGAGATAATTTTAAAATTGCAAACACAAAAAAATGTAATGTCATGCTAATTAAGAACTTAAGATTGAGGTTTCTCACCAATCATACACTACCAAAAATCAACTAGGCGTTACCTCTAAGCCTCATCTCCCACATAATCAGGCTCAATTTTGTATTCTGTCTTCCAATTGCACCAAATGCTCCATATCTTTCCTTAAAAGTTATATTCTCATTTTAGTCTTTTTGGGTACTACTTTTGCCTCTTTTAACCTGAGTTTCCATCCTTCTGATCCAATTTGAAGCCTCGAGAGCCTACACCCTACATGAAGGAACCACCCTAAACAAGTTCCTCTCATCTTATCCTCCTGTGCACCACACCTACTTTTGTCCACATATATTCATTTCCAATCCAGTCTTTTGTCATGTGCCCGCACAAAAGAAGGGCAATCAAACTACAACAGATGCTGAAAATGCCAACGCCCAAGCCAAAATTTCTGCTCCGATCGTCGTTCGTCGACGCATACACGCAGCATCGGCCCAAAATTCACAAGAACCAAAGCAAAACAACAACCGGGACATCACCCGGAAACACCACCAGCCCATCTACGGCAGACCTTCTCCGCTTCGCAGAACCAAAAGATTAACATAAAAAACCAGAAAAAAAAATTCGACATTTTTCACATCATCAGGAACAATAATTCGCTATCTACCAGCCCAAATCGAAAACCAAAAAAAACAAAAAGACAAAAAAACAACAGTACGAGGACGGAAAACCAAACTGACCAGATCTCGACTGGAGGGCCGATTGGTACCGCTTGGAAGCCGAAGAGAGACGCGCGCTCCATGAATCAGCATCCATTATACCTCAACAAACTCCCACAAAAAATCCTCCAAAAAAAAGAGAAAAATGACAAATTTACTCCGGCGAAAGCTGGAAATGGTCGACTGCGGCGGCGATCAGCCGGCCGGGGGCGTCGAATCGGCGGCCGTCGCGATTCAATCTCTGCAGATGCGAAGCGAAGAGGAAGAAGCTTGAGAGAGGTAGAGAGACTTTGAGAAGATCGAGAGATTTGGGGCCTGAGTTTGGCCTTTCGGAGAAGAGAGAGAGAAGGGGAGGTGCTTATGTCGGGTTCTTTTTTTTTTTTTTTTTTAAATTTGTTTTTCTGAGGGTGAAATTCACCCAGAAGGAAAATGTCATTTTGTGGGGCAGTTGCGTTTTTATATTATTCGATTATCAATTATTATTATTATTATTATTATTCTGTGAAATTCCTGAAATTTTATTCTTTTTTTTAAGGCGGGTTAAGCCTTTTTATACGGAAACCTTAGGGATGTTTCATTTTTTTGTTTTTGTTTTTGCCGACATGGGAATTTTCAATGTTGGTGGTGTCAAATCGAATGGAATGTTTTGAAGTTTCCACGTGACCTACTAGTATATCATGGGCATATCTATTTAAAAGTCGCGAAATTTACGGTATTCGATAATAACGTGATTGATTGGATGGAGACATGCGGAGTCATTTTCCATTAAATGTCTCTATTTTTTAATATTATTTTTTGCAATGCAATGTATCATGAAATGTTTAGTAAACATCAAAATCCAATATGATCCGACTCATTAACACCCTCAGTGTTTACTTTAGATCCTTGGTGTAACCGACAGTGGTGATTTGTGCTTGCTCGCTAATGTGGTGAATTGTCAAGCTGTGTTCTTTATCTTAATATACCAAAATTTGTCCCGCCTCTCTTGTTGGTACAATATATTTTTCGAACCCTATACCCACTTTACCGTCTCGGTGTTTTTCATCCAAGCAATCCAAGGTCCAAATAAGACCTCAGATATAGCCTTTTAAACGTGATGCTAGAGATGAGATATTTCTATTTTTTGATATCGTCTTTTGCAACGCAATACATCATAGGATTAGTTAACGTAACATGATAAGTTGAATGGATTCTTGTCTACATATGCCACGGGTATTTGATCGGAACCCATTCATTCGTACTTGTTGAATCTGAATTTAAAAAAAAAATTCCATGTATTAAAATTATAAATGCACCGTTTGTATGTTTTTTTACAAGTTATGGCACGTAATGCTTACGATTGCTGGTCAAGTTGATTTGATATATACATAGATACTTTAGATTATTATTATAAAACGGTACAATAAGAAAATCAAACCACATGTAAAAAATAAGATGCAGTTAATAATGAAATACATGAAATCGATTAATCTTCATTTTAAACAACCCCCCCAAAAAAAGGAACAAACTGGTTCCTTCAATTTTCCACTCGTACTTCCCCACCCGACCCGACCAAACCCAGCCAAGCCAAGCCAAGCCAAGCCAAGCCAAGCCGCGTAAGCGACCTTCGCCGGCACGTGACCCTCGGTCCTCTCGCACGTGACCTCCCCAGTTTTTCCCCAAAAAAAGAAAAAACGAAGAACGTCTCTCTCTCTCTCCCTCCGATCGATCGACTTCCGATTCTCCAATTTCGCCATGGGAGGATCTCCGCGAGCTCCCCCGCTTCCGGATCTCTGAATCCTCCGCCGGCCGCCGCCGCCGCCGCCGTAGCGGCCGCCCGCGTTCGAGCTTCGATTCGGATTGGGTTTAGGATTTTTCCGTGTTCTTTTTTTCTGTTCCGAGATGGCGATGCGGAATCGGACTCTGATATTCCGCAAGTACCGGGACGCGCTGAAGAGCGTCCGGGTCCCGGCGGGCTCGTCGCCGGAGTCGTCGAGCTCGGGCACCGGCCCGGTGATCGAGATGGTGAGCTCGTCGCTCTTGAATCAGCATCGGTCGTACGCGCCTCTCAGCACTGAAGATCCCGGCAGCTCTAGGTATCGTCTGATTTCAGTTTTGTGCGTAATTAGGTTGTTTATCGGTGGGAAGAGTCGGGAGTAATTTGCTTTCGGACTTTCAATTTTACTCTTTTTTGACTTGGTTGGATAGATCGAGTATTTGTTTGTTTCGGTTGAAGTCGTTGATCTGGTGGAGAAGTGGAGAATTTGTTCTATCTTTGGAGCTATAGGTACATCAATGGTTTCTTGAGTGTCAAGTATCGGAAGATACTCCTGATGGGTGGATAGTAGGGGGAGCAGAGGAAATATTCCTGATTTATTGGAACTCGAGGAACTGTATTTAGTGCAGCGGGTGATTCATGGGTAGCTCAAGAGTGGATAGATTTTTGAGTTCATGAAGAACCATATGAAGATGGTGGGGACATTTTGTTGAAGTAATGTGAGGGTAATGTGAGGGTGGACATGGATTTTAGCCGTGAGATCCTTTGTATCTGTTGGAGTCTTGCATTGAGTGAATGATTTTAACTTGAGTAGGACCACTTTACGATGAGTAGGACTCTGAATGTGACCACTTTGCGATGAGTAGGACTCAATTTGACCTCTCTGCCTAATAGTTGAGTCCTTTGTGTGTCAGTTCATGTCACACCCTCTGCATTTGGTTTAACACCTGAATCTCTCAAGCAAGGGGAGATCGACAAAAGCAAGATCAAGAGCTGTTAAGATCATGGGAAGCTAAGATAATCAAGCTTATAAAACTTCTTACCTGATAACTTGAGGAGAAACGTTTAGTTTTCTCCATATAGACATGCAAAATTGTTTGCTCAGTGAGCATTGAGTGCATGCACAGCCTTGTCGTCCAGATCTCTTCATTCCATCTTGATGTCTCATGTACTGAATATATTAAGATTTTTTATATGTTTTGTCATTTGAAAGTGGAATGCCTTAGGTCTCTCTTTGGATCCTGAATGAAGAGTGATCTTTACTTTACATTCAGTGGAATTTGGATGCCTGTTATCTTGTAGGACATGCATCCCTTGAAAATTTAGTCCAATGGTCAAATATTGTTTCCTGCTGCAGCAGGGGTGCACTTACTGTGGGTCTACCTCCAGCTTGGGTTGATACTTCTGAAGAAATAGCAGCAAATGTGCAACGCGCACGGGTGAAAATGAATGAGTTAGCCAAGGCTCATGCCAAAGCTCTAATGCCTTCATTCGGAGATGGTAAAGATGATCAGCGATTGATTGAGTCTCTTACCCAAGAAATTACTGACCTGATCAAAAGATCTGAGAAGAAGTTATTGAGATTATCCGCAAACGAACGGTCTGAGGATTCAAATGTTAGAAAAAATGTGCAGGTATGATGCAATGGAATGCCCTCCTACAGATCACTAGGCTATGCACCTGTGTTTCTGCAAATTATTTAAATTTCATTTATTTCTTGATTCCTGTGAGCATCAGTTGATATATACTTTGGTGTCAGGCGTTGGTGATAATATCTTTTGCAGTTTATATTCTCATGAAGAGCTTTCGATATGTTCTCAACAAATAGATAGAAGATGTCTTCAACATCTAACCTTAGATTTGGCACTAGGTGGATCATAGCTGCTGAGATTATTGATTCAAATTTCTCGGGATCTTGTAATAACTAGATTAATCTACTTAAAGGAAAATATTCAGTACCTTGAGTCCATATATCTCCTTGAAAATAGAGTTCAAAGTGAATTGTACTTAGATTTATTTAGGTCCTTGCCTCCGCCTGAACTATATGCTGCTAATCGGAATGGTCAAAATTGCAGAGCAAGCGATTCCTTGCCCTTACTCTGTTTCACTAACAGCTATTTCAGTAGGCATTCATCAGAAACATCAACCATTATGGGAATTCTCCCAAATGCCATCTCTCTCTCTCTCTCTCTCTCTCTCTGACACAGAATTTTTCCGGCTTCAAATGATGCAATCAATATTACTTGTCTGGTGCCATCCTTGCTTAGTTTGATAGGTGTTGAGTCTTGCATGCCTTCTGAGCTATTGGCTACATATTGAGTATAAAAGATTCCAGTTGCAACACTCATTTTTGCATGTTTTCATTGCAGCGGTCAATTGCCACTGACCTACAGAGTCTATCAATGGAGCTTCGCAAGAAACAGTCAACTTATCTAAAGCGTCTTAGACAGCAAAAAGAGGTTGGATGGGCATTTTCTGTAATTAGTGAATGGAGGAACTTTCTTTGTGGCTAATATTTCTTGATAAGATATTTGTGATTTAGAAGTTTGAGCATGGTATCATCAATTTTTTTGTTTCCTTAAGAGTTTTATCCCTTTTGATGCAGGGTCAAGATGGAGTTGACTTGGAGATGAACTTAAATGGTGGTGGATCTAGAATAGATGATGAGTTTGATGACTTGGTAGGATGTTCTTATCCTCTTGACTTTCTCCCTTTTTCTGTTTGATCCGCTCATTGCTTAGTGTAGATGTACAGGAAAAATGTATGCCAAGGATATCGGAAGCATGTGTAAACTGATGATCTAATCTAAAGTCTACATGTCTTGGTTGCACTTTTGAAAGTTCCTAATGGAGTTTTGGCGTGTATTGGCATCTGCCTTGTGCCATGGGGTTATTCAGTCTTACGTGTTTCCAAAGCTCATTCCCATTTGGTTTAACACATGTATGTAGGGATTTAATGAGCATCAAATGGCAAGGTTGAAAAAGAGTGAAGCATTTACAGCAGAAAGAGAAAGAGAGATCCAACAGGTAAGCGAAATCTCATGTGTCTTCTATGTTTTCAATATTTCGACTTAGCTTCTCCGTTTTAGTCTCTGGTGTCAACCTGCTTACTCGGGTGTAAACTGTATAGGTTGTGGAATCAGTTAATGAGCTCGCGCAGATAATGAAAGACCTCTCGGTTCTTGTGATAGATCAGGTAAGTTAGTTTTCATGGATAAATGCTATAATAAATGCTATAATAAATCTGTGGACCGTCTCAGTATAAACTTATGATCAAATCAAAATTTGTCCAAGCAGGGCACCATCGTCGACAGAATAGATTACAACATTCAGAATGTTGCAACTAGTGTAGACGAAGGACTGAAACAGCTGCAGAAGGTTCTCATCCTTCTACCAATCCATACTTCTCTCTCCTCTCTCTCTCTCTCTCTCTCATATCACATTATGCCCGACATATTGCAGGCCGACAGAACGCAAAAGCAAGGGGGAATGGTCATGTGTGCAACAGTGCTTGTGATTATGTGCTTCGTTATGTTGGTCCTTCTTATTCTCAAGTATACACTTTTTTGAACCGCAAAAGGGATTTTCTACAAAGCTTATCTTTCATCTGTACACACACATCCCTTATGCGTGCCCGTGGACTCTTACCATACTTGCCTGGCAGAGGAAGGAAAGTGGGAGAATCAAATATGCCATAGCACACAGCCTTTTAGAGTTCTAACCTCCTCATTCTTGTACCTATTTTCTCTTTAATCTCTACTTTGATAGAGTGACGGGAAGGGCACTGGGATGTCAGAGTTACATGGTCGACCATTGCATATGGTCACGTATACGAGTTTCATCTCTGTGTTTTCCTTTTGGGTTCTTAGCGGTTGGGCCTCATTAAATTTTTTGGACTCCCTTTTGAGTTTTGGTTTCAGCGGCATGTTCAGGCTTCATTATCGTCCTTGAGGGAGACCAGATTTGTATTGATTCTTTGATGCAAATAAGAGATACGCATATCTCCCTTGTTTTGGCCAAATGCAACATGCCCCTTTCAGTCTCTCTCTCTCTCTCTCTCTTCTTACATGTATCAAGGCATTTCGACAATTTAAAGTTGCAGTACACGAGAGATTCAAGAGAAAGTCAGGTGTAAGTAGGTGTGACATCTCTTGTCTCGTCAGATACATGCCTATTCCTACTATTTAAACACTGTTAGAAATGGTAACTTAAAGGGCATTACACGCCCCCCCAAAATCCATATCACCTATCGCCCCTTCTCCTCTTCTACTCCTAAAAACCCTCCTGAAGAAAAAGGGCCATAACCAGACAACATTCTTAAGGACGGCTATCCCCGCACCAACTATCTTCAAGGAGACCACCCTTCCCAAAAAAAAGAAGAAGAAACTTAAAAAGCCCTAAGAAAGGTTGACATAAAAAGAACAAACAAAAAGCTTCCTATCTCCATCCTCCACCTATTTTCTTGATTTCCTATTTGTCTATACACGTCTGTTGCTTAGGCAGAGACTGACCCACAAGAGAGGGCCATCAGAGAAACGGCAGCTAGCTCTTCCTCGCCCAACTTCCTCTTTCTCTGGCACCTCTGCTTCTTCACAAACGACGTCTGCAGCAGCAGATCTCTTCCCAGTATCACCAGTCTCATCTTCAACGAGGGATTCAGATCCTTCCCGCCACCACCATTCGCGGGTTCGGTATCGCTAGTTTTGGTGGTGCTGACGCGGGAATGCTGGCGGTGTTTCTCTCTCTTCCTCTCTGTTGCCCTGCTCAATATCCTCCTCTTCCTGTATCTTATCCCGCATGCATTGCACAGCGACTAAACATTCACACGAGAAAAGAGATCAGAAAGGACAAAAGCACACTAGGCGACACTAAGAAATGCCGTCACTGATGTATCGTGAGCCCACGAGAATGTTCCAGGAGACAAAAATGTTGAAATGCATGCACAGAAGTGACCACAATTTTTATCTCGGAATCCAGAGAACCCAAAATTTTAAAAAGGGTTGACAGAGGAAAGTAAGAAGAAGGGTGGGAAGACAAGAACAAGAAGAGGGAAACCAGAAGGAAAAGAAATGCCAGAAAAAATCAAGGGTAGAGAGAGAGAGACAGAGAGACAGAGACAGAGAGAGTGAGTGACCTTGGGACCAGAGGGGCCGCCTCTCCACAGAGGAGTCTTGGTGGTCTTGCAATCAGCACAGAACTTCTTGTTGATCTCGCTCGTTTCTTCGGTCACCGATTCCTGTAAAAGTTAAACCCCCGAGAAAGGAAACAAACAACAAATCATCAGTAGAAGAAAAAAGAAACGGTAGAGATTCAGCTCGGGACAGTCAATGAACTACGTGACCATGGCGAAACCTTTTCTCGGAGAGTCATGCTTTCCATGAAGGGATCTTTCTTTCTTGACGAAAATTTCACAAGAACCGAAAAGCTGCGAAAGAAGCACAAGGCCAAGGAAGGGCGGCTTTCACAGAGAGAGAGAGAGCAGAAGGAGGAGGAGGAATGTGGGTGGATGAAGGGAAGAGGAGGGGAAGGGATGGGCAGAGAGAGAGAGAGAGAGAGAGCAGAGAGCGCAAAGCACGAAGCACAAAATGGTGACGACTCCACGAGTGGGGATTGCAACAGAATTAAATTCCCCCGGTGTAGAGAGAGAGAGAGACGGGGGCGTTCTTCAGTGGGAAAAACCCTAAACCTCCGCCCGGTTTGCGAAATGACGGAAATGGCCCTGGCCGGCCGAGGAGAGAGAGAGAGAGGGAGGACGAGGTGACGACACGACGACAACCGCCAAATTCTGGGGAGGACGGGGGCAGTCCACGTGGCGACAGGCCGTGGAAAATTGCAGAAGCAGCAGGATGGATGGGGAGGGAGAGAAGAATTCAGAAGGTGGCGTTCCTCATTTATCCAATTCGAAGGGCTAAAGTTGGCTTTTTGCTGCCTTTTATGCAATGCTACCTCGGGTTTTGTGTGTGTATATATATATTGTGTTGAAATCGATCCCCGGGGAAGTGTCTGGCAGACCATTATGTGCCTCCATTCTATTCGAGATTTGCCATGTACATGGCCCAGTTTACTCAATAAAACCTATTGAGAGAATGTTAAAAACATATATAATCTTCTAGTTCAAGATCCTTTACATGCTTTTGCAAAATTCGTTGCTCACACTCTTTCAATCAAAAACCCTACATCAAAAAGGCTGAATTATCCTCCTTACAAACTCATTTTAGCACACCTTGCCCAGGGTTTGGATAGCTTGATTTTAAGTTGGGTTTTCTTGTGGTTCGGATGGAGCGAGAATCTAGAATTTGGGAATGGGCGTTTCCTTGGCTTTTATAAACAATGCACGGAATAATCGTTGTGAAGATGCAAAATAATCTCCAAAAAAAAAAAAAAAATTCATTACTTCCTAAAAATAGAAACACACAACTGGCCATTAGGCGCGTCTCTAACATTTTCCCGAAGCTATTAATTGCGGTTTTGTGCAGACCTCCGAACCAAAACAAACATGAATCAAGTGCGCGAGCACTTTGGTTTACGGATTTCAAGTCTTGAAGGGAGTATTGGGTGCGAAGAGCGAGGTCAATTGCATTCCAAAAGGTTAAAAAGCATGCTTATGGTGCAGAGGAATCTTACCAAAAGTCATACTTTTCCGTCCAGGCCCGACGCTACTAAAGGGCCGGAATTGATGAGGGAATTGGGCTTTAGCTTGAATTGTGAATGCGTTACCGATTGAAATTTTCGAATCCCTGGCCTCTGAGCCCAAGAGTCGAGAACGAAGTATTGGTTGTGGCCAATCACCATCGGATTGAGTAAATTCATATGATCTTAGACCAAAGTTGAGGAGGCATTGAGTTCGACGTTGCTTCAGATAGTCCGCAGGGTTCTGTGACGAGGCACTAATTCATGGTGCACCTTGCTGCATGGCAATCACGTATTCTGCAAAAGATGTGAAGCGCCCGGGTTGTGACAATGAGAAGACGTTTTTTTTCATAGTTTGACGGGAATCATGCGAGGAGATAACCACATAAAGAGGGATAGAAAATGGAATCTTCCAAGGCACAAGCATCATTCGTTTAATAAGAAACACTATGCATCAATATAATGACATTGAGGACCTGCAGAAGAAATTGCCAGGCAACCTCGGCAGCTAATTAAGATCCGACCGAAACAATCTTATAAAAAGAAAAAGAATCAAGGAACCCATTGCTCCGACAGAACGCATAGGACATTGACATATAGCATATGACTAGATAGGTGGAAGACCCTAAGCATTGTATGACAACGAAACCTTTCCTGTGATGGCCACAAATACAGGCACTCCAGTGGCGCTTTATGTACGAAAACGCTCGTCAGGGATTACTTGCTGCCCCAAATAACCTCATGAATTACTATATCTGAAATGAACCATTCAATAAGGAGCGCAATATCCAACTTCTCTCAGCTGCTTCCAGAGACTCAGAACTCGAGGCTAATGCAAGCAGCCCCCTTGATCCTGCCCCTGAGACTCGACTCAACGACAACCCAGACTTGACTCAACCATGACCCAGACTCGACGCATGACCGACCAGGACCCAACTTTCATCCTGCCATAAAGCCCAAGAATCTGAGGTCAAGGGAAAGGCAGCCATGGCACCAACAAAATTCCGATGGATATCGAAAGAGAGGCGGATGAAGGAATCACCTTTATGCCGAAAGAGGACCTACCTCTAACCGAACTTAAATCCACCAGGGGGCATGGAAGGCAGATCATTCTCTCCGAATTGCAGATCTGGTTGAGGGGCATCACCTGGCGGCATTGTGTCGTCGTCTTCTTCCAACCAGTATGCTTCAAGAATCTTTACTGCCTTCTCATATATCTCATTGTTGTCATGGGACTGCAAGCTCTCGATTTTCTCCAAACCCTCCACATCTTCGACCATCTGAGCATAGACATTCACATCACCACTGTTGCCAAGATTTTTCTCAGCTTCTCCTACCTTCAAGATATTCTCCAAACCCTCTAGACAAACTGTGACAATCCTCGGATCGGGGCAGATGAGAAGCTCACATAAAGGCTTGACACATCCTTGACTTACTAGGAACCTAACAAAACAGAAAATGAAGCGGCAAGTTGAGAAACATTATCGGTGCACCCTGTGTCAACAGCATAAAAGACTACATACTTGATTTGTTCATGAGAACCACCAGATGTCGCATTTGAGATTGCCCATGCAGCCTCCTTCTTTATATCGAATTCAGCATTTTGAAGTAGTTGTACCATTGGAGAAATGATATTAGCCCCGATGACAGCCTAGAACATCCATAGACATGTTACTCAAAGAGCATATCAAAGATTAAATATCCTATATCGTATATCAAGATAGAAAGAACAGATTAGAAAGCATGGGTTACTCAACAGCAAATTTATTGAAGAAAGCAAGCTGACGCATAAAGGAAAGTATCCGTGTGGGTCTTACCTGTATCTGTTCCTTATTACCAGCTGTAATATTTGAGATGGTCCAGCAAGCTTCTTTCTTGATGCTCTTCTTATAATTACCAGTCAACAGGTTCATAAGGCAGGGGAGTGATTGATGATCGATGACACACTAAGTGAACCAGAAATTACAGGAGATTTAAGCAGTTGCTGATATATGCGAGTAATCAAACTAGACATTACTTATGATTCCATTACCTGGGTTTGCAAATCATCTCCAGTGACGATATTTCCAACAGTGCGAAGGGCAGGAATCAACACAGATGGAGATGGGTGACTAGTACAATGAAAATCAAAAGTTCAGTATTCCAAACATCAAAAAGAATGAAGAATGACTGGATCAGAATAGTTCCATGCAATATACTGCACGAAAAAGTTGTAACAGCTTACAGCAGTAGTTCCACAAGACGAGGACATACACCAGCTTCAATCACAGCTTGAATTTTATCATTTGTGCCATCAGAAAGGTATGATAGAGCCCAACAAGCATCCGTCAAGACCTCTTCATCAGTCGAATGGATAAGATGTGCAAGGGCTGGAAGTGCAGGCTTAACCTATCGGGATATATAAAGATCACCAACAGCTTCAGAAGACACAAAACAATATAATGGAGGACTTATTTCTGTTAAAACCTGAACCAAACTACAAAGTGAAAAGTTGTTTCCCTAAAAGCAGCTTCATGTGAAGACTAAGGTTAAGCATCATATCCAAAGAAAAGCCCTTCCCTTATGTTAATAATTACAGTAGATATGTTGTTTTTGAAGTTCAATGGGGTTACTAGATTCTAAGATCCTTCTGCAACTACACAAAAGTAAACTTTTCCTCATGACCTCTTCTGCAATTATCAGAGAGTTAACATACAACATCTTGACCAAAAACAGAACATACAAGGTCTACAAATATATGCAAAAAGTACCATTGTCCATGAAAGAACAATCTCTAATGGTTCATTAATAAACAATTAGCAATAATCCCTAGACTTTAAAAGGGTGCACTAACCTGCTCAAAAGGTGGCTGTGGCTTCCCTCTACAGAAGTTTGAAAGTGTCCAGGTGGCATTTCTCAGCATAGAAAGTTTCGCGTGCTCATTCAATTGTGCCAGCAATGGAAGCAAAGCACCATTTGAAAGTACAAGGTCACGGCATTTGGGAGAATCGCCAGCGACATTTCCAAGAGCCCAAACAGCCTAGGCATGGAATATGAACAGGGACGGGATTATCAATAGCAATCACATGCAACTTCATCATACTTTCTTGCCCCATAGCCAATCAGCAATATTGTACGATGCAAAGTGACTGAAAAAGATACGATACTTGTAAAGAGAAAATGAGAATGCCATATCCAAAATCTTCTGCCATGTACACACCTGCTCACGAACATCATCACTGGGAGAACCAAGAAGTTTCACGAATATAGGAACAGCTCCATGATCAATTACCACCTTGGTATTCTCGGATGTACCAGAAGCAATGTTGGTCAGTGCCCAAGCTGCTTCAAACTAAGGGTATTCCCAATCACACCAAAAGTAACTTCATGGTCAGAACTCATACAAAGGCAGTGTCAGTATATATAGAAACAAATAATTATTGCATAGTACCTGAAGTTGAGGGAAGTCCTCCCTCATAAGAAACTCAACAAAGCGAGGAACAACACCTGATTGAATCACCTCTTCAATAGGTGGGCTGCGCTCTGGCCATTAACATATTGTTCTTACCGAATTGTAAGAAATATAAAAATGAGAGAAACTACAGTTTCAAAAGCTTTCAATGCAGGTTTTAGAGCAAAAGTAAAAGGCTCAGACGAAAGAAGACAAAATGTCACCTATTGAAAGTAGCTTTCTAAACTGAGTTGTTGCTTCAAGCTGCATAGCTTTATCATTGGTCCATACACCAGCAACCATAGAAGGTAGATTTTCCAACTGAAGTGAAACAGAAAAGAACCAAGCATGACTAAACTGGTCTCATGTAAAGTAAAAAAAAAAAATCAAATGTGATAAAAAAAACTATCAAATCATCTCATGTTATCGTGCTTAGAAAACAAAACGAGTAAACCGTCTTCAATATGTGCCATCAACAAATCAATATGAAACACGCGACAACATGCCAATAAAATGAACAAGGCCCTCCCCAACCTGTACATATGTATCAGGCACTGCTTGCTATAAGTAGTCAAATAAGAAGACCCACTCATTAATTGCTTTGAGTCGAGAAAACATTTCCGGAATCTCGAGACATAGAGCTTCCACTATCAATTGTATAAGCAATTTGTCCACCCATTCTATTATATCACAGGTTAACCAAACGGCAGTCATTCAACGTGGCTAAAAACTCAAAAGCAACATAATCTTCAATTTGTACATACCCATTAACTCGACATGGAACCTAAGCTCATGGAGAAGCTCAATACCAAACAAAGCTATATTCATATAGATGATCCGTGATCTACAAAGATTTACTGACCAATTCAAACCTTGTACTAAACAACACCGCCAAAATTCAGCTCCAAAGAGCACCTGAAGAGGGATAGATAAGCTCTACTTCCAACTGACGCTCAGACACTGATGTGTTCCAAGACAGAACACCTCAATTTTAGCCAGAACCATCACTAATCACAGATCGATCGACATCCCGACCTACTCAGCTAATACTTCCACAATTACCAGGGTCCAAAAATGTCAGCGCATCGAAGTCGGCAAAACCACATAAAACGAACGAAAAACGAGCACGCCATCAATCGAACATAAGAGTCCAC
This sequence comes from Corymbia maculata, assembly GCA_014182735.1. Classification (NCBI taxonomy): domain Eukaryota; kingdom Viridiplantae; phylum Streptophyta; class Magnoliopsida; order Myrtales; family Myrtaceae; genus Corymbia; species Corymbia maculata. The sequence continues at coordinate 22,365,035 of CM024683.1, read as the reverse complement.
ACCTTCTTCTCGACGGCGGAGGAGTGGAGCGAGAGCGGGGCCTGCGGAGCCTGGAGCCCTTCGCGGCGTTTCTTCAGCAGGCTCTCCTCCCTGCGGTTCTTACGGATCTCCACCATGTTGTCCTCCGCCGCCGCCGCCCCTCGTCGGCGTCCACCGCCACCTTGTAGCGGTTCCGGCGGACCTCCGTCCTGGCGCTGGGCCGCAGCGACATGGTGGGAGAGGGGAGGATCGTCGGCGGGGATCGGCCGCGACGCTCGTCGAGGAGGTCGGAAGCCCTATCGGAGACGGGAAATCGAGCGGGACGGCGATGGAATCTTCGATGGATTGCGAGCAAAAAGGGAACCGACTGCAGCGGAGAGAAGGAGGGAGGAAGGAGGGTTTGAGAGCGAGAGTGATTATTTGAGAGAGAGAGAGGAGGTCGTGCCGTGTCGCTCTGTTGAACGAAAGCGAGCACGAATCTTCGGAATATTGCGAGAATGCCCCTGGGGTTTGAATTTTGAGCTGAGGGAAAGGCCATCATTATTATTATTATTATTATTATTATTATTATTATTATTGTTGTTGTTGTTGTTGTTATCGATTTCTTATTTAGCAATTATTAATTAGGTAAACCGCGACTTAAACCAAGGTTATAGACCTGTCAAATGAGAGGATCGAGTCGACTCTGATCTGTTTTGATGTGATGTAATTTTTGGCAGCTCATACACAATCCGGCTTTGAGTTTAATTCATACTTAACTTAATCTGAGCTCCAACTATTTGCAGTTTTTCTTAACCATGAAGGTCCCGCTTTTTCTGTGAGAAGATGCCTTTACCACTAAAGTTGGATGGTTGAGACGTGTCCCATTATTCTGTTTATTTTATGTTCATTGTTTAATTTTTCTTTCTCTTTGTATCGTTTCCATCTTTGGTCTTCTTCCTCGTGACGCTAGGTCTGAGAAATCTTAGAGAATGGATGTAAATGCTAACGACAAAGAACTTTTGAACCGGTTGTCATAATGCCATCGATCATTATTGTCAAGAGCCCTTACTGTCACGCTCTTCACTCGATTCATCTGGCACTTCTCAATATTATCTCTACGCTCGAGGTTGCAAGTCATTGCTCCATAGTTCACCACCGGCAAATCTAGGGTCTCTCGCCTCGAATGGCCTTGAATCTATAGTCACCCTAGGCCAATGGCCTCCATAGCCATGGCGGTAAGCTTGTCTCCTTCTCTTCGTTTGATTTCAAAGTCATAGAGAGAAAGAAGGACACAAGTTGCGGAGGTTGCAACCTCAATCGGTTCCCTTTGATGGTGATTAGCTGCCTCATGCGGCCCTAGGTCTGTGGTCATGCGATGCCGACCATTTCATGGCTATAATTGCGAGATTGTGAATTACAATTATACGTGACAACTCGATTGTGAATGTGGGGTTTGATCCTAACCATCCAATTGAGAGTGTCAATAGGTAACAACCCACAAATGGGCCGAATGGGTTTTTCTATAAACCCATTAAGGCCCAATTTGATTGAACTTTAATTTGTATAAACCCATCTTGGTCTAGCATTTAAATGTCAAATCAACTTATTTACAACCCGGCTGTAATTATAGAGTCAAAAAATGGATCCATGACCCATTTTGACACCTCTAACCCATGGTGACCGCAATTAATCTCTTTCTTCAAGATAGAAATTTTGATGACAAAATGGTAGGAGTAATACTCCTACGTTTGTGTTAGTTTTCTGAAAATTCATAGATGATACAAGTGAAGGATTAATAGGGTGATTAGCACATGTAAATTGCATGTTCCTCAAACATGTCTATTTCCAAATTTAATCTATTCTATGAGGTAGTCTTTTGTTTTGATAGGGACATTTTTTTCAAATTTAATATTAGATATTTAGATAAATTTTAGATACTGTCTGCAAAAGCAAAACCTAAATACCTCAAAGAAACGTTTTATGAGCACATTTAGACTTAAAACACTAGGGGTAAGTAATGTAAACAATTTTTTTTAATCAGATTTATTGCTTAACTTAGAGGTTATGTCGTCATTCAATAATTACGTTCCGATTATTTAAGTTAAAGTTTCTCGTTGATTAACGCAATGGTGAACAAGTACCTTTCTTTTTCAAGATTTGGTAAAGAAATATTAAAATTGGGAAGGACAAAAATTGGAATTTCCACGTATTTAAGGACATAGCTTATCACGAGTTTGTCTTAACGGGTAAATTTTATATACGATGGCTTGTTTGGTATGATCAAATGGTATGGTATAAAGGTTACGTTCGGAATGCTTTAAGGCATTGCATTTACTCCTCAAGAGTACAACCATCAAATGGATGAGTCAAGTTGAATTTGTGTTCAATTGAAGATTCCAATCTAATTCGATACATTTAAATGTAAAACTCAATTCACGTTATTAAAACACATAAATATTTAAAAGCAAAACTTTTATGTTATGTGTATAATGTGTAGACGATAAATTTTTCAATAGCTTTATAAGGTTCCAAATAAGAATTTTGACTTATTTGCGATGCAAATTTTTCGAGTTTCACAATGAAGAATCCCACATCTCTTAAATTCATTAAGCCCATAAATTTCGACTCATAAAATCATATATTAATTTCGATAATTTTCTAAAGCCCGAAAGATCATAAATTATTCTTTATCGCGCACCAAAGAGCTTTACGTTGTTTTCATCACTTTCGAAGATGCCTAGGCGACGTGCAATGAAAGCCCGGACGTGATTTTACATTAAGGGCCTTCTCACTTTTCTAACCTTCTTTGGTCTCGTAGCTTATAAATGGAAAAGAGCGATGTCGACAATTTCGTTCTTCTTGTACCAAACTACCAAGGAAGTATTTTCATAGTTCGACTCACATGCTTTGTCTGCCGTGACAATAGAGTTTAATATAGTAAGCTCCGAGAGTGAACTTCACACAAAAATAGCAGCAAGTTTGTCGTGGTGAGTGAATTAGCTGTGGCTCAGACATGACATTGTGTAATCAATATAGAATTCAGAGGAGAAATTATAAAAATAAAATAAAATTTTGTATTTGTGTCAGTTTAGTTTTAAATCTTTCAATTATATTAATTGAGTCCTATATTTTTTTACATTTTGGCAATTGCGTTTGGACAAGTTTAGCCGAAAATCGCTAACATGGATGGCGATCGTTTTATACGGTATGACTAGCGTTGATATGGATAACTTTTATAATTTTATTTTATTTTTTTCTTTAATTTTTTCTTCCAATCCTGACGAGGAACAACTAACTCTCACAAGTCACAAGAGAGGGTTGATCGCCCCTCTTTGGCCACTTGGTGGGGACTACGAGGCCCTCGCGTAGGTGCGACCCTTGTCCAATGGCCAACGAGGGTTGCCGGCCTAGCATGTGATTGGTGAGAGTCGATTGGCAACCATTTTCAAACTTAGTAGAGAAAAAAGGAAAAGAAAAATAAGAAAATAAGAAAATAAAATATTCAAAATATTTTAAAAATACAAAAAATAGTTCACATCATCATCAACTATGCTACGTGGCACTACCGACATTTATCTCAGTAATTTCCAGTTAAAATCGACCTCATAGACTTTATTATCAAAAATGTAAAAATATTCATGATTTACTTGATAAAAAATATTCATGATTTTTCTGAATTTTTTGAATTTTTTAATATTTTTGAATTTTTCAAAATTAAACAAAACAGGGCTTTCAAGATTTTCTTAAAATTTTTGGCTTTTCTGAATTTAATAAAAAAATTTATTAATGCTTTTGGGATTTTCTAATTTTTCCTTATTTTTTTTTGGAATTTTGAAAATATTCGATTTTTTTATATTAAAAAAAAATTATATATATATTTAAAAGGACAACTTTCAAAAATTTTTGAATTTAAAAAAAAAAAGCATTTTAAAATTTTTAAGGATTTTCGAAAATTTTTAAAGATTTTTTAAATATTTTTTTTGAATTTCTGAATTTTTTTAGATTTTTAAAATTTTTTAAATAAAAAGGTGATGCGGACCGGGTCGGGAGACCCGGCCCTACTAAACCGATCCGGACCCTATCGGTCCGGGCTGGGCTAGCGACCGGGCTGGCCGAACGGCCCGGTCGAAAATTCTTTTAAAAATGGCCCATTAACAAAATAAATTAAAACAGCCCATTTACTTTTTTACAAAAATCAGCCCAATCACCTAACCTAAGCCTACTCAAAATTGCTCAGCCCAGCCCTCGTCTCTTTCTATTTTCGGCCACTTCTTTTTCTATTTTTTTTTATTTCGATTTTCTTCACTTTTTGTCTTTTCCCTTATTCTGTCTTCTTCTGCTGCAGATTTCTTCTTCCCCCATGCACGTCTTCAACCTCCCGACGGTGAGTTTCTCGCCTGCAACTTCTTCTTCCCCTTGTTTTTTATTTTTTTATCCGAAAGTCCGTCGACTCTAGTCGAAACCACCACGGTTCCTCTCTCCTCACCGAGACACCACCCTTTATCAGTCACTCACCTTCGTCGACGTCGGCCGCCGTCGGCCACATGCTCCGATGGCCGCTAATACCCTAACCGGGACCGGGAAACCCTCTCCGATTCGACGATATACGGATTTTTTTACATGAATCATCGTGAAACCTCGAATATGAACGAATAAGGAATGATTCTGTAGATAAACAAGGCATGAAAACAGATTGATCACCATAAAAAATATGAACATCCTTCGGTTCTCTATAAGGCATTTCATCGAACCCTCGGCGTGCACAAGTGAAACAAAAGGGTTTTCGACTCGAGCCGAGCTCAGACCGGACCTAAGCTTCTAAGCAAACATTCCAGCATGCGGAACAACATTAATGGAGGCGACCTCTTATGGCATCCCTCCTCCTCACGCCTTTCCTGTTCGTCCCTTTTGTTCTCTGGTTTTCCTTCCCCGTCTCAAATCTCTCTCGGAGTTTTTTTTCTTTTTCTGGTTTTCTTGCTCTCTCTTTTTTTCTAAAACCCAGAAAACAACCCCTCATCCTCTTCTAAAAACCCAGAAACCAGCCTCCATATTTGCGTTTTTCTTCTCCAAAACCAAAAAAACAGATTCCGTTCTTCTCCTGTGTTCTTCTTTTTCTGAAACTTGAACCCAATCAGAAACTTTTCTCTCTCTTACTGGAAAGTCGTCACCTTTCCTTCTCACCTCCTCTGTTCCTCGTGCTTTTTCTTGCTGTGGCCCTCCGCTGTCCAGAAAACCGTCGCCCCTTCAGCCAGCCATCTCCGGCAGCAAGAACCGTCTCACTCCAACGAGAGAATCGTCAACTCCTCAGCAGCCATCTCCTCTCCGTTTTTTTTCTTCGCTTCTGCCCAGATCTCTTGCCCTCAAAAACTGGAAAACAGCTCCTCCTCCGCTCTTTTTTTTTTTCCTTCGCCGAGCTCCTTCGCTTGCCACTCTCTTCTTCTTCTTTTTTTAGCTCCAGCCAGAACCGCTCTCTACTCAGTCTTTCGAGCTCGACAAACCCATCGTCCGAAATCCGCCCTCCGAAAGCCAGAAAACCCACTCCTTCTCTCTGCGTTTTCTGTCACTGCTTAGGTCTTCTTCGCTGCCCCTCTCTGGTCGCCATTGCCTTTCGTTTTTTTTTTTTTTTAAATCGTCGCCGCCGTGGAGGAGGGCGCAGCCGAACGGCCGTCGTCGTTTTTTTCTCCTGTGTACGTCTCTCCCCTCCAGCTCTTCTCCTTCTGTCCGATTTTTTCTGCTGTGTGCGTGTGTTCATGTAGAATGAACGGGCCAAAGAAGAATATGGGCTGGGCCCCGAAAAGGAAAAAAATGAGAGGGAGATGGGCTGGGCCAGAGAGAAAAAGAAAAAACTGGGAAAGAAAGAGTGCGGGCTGGGCTAAGCCAGCCCACCCGAACTTCATTCATTTTTCATTTTTTTTTCGAATTTTTTCGAATTTTTTTTATAGATTAATATGTATTTATGCAAAATAAATGGGCATTTAAAATAAAATAAACAAAAAATTTGAGTGTCAACAGTGAGTTTGACTAAACTGCGAATCGTAAGATACAAACGCATCTAAGCTCGAGCAGAAAATTGACTGGAAAACGAGCACCGCAGGGTCTAGAGTTCATCTACAAAAGGAATAGAGTTGGTCATGGGTCCATTAGGTGATTTATCTATTGAGGGGTGTCAACGGTTCGAGTTTTCAAGAATTTAAACTGAATCGAATCGCAGTTTTATTGGAACCAAACTCTACAAGTAGTGAGAATGAAAGAGATTTTAAGTTGGATGTTCAATTTTTGTTGAGAATTTTAGCTGAGCTCGATTAACCGAACTGAACTGAAATAACCCAAATCGGAAAAAAAATGATTTTCCAAACCGAAAATCGAATGGCTTGGTTCTAACTCCCTTAATTGTTACAAAAATAAATCCGGCCCATAAGTAGGCGTATTTTCAATTTACTTTATGTGCTATAGCACGTGGTAGCTTAGGGTTTGTTTGGTAATCATTTTGTTCCTAAGTGTAATTTTTGCTTAGAAATAATTTTTTTGATTCTATTCCTTAGACGAATTTGTGAATATTTGAATGCATTCGGTAACTTCAATAAATTTTTATTCCCAAAATAAAAAAAAGAAAATGAATGCATTTAGTACGATCTTCAATTTTTTTTTTGTGACGTAGTATTTCTTTTAATTTTTAAATAATTTTCTGAGTTTTTTTTTTCTTCTTTTCTTCTTCTTTCTCTAGTCGCCGACCACAGACAAAAGCCATTGACCACACTAGCCTTAGGGGAGTCCTCTCGACCTCTGATGAGATAGGCCTTGCCATGGCTAGTTGAAGCCATGGCAAAGGCAAGTCTCGTCTAGGTACTGCAAGGTCGAGCCTTGTTGAGAGTCGGTAAGGCTTTGGTGAGATCGTTTGACCTTGTCTCTAGCCAATCACCGGCCATTACCAAGCCCGGCGACCGGCTAGAGGAGAAAGTAGAAGAAAAGAAAAAAAGAAAAAGAAAAATGACTTGATTCTAGAATTATTCTTGGGAATAAAGAAATAACTTTTTTTTTTTCTATTTCTTAATTATGTTTTAAATCCATTCTTGGGAACTCGGAAAAATAGAAAAGCAAGTTAACATTATTAAATGGATTTCCGCTCTCTTTTGTTTTTAAAGAACAAAAGAATAGAAATAACCAAAAATTGAACTAGTTAGGGTTTGCATGGTAACTAGCCAAATGGTAACTGATTTTATTTTTTTATTTCTAGAAGCAAGTTTGGTACATAAATTCATTTCACTTTTTTGTTTTTGGGAACAATTTAAGTGAGTTCCTAGGAACAACTCCAAAAATCAAGTCTAACTTTTATTATTCTCTCCTCTTTTCTTTACTTCTTCTTCCTTCACCTAGGCCATCAGTGATGCCATCTTTGCCCATTGCCAATCTTGCGTTTGATGAGCTCACTAGGCCAAGGTGAAGCCTCATTAGAGACTTGCCTAGCCACCGTGGTCACCTAGGCCAATCTTGTGCAAGGCACCTAGGCGAGGTCAAACCTCATGGTTGGGCAAGGCTTGGGCGAGGTCAAACCTCATCGGTGGCCAAGTGAGGTCGAGTCTCGCCAAACCTTGCCTTGGCCTAGTGAGGTTTGCCTCCGCGAGGCTTGACTTCACTAGCCACAAGAGAAAAGGAAAAAAAAAGAAAAAGAAAAAAAGAGAAAAAATATTAAAAGTATTAAAAATTAAAAGAAACAAAAAATATTAAGAATTTTACCAAACACATTTTTATTTTAGGAATAAAAAATTTGAATAGTTACAAAATGTTTTCAAATGCTCAGAAATCATTTTGAGAATAAAATAAAAAAAAATCATTTATGAAAAAATTATTTTAAAAAATAGAATGATTACTATTCTCATCCTCATCAAATAGTCTCTTGGCTTCCTCAGTCATTGTCAAGTGCTGGTGGAGAGAATAACTGAAAATTCGATAAGGGTCGCTGCCCAAAGCTTGAGGCTTGGGCTAGGCCTAGAAATTCACGTCCCAACTCCTACCTCAACTCATTAGAATCAAAACTAAATTCCAAATTTCTCAAAGGCCCAAGCACCATAAGATGAAAACTTCACGACCTGGGCCGGACCAAATCATGATGGACCAGCATCATATCCTCTGGACGACGGAATGTCTTCTCAAGCACCTCGGATCGAGAAAACCATTACCCCGCTCTTCTTCGAACCACGGCATCCCCGTCCATCGGCATGTTGGGCGACCGGTTCGGACGGAACGGAACTTCATTAGTTTGGAAAACCAGCAAGTGCCTTAGATTCCATCGCTCGGACCGATCTCCCATCACCATCACCCCCTCTTTAGGTGGGTTTGAGCAAAGCAGCAAATCTTGGATAGAAAATCAACCGAAAACGACCACCGTGGGGTTTAAAGTTCAATCGATGAAAAGAATAGAGTTGGTCTGGGTCCATTAGGTGATTTATCTACCAATACTAGGGATGTCAACGGTTTAGATTTTCAGGAATTTCAAACCGAACAGAATTGCGACCCAAATTGAATACACTGGTTTCGGTTTTCCTTTTCTCGTCCTACTTATTGAAATCGAATTGCATAAGTGGTGAGAAAGAAGAGAGATTTTAAGTTGAGCGTTTAATTTTTATTGAAAATTTCAGTTCGACTCAATTAACTAAATCGAATTGAAATAACATGAATTTAAAAAAAGAAATTTCCATTATCCAAACAAAAAATGGAATGGTTACAATAATAAATCTGGCACATAACATATTTTCTGCTTACTTTATGTGCTATATAGCATGTTGTAGTTTTTGTTTTCGGAAAAAATTTATACTCAGAAATATATATTTTTGATTCTATTCTTTAGACAAGTTTATGAGCATTCAAACGCGTTAGTTAACTTCACAAAATTTACACTTTCGAATAAAAAAAAAACATGGATTCATTTGATATGACTCAACTTTTTGCAATGTAAAATTCTTTTTTTTTTTCCCCTTCTCTTATTCTTCCTTCTGTAGCCATCGGTTGTAGATGAGAGCCAACGACCTCACCGGCCCCGAGGAGTCCTCTTGGCCTTTAGCGAGGAAGGCCTAGCAATGGCTAGGTGAAGCCACGGCAAGGGTTGGTAATGCTCTGGTGAGATTGTTAGACCTTGTATTTGATTGGTCATCGGTCATTACCAAGCCCGGCGACCAACTAAAGAAGAAATAAGAAGAAAAGAGAAAGAAAATGGCTTTATTGTAAAATTATTCTTGAGAACAGAAAAATAATTTTTTCTATTTCTTGATTCTATTTTAAATTCATTATTGGGAAGAAATTTATTTAAAAAAAATAGAAAAATTAGTTAATCTTACAAATGGATTTTTCGTTTTTTTTATTCTAAAAAACAAAAGAATAAAAATAACCAAAAATTGATTGATTCCCAAGCTTAACTTTCCCCAGTCGTTGTCAAGTGCTGGTGGAGAGAATAATTGGAAATTCGACGAGGGTCGCCGCCCGCCGGAAAAGAAATGTTAAAAAAAACAAAAAAGGCTCCCCGACCGGGAAGGGGAAAGCCCTGTTAACGTAAGACTCCGCCACGACAAAGCAAAGCAAAAGGCACCAATCAACTTTTGCCCCAAGAGTCAACACAATTCCCGATTATAATACATAAAATATAAAAAAAAAAAAGGGAGAAGAAAAGAAGAGAAAAGAAGTACTAGAAGCCTCTCGCAAGTGACGGCCTCGTGGACCAACCACTCCTGTCTGATTTTTCTTGCCACACCAAGATAAGAAAAGGGAGCCACGTTCGCCAAGTGTGGATTGGGGCGAGGGCGAGAGAGTCATAACAAAAAAAAAAAAATTCATATCATTGGGCTAAAATGGATTTTATCGAATGATATTTTTTAGGAAATATGCTTTCGAGACATTAATTTCATTTTTCGCCGTGTTGGATTGTGTTTTGTGATTTCTTTTTCAAAAAGCCCACCAACTAGTTAAGTGTGTAATTTTGAATTGAGGGCCTTGGCATCAATATTTTAATGGATGAGGACACTAGAAATAATAAAGTTTTGAACGGCACTCACTCTAATGCCACTTTAAAAAAAGATATAATCATTTAAGTGTTAACATCGATTTGAGTTACTAAAAATCCAATGTGATAATTTTTTGTTAATTTATAGCTCAAATGATATCTTTTACATGCTTGCCTTAGAGATAAAAGCCTAATTTGGGTATCGTGAGTTGAGCCCGTTTGCCATTTTTTCCCAAAATTGACAAAATTGGGGCTCAATTAGGGCATAGAAGCAAATTGAGCGCCCGAATCATGTTCTTCACGCTGAAACCCAAGACCAGAAGTCGTAAGCCTTAAGTTGTGAAGAAAATCAATTTGCTCCCAGCCCGTTGAGGACAATGTCAAGTCTCGTAATGGAACTCATCAACCCTCGCACGATTCTTTATTCTCTCGCTCCGCCAACTTGGGATGATTGTAAGGGGACGAGGAGTCCCTATCAATATGGCCGAATCGAACCTCGTTCGGCCTCACTACGATTGTATCGACCGACATGAAGGACGAATTCCACTCACGAACGGAGGTCCAGAACCGTGAGATTTGTTGGATTCTATGGTCGTATCATAACAACTCGAATGAGCGATGGAGCGAGGGAGATGTGAGGGATTTTCTCTAAATGCGGCATCGTTTGGTAATCGAATGCCGCCTCATCATCCGTGCCAACTTTTATACAAAAAAGCCACCAAAGATTAACATTTAATTTAAAAAATCACGTAACAGCTAGAATTTATCATCGAATATACTTAAATGCTTACTTTTTTTTTTTCTAAATTAGTATTTAAATGAATGATAAAATAACCTTTGACAGCCATTAATATACATACCTACGCCCATTTTAATCTTTTCACTTCAGGAACAACAAACCATCGCCCCCCATCAAAATCACGTTTCAACCCCAAAGAGAAATAATAGAAAATTAAAAAGAAAAAGAAAAGCAGCAGCTAGTAATTGCGCCGGACCCACTCGCACTCAAAAAATCTTTTCAGTGTGGAGAGACCCGTACCGTCGATGGCATGGCCCCCCCAAAAACAGGACAACTAGAAAATATCGGACATCATCGACTTCTCCGACTTCGAGTGTCAAATCGAACCGGCCAAAATGACACGAGCCCCCACGTTCGTTCGTCGATCGGGTGACACGTGTTGCGACCAAGCGCCGCGGCTTTCCGTCAACAGGCGAACCCAACAAAATATCTTCCCCCCGCCAAAAAAAAAAATCTCCCTCCCTCGAAAATGGAAAACGAAAGAGAACCAATCACCACATAAAAAAAAAAATAACAAAAAAAGACAAGATCCCACCAAGACAGAAAAAGCCCATTCATAAATTCACGACCATTTCCTTCCAACAATCAAACCCCGAAAGATTCCGACCGTCCGGCCCCCTACAAGAGCCCCACATCAATACCACCACCACCATCAAAAATCAGTTCTTGATCAGGGATTAAGGCGCTAATCAATGATTAAATGCTAACAGTTAGAGGTGGGTGTTTTGGGGAGGTGGAGGGGGGCTAAAGCTACATGACCAATTGGTGCGTTTGTGTTGGAGCTAACCTAACAGCGAGAGGTACTACTGCGCCTCGCCGAGCTCGCCTTGGGCGGGTTCGTGCGTGGCTTCTTGGAGGCTGTCGGATCGGGGATGAAGTCGAACCCGGCGCCGCCATCGCCCACCATCTCCTGGAACATCCTCTGGAGGTCCTCGAAGCTATTGTCTCCCTGCAAACAGAAAATATCCACCCCATGCTCTTAACTCACAACTGTGATCGTGTAAAAGACTTTTTGGATCGTCGGCTTTGAGATCATTGGGATGAGAAAAATGTGCGGTGCGATCGAATCATATTACGTAGCACAAATCACGCGCGAAGCCGATGCGAAAGATTAAAAGGGGGCACGAGCTGAGCGGAGCGATCGGCACCTACCTCGTCCTTGATGTTGTTCATCATGGAGATCATCTCTTGCATAAACTCGCAGAAGTCCTGGTTCATGTCAGAAAAGAGAAAATTCCAGCCCACCGGAGGAGCGATCGTGATGACATCCCAGAAAAAGAAAAACCCATCATTATTCACCAGAAATTCAAAGGAAAAATATGAATTTTTCAATTGATACTGCAAGGGGGGAAAAAAGCCAGTTACAACCTAGCGAAAAATGACCTAATCCAACCAATTCATTCCCTATGGAAATGCAATCATAATCCCTGCATTTGTCACGGATTCGTATCAATTCATAAAATTATTTGAATTAACAGTATTTTATAAATATATAATTATCTAGAATATATTAACTATTTCTTTTTAACCGATGACCTCTTCATGGTTGTTGGGTTGTCCTTACCGAGCACTACCTACCTAGCAAAGCATTGTACTTATGTACCTTTAACCCGAGGTACGACGTCATCCTGCGCAACTGTATCTAACAAAGCCATCGTTTTTCATGTCGCCGGAGGCAAACTCCAAAAGGAGAAGTAAAAAAAAAAAAAAGCGCGGGAAATTGATTGAAAAAAGAAAAAAGAAAAAGAAAAAGAAGTAGCTAAGACCGACCTCGTCCTCTTCCTCGAGCGGATCGTAAAGCCCAGCATCATACATCGACCTCTTGCTCTGGTCCGACAGTACTGGCAACACCCGCAAGCCACAAAAAAAAAAAAAAAACTTTTCACTATTTGTAAATGCAATGTAATCAAGTATCGAATTTGTAATATTCTCAATCTTGTTCTCCAGAATTGGCTAATGCAAGCAGAATGAAACGGGGAGTCTTACCAGAGTAAGCCTCCTGAATCTGCTGGAACCGCCGCTTCGCCTCGCCGGCGACCTGCGGGTTCCGCGTCCATTTGTCCGGGTGCCATTTCTTCACGAGACAGATCAAAAGCAGAAATTAGGCGCGGATTCGACCGGACAAGTAGTCCAAGCAATTCATGCATCTGATAAAACATCGGCTTCCGAACAAAGACCAGGACGGAATTTCATCAAACAACTAGTCCCTAAATAGATTGCCGGAGCAACACCCGACAGTCCCAGCTAAGTCCAAACCGAATCGAATCAAACCACAATTCCCCAAACGAAGAAACTCATCCAAGTGAGCGACATCCGACTAAACCGACGCCGCATCCGATTCCAGAATAAGCAACTCCGCCAAACCCACCAATTCATCGACAACTCGACCGCCAAAAGCCCCCCAAAAAAAAAAAAAAAAAACAGAGAGAGACAGAGAGGGTCCGAAGATCAAGAAAGTTACCATGGCGAGCTTGCGATAAGCCGATCGAATGTCAGAGACAGAGGCGTCCCTGCGAATCCCGAGCACGGCGTAGTAGCAAGATCCGGCGCCGGATCCTCCTCCCCTGTCCATCGCTCCCGCAGCCCCTCGGCAGCAATCAAGAAAACGCTTCGGAACAAATACGAAGACCGAGTCGAATCGCCGAGTTCGCTCGCTCGCTCGCCCGCCGCCCTCTTCTTCTCTCCTTCACGGAAGGGTCACAACATCGCTCGTCTCAGCCGCCGACGGAGAGAGAAGGGGAGGAAGACTGGCGAGCTTTATGCCCGCATCGGAGCTCCAAAAGAGGAGAGAGAAACCGGGGGTAAAGAGATAGAAAATATCTTCGCTGCGGCGTCTTCCCGAGTTGGAGATATAGAGATGGTATGGGGGAAGAGAAGGAGAAGAAAGTTCGAGACAACTCGGAGTTTCCGGGGTTAAAAGAATAGGGTACGTGTCTGAGATGGCGGAAGATATTTTCGGGCCGGTTTATGGAATTAGGGCTGGTGTTCAGGGGTATTTACGGGGAATTGCCATTGGCGCACGTGTCGGCAGGAGGGGGCCCCACCGGCCGCCCCAGCCCCACGCGCGCCTGGGTGGCACGTTGCGGGCTTCGATCCCGCGGGTTGCGTGTCAATTTCAGTTATTGCGGGTTTTGACTAACGAACAAAGAGGGGATAATGACGCAAAGTCCCCCGAGCCTCGATCGTAATGAGACTAGTGAAATTTTAATTTATGTAATATTATTCATAAATTTTAATTTAACAAATAATATTATTTCTAAATTTTTAATTTATTTTATATAATTTATAAACTTTTGATACATATTTAAATTAATTTTTAAATTTATTTTAAGGGATAATATTGAACATCTTCATATAATACAATGAATAAATTTTAGAGATTATATTAAATAAATTAAAAATCTAAACATATATTATATATTAAATTAAAATTTAATATTTTTATATTGTATAAGGAATAAATTTTAAGGCTTATATTAAATAAATTAAAAGTTAAAAGACAATATTACATATTGAGTTAAAGTTTATAAACCATATTGAATAAATTAAAAGTTTGTAAACCACATTACGCGTTAAGTCAAAGTTTAATAATCATTCATGTTATTTTCCCAATGAAAAAAAAGAAAAAGGAATGGTAATTTTAGTTAAATAAGAATGGAAATTATATAAATCCAACCAAGTTTTAGGTTCCGTTTGTTTTACAAAAAATGTGGTGGTTCTAGAAATAAGGGTGTAAACGGTTCGGTTCGGTTCGGTTTTTTCAAAAAATCGAACCGATAAGAAACCGTCCCGAACCGAACCGAAACCATCCCGAACCGAATATGAACCGAACCGAAAATGTTGTTCGGTTCGGGGCGGTTTTCGGTTTTCCTATTTTTACTTTGTTTATTGGAATTTAAGTAAAAAGAGATGATAAAAAAGAGATTATTCAATTTTTATTAAGAATTCTAATTCGGTTCGGTTAATCGAACCGAACCGAAAATATTAACGGTTATTTTTCGGTTAACCGAATCGAACCGAACCGAACCGAAAACATACGAAATTTCGGTTCGGTTCGGTTCGGTTTATATTTCTGCTTCGCCTTTTGGTTCGGTTTTTGACACCTCTATCTAGTAAATGTTTTCCAAGAAACCATTTCCCAAGAAGATGATAACATTTTATGATATTTGATTAAAACTTGAAAATGAAGTGGAAAATATTTTCCACTGTTTTTAAGGAAAAACTTTTCCTCTATGCACTCATTTTCAATAAATCTTTTATTATGTTATTTTTTAAAATTGATTTTTATTTTTTACTATTTTATTTTTTTTCTTTTCTTTCTCACGACGACGACTTGTGACTGACCACAAGCCAACAAGCCTCTTACTCGCTAAATACCAATGAGGTCAAGCCTCGCTTGAAGGCTAGTGAACTTTAGCCTCACTAGATCCACCAAGCCGATGATTGTTTGAGCCTTGCCTTAGCTAAGTTGATGATTGGTTGAAGAAGAATGAAAGAAAGAAAAAAAAAAAAATGAAAAAAAAAAAAATTATAATTTTTTAAAAATAATTAAGAATTTTATTTTTTTAAAAAAATAAAATGAAAAGGAAAATGTGTTTGGTGAAAAAAGGTTTTTTTTTTGGTTTAGAAGTGAAAGGAAGAGGATAAAAAAGCATAATTTTTTTCTTATTTAATTAAGATTTTTTTTTTGTTGATTGAAAATATTTTCCCAATCATTTAATTTTTTTGTGAAGCAAACGTTGGAGAATTTAAAAATATTTTTATAAAAGTTATTTTCCACGAAATGGACGAAATCTCACCGTTTGGTGATCTTTGAGTCTTGCTTTAAGAAACAATTTTTTTTCTCTCTCTTTCCTTTTCTTCTTCTTCATCTTCCTCCTCCCACCCTTTAGCGCCCCATCACCGTGGTCGCCAAGCCGGGGTGATCAAGGAAGATGAGGGGGAAGCATAGAAAAAAAGAAAAAAAAAAAAGAAAAAAAAAAAAAATAAATTTAATAATAATTTTTAAAAAGTAAAAATAGATTTTTTCAAAAATAAAAAAAATTAAAATCGATTTAAAAAAAAATAATTTTAAAAACAAATTAAGGAATTGGCAATCCATCAAGGAAGATGAAAACATATTTAATCAATTTTTAAAAATTAAGTAAAATATTTTTTTAAATAATTAAATAAAATCGATTTTTTTAAAATAAAAGAATAATAAAATTTTGGAAAAATAAAGGAAAATATTTTCCTTACCAAAAAATAAAAATATTTTCTACTTTATTTTCAAGTTTCACTCACATTTTTCCTAAAAATTACTTATTGAAAAATATTTTGGAAACACCACATAATCTGCAAAATAAACAGAATTTACTACTTTAGGTGTATAACAAGGGACAAAGTCAATTTTTCTATTCATAGTATTCATTAGATATAAAAGTAATATTTTTTAAAAATATATCACACCGCATATAATAAATAATAAAATCAATTTCATGTGAAATTATAAAATACTTACTTTATCATTCTTGTAGTTGTAATTTCATTATTTTTTAATATTTTACTAAGCAAACTTAATATCTATAACAAGGTCAATTATTTAATTTATTTTTCTCTTAATTTTTTTTAAAAAATGTTTTCTCATTCTTCAAAATTACTACTTATTAGTAATAGATTTTCCTTTAAGGTTCACTTTTTCTCCTTCATTTGGAAAAAAAGGGCTCCCTTCATTAAAATTTAATGCATTTAATGTATAAAAGCCACTTTAAGTATAACATATAATATACTATATTCGATGCATTTGGTAACTTCATTGAAATTTAAATATCAAAGTCATTCCGAATAACCTTTGAGTCTTTCTTAATTAATTTGATCATATATACATATAAATTATACGAACATTTCAAACATCAATGTATATGCATTATAAAAATCTGATTTTTGACATGTCAATGTTCATATAAAGTATTGGCCAAAATATAAAATGTTCATATGGAAACAAACTTATCGAAAAAATTGTAGAAGACTATCTTATTAGCACAAATCAACATGGATGAACTACTTCTATTACAAGCAGTCCCTTCAATATGCCCCAAAAGGTTACCCAAATCCCAAGTTCCAATTATAATTAGAGTTATCAAATGGATAAGTCAAGATAAAAATATTCCGATTTGAATTGACCTATTTATATGCAAGGCAAATTTAATGACCAATATTTGACCTGACTGGTACCCAAAATTCCCCAAATCTCACAAAATTGTCCAAGTCAATTAGGAAAAGATTCTGACAAAAAAAAAAATTTAGGAAAAGATCACCAAGAGAAAAGAGCAAGCTGCCACTGAACGGGAGTTCACTACACTACCAAGAAAGAGCATGCGATATAAGAAAAAAGTGGTCTTGATTCAGAAGCAGACCTGCACAAAACACCTTGATTGGACAGTGAACTCCACTTGCCCATTCTGTCTCGGGTAGACAGCTGCTTATTAAGCGGTTCAAGCCAAGAAAGAAACGCAAACTTAGGTGCATCAGGCTGAAACCAGATGACTCTGTGCCATTAAACTTCCTTCTTCCTGTTTCGAGTCAAAGTCCAATCATCAGCTCGAGTAAACGAGCCTGACGTGGAACCAGCAAACAAGACCCTATCAGGTGAGTTACTGGGACAAATGTGATCACAAACTGCAACTTGTATCTCGGCCGGATGTTCAGACCTTGTCAGTGGCAACAAATTTAGCATCTGATCTCGCGAGGTGAAATCATTTAGGATGCATATCCTCCAGAATGCCGTTAGCATGGCAGTTATCAAGCCAAAGCTAGGTGCTTCTACCATGGACCCTGCTTCAAGTAACTAGTTCCAAGCATAGTTACTCCCGCCAGTTCGATTAACTTCCCAAATAGATTGCCCTTTAAGGAAGAAACAGTCAGGCAAGGCCACTTAAATGGATCCTGCAGCAATATCTCCATAAGTTCTGCAAGATACAAGCAAGAATCCAAGGCCCTGGTTTCTTCTATCCTAAACCACCCCCCAAAGTTTGGGAGACATAACAATTTCTGAACCTCAAGCATTTTCGAATTTTTCCCTTCCAAAGGAAGACAATACAATCTTTTCTCATCATTTTGACAACGTTGTTTGGGAGCAAAACCATTTTACCCCAAAATTCACCAAGCTGTAGATTGCTTCCTTAGTGAGACGCAATTGTCCAGCCTGAGAGAGATGCATAACTGTCCAAGAACTCATTCGAAGAGTAATCTTTTATTCAAAGGCTTTCACTCTCCAGTACCTTAATCTTGCTAAAATCAGAGAAAGGCCAAGGTATTTAACTGGCAACTGGCCCTTTTGAAAGCCGGCTAGATACATCGGAGACTCTTGGGGTTTTAAGGCTAAGACCTGACATGTGCTTAAGTCTATGAAATAAGGCCAGAATATCATTTAAAGAATCCATATCCCCTTCAGAAAAGATCATAAAAATCGTCAGCAAAATTCAAGCGAGTAAGTTTCACCTTAGAGCACTGAGAATGGCATTTCGATTTGCCTTGACTTGCAGCATTATGGAACAGTTTTGGGAAAACCTCCCATCACCAGAACGAAAAGTTGCCATAAAGGATCACCCTGCCTTCGTCCTTTCTCACCCTTGATGAAGTCGTCAAGACCACCCTCCAATGTCAGAAGATACAGAGAACGCTCTGTAGCTTAACCCAAACAACAGTTTTCACCTTAGAGACCTACAAACTTAGGCTTCCATTTTCTCGGCAAAAGAGAATGGCGGGCAACGTTCTGGAAGAAGGAAAGTTCATATGTAACATTCCATTCTCAATCTCCTCGTCCCCACAACATATTCACCGTGGAGGAAATAAATCCAATAAACTCAATTTCTTTCCAACAACTTGCCCCACAACCGAACAATTCCACTTTTCAGAGCTGTTATCTACGGCAGATCTAGGAACTAAAACATGCTCGACACCATCAACAACATGGTAGGTTGTGTGTAACATCCTAGATTGCTGATATGCCTTCTTTAAGAGTTCGTATTCAGATCTTTCTTTCTGCCCAAGGTTACTATTTTGGTTCTCTTCGTATTTCTTCCTTTAGTACTCACTCTCACGATCAAATAAGCACTTTTCATTGACCAAATAGGAAACTTTACACGTCTTGCACGAGTTTCAAAGATATAGATTAACTGTTTCCATTTCGATTGTGGGCAGATGAAAGCAGAACTGCTGTATTTAGGAAAAGAAAATTCATCTCTTTTCTCACCCAGAAAATATCTTTTGGAGAGTAAAGTCTCAAAGCGGTCTGAGATCCGAGTCTGCAGGAACTAGGTGGAATGTTTCGTGGAGAATAGGGATCCACAATGGCGATAGAAGGACCTTTACCATATACTGTCAAGACTGTGGGCTTTGTGACTAATAGTTACAACATAATATTGCAAATCAATAACAGCAAAGCCTACAGAAGAAACTTCAGATCTTGCAAACTAAGTAAAATACTCGCAATCTGCTGAGTATATCAGAGCATTAAACTGATAAATCAAGGGATAATGAGTTGGTTAAGGACAAACAGAATGCCGAACAATTCTTGAAGAAGGAAACGAAAGGCTTACAATTCTTGAAGAAGAACCCTCGTATTGAGATACTTCATAAGACCAGCTTGCCTGATCTATACAAAGAAGACACGTTCTATTGGGAGCCCCATGTTGATGGTGCACAACTTTATTTAAAAAATGAAAAGTAATCAAGATAACACAATAGAGATAATTGCAGTGATTAGGCATTATTCTAAGTTGATGCATCTAGGGCAGCTTAACCTTAGATGCTCCAGAGAAATTTGGTGCTCCCCAAACAAGACATTCTCATCCACCCAAGACAATCACCGCGCAGCAAGTATCATGACTTTTCTACTTTCTAATTATTGATACTTTGCACACGATGATTGGCTTGGGTGGACGAAAGCTTATGCTCCTAGAGCACCCAAAATTCTCTTGGGAGATGGACTCTCCCTGTATACAGCTTAATAATGTGCCCAATTGAACATTGCTGTTCTCTTTGCCGCCACAACGCGCCGAATTGATCCCCACTTCACCACAGCACGGATCTTGCACCATGCTGCTCTGGGCTTTGAGATCCTAGAATTCCCAACTCTGAAACCTGTGCCAGATGGACAGATCCTGAAACCTGCCCTGCTGCTCGATCCAGTGATGAAAGTATGCTCCGGGGTCCCCATCAAATTGCCAGGGATTGGAGATGGCGCTTTGAAAAGCTCCTCAGGAGATGAATGGTTTGGTGCAAACGGTCCATGTGAGAAACCAGGATGATGATTGCTTTCACCAGCACTGAAATCGGACAAGAAGACCTGCCTTGCTATGCTTTTTGCTGCTCTCTGATCGATAATATTTGTGATAATATGATTCTGTGGATCCAGACAATCTAATGGTGCATTCTCTGTGACATTGTAGCAACGCAATGTTGAAGTCAATGAGTAAGTAAACTCAGGACTCGCTTCTGGTCTATCTAAATGCAGATGCAGTTCATTTTCAGCTACCATAAATGCAAAATGATGGATGTGTCAACAGAGAAATAGGAACAGTAAGCTATTAAAGATTAAGAAGGCCAAGAAGAAAAAGACAGTAGTGATATGACATCACAATACCTTGGTTTGGCATTGAGTGATCTAGTTGATGAACAAGCGGGCTCAGTCCAATTAACGACTCTGTAGGCAAGTCGGTCAGGGCACTCGGAGGAGTGATGCTGGGTAAGGCATCAAGTGGCACCCATTGATTCTTGTTATGGTAAGCTTGCCTTCTTAAATTCTGCACCAAATTCTGTTGACCGAACAGCGGATTCAATCAAATTCAAAATCAAACGAATAGTTATGAATTTTAAGCAAAGTGGTTGTGGTATGTATGGACAAGAACGATATATACAGGCCCTTCTGTAGCTCCAGATAGATTGATACTCTGCTGCTTGATATGAAAGTTTCAGGTTATGATTTATGTACCTTCTGAGAGTGGGTCAATTGGTCTAGTGACTGGTAAGTTTGGCCATCAAGTGTTGCTTGATCAACTTTCATTACTGAGTTGAACAGTATACTGGCCTGGTTTGAAGCTTGGAAGTAAGCGTACATCTTGTAATCGTCGACCACACAGGTCCTGGCATGTTTGACAATCATCTCCCATATTCGGTTAGCAACCCGATTGCCAAGTATCTGAAATAACATTGCATCACACAAGTAGTAGATTTGATGGTCAACAATGCTTAGAATAACATGTACAGAAAAGGGGAAATTGGCACGGCTAGAAGAGAAATGGTTGCTACATTTCTTAGAGAGGATGCATCGGCTTCGTAAAGCTGGAGGAAATCTTGAACAGTGTTGATTCCTCTCGAAATCATGCGCTTATGTAGAGCACCATCTTTTGCTACTTTCTCTAAACGCCACACTTCGTCGCTCAGTGATGGAGGGTGGTGCTTCTTGTTCACTACACATAACAGAGGAAACTTGTCAATGTAGTCTTTTTAAGTTCCAAAAATAGAATCAAGAATTAGCAGTTAAAAATCAAATGTTATCATAAAATGAAAGGCAACAAAACCAAGGCATTGCAAACTTACACACTCCTCGATGATCTTTAACAACAAAAGTTTCACTTCTCGCTTCCCTTATTCTTATTTCTGCAGAAACCTTTTGAACAGCTCGAGCTCCTAATCTGAATTTCCGACATCTCATCCAGCTTGAGTTGTCGGTGATGATTAAATTATGGAGAAAACCAATTCCTCCTTGCAACATCACAGTAAGCTCCCCAGTTACTAATGGCCTTTTCCCTTCCCTTTCATGGATGATATTGCCATTGAATTCCTTCTCGGTCCAATCCTCTTCCTCATCTGACCTGAAATCTCCATTGAGGATGACGATTTCTATCTTTATCGAAGATAGGGGGCCACTTGTAACCCTCTCATTGGTCCTACCATCAAATAATTCGATCCTGAGAGGAATACCCTCCTCGGCTTCTATCTGACTGTTAGTGAAGATGGTTGCTGGTAATTTGGTAACAAATTGCAGTCGGAGACTGCTTTCTTCAGAAGTCCCAACAGGATTAGATGGTGCTCTACGATATAGATTCGAAATACATAAATTCTCTGGTGCATAAGGGATGTTAAAGTATCGATATGATATCAGAAAACAACTTATCTTGAACTAGAAACCAGATTACTATGTCTAGTATGAAAAAACTAATACAAAACAAGATCAATATGGCTTCCTTTGATTTGCAATAAACCTTGGAGGTTGATGCAGGAATACAGGGACACTGACCTTAACAATGGATCACGAAAGCATGGGATTGCACGTTCCACTTCCTCCCTAACCTGCTTGATGGAGAATGCAACTCAGCTTCCAAGTGAAATTTTCTAATAATACCAACAGTTCGCCCTTTTAAGTGTCATGGTCGCAAACAGGTGATTTCGTTAGACTATATGCAGAGCAGATCTGATTTTCCTAGGATACCATGTTTTCAAATTTAAGGAACTTCTGGATAGCAGACCTATCAAAATAAATGAGGAAGAATCTGTTTGACCGTTTGACAAAAAAGATTCATTCACTTCATGGAAAAAAAAAGGTAAGGGACCAAAAAAATGCTTTTCTATTTTATTTTATTTGGAATTTAGTTATGAGAAGAGGATTCACTGATCTTTAATCCATTGGAAATGAACCCAACAAACAATTTACTACAGAAACAAATATCTGAAACATTCTTAATATAGAATAGAAGAGCAGATCAGGACTTCATGAAGAAACAAGAGACGGACAAAAGCCTCTAGATCTTTGGGATGAAAAATATTTGCCTGAGCCATATATTTTGGTGATCATGACAAGTGACCAAGATTAAAAAGCCCACTTTGCTGTCCAAACAGCCAAATCACCCCTAGAAAACAGCCTTCTCAATAGAAGTCCAAACTATATCCATGAAATGCTGACCGAACATCACTATGCCAGATATAATGAATCGTAACATCCTGTAGAAGAAACTGAAATTGCATACTAAGCATAACAGTAATTTGAAATCATCAATCAATTTGTGAAGAAACAGACTTGAGTTCTTCTCAGGCAACACAGCTAGTGAGTGATATGCATAGCATACCACTTTCCGAAAGAGAGGCTCGAGAAAAGATGTCAATTCATCCGGCGACAGCCCTCCGGTCACATTTCTCAGATAACTGCAAAGTAATCAAGAGCAGTATAATTCACAGTCACAAACACTAAAACTGGAATACAACGGTCCCCAGTGAAGTAACTCTACTTAATGTTAGGGCTTCTTGTTGATCTTCCAGAACCACCCTCCTTATCCTCCTCCTGTAGTTGCCTCTTCAACATCACCAGAGAATCAAAAACACTCAAAGATTCACGTCAAAAACTTGTAAAACTTGCAGTGCACATGAACACAGCAATCAGTACTCCTAAACCAGCAGAAATATATAGGACTCAGGATTGGGCCCACCACAGAAACAGAAGGTACAGAGAAACTTCAAGTTTAATACCATTAACAACGACATGACATTCAGTAAAATCTAAAAATGGATTTTTTTTGGGTTCCAAAAAGCAAAAAGCACCGACCCAAGACAGGTCAAATTTTCAACGGCATTTTAGCGTGTACAAAGATCGAATTTCGGACACTTACCAAGCGCCAAGAACTCGGCCTTTGGACTCATCGACTGAATTCAGGACGGACACCCAAGAATTGCCCGAAAATTATCCCACAAAAACCAAGATTAAACGACTAACGACAGCTACATCAATGGCACAATCTAGGAAATTCCCAGACAAAAAAAAGGTCCTTTTTAAATGTCTTTTCGATGTGGGGCTCGAGAGAGAGCGAAAATTTACAGACACACGGCGGCACCGACGCGTGCCGGGCGTACCGGGGCAGACGAGGAACGCGAGGATCGAGAAATCTTTCAGAAGTTACAGGCGAAGCTCCCGGGCAACCGCGTCCCGTGGAGCGGCGTTGCACTGCAGAGGAATGGACGATCAAGATTCGAACTTTGGCTCTTGCCCATTTTCGTGGGTCGAACATTCTGTTCACGAAGTCGCCGGGTTAGGTTGTCTTGGGTGGTAAGCGAACGCGGGGCATTAAGTACATTTTCCCTGCTCTGTCGGGACAGGGCTTCCACGGAGCAGGGTTTGTCGCTGTCCGCACCTGAAAACATGGTCGTGCTTGAGTCGGGATTTCACTATCCATGCTTAGATCAGATGTATGATCCCCGATGAAAGATTGTGACAGCATAATTTGGACATATCCCAGAAGAAATCCGTTTGGTCGTCAGGGCACGTTTTGAAAGTAGGACAGGATGAAAAAACATCCCTTAGATTTTAATGGGGACATATTGAATCTTATCAAATGGTTGGCACACTTTTGGGTAGGAGCGAAAAATAAAATAATTGATTAGATTGGAAATTGAAATCATGATTGAAATGCATTCGATCCCATTTATGGTACTGGTCCTGTTTGTTTGGTGAAACCATATGGTTGAAAGGCATTGGGGGCAACAAAGAAAATAGGGAAGGAGAATATGAGGAATGACATTGATGCTTCTTGCTCTCACGCGTTTTCAACTCGACTTTTAAAAATGTCTTCGTCAATGGACACCTATAGAGAAAAAAACCATTTCCACGTAGACAATGTTGGGATGAAACACAGGGAAAATTATCAAAATAAAGTTCTAAATTTACTATAGATGTTAATTTAGTTTTAAATTTTTAAATTTTATCAATTTAAATTTTTTGAAGATTTGTTAATTTAATCATTCTATCCAATTTTGATAAGAAATCATTAATGTGAATGCTGACTGTTTTACATAATACAATCAGCATTAACATGGATAATTTATATATTTTTTAATACATTTTGGATTTCTTTTCTTTTCTTTCTATTCCTTTATTTAAAATAATTTTTTTAAATTACCAAAATTGTTGGCATCAACACTAGTCATGCCATTTAGGACGGTTGACATCCATAATTAATTGTTGGTCAAAATTGGCTAGAAGGATTAAATTGACAGATTATCAAAAGATTTAGGACTAAATTAACTAAATTGAAAAATTAGGCTTGAATTGGTTTTTTTTTTTTTTTTTTTGCCTATTATCCCTAATATGTCCGATGATGATGTAGTGGGGAAATATTTTCTAATTGCGGTGTGTGCACATGGTAGCATTTGGCCCCCATGATGTCTACCATATACAGTCGTGCGTGCGCGCACACGTTTCCGAACAAAATCTACTTTCACTGTTTGGTCATGGGACAACCTAGCAACATCCCAAATTCTGCGCTACTTCCCTGTTCGAATGATTGGCCAAGATGATTTTCAGGGAAAAATCGAGGGATGTGGAAGCACATTCTGGGAAAATCTTCTTCGGCTTATCATTTACATGTTACCTCAGTCTGCACAAAAATTTCAACCCCTTTGACTTTCGTGTTCTTTTCGGACCGCGGGTTGATTTTGACCGGAAGGCATGGACCTGATCTGCTTCGGTTTGGAGATGAGAAAATGCGAAATCTCAATTGAAATGCGACACGGTTTCGATGTTACCGCCTCTAAAGTAGGTTGACCTAGAATTCGATTAATCTCGATCTTTGTTTTATTGAAAAAAAAAATGCGGTCATTAGCTCATATAAAAGCGCGGGTTCATAGATAGAACCTAATGACCCATTAGTCAACTTGAATATACTAGAAAAACATAGAAATCTAACTGACTTTGGACTACTTTATTTTCATGGATGTTGCCTTCTATATGTGAAGGGACTGTTCAAGTAATATGTGTATATGTATATATATCTATACATGTCCTCTATGTTTTTGCATGATAAAATGCCCAAGAATTGCGACATTCTAAATTTCACCCACTTGTTTAGCAATATCCAAGTAAAGATTAAGGTTGGTAATAGTTGAGATGAAAATCAAAATGTCTCGGCTTACCTTTACCAAAAAAAAAAATCAAAATGTCTCGAGATGCCTTTGGAACCTCATATGATGTACTTGGATTCAACGAAATGGGAAATTCCATAAGACAATTATAGAATATAGTTTCGACTATGTTCTTGAGTTAAATGGGAATATTATGGCCAATTGAGATAATATGGTAATTATACCCTAAAGTACGCTTTATGTGAAATCAAGTGTGATAAAGTTAAGGTGAAATAGACCTCCATTAAGCCCTGATTACCCTATCGTCGGCTACCCTAATACCGAACCCCAAAAATCCCAATTTTACCCTTATTTCTCTTTAATGCAAGTCATCATGGGTAAATAGTCCTAAGAACATTCATCTTTCATGCACAAGGTGTGCTTAGCAAGCCCCCCTTCACCCCTCTTATGCCCCTTCGACCCTCTCTCTCTTCCTCATTTTTCTCATTTGCTCACCTTCCTCAAGAAGAAAACACTCTCAACCTTTCCTCTCTCTCTCGGCCGAGCACTACCGGAGCCACTTCCCCTCCATTTCCTCCTCTATCTTGCTGTTTTTTTTTTTTCCCAAAATCTCACCACAAGAGTAGCTTAACCTCAAGGCAAGGAGATGAGAATTATTCCTAAGTCATTCAATCTCTCTTTCTCTTGGTTTTGCCACTTGTATGTGCGGTTATGCGTCCTGTTTGGTTTGGACGTGCAAACGACATTAGAAGAGGCGTGAAATGAGGCTACAAACCTTGCATGATGTGGTTCTAGCCGGTCATAGCTTTGCCTGGCGCTTTTGTTGATCTAGACGGCTTTGCATGCAGTTTGTAGACCAAGATATCTCTTTGCATGTGTGGTCGGCGCTGCATGGGTGCTGGAATGTGCTGTTTAAGTCTCTGGTATGCTGTGATGTTGAGTGGAAGTGGCTGGTTATGAGAAAGGGGTTAATTCCCTTGAGTTTGTTGAAACCCAGAAATTTGAGTAAGTGGTACCCCTTTCCCGATTTTACTGGCACTTTTGTGGGTCGAATTTCAAGATACTCTCTCTTCAAAGTTGATCCATACATACTGAAGTATCACATACATTCTCAGATTTTTCTGAACTCATCTTAGTAGTTTGGCTATCCACTATTGATTCGGGTTTGTGGAGCCCAGTTTTACTGCATGCATGACCTTTTTAGCTTCTCGATTTTCTACCGATTTTTACAGCTCAATTCTGAACAGCCCTTATTCATGAAAGTTGTTTAAAACTTCCTTCTTTATAACATATCAAAATCTCAGAATTGTTGAAGCCAAAATAAGATCTATGGAAGTTAATTCTGATGAGCCATTTAATCTGCTTCCAGTACTCTGTTTTGCCCAGTTTTCAAGTTACTGAATGACCCAGTTTTCAAGTTACTCAGGGAAAATAATTCTTGATGTCTTTTCTAAAAATATCCGAATTTTGGAATTTTTGGAGGTCAAAAACTAGTTTAATCCAGGCGATCTCCAGAACCGTGCAAAACCAGTCTGTTTTGACTGATTTTTAAAATGGAGTTATTTCATTGGGAAAACATGGAAATTTTGTAATGATGTCTTCTGGAGATGAAAACTGCACACCTTAAGCTTTCCAACGAGCCATAAAGGTCAGGGATATGATCTCAAATGATGAAGAATTCGAATTTTTAAGAAATTGGCAAATTCTGTCTTTTGGGCAATTAGTTGCATTCTCAAGTTAATGCTGTAGCTTAATCATTCCCATGCACGAATTTATGATATGTGATTGCTGTAACATTGTGCATGCTGAATAAGATGTGAATGAGTATGAGGTCACAGTTGCCAACTCATGGCAATATGTGAATTGAGGCTTGTGTGGCAAATTTTCCCCGATGACCTGGAATAGATATTGGAAGGGATTTTTAGGATGCTATGTGTTTCTTAGATGCTCTGAAGTGGGATGCCTAGCGGGTAATAGGGTTCCTTAGAAGTCTGACTAAGTGATGAGCCAGAAGTGATCCACATAGTATTGACTTACCATTGGCTAAACCCGTGAGACGGGTGGATTATGTGAAGTGGCATGGTTGCCAATAAATGTGTGCCACGTGTGTTTTGCATTTGACATTGTGCATGACATTAAATCGTATAATTTTACTTGAAAATTATCGTTGATAATGTTGCATTAGTATCATCACTTTGGGCAAATATAGGAACTTGAGAGTACGTTAGATTGGTTGACTTATGAATTAGTCTTATCTTTTGCTTAGCATTAAGTCACTCCTGTTGAATTACTATTTTTCAGATAATTAGATATAGATGTGCCTTCGGTAGCTTGCTATGGTCAGCCCTATAAATTTGAGGGCTACTTAGAAGAGTTTACCTTTATGTGGTTGCAATGTGTATTTGTACGTCAGAGTTCTACTATATGGATAGACATAGGCTATACACATAAGATCTTGATGTGCTTCGTGGCTTGGTTTATCCGAGTGGGCGATGAGCTAAGAGGACCTCTATGTATTTGGCATGATAGCGACGGCTCTAATGATAGCAGCAGCGGATCGGAGGAACACAGTGATCCAGAAGAGGAGGAGTAGGGTAGCTATGGTCGGTAATGATTGAGGCATGGGTGAGTAGGGCAGTGGGTTTCCATTAATTGTGATCCGTGACAGTCACTTTTTGTAGGTTAGTGGGTTTCCAATTGATTGTGATCCGCGATAGTCACGTTTTGGTTGTTGGTTGCAAAGACGGACATTAGTGGCCATAGGCGGTGTAGATAGCTACTGCTGACTGATTGTAGGGGAGCGTCTCTTTTTGGTGTACTCTAGCTATTAGTTTAAATATGGTATTTTGATCTATCACCCATGTTATTAAATAATGAAATGGAAGCCGCTCTGATTAGCCTTATCTAAGTCTCGTTTAGCATTCATGTTATAAATGCTAACATGTTAAAAGGCTTCGAACTCGTGTCAAAGAAGAGGGTCACGCGCCCGGGTGTGACAAGAATGGACTGAAGCAAAGGGACAAAATGACTCGAGTGAAAGGAGGGGGAAGGAATTGCCTAAATAAACAGTACCATTAATATTAACAAGAAAAAAGGTTTTATCCTTAATTTGTTGTTGTTTCTACAAAACATAAGATGAATAGGAAACTCATACAGCTATGCGTCTTTCCGTGACAAGGCTAAGATGTAAGGCTAAGATGTTGATATTGGGGCTAAGATGTAAGGCTAAGATGTTAATATTGGGGCATTGCGAAATATCATATTATGTTGAAAAGTCTGATTTCGAATTTGAAGTCTAATTTCTTTAGTACCACAAGAGACCTTTTGCTTGTCCAAATAAGACCCGCAATCAGAGAGAAGAATTCAACAAATACTAAAGTAAGTGCGTGGGGCCACGGTCCTTGGTTGATTTTCCTTCTTGAAGATCACAACGTGAACCCACCATAAGAATGGGACAGCACCTCAACATTTTAGGGATCTCAATTCTTTATCTTCATGTTTAAATATGCTCCAACACTTATGTTATATATGTTGTACTCGCGGACAAATCCATAAATTGATAATTCTATCATATCTCTTAAACTATATTAAATTCTAAATTGTTTCTATTCTATGACTACCTTCCTAAAGAAAAATCAACCATTGAGATATCTCTATCCTTTCGCGTACACAATTTCTCTAGAATAGTTTCATCAATAATTCCTTTCCATATTAATTATTTTAATACTTCATAACAAAATACTTTGCTAATCTTACCATTATCAACTTTTTGCACACATGCAACGCCTGTGCACGTATATTAGTACATATATGACCACATGGCATTCCGATGTTATTTTGGAACATATCGGTGAGCAAAAATTCATGTCTAACTAGTGTATTTTATTGAATACAATGAGTTACCAAGTAAAGCCTCCGTACAACTAGATAGGATGTGTTGCAATGTATGAGAAGAAGATAAGTTATGATAATGGACTAGGGGTAATTGGTTTTTGGTTCGGTTCGGTTCGATCTTGCCCTGAAACCAAGAATTGGACCAATTCCTAGTTTTGATCTAGCCAATCGTTCCAGTGGAATTGGTCAAGTTCCAAGGAGAGGAGAGAATACCTCGAACTCCATGAGAGGTGAAAGAGACTTAGAGAAAGAGAAATACCAAAAGAGGAGAGTAGGCATGAGTGTCAAGGGGCGAAAGGGAAAACCGAAAGACGAGGAGGTGTGCATAAGATATTTAATAAAAATAAACAAACAAAAAAATCAGTTTGGGCAATTTAGTTCCCTCCTTGAAACTAGGAATTAGGGCTGCCTGACACGGTTTCACTATTAGGAATCAGAAATCGGACCGATACTCTTGGGAATCGGACCCCAATCAGCTGGTTTGATCTTGTCTGGATGATTCTTAGTTCGATTGGTCCATCTTACTCACCCTTACAATGAACTCATAAGAAAAAGAGAAGCACAACCATCTCTGAAATAGAGTTGCATTAAATGACAACTACGCCCTGACGATGATGGTGGAGAGCGACTTACAAGACAGAGTTGCTCTTAGAGATAAACAGAGCAGATCTAAGACTGCAACAAGCAGAGGATGATGATGCTACCCTTGAAAAAAACAGTTGTGGCTGCTCTTGAGGATGAAGATCGGTAGGCGGAAAACAAAGACTTGGAATAACGAAGGAAGGGTGGTGGTCTAAAGTGCCTTCGTTTTGCAGGAAGTGAGTGATTTGGTAAACATTTTTTTGAAGAATAATTATTTGCATCACTTACAAAAATTAAAGAATGGAAACTTTTTCATTGTCCACAAAAAATAATTAGGCATAGATTGTTATCGATAATGAGAACATTTTCCATTGACTAATTTTTTCTAAATGATATAAGCCATATTTTTTTTTTTTGAAAATGTTTTGCAAATTACTCATTTTCTACAAAATGGACACACTTTGGTGTTAGGGTAGAAAAGTTGATGGCAGAGATTGAGGGCTTTTTTTTTTTTTAAATTGACAGCAAGAAGAATAATAAAGCTAGGGTTTTGATTTATGTCGCACTCTCTGGTTGTTCTGATATTATATGCAGATGTTCTAGGATCTTCAAAAGAGTGGAAGACAGAAAAAGGGGTGTCAACGGGTCGGGTAGGGTCGGGTCTTGATGTTACCCGACCCGACCCAAACAATAAGGGTCATGTCATTTGACCCGATCCGACCTGACCCGAAATGCATAAAATATGAAACCAAAAAAATGGGTCGGGTCAAGTTTCGGGTTTTTTTATTAAAAAATATTATAAAGGGAATTTGAAATACTCTTACGTGACGTTGCGAGACCTCGTCCAACCTGTCCGTGAACCGTGATTGTTCTGATATTATATGCAGATGTTCTAGGATCTTCAAAAGAGTGGAAGACAGAAAAAGGGGTGTCAACGGGTCGGGTAGGGTCGGGTCTTGATGTTACCCGACCCGACCCAAACAATAAGGGTCATGTCATTTGACCCGATCCGACCTGACCCGAAATGCATAAAATATGAAACCAAAAAAAATGGGTCGGGTCAAGTTTCGGGTTTTTTTATTAAAAAATATTATAAAGGGAATTTGAAATACTCTTACGTGACGTTGCAAGGCCTCGTCCAACCTGTCCGTGAACCGTGATGCCGCGAGGCCTCGTTCAACTTGTCCGTGAACTGTGATGTCGCGAGGCCTCGTCCGACCCGTCCGTGAACTGTGACGTCGCGATATCTCGTCCAACCCGTTCGTGAACCATGACGCCGCGAGGTCTCGTCCAATCCGTTCGTGAACTGTGACGCCGCGAGGCCTCATTCAACCCGTCCGTGAACCGTGACGCCGCGATATCTCGTCCAATCCGTCTGTGAACCGTGACGCCACGAGGTCTCGTTCAACCCATTCGTGAATTGTGACGCCGCGAGGCCTCGTCCAACCCGTCCTAGAACCGTGACGCCACAAGGCCTCGTCCAGATGCCGCGAGGTCTCGTCCAACCCGTCCTTGAACCGTGACGCCGCGAAGCCTCGTCCAATCCGTCCGTGAACATCTCCGTAGACAGATAATTTTTTAATAAAAAATTATGACAAAGGGAATTCGAAATGTTCTTTCGTGACGTCGCGATGTCTCGTCCAACCTGTCCGTGAACGTCTCCGCAGACAGATAATTTTTTAATAAAAAATATGACAAAGGGAATTCGAAATGCTTTTACGTGATGCCGTAAGCTCTCGTCCGACTTGTTCGTAAACATCTCCGCAAACAGATAATACTCCCTCCTCTAAAGTTTTGCGTTGGCTCCGAAAAAGAAGCAAATCATATGAAAAATGGGGAGAGAGAGAGGGGGAGAGGGAGAGAGATTGATGGGGCTGACCTGAGGGGCGATGACGACGAACCCGTGAGATGAGACGTGCTGGATGAGTTGCGAATATAAGGAGTTGTAGAGGAGATAGCATGGGTGGGTGTATTTGGGTTGAAGCCTTTAATGTGTTTGGGTCGGAATATTATTCCGACCCTAACTTGACTCAAAACATGTATTCCATTTGTGTTTATAATTGTTACCCAAACAATATTAAGACCCGAAACATGTATCATACTTATTTCGTGTTCGGATCTTGTTCGGGTCGTGTTCGGGTTGGGTTGGATGGGTTTTTTTGACACCCCTAGAGAAAATACTAAAAAACGTCTTTACGTTGTTTACTCAATAACATGATAAAAGAGTACATTGATTATTCTACATGTAAAGTATGAAAACACTTGCAAAATTCTAGTGTCTTATTGATGACCACCGACACAATAAGTAGATAAAAGAAGAGTACAAGCAAAATTCTAATGTCTTATTTATGACCACCTACACGATAACATGATAAAAGAGGATATTGAACACATCAATAGAAAGTATGCTCCGGTGTCCCCATCAAATTACCAGGGATAGGAGATGGCACCTTGTAAAGGTCCTCAGGAGATGAATGAAATTTCAGGGCAAACGGTCCTTGTGAGTAACCAGGATGATGACAGCTTTCGCAGACACTAAAACTGGACGAAACACCCTGCCTTGCCAAGCTGTTTGCCACGGTCGGATCCGAGATTTTCGGAATACAACTCTCTGGCCTCAGACAATCTAATTTTCTGTTCTCTGTGACATTGTAGCAGTGCAATGTTGAAGCCGGGGAGTAATTACATTCAGGAGTCACTTCGGGTCTATCTGAATAATGACACGGTTCGGTTTCAGCTACCATGGATGTGCAAAATGATGATGGATGTGCCAATAAAGAAATAGAAACACTTTTCTATGAAAGGTTAAGAAGGCCAAAAAGAAAAAAGATAGAAGTGAAATAACATCACAATACCTTGGTTTGGCAATGTGTAATCTGGATGATGAAGAGGCGGGCTTAGGCCGACTAACGACTCCATAGGCAAGTTGGTCAGGGCTCTTGAAGGAGTGATGCTGGGTAGGGAATCAAGCGGCACCCATTGATTCTTGCTATGATAAGCTTGCTTTCTTAAGTTCTGCACCAGAATCTGTTGACGGAGCAGCAGATTTGATCAAATCCAAAATCAATTGACTACTTATGAATTTTCAGGAAAGTGGTTGAGATATATATTCTGCCGGGTAAAGGAACTAGTCCAATAAATACAGGCCCTTCTATAGTTCCGGATAGACTGACACTCAGGTATTCGATAGTAAAGTTTGGGGTTGATTTATGTACCTTCTGAGTGTGGGTCAGTTCGTCTAGCGACTGGTAAGTTTGGCCGTTAAGTGTTGCTTGAGTAACTTTCATTACCGAATTGAACAGTATGCTGGCCTTGTTCGAATCTTCAGTAAGCGTACATCTTGTTATCATCGACGACACAGGTGCTGGCATGTCTGACAATTGTCTCCCATGTCCGGTTGGTGATCCTAGGGCCAAGTATCTGAGATGACATCTTGGTAGTTAATAATGCTTAAAAAACATGTAAAGAACAAGAAAAATTAGCATGGCTCCAAGAGAAATGGAGATTACGTTTCTTAGAGAGGACGCATCGACTTCATGCAACTGGAGGAAATCTTGAACGGTGCTGATTCTTCTAGAACTCATGCGCTTATGCAGAGGCCCATCTTTGGCTATTTTCTGCAAACGCCATACTTCATCACTCAGAGATGGAGGGAGGTGCTTCTTGTTCACTGCGCTTAACAGAAACTTGTCAATCTTTTAAAGGTCCACAAATAGAATCAGGAATTAATGGTCAAAAGTCAAAATGATATTGTCAAACTGAAAGACATCGAAACCAAGGCACTGCAAACTTACACTCTCCTCGATATTCTTTAACAATGAAATTTTCACTTCTCCCTTCCCTTATTCTTATTTCTGTAGAAACCTTTTGAACAGCTCGAGCTCCTAACCTGAATTTCCGACTTCTCATCCAACTCGAGTTGTCGGTGATGACTAAATTACGGAGGCAACCAATTCCTCCTTGCAAGATCACAGTCAGCTCCCCGGTTATCAATGGCCTTTTCCCTTCCCTTTCGCAAACGATATTGCAATTGAATTCCTTCTCAGTCCAATCCTCTTCCCCGTCTGACCCAAAATCGCCATCAAGGACGACAATTTTGAGCTTCATGGAAGACAGAGGGCCACTTGTAACCCTCTCATGGGTCCTTCCATCTACTATTTCAATCCTCAGAGGACTACCATCCTCAGATTTTATCTGACTGTTAGTGAAGATGGTTGCCGGTAATTTGGTAACAAACTGCAGTCGCAAACTGCTTTCTTCAGACGTTCCAACAGGATTTGACGGCGCCCTGCGATATAGACTAGAAGTACATAAGTTCGCCTGTGCATAGGGGATGTTGAAGTGTCAATACGATGTTGTAAAACAACGTATCTTGTACTTGAGACCAAAATACTGTGTCTAGTATGAAAATACTAATACGAAACAAGATCATGTGGCCTCTTTTGATTGGGAACCAACGTTGGAGGTTGATGCAGAAATACAAGGAACACTGACCTCAACGATGGATCATGAAAGCTCGAGATCACGCGTTCCACTTCCTCACTAACCTGCTTGATGCAGAATGTAAATCAGATTCAAAGTGAAATTTTTTAACAATACTATTGTTCCATCCTGTTACG
This sequence comes from Corymbia maculata, assembly GCA_014182735.1. NCBI lineage: Eukaryota > Viridiplantae > Streptophyta > Magnoliopsida > Myrtales > Myrtaceae > Corymbia > Corymbia maculata. The sequence goes on along the minus strand of CM024683.1, from coordinate 22,330,300 downwards.
CATCACGACCTAAAAAGGTTATTTCATTAGACTAGATGCAAAGTAAATCTTACGTTCCTAGTGTGCCATATTTACAAACACAAGGAACTTCTGCATAGCGTACCAATCATAATAAATAATTAGAAAAAGGAGGTATTCATTTGAACATTCGATAAAAGGATTCATTCCTTCCATAGGTGAGGAGCAACAGATATTTCCTTCTTATTTGGAATTTAGTAATGAGAACAGGATTCGCAGATCTTTAATCCAAGAAAATGAGCCCAACAAGCAAATCACTTCAGAAACAAATAAATATAAAAAAAGTGGAGCATATCAGGACTTCATGAAGTGTCTTTCATGAGGAAACAAGACATGGACAGAAGCCTCTACATCTTTGTGATAAAATATACTTTTGCCTGGGCCATATATTTTGATGATTATTAAAATGTTCACTTTGCCGACCAAACATCTGAAGCACCATTAGAAAACAATAATCTCATTAGAAATCCGAACTACATCCACAGCATGCTGACCGAACATCACTAAGCCAGGTGATATGAATCGTAATATCCCATTGGAAAAACCGAAGAGTCACATACTAAGCATATCAGCCATATAAAATTATTAATCAAATTGTGAAGAACTAGACTTGAGTTTTTCACAAGCAACACAGCTAGAGACTGACGCATAGCATACCACTTTCCGAAAGAGAGGCTCGACAAAAGAAGCAAATTCACCCGGCGACAGTCCCCCGTTCACATTTCTCCAATTACTGCAAAGTAAGCAAGAATCTGAATCAGGTCTGTTATCGTTATGGACACTCACGCACGCTGAAATTGGAATACAATGGTCCCTGGTAAAGTAATTCTACTTAATGTAAGGCGTTCTTTTTGATCCTAGAGCCGAAGATCCGGAACCACCCTCCTGAAGTTGCCTTTTCGCCATCTCCTGAGAATAAAGAACACCTAAAATTTATGGCCAAAGTCTCCAAAACTCGCAGTAATTATAAATACAGCAACCGGCACTGCTAAACCAGCAGAGAATAACATGGGTGGTCAAGGTGGGCTCCCCCGAGAAATGGAGGGTTCGAAAGAGCTTTGACTTCGTTACCACGAACAACCAACATGACATCGACTTGACTAGTAAATGGTTCTATTTAGCTTCGAAAAAGAGACATAAACAAAAAGCAATAGTTCAGGCTTTCAAACTACATTTTTGCACGAGCCAACTTGGCAATGGCACGACTGCCGTCCCAATACCCTGGTCATGCTGACGTGGCCTTGCATTCTGACAATTCCAAGAGCCATCGACTTGCTTTTGGACCCAAGAAAATATTGGGCGAAAATTACCCAGGAAAATTCAGGATTGACTAATGCTCCAAATTTTTTTGCTTTTCCGTTCTTTTATTCCTCAAAATAGAAAAAAATAGAAATATGTTAGATAACATCCGTTAGTATTTCTATTCTCTATAATAGAAAGTTGTTATTGAAAATAGATTTTGAATATAAACAAGAAGTAGAAAAAAAGCTTCTTGTTCTTGGGAACAATTTTTGGAAAGTTAGTGTGCGTTTGGTAATATTTCTATTCCTGAAAATAATTTCTTTTGAGAAATAGGTTTTTTTTTTATTTTTACTTTTTGGAATAATTTTTGAATAAAGTAAGGCATTTGGTAACTATCAAAATTTTTTTGTTCTCAAAATAGAAAAAGAATAGAAATGCGTTTGGTACCGACAATTTTTTTTTAAGTTCTTTTTTCCTCGATGATGGTGGCGGGTGGCGACCAGCGACGACTGGCGACCGATGGCCGCTTGGCCGTGGTCGATCACTGGTCACCAGGAGGGTCGGCGGCAATCGGTGGTTGGCCGACGGTGGGCGAGGGTGGCCGGCGGTGACGTGTAGGTGGTGAGTAGTAATTGTTCCTAGGAATAATAAGCTACTTTTTTCTATTCTAAATCTATGCCCTTGAACAACTTTCTATTCTAGGGAATAGAAACATTAGTGGACGTTATCAAACGGATTTATGTTCTTTTTTATTTATTTTAGGAAACATAAGAACAAAATAATAGAAAAAATTGGAAGAATACCAAACAAGCCCTTATTTCCTAGGTTGTTGCTACTCATGATTGTTGCCGCAACTGCAGCTAGTTGCGAACGGTCGCCGATTGCTTGTTTGCCGATTGGTCGCTCATCTGTTGACTATTGCTTGCTTGCGTATTGGTCTTCACCACCATCGGAAACAAGAGAATAATTTTTTTTTAGTTGGTACCAAATGCAAATCCAAGCATACAAAATTTGTGTAGTTATCAAACGCGTTGTTTTACTCAGGAATTGTTCTAGAGAGAAAAGAACTGTTTCTAAAAAAAAGTTATTTTAAGGAATAGAAATGTTACAAAATGTACCCCTATAGTGACACATGTCAAATTGACATATACTTGTGGAGACGATAGATAATATTATAACGTTTGGGTTTCTTGATTTGGTCAAATGAAGTGGCTAATACAATTCAACCAAAGAGAAGGTGGCTTACTGAAAAAAATGACCACTTTAAGAGACATGTTAAGAGATAATAAAAGAAGAAGAAAAAGAGACTGACCGCAAACACATAGAACAAGAAGAAGAGGAGAAAAGAAAAGAAAAAAAGAGAGAGAAAGGAGCAGTGACCGATAGACGGGTAATTGGCAGCCGGTAGATGGGCGATCGGCGATTGGCATCGGCGGACAGGCGACCAATGACTAGTTATCGCCATGGGACCGCTGGTTATCGCTGCGGTGGCTCCGCTGGTTAGGCTCCTGTGACCCTTGCGCTTTAAGGGGAGGAGTTCGAAACTTGGGGGAGGCACTTGGTGACTTACCCCCGCTGGTGGGAGTGTGGTGGCTAGCTCCCATTGGCCCCCGGGGTTTACCACCCGGCTGCCCGGCCGTGCGGGGTTCCCTGGTCACCAAAAAAAAAAAAAAAAAAAAAAAAAAAAAAAAAAAAAGGAGCAAAGACCATAGACGGGTAATTGGCAGCCGACAGATGGGCGATCAGCGATTGGCAATTGGCGGACAGGCGACCAATGACTAGTTATCGCCATGGGAAAACAAAAGAATAATTTTTTTTTCGATCGGTATCAAATGCATTCTTATTCATTTTCTATTCCAAGAATAAAAAAATTATGCAGTTACTAAGGGCTCAAATGATAAAATTTCTAGAACAGAAATATATTTTTCTATTTCTATTTTTGAATTAGTTTATAAGCAAAAAAACATATTTGATAATGACATAAAAGTTCCATTTTTGAAATAGAAATTTGTTTAATAATGACACAAAACTTTTTCCTCTTAAGCGGTGGTGGCGAGAGAAGGAGGCAATGGCGGGGGTAGAGGGCAATGGCGGTGGTGGGCAATTGGTAGTGGGGGAGAGGGTAGTGGTGGCGGCTAGCGATGGTGGCGGTGGCGGGGGCAGCCAGCTAGGGGGAGGGGGTGGCGATGGCCAATAGTGATGGTGGCAAGTGGCGGCGATTGGAGAGAGGGCGGATGGCTAGAGGTTAGGGAGAGACTCCTTCGAATGAGAAGTAGAAAAGAGAGAATTTTTGATTTCTATTCCAGAAATAGAAAGTAAAAACCTTTTTTATGATTTTTATTTCAAACCTATTTGTAGAATATAAATATGTTCTAGAAATAGAAAAATGAAATTGTTTTACCAAATAAATTTCTGTTTTAGAAACAAGTCTGAAATAGAAAAAGAATGGTTATCATGAGTGCCTTAAATGTGTTGTTTTATTCATAAATTATTATAGGGAGTAAAAATAAAAAATAATTATTTTTAAAAAAATTTATTTTTAGAAATAGAAATGTTACTAAATGTACTCTTACAGTGAGACATGTGAAATCGACATATACCGGCAGAGACGATGGATAATATTATAATAGTTGGGTTTCTTGATTTGGTCAAATGAAGTGGCTAATAAAATTGGACCAAAAAGAAGGTGGCTAACTAAAAAAAGACCACTTTATTTGAAGTGAAGACACGTGTTGAGAGACAACAGGGGAAGAAGAAAAAGAGAGTGGCCACAAACACATAGAAAAAGAAGAAAGAAAAGGTGAAAGAAGGAAAAGAGTCCCAAGCGGTTTTTATACATGCAGCAACCGGCCCCGCTAAACCCGCGGAGGGTACATGCAGAGTCAAGATGCGCCCACCACAGAGAAGGTACAGAGCAGCTTCAACTTTGAAACACGAGACATCGACTCAAGTAATTGCACCTAGACAATCCTGAGCACCGTCAAACTCTCGACATGGACACCCAAGGAGAAAATAATAATCTCATTTGAAATCCGAACTATATCTACGACATGATGATTGAACATCATTAAGCCACATGATATGAATCGTAATATTCCATTGGAAAAACCGAAGAGTCACATACTAAGCATAGTAGTTATATGAAAATTTTAATCAAATTGTGAAGAAACAGATTTAAGTTCTTCTCAAGCAACATAGCTAGAGATTGACACACATAGCATACCACTTTCCCAAAAAAAGGCTCGACAAAAGAAGCAAATTCACCCTGCAGCAGTCCCCTGTTCACATTTCTCCAATGACTGCAAAGTAAGCAAGAATTTGAATCACGTCTGTTATCGTAATACACACCTACAGGCATTGAAATTGGAATACAATGGTCCCTAGAAAAGTAATTCTACTTAATGTTAGGCCTTCTTTTTGATCCTAGAGCAGAAGATCTGGAACCACCCTCCTGAAGTTGCCTTTTCACCATCTCTTGATAATAAAGAACACTTAAAATTTATGTCCAAAGTTTCCAAAACTTGCAGTGTTTATAAATACAACAACCAGCACTCCAAAACAGCAGAGAATAACATGGGGAGTTAAGATTGGCTCACCACATAAATGGAGGGTTCAAAAGAGCTTTGACTTCGTAAGAACAATCGACATGACATTGACTCAGAGTAATAAATAGTTCTATTTAGCTTTGGAAAAGAGACATAATAAAAAAGAAAAATAGTTAAGGATTTTGAACTGCATTTTTGCAAGAGCCGATTTGGTAATAGCATTTTGACAATTCCAAGTGCCATCGGCTTGCTTTTGGACCCAAGAAAAGATTGGTTGAAAGTTACCCAATAAAAAACAAGATTGACTAACTGACTAACCCTGTGAAATGATTATTTTTTGGTCACGAACAGTGGCGATGACTGATATTGTCAGAAATCGCACAATCTGGAAGTTACTGAGATAAGCAAATTGGACTTACCCCAAAAAAGGGGACCTGTCTTTTCTTAACGTTTTTCTCGAGTGAAAATTTATAGTGACACGTCAAATCAAATCGACATGTACCTACGAAGAAGACGACAGGTAATATTATATATTAGGGTTTCTAAATTTGGTCAAATGAAGTGATTAATAAATTTGACCAAAAAAGGTGGCTAACTAAAAATGACCACTTTATTCAAAGCAAAGGAATATGGTCGAGAGACAAAACGGGAAGAAGAAAATAGGGAAAATTATAAAAAAAAAAGTCATGAATTTATTTCAATTGTATTGATTCAGTCCTATTTTTTTTAGTCAATGGAATTTTTGCAACTCAAATTCTGGATTTGGATCTCAGTACCCTTTATGGTATCAGAGCCAGGATTTGTTTGAATAATTTTAGTTTGGTCATTACCATGTTCTGTTACTAGAAGAGAACCTCTCATCCTATGGAAACTTCAGATTCATCTTCCCCTTCTCTTCCCATCTCTCTTACCTCTAACCTTTCTCTTCAACCTCCACCCGAACTTCGCAAGTCTTCATGTTCAAAGATAGGCTATCTTTATGAGGTTGCATACCTCACAGAAGATAGTAAGATCTCAGAAACCCAACTCCCTATGATGAACCCATACACTGCTTTCGCAAAACCCCCTTCTTTCTCTCCACTTCGGTCTATTAAACACTTGATCAAACATACCTCTCGCGCTGTCAAAGAATATGTTCAGTCTTCTCGTTTTGACCAACACCTTATTCAAGCAACTGAACAAGAACAGTTCGTTACTCTCCAGATTCTACCGGAATTTCCATCTCAATGGATTCAACAAGGCTATACCCATCTCCATTTTGGAGCCATCCGCCTTGCTTTAACTTTTCATGGTCGAAAAGGCTTACCAGTTACAGCAAGAATAGCCCTGTTAGACACCAGATTTTTGGAATACCAACAAACTTGTGTTGGTACTATCCAAACAACAATGAATGCAGGCACTATTTTTGTTACTCTGTTTCCAAACTTTAACATTGCCCTTGCAGATCCCAACCTGTTGACTGCTCTAAAGGTTCAGTTACAAATTACTGGAGCTCCGCAGACTCCTGGATCCATTGCTGCCACCTTGCACTACCAGATGATTTACCGAGTTCAAAACCATGCCATAGATCTCAACATTCCAAACTCTGAGGATGTCCTTGTAATCTCGGTCGACCACGACCAGACCTCTTGCATCCATGTCCCTCGCCAGATCCCTAGAAATGAGCTTGTTAAGCTTCTTCCAGATAGTTGGGTCACCAACTACGAAAAACTCCATCAGAGTTGTAAACCACTTCAATCCAGTGAATCACAGTTCACCCGAAAAAAAGATGGTACTGTTACCATCAAGTTCGGCAAAGCCAAAGAGGAACCTTCCTCTTTTTTTCCCACTATCCTCCACTTTACACCCTGTCCCACTGATCCTGTCTCAAGCGAACCAGATGACAAACGCTTTGTCCATTCTTTTGGTCCCCAAGGACAACCCATTCATCATTTTAAAGACCCCACTGGACATTGCTTTTGGGATCCAGATTGTAATTGTCCATCATGCACAAAACCTGATGATGACAATGACAAACCTTCTGCCAAAAAGAAGAAACCAAAGAAAGATACTCTTTATCAAAGGTATCTTGATGGCGATCCAACTGTTGGACCTCTTGGAGAAGATGGAGGCAGATACCAGTTCATTGTTTTTTATGGACCATCCAGATCCACTCCACTAGCTGCACCACCACCACCTTGCAAGCCAGTTTCCTCCTTTCAACCACCACCAGCTAAACCCATAATTACTTCGCCTTTCTATAAGCCAATCCAGAAATAGGTAAAAAAGAATCCTTCATGTCCCCTGAAACTACCCCGACCAAGCACCTGTGTACCCAAACCTGTCTCACCTCCTGTCCTACCCAGCATATGCATGTTCCATCCTGATGATTTTCCTCCACTTGAAAACACAGAACCATCTGGAACCAGCACCCGCACCCGGAAATTTCCTCCTTTGGAAAAATTCTCAGACCCACACCAAAGGTACCAGCATTCACCCAAGGTACCAAACCCTACCGGTCTTGATGCATAAGGACAACGTAAGCGGCCTTCATTGCCGAAACCATTCTCAATTGGCGGGCGAAAATGCCTTAGCTCGTAATGAGCTTTTAAGCACCGTTTCCACACGTCTTGAACGGGTAGATAAGACCATTGACTTATCCTACCGCATGCTCAAAGACTTCCAAAAGCGGCTTCATTTGCTAGAAACTAAACAAACACCCCCAAGCCATTATTTGAAAGATCAGAGACCAGAGATAGAAAAACTTCGAAGGCAAATCCAAATCCTCCAGAGTCAGCAGTCATTCACCCCACTTGATCCACCCTTTTTTACCTCTCCTTCCCTGTCACAAAAGCCACAATCTTCATTTGGCTCATCCTCTTCTTTTGCTGCTGTTTTAAGCTCAGCTGCTCCTCCTCCTCAGAACAATTTTCTGACTCTTCGAGAAAACCTTCGAAAGCTTAAACTAAAGCAAAAGAGATCCCCTCCTCCCACCGAGTATTCCCCACATTCTCCGGGCACACCTGAACATCCTCTCGGAAATCATCCTCCTAGTAACCCCCCTCCTGGGGAAAAATCAGCCACCCTGACCATTTCCAATCCGCTCGAGAATTTTCTTCGACAACAGATCCCTTCTATTGCTGTTATCAAACCTTCTGCCACAAACCCGATTGAAACATCATCTGGGTCTGATTATGATATTTTCATTGAATCATTCTCTTCAGAAGGGTCATTTTTTATGGCAAATAGTGTCAAGGATGAAGAAATATTCTCTGAACCCGAAATCCATCATCCGGAACAACCGGACACCACCCAGTCCTTTACAGCTTCATCATCCAAAATCTATTTCACACTAGATGACATTCCATATTTCAAATGGCCTGATAGGCTTCAAGAATTTCATGCTTGGCTCACCGCCCGACATATCTCTGAACCTAGCACCTATGATATTCTTTTAGAATTCACTAGTTGTTTCACAGGGGCACTTAAAGATTGGTGACACACTGTTGCAGAACAAGATCAGATGTACTTCTTGACACAACCTTTGGATAATGCTATCCAGATTATCCATATGTATTTCATTGGCAAGCCTGAAGATTCCAAAGAACTCAAAAGAAAGGAGTTCTTTGACCGGAAATGTTGCTCACTAAGACGTAAAGATCTTGATCGTCATTTTCAGGCTATGATCAAACTGTTTTATTTACTTGGCGCAGATTGGAATCTTAAGCCTATCTTCTTGGCATCCATCCTAAAAGAACTCAGCCAAGCTGCTGAGAAAACTCTCCAACAAAGGCAGAAGAGCGTAACAGAAGCTACTCTTGGTGAAATCCAGCAAGCCGTTCACATCGCCATAGAAGAACTTTGTCTCCGACGAGAAGCTTTTCGAAGCTTTCTCAAAGAAAATAAACACCTTGATAAGGCATGCTTCAAACACGGTCTGAAGATTAAATGTCCCAAGGATTGTTCTGATCCTTCTTGCACAGGATGCAAAAAGACAAGGCATTTCAAACGACTTTCCTTCAGAAAGACACGCAAAGGAAAAGGCAAAAGTAAGTGGAAATTTTTGAGGAAAAGCCATCATCGTTTTTCTAAGAAACGTAACAAAGACAGGTGTTATGTCTCGCAACAAAAAGGACATTTTGCAAAAAATTGTCCAAAGGAAAGCAAGCGAGGAAGCCATTTGATCGACAAAATTGCCAACAAAGACCGGCATCCTTGATGATTCGGATATTGAGTCCGTTTTCTCTTTAGACGACCAACCATCCGAAAATACTCTTTGTGCTATTCAGACATATAGCTCAGATTCAGGTTCAGATTCTGAAAATAATGTCTTCACATTCTTCCCTGATTCACTTGTAGAAATTGAACTCAATGAACCTGTCCATCACTCATATATCCCTATCCACATCCTTCTGTCCAAATACCATAAACCAATTCCTTTGATAGCACTCATCGATACTGGAGCCAGCTCTTTCATTCTGGACACAAAGATCCTTCCAGAAGAATTTTGGAAACCTTACACCAGGTATTTCAATTCTGCCTCTGGTGACACTTTTGCTACCAAGTATAGAAGTAAACCCATTACTATCCAGTTCTTTCCCCAATGTTCTATAACCACCAAAGTTCTTGGTTCTCAGTCTCCAGACAAAGATATCATCATTGGTTGGGATATCTTAACCCAACTTCCCAAACTCAGAATTCTGTCTCATGTCCTTCGCTTCAAGAATCAATTCAAGGAATTTGTAGACATCAAACGATTCTATGCCCTTCAACCAGCCATCCTGGATCCAATAATCCAGAGTCTACTTTCTTCCTGTGCTGAAACACACTCCCAATTTTCCCAAACTTGCACCCAACCTTTGTGGAAAAACTCTTCTTTCTATGTCAAACTTCCCTTTAAATGAAATGAAGACATCAATCCTACAAAGGCTAGTCACCTAGGAATGAGTCTTGAACATCTTACACTTGCGCAGCAAGAATGCGCAGACCTCCTGGCACAAGGTCTCATTGAACCCTCTGATTCCCAATGGACATGTGAAGCATTCTATGTCAACAAGCGAGCCGAGCAGAACCGTGGCAAAATGAGGTTAGTAATCAATTACCAACCCCTGAATGAGTTCCTTCAAGATGATAAATTCCCATTGCCTCATCGAAATTCCCTTTTCCTAAGCCTTGCTCAAGCAAAGATCTATTCAAAATTTGATCTTAAAGCAGGATTTTGGCAACTGGGTATTGACCCAGCAGACAGAACCTAGTTTACCATAAAGGGTACTGAGATCCAAATCCAGAATTTGAGTTGCAAACTTGTGACAAGTATGCTATCCCACACACGGCCCTCTTGGCCTTCAATAGGGACTGCCTGTCAGTCACCAAGTTATTTCTCAAACAATGAACTTAGATACCGGAAACTCTAGAATATCGAAAATTCGATGCACGGGATCCCCTAAGGGCAAGTGCGAGCATACTCCGAGATTTTTCTCAATCACAAGTGTTTGTTCGAACCATGGTTCTGGATTAGAGAGAATGGGAGTGTTTAGAAGATCATGTTGAAAGTAGAGTACACAACACACTTCTTATTTCACTCGATGGATTTTACAATGGAGACTCCTTGCTCTTATATAGGCAAATGAGGATACAAACGACAAGAGCAGGCGGACTGGCCATGCTAGGACATAATTGAGCAAACTTAGCCACTTAAGGGCTACACACGTAGGGAGTCCTAAAGAAATCCCGTGACAGGCTATGAACAGTAGTTTTTTGCCTGTTGCTACAGTAAAAACAGACTGAATGAACAGTGAACAGTATGCTACAGTACCGGTGTACAGTGTTTTTAGGACGGCTTTTTTAAATGTCTCTTCCGTTTCTAGCATTGTAGTGGTCATAGTCCGAATCATCAGAGCTATGATGGGCTAACTGTTCTCTGTAGAAAGCCTCTTCTGCATCTGGACTGGAGCTTCCGTCTTTTTCTCTTTTGAAAGCTCGGATGAGGTTCTCGATTTCTTCTGCCGACAGATCTGGTGGACGGGATGAGCTAGCACCGAAAGTATTGGAGAAAGAGCCGGGATAAGGGGCGTAAGTTGGGGTGTCTCCCCAAGGGTCCTGTGAGAGTGGCCCCCCCCATGGATCATAGGGGGTGGAGGAGTCTGGATTATTCTGTCGGAAGATTTGAAGAGCCTCTTGGATCTGGTTTCTGGTGGAATCCCAGGCTTCAAGGTGGTCCCAAGAGGCAGGGACCTGTGCAGATAGCCATGCTTCTGGTGGGATGGTACGATTTTCTTGGCATAGGATCCTTTGGAGTTCACGAGATGCTGGTCTGCTTGTTGTGACTGAGTATGGAAGTATCTGGTGAATTCGAGCAAATTCTTGAAAAACTTGAGGCCTGTAGCTTGATATTCCTGCAATAGAAGGTTTGTCAGAAATCTATCCACATGGATGGGAAAATGTCCATGGTCGGTGGAATAGGACAACAATGTGTCTTTCTGGTTCAGGCCTTCCTTGGCGATTTTGGACTTTGAATAGTTCTCTCCAATATTGGAGTGGTTTGTACCACGCAAAAATCTCCAAGAGGTGTTTCTGATTATGAGGTTGAGCTTGGCCATCTTTGTGTATAACCTGCAAAATTTTATCAGTGGGAAATTCAATGGCTATAGTGTACAGGTTGAACATGTACCACAATAACCATTTCAGTTCTTCTGGAAATTCTTCATCAGGAGACCATTTGAGAGGGTGAATGAATGGATATTGCGGGTGAAGTCCGTCTGGTCTAAGTATCAGACCACCATATTCACGGAAAATTCGGAGGTGATATTCCCACATTAATTCTGGAAGTCTTTCTTTCAGATTATTGTGGTGGATTGCCTCAGGAACATCAGGAGGGTATTTTAGACTGGGCCAACCTCCTGGAATTTTGTCTGTTCGATATGTGTCCTGAAAGGGCTCCTTTTTGACATATATATTGATGGTTTGCATTGGTCCCTTTGGACGAGACAAGAAATCAGCAAGGACATTCTTAGTTCCTGGAATGTGCTTGACTTCAAAGGAATGTTTAGAAAACCATTCAGCCCATCGGAGCAGTTGTGGATGAGGAACTTGCTTTTGCTTGAATTTAAGCATATGAGGAAATGAGGACATGTCCATCTCAACAAGAAAATGGTGTCCGATGAGGTGAAATTCGAACTTTTTGATGCCATACTTAACTGCAAGTATCTCCTTAAAAGTGGAGTGGTAATGGATCTCTGCTTGAGAGAATCGACCACTTTTGTAGGCACAAATATGCCTATTTCCCGCAATTTCTTCGAATAGAATGGCTGCCCAATATTTGTCGCTGGCATCAGTTTGGAGAATTCTTTTGCCAGTGGATGGAATTTTTAAAGGATGAAGGTTTTACAAGAGCTGTTTGAGTTGAGCAATAGCTTGAGTTTGTTTGGATCCCCATGGGGGAGGATCCTTCTTGAGCATTCGCTGGAGAGGTCTCAAATATTTCGAGATGTGTGGAACAAAATCTCGCAGATAGTTTACAATGCCTAGAAATTGCTGGACTTGTTTAGGATTGAGATCATTTTCAGGGAATTTTTTGAGTTCATCAGCAATATGGGGTTCGGGGTAATATGTTCCATCTTTAAGGCGCATGCCAAGGAATTCAATTTCCTTTTGGGCAATAATCATCTTTTTCTAGAGAAAGCATAATGCCATATTTTTTAACAATGTCAGCAAACTGTGTTAAAAGTTGACAATGAGATTGTTTATCATTGCTGAATAGAAGGATGTCATCAATATAAATTTGTGAATTTTGGAGGATGGGCTCAAAGATTTTGCACATGGCCTTTTGGAACAGAGAAGGGGCAGTTTTGAGACCAAAAGGGACAACTGTCCATTGTAAGATCCATCGAGTGAAATAAGAAGTGTGTTGTGTACTCTACTTTCAACATGATCTTCTAAACACTCCCATTCTCTCCTAGTCCAGAACCATGGTTCTGAACAAACACTGTGATTGAGAAAAATCCTGGAGTATGCTCTGCACTTGCCCTTAGGGGATCCTGTGCATCAGAATTTCTGATATTCTAGAGTTTACTGGTATCTAAGTTCATTATTTGAGAAGTAACTTGGTGACTGACAGGTAGTCCCTATTGAAGGCCAAGAGGGCCGTGTGTGGGATAGCATACTTGTCATAAGTTTGCAACTCAAATTCTGGATTTGGATCTCAGGGCAATTATATCAATTCAGTTCACTGGCCAAATTTTACTAATTGGCACTGACGTGAACGTTGGCCTACGGCGACTGTATGACGAACACTGATGTGGCAATTTTTTAATAATATTCATTTCTTTTCTTTTCTTTTCTCTTTTTCCTCTTTGGCTTCCCACACAGGTTTTTCTTTGGTTTCCCTTAGTGGCCGTCGAGGGTGGCGGTAGGGGTGAGCATGGTCTAGGTTGGGCTAGCCCACCCTCTTACCTTGGGACCAACCCGTATAATGTTGGTTCTTAATTTTTGAGACCGAGGACCAACCCTATTAAGCTTGGGACTGAGGACTGGATCGCCCATTGGGTTCGGTCTGGTTCCAAGGTTAACCCAGGACTAACTGATAATTTTTTTGTTTCACTTTTTGTATTCACTGAAAATGCGAACTTATTATTTCAAATTACATATTCATCAATAATGTAGCATTGAGCGTTTAGACATAAAATATATAATATAAATCCTTTCCTTCATGCACTTTTTTTTCAAAATTTTTTTTATTTTTTAAAAATGATTTTAGTTATTTTTATTTTTTTAAAATCTATTTTATATTATTTTTATTTTTTTTTCTTTCTTCTTCTTCTTCTTCTTCTTCTTCAACTAGGTGCTAGCACGGTGATGGTTAGCACTCGGCCAAAGGCAAGCTTGCCACTCGCCATATTGATGAGCCAAAGACTTATGCCCTTTGATTTGGCAAGGCCTAAGCTTGTTGCTTGCCTGGCTCATCGATTTGGCGAATGGTGAGCTTGAGACCCTTGTTGCTTGCTAGATTGGTGACCAAGGCGAGCAATGAGCTCAAGGGGGCGAGTGGCGAGCATAACAGCTCGCTCGAGGCTTGCCTATGGCTAGTCATCGGCCATCGTCATGGCCAACAACTGGCCAAGATAGAAGTAAAACAAAAAACAAAAAAAATAATTGAAAGTTCGAATTTTTTTAAAATGAAAAAAAGAAGATGGAAAGGTTCACATTGGTGTGAAAAAGAGAAAGTGAGTGAGGAAAACGTTTTCCTCATCTTGAAAATTGAAAAACATTTTCCCTAAATTTAGAAAACCTTTTTTTCCTTTATGGAAAATTTTTCCTCAACCAATTCATTTTTCATGAAATTAACACCGGAAAATCTGGAAAATATTTTTTTAGAAGTTGCTTTTTGCGAAACGAATGGAGTCTTAGCCAAAGGTTTTTAAAATTTTGCCGTCTAGACATTATGAAGCAACCGTGAAATTCATTAGCTGGACAAGCAAAGGGACCAAAAGACGGCAACAAGATGCAATGCAAGAGTAAAAATAGAGAATTAGGATTAACTAGGTCCAGCTTCCCGGTTCGGTTAATTTTTAGGGTCCACCTAGGGCGGTGAGCAGCCTAGTCACAAATACTAAAATTGGAATACAATAGTCCTAGGAAAGTAATTCTACTTAACATTAGGCCTTCGTTTTTATCCTCGAGCCAAAGATCCGGAACCACCCTTCTCCAGAATATAAACAAAAACACTTAAAATTCCTGTCGGAAGTTTGTAATTGGGTTCAAAGAACATTCTAAACCATTAACGATCAACATTGGTTCAAGTCAAATATCAAAGAACCTTCTAAACCATTCACAGTCGACGATCGCTCAAGTCAAATATAGACATTCTATTTGGCTTCAAAAGAAACATAACCAACCAAAAATATTTCACGTTTTTAACTACATTTTTGCTCGTGCCAGTGCCAATGTAGTAGTTGCATTTTGACAATTCCAAGCGTCATCAAACTCTCGCCTTTGGACTCATCCACTGAATTTAGGACCCAAGAAGATTGGGCGAAATTACCCAGTATAACCTAAGATTGATTGACTAACTAACAACCGTGTTAAATGATTGACGGCTACATAAATCGCACAATCTAGAAGAAACCTAGTTGAAAATATTGCTGTACTAAATGGACGATTGTTTAATGAAAAACTCAAGATTAGAGAAATATTTTTTTGAAAAATAATTAGTTATGTCGCTTAGAAAAATTAGTCAACGAAAATTGTTTTCCTTATTAACAATAATTTATACCTAGTTATTTTTGTGGGCGATGAAAATATTATTCATTTATTAAGTTTTTCTGTGCAACGAACACATCCTACATGTTTATCTAATAAGGGATTCGAGAGAGTATGAAAATTTACATGGACACACGGCGGCATCGACGTGAGCCCAAGTATACGATAAATAGCGTGATCGAGAAAGCTTTTGGAAGGTACGGGCGAAGTTTGAAAGCAGCCACGTCATGTAGAGTGGCATTGTTCTGAAGGGGAGCTGACGATCAAGGATTGAACTCTCTTTAGGAACTGTTGCACATTTCCTTCAGTTTAATTTCTTTTAGGAACCCTAAAAAGGAAAACTAACACTAAAACCAGCTACCTGACCAGGGCGGTAGCTTGATTTTGAGGGAGAAATGACCATGGGAGAGGGATGCATAGTGGAACTAGGCTAGAGAATAGACAAGCTCGGTTTGCGGTGGACTTCACTGGTATAAAGATGCCAGAGACTCCCCCGATGACGATGGAGAGACCAGCGACTCACGAGATAGAGTTGTTATTAGAGACGATTATAGCAGATCTATGACTGCAGCAAGCAAATGACGATGATGCTACTCTTGAAGGTGAATGGTTGTCGCTGCTCTCAGGGATGAAGATCGGTGAGTGAAAAGCAAAGACTTTGAACAATGAAGGGTGAAGATCTTAGCGTTAGGGTAGAAAAGTTGATAGCAGAGATGAGGGTTCTTTTTTTTTTTTTGCCCCAAACTAACGGCAAGAAGAAGGATACAGTTAGGATTTTAGTTTGGGTCGTGCTCTCTTGGTAGCTCTGATATTGTATAGATATCTCAAGATCTTCCAAAGAGAGGGAGAGAGAATACTCAAAATTAACATCTTTACACTGAGGATTAAAGAGTACATTAATTGTTCTATTTAGAGTATGAAGACACTTGCTAAATCCTATGTCTTATTTATGTCCACCTACACAATAACTGGATAAAAGAGTACATTGATTGTTCTATTTATAGACTGAAGACAGTTGCAAAATCCTAATGTCTTATATACGACCACCTACTAACTTATGACGACTATCCATGAATACTTCAACAAAAAGGATGCCCTGGTGTCCCCATCAAATTGCCAGGGATTGGAGATGGCACTTTGAAGAGCTCCTCAGGAGACAAATCATAATTCAGGTCAGACGGTCCTTGTGAGCAACCAGAACGACAACTGGTCTCGCCAAGACTAAAGCCGGACAAAACATCCTGCCTTTCTGAGCTGTTTGCGACGGTCAGATCCAAGATTGTCGCAATGATAGGACTCTTTGGCCCCAGACAATCTAATTTTCTGTTCTCTGTGACATTGTAGCAGTGCGATGTTAAAGCTAGGGAGTAATTACATGCAGAAGTCACTTTAGGTCTATCTGAGCAAAGACATGGTTCGGTTTCAGCTATCGTAGATGTGCAAAGTGATGGATATGCCAACATAGAAAAACTTTTCAATGAAAGGTTAAGAAGACCAAAAGAAAAAAAGAAGTGAAATAACATCACAATACCTTGGTTTAGCGCTGTGTAATCTAGATGATGAAGAGGCGGGCTCAGGCCAATAAATGACTCTAGGCAAGTTGGTCAGGGCTTTCGAAGGAGTGATGCTGGGTAGGGAATCAAGCGGCACCCATTGATTCTTTCTATAGTAAGCTTGCCTTCGTAAATTCTGCACCAAAATCTGTCGACCAAGCAGTGGATTTGATTAAATTCAAAATCAAACAATTACTTACTAATTTTCAGAGAAGCAGTTGCGGTATATATTCTGCCAGGCAAACAAACTCGTCCAATAAATACAGGCCTTCTATAGCTCCAGATAGATTGACACTTGGGTATTCGATGGTAAAGTTTCAGGTTATGATTTATGTACCTTTTGAGAGTGGGTCAGTTCGTCCAGCGACTGGTAAATTTGGCCGTCAAGTGTTGCTTGAGTAACTTTCATTACCGAATTGAACAGTATGCTGGCCTTGTTCGAATCTTGGTAGTGAGCGTACATCTTGTTATCATCAACCACGCAGGTGCTGGCATGTCTGACAATCGTCTCCCATGTCCGGTTGGTGATCCTAGTGCCAAGTATCTGAGATGACATCACATAACAAAATAAGTAGCACGATTTAGTACTTGATAATGCTTAGAATAACATGTAAAGAAACAAGAAAAATTGGCATCGCTCCAAGGGAAATGGAGACTACATTTCTCAGAGCAGACGCATCGACTTCATGCAACTGGAGGAAATCTTGAACGGTGTTGATTTCTATTGAACACATGCGCTTATGTAGAGCGCTGTCTTTGGCTATTCTCTGCAAACGCCATACTTCATCAGTAAGAGATGGAGGGTGGTGCTTCTTGTTCACTGCGCATTACAGAGAAAACTTGTCAATCTTTAAGTCTTTTTAAGGTCCAAAGATAGAATCAGGAATTAATGGCCAAAAATCAAAATGCTATGGTCAAATGAAAGGCATCGAAACTAGGGCATTACG
This sequence comes from Corymbia maculata, assembly GCA_014182735.1. Classification (NCBI taxonomy): domain Eukaryota; kingdom Viridiplantae; phylum Streptophyta; class Magnoliopsida; order Myrtales; family Myrtaceae; genus Corymbia; species Corymbia maculata. Next base: position 22,312,759 of record CM024683.1, on the reverse strand, counting down.
GACTTACACTCTCCTCGACTATCTTTAACCACAAAAGCTTCACTTCTTGCTTCCTTTATTCTTATTTCTGCAGAAACCTTTTGAACAGCTCGAGCTCCTAACCTGAATTTCCGACTTCTCATCCAGCTCGAGTTGTCGGTGATGATTAAATTACAGAAGGAACCAATTCCTCCTTGCAAGGTCACATTCAGCACCCTGGTTATCAATGGCCTTTTCCTTTCCCTTTTGCGAACAATTCTGCAATTGAATTCCTTCTCAGTCCAATCCTCTCCCTCTTCCAACCTTAAATCGCCATCAAGGATGACAATTTCGAGCTTTATGGAAGATAGAGGGCTACTTGTAACCCTCTCATTGGTCCTGCCATCTACTAGTTCGATCCTTAGAGGAGTACCATCCTCGGCTTCTATCTGACTGCTAGTGAAGATGGTTGCTGGTAATTTGGTAACAAACTGCAGTCGCAAACTGCTTTCTTCAGATGGTCCAACAGGATTAGACGGCACTCTGCCATATACACTAGAAATACATAAGTTCTCCGGAGCATACGGGATGATGAAGTGTCGATATGATGTTGGAAAACAACCTTATCTTCTACTTGAAACCAGAGTACTGTGTCTAGTATGAAAATACTTCAATGAAACAAGATCATTATGGCCTCTTTTGATTGGGAACCAACCTGGGAAGTTGATGCAGAAATACAAGGAACACTGACCTTAATGATGGATCATGAAAGCTTGAGATCAAGCGTTCAACTTCCTCACTAACCTGATTGATGCAGAATGTAAATCAGATTCAAAGTGAAATTTTTTTTAAAAACAACAGTGGCGTCCTGTTTAGCATCACAATTTTTTAAAATATCTTATGTTCCTAGTGCGCCACGTTTACAAATACAAGAAACTTCTGCCTAGCATAGCAATCAAAATAAATAACTAGAAAAAGAGTATTCATTTGATCGTTCGATAAAATATTCATTCCTTCCTTTAAAAAAAGAGGCAACGGGCAAAAAATATTTCCTTTTTATTTGGAATTTAGTTATGAGAATAGGATTCACAGATCTTTAATCCATGAAAATGAACCCAACAAACAAGTCACTTCAGAAACAAATGACTGAAACATTATTAATATAAAACAGTAGAGCAAAACAGGACTTCATGAAGTATCATTCATAAGAAACAGGACATGGACAGAACCCTCAACATCTTTGTGATGAAAAGTACTTTTGCCTGAGCCATGCCGACCGAACATCTGAGTCACCACTAGAATATAACCTTCTCATTAGAAATCTGAACTACATCCACGACATGCTGACTGAACAACACTAAGCCAGATGATATGAATCATAAGATCCTATTAGAAAAACCGAAGAGTCACATAGTAAGCATAGCAGTAGTATAAAGTTATCAATCAATCTGTGAAGAACTAGACTTTAGTTCTTCTCAAGCAACATTGCTAGAGACTGATCGAGGAAATTACCAAGGACATTTTAAACTTATTATGCTTGTGTCAATTCAGTCTTAAATCTTTCAATCGTGTTGAATTAGTCTCAAAACTTTTTCACTTTTTATTAATTGAGTCTATTTGATCAGTTTTAACTGGAAATCGTTAACATAGAAGCTAACTATTTTATGTGATATGGAAAGAATTGATATTTGATAATATTTTAATAATATCTTAATTTATCTATAATTTATTTTATTTTCTTCTCTTTATTTTTTTTTTCGAAACCCTCACCCCCCATAGGCGAGGGCTAGGATACCCATGCTTGATATGGGCATTGCGGCCTTGCTGAGATCAGGCAAGGGCACAGTGCCCTTGCTTGACCTAGATCTAATGAGGGTGTTGTGACCCTCACCTAGGCCTTCACCAACCACAGAGAGGGTCAGCTGTTATAGCGTATCACTTTCCAGAAGAGAGGTTTATGGCTTTTTTTGGTAATTTCCCTTATATTGACTTGCATAGCATACCACTTTTCGGAAGAGAGGCTCAACATAAGATGCAAATTCACCCAGAGACAGTCCTTTGGTCACGTTTCTCCAAAGTCTGCAAAGTGATCAAGAATCCAAATCAAGGTCGATCATAGTAATACACAGTCACATATACTGAAATTTGGAATACAGTGGTCCCTAAGTAAAGTAATTCTACTTATTGCTAGGCCTTCTTTTTGATCCTCGAGCCGAAGATCCGGAGCCACCCTCCTGAAGTTGCCTTTTCGCCATCTCCAGAGAATCGAAAACACCTAAAATTCATGTCCAAAGTTTCCGAAACTTGCGGCTTTTATAGATACAGCAACCGGCCCCGCTAAACCCGCAGAGGGTAGGTACGGAGCAGCTTCAACTTTGAAACACGAGACATCGACTCAAGTCAAACAAATGGTTTCTGTTGGGGCTCGAAGAAGAAACGAAGCCAACCAAAAACAGACAGATTTCTTAAGTACACTTCTGCACGTGTAAGTAATTGCATCTAGACGATCCCAAGCGCGGTCAAACTCTCGACCAATCAACTGTATTCAGGATGGACACTCCAGACGATTGGGCCAAAATTCCCCAATAAAAATTTTCCCTAATAAAAACCAGATTATACAAACCTTGTCTACATTAATCGCACCATCTAGAAGAAACCCAGATAAAAATATCGTCCTTTCTAAATGTTTTCTCAATGAGGAATCTGAGAGAGAAAATCTACAGAGACAGCGGCTACTTGAGTGGACGATGAGTAAAGAGATCGAGAAAGCTACTGAAAGTTCCTGGAAAAGTTTCAGAGCAACCGCGTTCTGCGGAGTGGTGTTTTGCTGCAGAGGAATGGACAATTAAAATTCGAACTCGACTCTCGCCTATTGTCATCCAGTTGAATCTCTCTTAAGAAGCCGTCAGGATCAACATTAAAACCTCGGTTGTCACGGTTACCTTGAGTCCCAATCAACCTCGAACTTTTACTTACCTCCTCAAATTACTAACTTCCATTTTGTGCCCAAATTTAGCCTCCGTCAACGTTTATGATAAAAAATAAAAAAAAAAACTTTCCATTCATTATTGCCGTTAAAGGTTCCGCATGTCATTTGCTCCTGTACATCTCCTCCCTCGTGTCTCATTGATGATGTGGAACTTTAGCTTAACTAGACAAGATTAAGAAGGTGCAATCTCTAGAGTGCCAAAGCTTGGTACGGAGGGACACTTAAGTGCCGAAAGTCACTAAAGGTACATTTAAGTATCAAAATCGGAGCAAAATAGATTAGTTAAGTACTAACCGCAAGAAAATCCAACCAAAATGCACACGTAGCATTTTCCGATGACTTTATTTGTTGACATGGCAATTTTTTAAAAAAAAATACCCACATGGCAATTTTTTTAAAAAATTGTCTACATGGCAAAAAAAATGCCATATAAATCAAAAAACCACAAAAATCGATTTTATTTATATAAAAAAAAGGAAGGTGAGGATCATATAAGCGTTGTACAGCCCCCGCCACCGCCGCCGGCGATGCTGGGACATCGACCCTCGCCGGATGTGGGGGAGGGCCCGAAGGCACTCACCGTCGATCAGCTAGGGTCATTAGCCATTGGCCAAGGCCGGCAACCCTAACAGACCCTCGCCTCACTATCGTCGGCCCTTCCCAATGATGGTGGGGCGACAATGGCGAGGGCGAGAGCTACACAACCCTTGCCCAACCCTCACCTTCCTCTTCTTTTTTTAGTATTTTATATTATTTAAGAGCCACAGGTAGAATCAATAATTATTGGTCAATGTTGATGTGTATAACTTTTAGTTGTTCTTTAATAACTTTTATGTATTTGTTATATTCTTTTCTTTTTTTTTTCATTGAAGGCCACCAATCGATTGTCCCCAAGGTGTCATGGCCTTCATCGACCACTTGCCCTCACTGGCCATAGCAAGGCCCGCAATGCCCTCACCCAAATATGGTGAAACGTCCTCACTAGATTTAGGCCAAATGAAGGCGGCATAGCTTTTGTTTGTGGTTGGTGACCTTCTCCGACCACCACATAGGTTGCAAACTGATGGAAGGAAATAAGAAGAAAAAAAAGAAAAGGAGAAAAAAAAAAATAGAAAAATTCAGAAAAAAAAAGTTGTTAAAATTGACCACATGGCCGACCATGTTTCATAGTATGGTACGTTAGTAATTTTCAGTTAAAATTACCTAGAAGGATTATATTGTCAAATCATAAGAATAATTTAGGACTAAATTGGTCAAATTAAAAATGTTTATGACTTTTTTTAGTGATTTTTCGGTCATAAATCCACATTGGTGAGGGATGTTGTAATAGACACGTGGAATTTACTCATCCGATTTAGACCATATCATTAAACTTAAAATTAATGGAATCTAAATTTTGATACGTAATGAAAGTTAATGATTATTTATGAGATAAAAATAAATTCCCGTAAGATTGGGACCGGCACTGCTAAACCAGCAAAGAATAGAGAGGGAGTCAAGATTGGCCCCTACGTATGCATTGTATGTGGGCTCAAAGAACCTTTCCAAACCACTAACAATCAACATGAACTCAAGTCAAATATGTACACTGCATCTGGGCTCGAAAAACCTTCGAAACCATTAGCAATCAACATCAACTGTCAAGCCAAAGAACCTTCGAAACCATTAACGATCAACATCGACACACGTCAAACATCATTTGTATTTAACTGCCTTTTCGTTCGTGGCAATATAGTATATGCATTTTGACAACTCCAAGCGCCATCAAACTCTGGCCTTTGGACTCATCAATTGAATCCAGGACCCAAGAAAATTCGGTGAAACTACCCAGTAGAACCCAAGATTGACTAACTAACTAACTAACCGCGTCAGATGATTGATGGCTGCATAAATCGCACGATCTAGAAGATATAAAGATAGTAAAAAAATCATCCTTTCTAGATGTTCTCTCCACGTTGGGTTTGAAAGAGAGTAGAAACTAGTGATGTTGTAGACGATAGATAATGTGAGAAGAGGACAGATGATGGGATCGATTAAGCTTGTGGAAGTTACAGGTGAAGTTTGAGCACGACCGGGTCCTGTAGAGTGATGCTGTACCGGAGAGGAATGGAGGATCTTTAGATTTGAACTCTTACTGTTGCCTATTGTCTTCAGTTGAATTTCTCTCAAGAAGTTGTTGGAGATCCGGCGGCCGCGGGTGAGCGCTGGAAGCTGTGGCCGAGCGAGTCAGTGCGAAGAAGACGATGATAATTGATTAGGAGGAGCTAGGGGCGGAAGGGAAAAGAAGACCGAAACGGCATGGTTTCTTAAAATCCACGTGAGGCGACCACATGTACATTTGAAATTGACAAGGCGCATGTGGGCAAGTGGGTTTCCGCTTGGCAGAGTCTGTCGTTGTCCATGTCGGGAAAAACATGGTCATGCATGAATTGGATTTCATTTTCCATGGTTAGAATACAATACTGATGTTAGGTGGTCTGAGACCTGTTTCACCCAACAGCTAACTCAAAGGATCAGATTTTTTCTCATACTAATAAACCGACTACTAATTCCTTCTACAACCTCAACAGCGACAACATAGGATAGCCAAACCTCATCAATTTGCCAAGCACCTTCCACAGTCTAAAGATGATGTGAATTCTTAGTCTAGAGGTTAAAGAACTTGAAAGGTCTTGGAGGATTGAAATCATTAGGAACAAATTTCCCTAATGCAAGTAGAATCATCAAATGGATGAGTGGAGTCAAATATAGTTGACACAAATTGATTCACTTAGTAGAGTTTATCAATAATAAAACATAGCCCTGCATTAGTTGGGATTTCACTTTCCATACTAGGTTATGTCCACATGAAAAGTATATTGCTAGAGCCATTTATTATAGTGATTGCAATGGAAGTGATCAATATTAAAATGCCCACCTCAGCAACCAAACATCCAAATCACCACTAGAAAACAATGGGCATAGAACACCTCAAGTGCCACAACTTGTGATATGGGGGGAAAATAAGTACCAAAATTTTCAAAAGCATACTTAATTGCCACTTTTTTTACAAATTAGACATTTAAGTGCCAACTCCGATGAGCTTGTCAAAAATCTAGTGTGGTGTTATTATATTAATAAAACCAGTTTATGTGGTTTGTTGGAATATCCATTCAACAATCTTTATCTAAAATGACACCATCATTTGTGTTCACTTAAGTGCTAATCGTGGTTTAAAATGATCACTTAAATATCAAGTTATGGTGTAAGTGATCATTTAAATGCTACTCATGGCTAAAAGTGAACACTTAGATGCCAAGTTTTGTAGAAAGTGATCATTAAGTGCCAAAACAATGTCATCACATAATCAATGTGGATGGTGTGATGTTGTTCATCCTATCTACGTGAATAAATTATTTTTGAAAATGTCACATCATTTAAAATTCTTGTCAAAAAAGGCCACGTTAGTTGTTTGGCCAAAAATTTTCATCGTCGGCATTTAAGTGTTTATTTCTTTTTTGATTTTGGCACTTAGGTATACCTTTGGAAGTTTTAGTACATAAATATCCTCCCATGCCAAGTTGTGACACTTGGGGTATTCCTCTGCTAAAAAACACTTCTCAATAAACCAAAAGAGTCACGTATTAAGCATTGTTGTAGTATGAGATCATGAATTAATATTTGAAGAACCAAACTTGAGTTCTTCTCCAGCAGCATAGCTACTTGGAATTTACCTTGTTGGGATTGATTCCTAGTTTTTAAAATTTAAAACCTACCTTATAGACCTTGAAATTGAACCCAACGATTTTTTTTTTTTTTGGTTTCTTTACTTTTTAAAATATTCACCTACAAAGTTCAAAGCTAATGATGACAGGAGGCCAACATAACCTCAATGCTTCAATACTTCATCATTAATAAACACCGGTTATAGTGACTAAACAAATTAGAAAAATATGGGAATATTACCAAAGAAGTCCTAAATTTATTGTAATTTTTTCAATTCAATCCTAAATATTTTTTATTTGACAATTCAATCATAAGCCTTTTGTATTTTTCTCTCTCTCTATTTTCTTTCTTCTTTTGACCAATTGGCATTAGGTTGACCTCATCTAGCCACTCAACCCTCCAACCAATGCTAACATGTCAAGTCAATTTTTCTCTCCTTGGCCACCCTCTCTGAGGCCTCACCATAGCTAGGTGAGGTCAAGCTTGCCTAGCACCACGCTGGCGAGGGGGCGAGCCTCGCCATGGTTGGGCAAGAACTTGCCTATCTCTAGTTGGTCCAACGACTAGCTAGAAGAAAAGAGAAAACAAAACAAGGGAGAAAGAAAATAATAAAAAATCATAAAATCAACATGTTAACATTGATCGACTTAAATTGGCTTAATGGATTGAATTGGTAGAATATATTGAATTGGCATAAATGTAAAAAAGTTTATGACTAAATTTGGGAAAAAAAAAGAAGGTTTATGACTGAATTGAAAAAATTACAATAAATTTATGACTATTTTGGTAATTTTCCAAAAAATATGAGCCCCACCAATCATTTTTTTGGCAAATTCTTATAATTTCTCAGCAACTTCCATTGTCTTATGCCATCACATTTTTTATTTTTATTTTAGCCAAAGCTTTTAATTAACTTTGTGATCTAGGTATGATGAAGCAGCCATAAAATTCCTCAACTTGACAAGCAAGAAACCAGAGGCAGCAACAAATGCAATGCAATAGTAAAAAGAGAGAACTAGAATTATTTCAGTCTAGTTTCCCAATGCGGTTCGGTTTTAGGGTCCACCGAACTCGGTGCTCACCCCTAGTCACATACACTAAATTTGGAATACAATAGTCCCTAGTAAAGTAATTTTTCTTAATGTCAGACGCTCTTTTTCGGTCATTGAGCCGAAGATCCGGAACCACCCTCCTGAAGTTGCCTTTTCACCATATCTAGAGAATCAAAAACACTTAAAATTCATTGTCCAAAGTTTTCAAAACTTGCAGTGTTTGTAGATGCAGCAACTGGCACTGCTAAACCAGCAAAACATAAATAGGGAGTCAAGATTGGCCCCTAATGCATTGTATTTGGGCTCAAAGAACCTTCCAAACCAGTAACAATCAACATGAACCCAAGTCAAATATGTATACTGTATCTGGGCTCGAAAACCTTCGGAACCATTAAAAATCAACATTAACTTTCCAGAGAAAGAACCTTCGTAACAATTAACGATCGACATGGACACAAGACAAACATTATTTGTATTTGACTAAATTTTTGCTCGTGCCAATATAGTAATTGCATTTTGACGATTCCAAAAGCCATCAATCGCTCTCGCCTTTGTACTTATCAACTGAATATAGGACCCAAGAAGAATGGGCGAAGCTACCCGGTAGAACCCTATATTGACTAATTGACTAACTAATTAATTGATTAAATATAAATCGTACAATCTAGAAGATATAAAGAGAAATATATATTGTCCTTTCTAAATGTTTTCTCCATGTGGGATTTGAGAGATTAAAAATTTACAAATACATAGGGTGGCATTGACCCGTCTCTACGTAAACGATAGATAATGTTGTTGAAATATTTAAATAATAAATCACGTATTTATCTAATAACTTAAGCTTTTAAACAATCAGTAGTTGTCCCACAAAATCTCACATGATATAGAGCTGGAGATCTTGAGTTCAAATCTTATTAGGTCCCATTTGCCTCTCTCATTAAATTTCTACGTTTAGTACTAGGCAAAAAACATACTAAATATGAGGGGAAATGTTGAAATATTTAAATAATAAGCATTGCATTCATCTAATAATTTAAATTTTTAGAACAGTTGGCAATGATCTTAAAAAATCTCACAAATGTGATCAAAAAAGCTTTTGGAAGTCATAGATGAAACTCGAGAGCAACCGCGTCCTGTAGAGTGGTGTTGTACTAAAGAGGAGTGGACGATATTTAGATTTGAACTCTCAACATTGCCCAATATCTTCAGTTGAACTTCTCTTAAGAAGTCGTCGGAGGTCCGGGCGGCGAAGGGTGAGCGCCGGAGGCAGTGGCCGAGCGAGTCAGCGGATGAAAAGTGACGAGGTGGAGCTCGGGCGGGGAGGGGAGAAGAAGACCGAAACGGCGTGGTTACTTAAAATGCACGTGAGCAGACGACATGATGTACGTATCGAAATTGACAAGAGCACGTAGGCAAGTGGGCTTCGGTTGAGCAGAGTCCGTCACGGTCCGCGCCTGGAAAAACATGGTCAGGATTTCACGTTCCATGCTTAGAATACAATCCACCTGAAAATTGTGATAAGCCCAAAGGAAAGAGACAGACATAAAAATGATTATGTGTATCAAGTTGAGTGCTTAAACATTAATTAAAGACCTTAACCTACTGAGCCAAGCTTGGTAAGACCAATTTGCTTTCTTTTGGTCTGGGGAAACGCACATTCTCACACAGGCAAAAACATAAGAAGAAGAAGAATAAAAGTGTCAAAAATTATGTGTGGTCCTACTTTAATACAAAAACTTTTCATTGGTTCATTTAATTGTCAAATCGGAGAAAAACAGTCACTTAAATACCTCTAACGGAAAATTTCGGCTAAAATAAATATGTTGCATTTATGATTAAAAGGTTAATATGATGTGGCATTTTTAAAAAAAATTAGTCCACTTAGACAGATTATAGGATGTTGCTTAATCCTACGTGGCTAGGTGAAGTAAAACGACGTCGCAGCACCTTTGGGGAAAATGATGTTGCACCACTCTTCCTATAATCGCTAGCTCAATTGTCTTCAACGTTGGCTGACTGTAGCACCACTCTCCCCATCATTGTCGCTCGATCGTTGTCTTTGTTGCTCGCTTGCCTTCCATGTTGCTCTCGCTCACTTGGGTTCATCATCCTCTTTGAGTTGCTCAATTGGAGGGGAAAATTAGGGCTTGGAGGCAAAAATTAAGGCAAAAAAACAGCCTAAATACCAAAACTTAGTACAGAAGGACACTTAAATGTCAAAAGTTACGAAAAGTACATTTAAGTGTCACTTTTTTTTAAAATTGGAGACACTTTAGTGCCAACTCCGACAACCCCTCTTGGAAATCTTATGTGGCAATTTTTAATAATTTCTAACACCTACATGACTTGCCGGAATTCCACATTAGCTTATCTTCACCCAAAATGTCTTTTTAGCCTAAGTTTAATTTTTAATATAAATATTAATTAAATAATATTTAAAACATGAAAAAAAAAAAACAATGGTAGCTAGGGGTGAGCACGATTCCTGGGTAAAACCAGGAACTGGAGAACCAAACTGGAGGGTCCGATTTGGTTCTTGGTTTTAGAGAGTCCGGTTTCGGTTCTCGGTTCCTCATTTTCTGGAACCGGAACCGGAACCAGTCCACTCTAGCCACCTCCCTCCTTCCCAAAAATTCCCAAATTCTAACCCTAATTTTTCGCCCCATTTTTCAATTCTCAAGTCTCTCTTCCCTCTCTCCCAGATGCCTCACTTCTTCTTGCTGCCCTGAGCCCTCAACCTAATTGCCACTCACCACTCGTTGGTTGTCACCGTTGACGCTCTTGGCTTCTCGCCGCCAACCGCTAGTCACCCTGGCTCATGGCTCCTTGTCGACCGCTGCTCGTCGCCCTTGAAGTTGACGCTCGTGGCTCCTCTTTGCCCGCCACTCGTCTGTTGTTGCCATCAACACTCCTAACTCCTCATCGCCCGCCGCTCATTGATTGTTGCCCTCGATGCTTGTGGATCCTCACTACCCACCACTCCTCAATTGTCACCATCAGCGCTCCTAGGCTCCTAGCTCCTCGCCACCTGCCGCAATCCGAGACTGGGATGATTTCCAAGAGCATCCAGGGCCTCCTACAGTAGTTGGATTGTCCTCACTACCCGCCACTCCTCATGTGCATCCCTCAAGAGAGAGAAGCAGGATGTTGAGACGGTGGGAAAAGGGAATGAATGTGGGCTTGTAATCCGAGACTGGGATGATTTCCAAAAGCATCCAGGGCCTCCTATAGTAGTTGGATTGTCCAAGCATTGGATAAACAGATGAACTTTCTAATGTATCTGAAGTGCATCACTGAGATTTTGCTTTTCGCATCACTAAGATTTTGCTTTTCTTGCTTTTTTCATAGTGTCTCTTTGTCAGGATATACGCCTGCGAGAATGACTGAATCACATGCTCAAGTTGTATATCCAGATTATTTTTGAGTTAGTATTATTATTAACGTTTTGAAGAAAAGTAGTTTCTCTTCTCTACCTAAGTCGAGTGTAGAAGAAAGTTTAGGGTATGATATAGGCTCTTTCTCCTCTATTGGTTAGGCAGTGGTGGACTGGTGCATTTCTCACTTAGTTTATGGGCTTCAATTTTTCATGGCATCCTCTAATTTCAAGACTGAATTCTGCCAATTTAGATCGGCATATAAACATACAAAATGGAGTTCAATGAATTTAACGTTGGCTAGTAATAGGTAAATGAACACGATGCAGGGATCTTATGTTAAACTTGTCACTCTTGGTTTTGACGCTCAAATAATGACTATTAGTATAACCCTTTCTTTCTCTTTTTTAACTGGAAGTTGCTTATGGATGAATAAAAAGGTGATGTGGTTTAACTTTCAGATCATCCTTATGTGTTTTCATACTACCACTAGAGCGGCAACATGTTGGTAGTCTTAAAAGTATGGTGCTGGATCATGATTAACTGAAGCCATCATTATTTTTCCTTTATCCTGGAATATCTCAAGCCCACTAAATTGTCAGAGGCCATTGAAAGGCCAATTCTGTTTTCGTCCACAAATGGAATAGAGTTCCAGAATGATTAATCACAGTCCGAACTATGACTTGGAGATGCTATCACCGCTTCAATGATTTATGAACTTTTAGCATTTAATTATAAATTGCATCATCCATGAAGGAATCTTGAATGTTTCAGTGAAAGTCATAAAATAGAAAAGGAATTTTCCTTGCTAGGGAGGGAGGTTCCGATTCCTGGTTCCTCTTTTTTCGGAACCGAAACCAGTTCCACTCAAATGAAAAAAAAAAAAAATATTGGACCCTAGCACTGACCCTAGAACCTGTGAGAGGGTAGGTACTAGGTTCTAGATTTCAATGGGTAGGTTTCAAATTCCAAAAAATGAGGAACCTTTACCCCATGATAGGTTCCAAGTTCCAAGCAGAACCTGGAACCGCTCACTCCTAATGGCAACACAGGCAGGAGGGGCTCCCCTACCTATAGCCACTGCCCTACTGTCAGTGGGGTAGCGACTCGTTGGTGCCTAGGCGAGGGCTGATAACTCTCACTGACCGGAGGCAAGAACCGACAAGCTCTAGCAAGACACCAAGAGAGGGCAAAAACCCTCTCTCAAATCTGCGCGAGCGTCGCCCGCCCTCGTCTCGATTAGGGCGAGGGTCACTGGCCCTCACGCAAGTGCTAGTGGCCCTTGCCCAACGACCTTCTCCTAGATATGGGTAAAGGTCAGCCACCCTCACCCTGGCCTGGGCGAGGGTCATCCACCCTCACAAGGGCGCTGACGGCCTTTGCCTCAGGTCTAGTGGCGTTGGGCAAGGATCATCGGCACTTATGCAAGGGCTAGCAACCCCCGTCCAAATCTAGGAAAGGGTACCTGCCCTCTTTTGGCGTATGGCAAGGACCTTTCAACCCTTGCCTTCAATCGACAAGAGTTGCCAACCCTTGCTTGGGTGCCAATGACCCTCACTGCTAGTGGCATCGCCCCACTATCAATGGGGTCGTGGCCATAAGCGAAGGGGAGCTCCTCCGACTTGTGTTGTTGCTGTTGCCTTTTTTTTTTAAATTTAATTTTTAATATTATTTAGTTAATATTTATTATAAAAATCTAATTAAGGCCAAAATGTTTTTTGCTAATCTAGCCATATTAGCGCCCAAAACGATGTTGTTTTGGGTTTATTTGGGCATGTTAGCACCCACAATGACGTCTTTTTGATCTCAACTCGTTGAGAAAGTGCCGTAGGATCTTCTCTTTATTGGCATTTAGCTTATCCTTTTTGTTTCGATTTTGATATTAAAGTGTACATTTTCACACTTTTGGCACTCAAATGTCCTTTTGTACCAAGTTTTGGCACTTCGGAAGTCTGCATATCCAAAAATTAGGATAGAGAGGAAAAAATTAGGGTCCTTAGTGTAGTGGTGGGGATGATGGCGCTAGAGAGGGGGGGGTTTGCACAATAGTGAAGAGTGGGTGCACTTAAGTGGACCACAATCCAATAAGAATCAATTGAGTGATGCTCCTAATTAAACTACGCAAGCAGCAAGTCCAAACACAAAGGTGGAACCTTGACTGATAGGGGTTGATATTATTTGGTTTTGATATGTTTAATTGATATTGTTCGGTGGGAGGGGAAGTTGCACATGTTCTGGGTGTTAGGAAAATCTCTTATGATATTTTGAAGATGACAAAATAAATCAAAGGCTACTAACGTATGCTTTTGAGTCTAGATGAAGCAGACGCATGAACTTCAGTCTGGCAGATTCTGAGTCTGTCTGTACTAGACGCAAATTTAAGTCTAACGGTACCGGACGGAAAAAGTTTGTCAGAATCATAATGAAATTACAGGATAAGATCACCAACGATCAAGTATTTCACTTACTTTATCTATATGGATTCTGTTGTATCAAACTGATTAGCAAGATCAATTAATGGACAACTTCCAAAGAAGAATGGAATACTTATGGAAGCCCGGATTCTGATTGTATGGGCGAACAGAATCCAAGGGGATCCAATCTACCTTCAACGGTCAAAAAGACTTGTCTTATAAAGTTTGTCCAAGAAAGGGAAGACGAAACTCTCAAGGAAAGAGTCAACGGTTGAGTGTGGCTTGGAGAGTATATAAGGATAGGATGAATCCTAGGAGACTAGAGAGGATAAATATATTCCAAGGTTGATTCAATTCTTCATTAGTTGTTTGAAAAAGTGCGTAATTGAGTGATCCTAGTGAATTACCAAAAAGAGTGACTTTGTGAAATTTATCATCACCGAGTGCTAACACTTGAGAGTGTGTAATCACCTTTGATCATATAGTGAAATCCAACCTATTGGCTGATCGCCTGGAGAGTGAACGTAGGCTTGTCTAAAGCCGAACCACTATAAATAGTGTTTGCAATCTTCTCTACTCTCTATATTTAATTTCAGTTTAATGATTGCAAAAGCATTATTGTAATTGTGCGTAAAATTCATCTATACCTATTCACCTCCATCTAGGTGTTAATACTAGTTTACAACATTGGGTTGATATTGTTTGGTGAGAGGGGAAGTTGGATGTTTTTGTTTTGTTACTCAGACTGACTAAACGCAAAGAAGCACTTGATTGTCAATGGAAACGATGTTTATTTTGTCTATGCTTTTGCGAGTTTCATTTTTTGTCTTGTTTTTGGCTGTGATGTGTTGGGTTGTGCTGGTTTGCGGTGATTCTTGCTAGCGTGGCGCAATTTTGTGCTTGTGCTGCACTTCTTTTTGTAGGTGATGCAAGCACAACACTGCACCAGTACTTGTATATGCTGGTTTATGCTTACATCAGCCAGCGGGTACAGTTTTGGGCTTGCACCGCCCAATAGGTCATGCTAGTTTTTGTCTATTCTTTTGCGAGTGCCCATTTTTTATTTTGTTTTGGCTTGCTTGGTCTTTTGCTGCTTGTACAAGTTTGTTATGGGACTGCCGGTGGCAGCTTTGATAGTTGGTGCTGCTGGTTGTTACAAGACTCCACCAGATCGGCTGCTGGTGTCAGCTTTTAGGTAGGTAGCACAGCTAGTTAATGCTACTGGTGCAGCTGGTTGATGCTCGGTTTGTGCTTGCACCAGCACATTTTGTACAACTGATGCAAGCACAAAACTGTACACCAACACTGGTTTGTGCTAGTGCATGCTTGGCATTGAAATGATTAAGTTTTAACAATGAATGGCATTAAAATGATTACTTTAAATAAAATTTGACACTTAATGATCACTATTTGCAAGTTTTAGATGACATCATGTAGGAGTTATATGCTGATTGGGCAAGCCGGTGAGCCACGTAGGACTAATAACTTAATAAAATATGACTGCTGGATTTTTGGCAACTTAAATCAGAGTTGGCACTTAAACGATTTTTTTTCTAAGTGGTACTTAAGTGATTCAAAAAAAAAATTGGCATTAAAGTGAGTGCTGCACATAACTTTTGGCACATCTAGTATATTTCTCCCCAAAAACATAGGAGAGCCAAACCTTTCCGGTTTGCCAAGCACCTTCCACAGTCTGAGGATGATGTGAATGCCTACTCTAGAGGTTAAAGAACTTGAAATGTCTTTGAAATCATCAGGAACCCATTTCATTGATGCAGGACAATGATCTGAAACATCAGGAGAAAAAGAGGAAAAGGCTGAAACCAACTCTGGTTCCCCATAGCCCTATCCAACCTCCTTTCCAAAGATCCCACCAATCTTCTGTTAGACCGGGTGAAGAAGTTACCAATAGCATTTATGTCTTGCAACTCCAAACCAAAGAGCAATTGCTTATCATCCTCCATATTTCCAGAATAAGCATCATCAGAGTTACCAGCTTCAGAGGCAGAGTAAATTGTATCGAAATCTCTAGCAAGAAACCAAGGCTGATTAATAGTTCGAGAGACCACTGTGAGCTGATCCCCCCTCTCCAGGCGTATTAGCAGCGTAGGTGACAGAAAAGTAAGACTTCACAAGACAATGAAGAAACTGATTGCTGTGAGAGCAGATAGTAATAGACAAACGAGAATCTCAGAGCACCCAAATTTGTCCCTAATCACAATCAGCATAATCATGATACCAGGGCCACTCAGGGAAATTGCTGTTAGCAATTAGAGTATCTTCTTCTTTAACTCGAGTTTCCAAGATACAAAACGATTGTTGTGATTCTTACAAACAAGCTTACAACTCTGCTTACGGGGCTAATTGAAACCCCTTGAATTCCAGCGTATGACATTCATGAGGAAAGGGCTTTAGGAGCTAGACATACCATCATCTGTCATTCTTCAACTCAGCTTCCGGATCAGTATTCTTGCTTCTGGAGAAAGTTCACAATCACCGGGAGGAGTAGCAACATCAGGGTCAACTATCAAAGTCAGCAGAAGCTTCCAATTCAGGCAATATGTCTAGC
This sequence comes from Corymbia maculata, assembly GCA_014182735.1. NCBI lineage: Eukaryota > Viridiplantae > Streptophyta > Magnoliopsida > Myrtales > Myrtaceae > Corymbia > Corymbia maculata. The sequence continues at coordinate 22,296,698 of CM024683.1, read as the reverse complement.
ACTTCCTCTTCTTCCTTCTCAACATCATCAGACGATAGTATTACAAACTGACTATTTAGTCAGACCCTCCCCAGATAAAACTCCAGTAATAGCATTGCATTGTAGAGCCTTATGAGAGGACAAATCAGCCAAATCCTCACGGGAACCCATTTCAACTTTTTCTTGTTCTTCGGAAAAATTACCATATTTGGAGCAATTAGCACATATTCTAAAATCCCAAGGGTTCTCCACTGTAACTGCAGCCATCTTATCATCATCCAGAAACACAGGAACATTCTTGGCAATTCTTTAGACAAAATTCACCTCCACAAAGACCTTGGCATAATGAAGTTTGTTCCATCTCTCTTAGCCTTGTCAGGATAGAGGACCCAAATTACACCCTCCAATTTCATAACATACAGAGGAACTCTCTGAAGGTTAAACCAAATAAGAGTTTCCAAGTCAGAAACCTCCAAACTTTGCAGTTCAGGCTTCCATTTTCTTAGCACAAGAGGATAGTCTGCAATCGGCATGTTATTGTTAGTTGCAGTAGATTTATAACAAATTAACTCAAACTGCTTTCGTTTTGCATCTTGTTCAGGATTTATGTAAAGTTTCGGGGATTTTGTCAATTTAAGCCGTAAAAGTTCCATGGGAGTTGTAAATAATTGCCAATTAGAATCCTGAAAACATGCGTAGCATGCTAGATCACTGATATGCTTTCATTTACAGATTCATAACATCAAGAATACTATTTTGGTTCTCTTCCAATATCTTCCATTTGAACTCACTCTCCCAATTAATAAACTTGCAAGTGCAGTGTTCTCTTCTCTTGTGCTTCATGTGAGGTGATACCCAAAGCCAAACCATTTCTGCATGCATATTCCTCTGATCTTCAGATCCCATGAGAGCCATTGCAAGAATTTAAGATCTCATGATCCATTTGAACCAATGGCACAGGATCGGATCTGGTCAGATTTTATAATTCGGTCAGCTTGAGCTGGTAGGCTAGCAGCATTGGAACAGACAGGTTGGGTCTGGTCTTCCGGCAACTTTCCCTGCTGTCTAAACTAATGTGACTCAAGTAGGTGCCACTTTTCGCTACTCATAATTCATATTTTCGCTGGATTTTAAGAGTACGAATTAGGAAGGGGATTTTCTTTTTGCCCATTGAGTTTGACTGCATTGTAGGGGCATAATTCTGTCATAGTTAGAAATTAAAAACAGAAGATATCAAAATGTGGGCTTTGGGCTTTGTGACTCTAATGGTTAGCTTGTTATATGACCAATAAATAAAAGCAAATCCTCCCTGAGAAACTTTGAACTTGGCAAGCTAAGTGAAGTTCTCACAAATTGTGTAAAGAAAGAAAAGTCTGCTAAGTATATCGGAGCAATCAACTAATGAATCAAGATATAATGGGTTGGGACAAAGAAAGTGCCCAACAATTCTTGAACAAGAAAGACAAAGAGGCTTACAATTCTTAAAGAACCCTTATGTTGAGGTACTTCATAAGAACAGCTTGTGAGATCTATACAAAGAAGAGAAGTTCTGTTGGCAATTGTCCTTAGATTTTTAGGCATAATACTGAATTGATGCATGTAGGGCAGCTTGTCCTTAGATGCTATGCAGAAACTTGGTCCTCCCCAAACAAGACATTCTCATCCACGTAAGCCAATCATCAGGCGTCAAGGATAATAAATTTCTTTTTTTGTTCGGTAAACATAACGATACTTCGGCACTTGATGGTTGGCTTGTGTGGATGAGACTTTTGGGGATAGGACTTTCTATGTTTACAGCTTAATAATGTGGATAATTGTACATTGCTGTTCTCCTTGCAGCCACAACCCGCCGTACTGATCCCCACTTCACCACGGCACGGATCTTGCACCATGCTGCCCTGGGCCTTGAAATCGTAGTCTTACAGACTCCAAAAACTGTGCCAGATGGACAGATCCCGAGATCTGCCCCACTGCTTGATTCGATGAAGAAATTATGCTCCGGTGTCCACATCAAATTGCCAGGGATTGGAGACTCAGGAGATAAATGAATGTTCGGCCCAAAGGGGTCCCGTGAGTAACTGGGATGATGACTGGTTTCGCCAGCACTGATGCCAGACAAAAATTCCTGCCTTGCCAGAATGTTTGCCATGGTCGGATTAAGGGTTTTTGTGATGGTATGACTCTGCGGCCCCAGACAATCTAGTTGTCTATTCTCTGGGACATTGTAGCAGCGCGATATTGAAGCCAATGAGTAATTAAATTCAGGAGCCACTTCTGGTATATCTGAATAAAAATGCAGGTTGGTTTTAGCTACCATAGATACGCAAAATGATGGTTTGCCAAAAAAGAAACGGACTACTAAACAATGAAAGATTGTGAAGGCCAAGAAGAAAAAGATAGAAGTGATAAAATCACAATACCTTGGTTTAGGACTGTGTAATCTAGATGATGAAGAGGCGGGCTCAGGCCAATTGATGGCTCTGTAGGCAAGTTGGTCAGGGCTCTTGGAGAGGTGATGCTGGGTTGGGCATCAACCAGCACCCATTGATTCTTGTTATAGTAAGCTTGCCTTCTTAACTTCTGCATCAAAATCTGTCGACCAAGCAGCAGATTCAATCAAATCCAAAATCATACAGATGCTTATGCATTTTAAGAGAAGTAATTGTGATATACAATTTGCCTTGTAAATGGACCAGTCCGATAAAAACAGGCCCTTGTATAGCTTCAGATAAATTGACACTCAGTTACTTGATAGTAAAGTTATGATATATGTACCTTCTGGGAGGGAGTCAATTGGTGTAGTGACTGGTAAGTTTCGCCATCAAGTGTTACTTGCGCAACTTTCATTACCGAATCGAACAGTATACTGGCCCTGTTCCAAGCTTGGTTGTAAGTGTACATCTTGTTGTCGTCGACCACACAAGTGCTGGCATGTCTGACAATTGTCTCCCACATCCGGTTGGTGATCCCATTGCCAAGTATCTGAAATAACATCGCATCACAAAAGAAGAAGCACAATTTGATAGTGAACAGTGTTTAGAATAACAAGAACAGGAGAAGGATTTTATCAGGGCTTGAAGAGAAATGGTTAATACTTGTCTTAGAGAGGACACATCGGCTTCGTATAGCTGGAGGAAATCTTGAACAGTGTCGATTCTTCTCGAAGTCATGCGTTTGTGTAGAACACCGTCTTTGGCTATTTTCTCTAAACGCCACACTTCGTCACTCAGAGATGGAGGATAATGCTTCTTGTTCACTGCACATAGCAGGGAAAACTTGTCAATTTTTAAGTCTTTTTAAGATCCACAGATAGAATCAAGAATTATTGGTCAATATCGTAAAATGGAAGGCATTGAAACTAAAGCATTGCGAGCTTACACTCTCCTCGATGATCTTTAACAATAAAAGTTTCACTTCTCGCTTCCCTTATTCTTATTCTTGCAGAAACCTTTTGAACAGCTCGAGCTCCTAACCTGAATTTCCGACTTCTCACCCAGCTTGAGTTGTCAGTGATGATTAAATTATGGAGGCAACCACTTCCTCCTTGCAAGATCACAGTCAGCTCCCCTGTTAGCAGTGGCCTTTTCCCTTCCCTTTCGCGAATGATATTGCAATTGAATTCCTTCTCGGTCCAATCCTCTACCTCATCTGACCCAAAATCGCCACTAAGGACGACAATTTCGAGCTTTATTGAAGATAGAGGGCCACTTGTAACCCTCTCATTTGTCCTGCCATCGACTAGTTCAATCCTGAGAGGAGTACCGTCCTCGGCTTCCATCTGACTGCTAGTGAAGATGGTTGCCGGTAATTTGGTAACAAATTGCAGTCGCAGACTGCTTTCTTCAGAAGTTCCAACGGGAATAGACGGCACTCTGCGATATAGACTAGAAATACATAAATTCCTCTGTGCATAAGGGGTGTTTAAAGTGTCGATCCGATGTCAGAAAACAACTTATCTTGAACTTACAAACCAGATTACAGTGTCTGGTATGAAAATAACTATATGAAGCAAGATCAACATGGCTCTGATTCACAATCAACCCTTCAGGTTGATGCATGAAAACAAGGAATGCTAACCTCATCAATGGATCGAGAAAGCGCGAGATTGCATGTTCCACTTCCTCACTAACCTGCTAGATGCAGAATACAACTTAGATTTGAAGAGAAATTTCCTAACAAACAATAGTTTTGTTTAGAATCACGATCACAAACAGGTGACTTCGTTAGACTACGTGCAGGGTATGCATTACATTCCCAAGATGCAATGTTTTCCATACGCGAAACTTCTGCACGGCATACCTATCACAGCAGATAATCAGATAAAGAAAATTTTAATTTGACCGTTCGATAAAAAGATCCATTTCCCTTCATGAAAAAGAAGAGGCAAGGTGCGACAGAGATTTCTTTTTATTTATTTGGAAATTAGTTATGAGAACAGGATTCACAGATCTTTGATTCATGGAAACGAACCTGACAAACAAAATCTCTTCAGAAACAAATAATTGAACATTCTTAATATGAAATACTGAGCGAATCAGGACTTCATGATGTATCTTTCATAAGAAACAAGACATAAACAAAAGCCTCTACATCTTTGTGATAAAAAGCCTGAGCCACGTATTTTGGTGATTATAATGGAAATTACCAAGATTAAAATGCCCACTTAGATGACCAAATATCCAAATCACCACCAGAAAACAACCTTCTAAGTAGATATCCGAACTACATCCATGATATGCTGATCGAACATCACTAAGCAAGATGAATGAATCTTAATATCCTATAGAAAAAACCAAAGTCACATGCTAAGCATACCATTTATATGAAATCATCATTCAATTTGTGAAGAACCAGACTTGAGCTATTCTCAAGCAACACAACTAGTGACTGATATGAATAGCATACCACTTTACGAAAGAGAGGCTCGAGAACAGATGCAAATTCATTGGGCAACACCCTCCGGTCACATTTCTGAAGTAACTGCACAGTAACCAAGAACAGTAAATCACAGTCACAGATGCTAAAATTGGAATACAATGGCCCCTAGTAAAAGTAATTCTACTTTATGTTGGGCCTTCTTCTTGATCCTCGAGCCGAAAATCCAGAACCACCCTCCTTGTCTTCCTCCGGAAGTTGCCTCTTCAACATCACCAAAGAATCAAAAACACCTAAACTTCATGTAAAAGTTTCTAAAACTTGTAGTGTATATAGATACAGCAACCTGTACCGCTAAAGCAGCGGAGACTACATAGGGAGTCAAGATTGGGCCACCACAGAAATGGAAGGTTCAAAGAAGCTTCAACTTTGAAACCTTTAACAAGATGTCCACTAAAGTCAAACATAGATTCTATTTGGGCTCCAAAGAGCCATAAAACCAAACTAAAAGATGTCCAATTTATGACTACATTCTTGCGTGTGACAAATTAATAATTGCACTTTGGACACTTCCAAGCGCCGTGAACTCTCGCCTTTGGACTCATCGACGGAATTCAGGAGGGACGTCCAAGAAGGCTGCGGGACAATTACCCTATAAAAACCAAGTTCAACTGTACTAACCGTGTTGAATGATGGACAGCAACGTTAATGGCACAATCTAGGAGATACCCAGATAAAAAAACGGCTTTTTTAAATGTTTCTCGACGTGGGTTTTGAGAGAGAGAGAACGCGAAATTCTACGGAGAGACGCGGTGGCAAACGGAAAACAATGTGATGTAGAAAGCATTTGGAAGTTACAAGCAGAGCTTCAGAGCAAACGCGTTCCATAGAGCGGTGTCGTGCTCAAGAGGAATGGACGGTCAAGATTTGAACTTGACTCGTGCCCGTTTTCATCGGTTAAAATTCTCTTGCGAAGTCGTTGGGTACAACGTTAAAATGTTAGGTAGGTTTGTGTGGTCCGCGAATGAGGGCATTACGCACATTTTCTTGGTTTTGTTGGAACAGGCCTTTTTCCTGAGCAGAGTGTGCGACTGTTCGTATCCAAGAACATGGTCATGCATGAATTGGGAAAGAAAACGAGTTAAAAGTGAATACGGGTTTTGAGTCTTTTAACAAGACCTAGTTCTCTATAAAAGAATTTCACACTTTATGTTCAATTCTAAATCTATCCTGAATATTATTTTTTACGTCTAAAAAAAAATCCTCAACTTTCATTATAATCCAAAATTTGCCCACCATCCAAAAATCTCTGCTAATTTCTTTAAAATTAGGAATAATGCATCAAAAACCTCCCGCGATTCCATTTACTCCGCTAATTTCTTTAAAATTATTAACATCAAGGTCATTTAAAAATTCATCATCAGGCTCGAGTCTTCATTAATACTCTTGCCTTGGTAAGGAATAACAACCTCCCAATGTGGATAACTTTGAAGAAACCAACGGCAATTTTTGGACAGTTGTGGATAGATTTGTGAAGTTGAGGGAAAGTTGGATATGTTTTATTGGGACAATAAAAAATTATTAACATCAAGGTTAATATCATGAAAAAAAGGAATAACCCAAATAGATATCATTTTTGGACAGATAAATTTTGGACAATAAAAAAACAAAAATTAATTTTTTTAAATTTACAAAAATAAAAAAAAAACCTCAAGCTGGTATACACCTATGATAGTTTTACTCTATTAATTTCTGTTGCATTTTTAATTAGTTTTTGTTAAATTTTATCATCAAATTACTAATTTGGATGACACGTATCAGTTTATGAATATATCAATTTGGAATTTTATCCTTTGTTTGTCACAAGTGTATTGGCTTGTGGGTTTTCATAATATTAATCCAATTTAACAAAAATTAATACCATGAAAACTAATGGAGGGTAAATTTGTTATAAATATATCAATTTAGAGTTTTTGGTGCTCAAGAAATTAGTTTGGGATAAATTTATAATAGGAGTACCGGCTTGGATTTTTCGTGATATTAACCTAAAAAACAATTATGGGGAGAATAGGAATTAAACTTAAAGTGGGATTTTTATTAGGAGACTAGCCCATTTAAACATTAATGAAACGTTGAGCTATTAAGCCAAACTTGATACGACCAATTTGACCCTATGATGCAGAAATCATAGTCGAAACGCATACGGGCAATAAGGGAAATAAGGAAGGAGAATTTGAGGAATAACCCGATGCCCCTTGCTCTCACACGATCTTGACTTAAGGTTGAATTGTCTTCGTCAATGGGAAACAATAGAAAATGACCATTTCCACAAACAAGATAGGGATGTCAACATGTGTGCAACGACAGAAGATCTGTGTCAAAGACACATCTCATGACAATGAAACCCTGGCCATTATTTGGGAAAATTACCAAAACAGTCTTAAATTTATTGTAATTGTGATAATTCGGTCATAAATTTTTTTTATCAATTCAATCCTAAAATTTTTGCATTTATGTTAATTCAATCCATCTGACCAATTTTGACTAATCGGCGTTGATGTGGATGTTGGCCAATGCTAGCCAATGCTGACGTGGCAATTTTTAATTGTTTTATATTTTTGTCTTTCTCTTTCTTTTTGTTTTTTCTTTCATTCTTCCTCTGGCCTATGAGGTCCACCTCGCCAAATCTAGGAGAGGGCAAGCCTTGCCATGGCTATAAGCAAGGTTTGCTAGGTGAGGGTGAGCCTTATCAAGCTTGCCTAGCCATGGCAAGGCTAGACCTTGCCCAATGACAATGAGGCTAAGGCCTTACTAGGGGTGGCCGTGGTCAGGCTCACCCTCGCTAGTGACCAGCGAGGTCGACCTCGCCAGCCCTAGCCTATGGCCGGTCGGTGAACTGGCCAAAGGAAGAAGGAAAGAAAAAAAAAAAAAAAGAAAGATAAAGAAAAAATCAAAAAAATATTTAAAAATTGTCAAGTCAATGTCGGCAAATGGCCAATGCCAACCAACGTTCACATCAATGTTGACTAGCCAAAATTGGCCGAATGAATTAAACTGACACAAATGCAAAAAAATTAGGATTGAATTGATAAAAAAAAGAAACTATGATTATATTAGCAATTTTAATAAGTTAAGAACTATTTGAGTAATTTTCCCGTCATTACTTACACTATGTATGTACATATATGGATATAATAAGTATTTATGTGTGATGTGCAGTCGAAAACATGCGCTGGAGTTCAGAACAGAATACACTTACGCTGTTTGGTCATGCTACAAATCCGAGAGTAACATCGCAACTTCTACGCTATTTCCCCGCTCGAATCCTTAGCCAAGGTGATTTTCCGGGAAAATTCGAGAGTGTGGAAGAACATTCAGGGAAAATCTTATCAACACGTTCCCTCAGTCCGCATCAGAACTTGGAGATGAGAAGCGTGAAATTTCAATTGAATTCAGACTCGGTTTCGGCGTTACTGCCTCTAGAGTAGGTTGACCTAGAATTATATTAATCTTAACCTTTATTTTCTTTAAAAACAAAAGTCATTTATTCATATAAAAGGCAAGTTGATAGAACTTAATCGTTCATCATTTAAGTTGAACATACTAGAAAAAACATAGAAAAATGGCTTGTGACTACATTAATTTTCACAAACCCCGTGATTTCCACATGGACGTTGCTTTCTATATATGTAGGCACGATCAGTAATATATGAATGTATCTATTTATGTCCTCTATGTTTTTGCACCATAAAATGTCCAAGAATAGGCCGAAAGTGAAGGAATGGAGTGACTCAACTTAAGGGGAAGGGAAGGAACAACCCGAAAAATACTATTCTTGACAAAACAAAAGGTTTTTCATTGAATTTATCGTTGTTTCCAAATAATATAAGATGAATGTGAAGCCCAACCAACTATTCGTCCTTTTGTGACATGGCTAAGGTGTTAGTGTTGAGAAATTTTGAAAGTATCATATTATGTGTAGTAAGTTACGCTGAAAAGTTTGATTTTAAATTTAAAATCTTATTTCTTTAGTGCTGTAGGTGACACCTCTCATTCAAATTCAAAGTCTTCTTTCTTCAGTACCACAAGTGACACTTTGATTGACTAGATAAGAACTTGCAACTAGGGAGAAGAGTTCAACATATAGTATAGTAAGTGAGTATGTTCAAAGGTCTTGATTTGATTTTTCATCTTGAAGATTAGTACATAGGCCCACTACGAGAATGGAATAAGACCTTGTGCCTTTTAGGGATCTCAAATGCCTTTCCCTCATCTTCAAAAATCCTCATATACTTATTCGACAAATGTTGTGCCTATGCACAAGACGTAAGTTAATAATCTTATTTTATCTCTTACAAGTTTCGACATTAAAATTTTATTTTTTCTACCCTATAACAACCTTTGTAGAGAAAAATCAAATCTTGAGATATATTTGTCTTTTCATATACACAGTTTCTTCAAAACAAATTTACCAATAATTACTTTTTATATGAATTACTCAGATATTTCATAATAAACTATTATGCTAATTATAATTTTTTTGCACACATGCAATGCATGTACATATTTGCCAGTATACATACATCATAACTTATACGACCACACGGCATTCAGACGTGATTTAAGACTACCTTGGGGAACGTAAAATCTTGTCTAGCTAGTGTAATCTATTAAGTATAATGATTTACTAAATAAGCCTTAGTACGATAGTCTGTGTTGCAAGCACATGGGCAGGAGATCAGTCATGATAAAGAACTCATTAAAAAAAGAGAGAGAGATGCTCATTTAGGCAAATTTATGTAAAAGGCAATAATATATAAATGATATAATATACACATTAGAGCCTTATTCAGAGTAAATAATCAAGAAACCTTGGTCATTATTAAAGTACAACCATCTGCGAAAATTTCAAGTTGTCATGATATTGTTGGTTGGAAAACTTTTTGGACACTTTCAATTACAACTATGCAATAGCTATCCTTTCATGCATGTGATTGGGTGAGAGACAAATTGGGCGTGAATTACAATTTCAACTCAAGATTTTGGCATTCATTGCTAATTGACCATGACTTTTCAATTTTTGCAATGTCTTCCCTAGAATCTTGAAGCCAGTTGTAATGTTCCTTTGGTGTTGCTCCGAACATTTATCAGTTGGAACTCCGTCCATTTGTTTGTAGCATTACTGATTTGCTCTCTTATCTTTCTCACAACAAATGGCAAGTCACATTTCACCCTTAGGTTTTGATACGTGGTATGTTGTCTCTAACCTTTTCATTTTCTTTTTCAATGTCCTCCCTGGCGTATTGAAATGAGTATCCAAAGTCACATTGACGCTGATCTTGACCAAATTCTCAATCTAGTCTCCATCGGAGATCGACTTAGGCTACCTAAGTGAGGGTCATTATGCCCTAGCTCAGTACATGAGTGTGGCTATTGGGTAGGCTCTACGAGCGGCTATCACGTGCTAGATCACTCACCTCTCTATCTCTCTCTTTCAAAATATTTCTTTTCCAATTTAATTGGTTATAAAAATTATAAAATCTTTTTTTTATTTACAAGTATTTGCTCACACAAGGACTCTGGAGGTAAGATATTTATAATGATTTCGTATTTCAATAACAAAATTTGGCACATTGTCACGCTGATGGATATTTGATACTCGTATTATATTTCTTATAAACTGATGTTAGCTCTAAAACACCGTATCTTTTGTTTAACAAGCAAAATAATAGACTTACAGAGTAAATAGGTTAATTTTTCCTAATAACCAAATTATGCAGATTGTATTGTTTCTTGCAGTGTTAGGATTTTTTCTCTGCATTTCTTAATTTGCTTTATGCCTTACCCGATGTTAAAAGTTCTAAGAGGTCATTTTTTTGAAAATGATATGCAATTTTTTGCTGATTACATGACACCTTTGAAAGTTTGGACGACGTTTGGTTGTTTGATTGATTTTCTCCATAGTATGGGCTAGATTTGAGAAATTATTAAAAGTATAGCCCTTTTATGAAAACAGGCTAGAGTCAACATTGGAGAAGACATTGCAACCAATTTCAAAGCTTTAGGGCAAAATTGTGAAAATTAAAAAGTCAGGGCAACTTGCAATTATTGCCAAAAATTTCTGGGGCAAAATCTATTGTGGATCATAATGACTAGTTATTTCAAACTATATATACAATCATTTTTTAAAATGTTTTATAAATTAATAAATTTTCACAAAATAAACAAAACTTCAATCTTCTAATTAGATATCACATTATGTATGCATATGAACAAGAATATTCATGTTTATGCGTATTTATATATCACGACCACACGTATGAGGACATACGAAAATCATATGCAACTCAAAGATGAATTGGATTTTGATTTGCGTCGACCCCTTCACTCGCTTTCGTAGACAAGCAAGCAAAAAGCTTTGGGAGACCAGAAAACAGGGCGAAGGTTCAGCAGAATTTACTGATTGACCTGAAGAACAACGGTGCCCGCGTCCCTCCAAACGTGGAAGTCTGGATCAACATGGACTTTCCAGCTAAGAGCCTATCCTGGCCTTAATAGTCAAGCTAAAAGGCTGTTTTGAGATTAAAGTAGCTTTTCTTTTTATTTCCTTTTCGATGTCTAAAAAGCCATCCAGCCTGATCCGCTTGAAACCAACTAGTCTTTTAATAAGTTTGGTGACAACTATACGTGCCAAAAATAAGATAATATATGTAAAACCCGATATACAGAGGGGTCTGGAGGAGAGGTTATTGCATGGGCTATGGACAATGTAAGTATTGATTATGTGGTCTCAATGCATGACAAGTATTATCAACAGTTGAGATGGCTTCGTCTACATGGTGTTCGGTCAAATGTAATATGTTTTAAGTGGCTGGCCTTGTGGAGTGAGTATCTATTTCTCTCCCTTTCTTGCTGGGATCGGAAATCCTGCATTTAGCATGGTGTCAAAACCTTGTTCAAAGATGTTTTTGTTGGTATTGACCAAAATTGAGATTTCCTAGTCAAACGAGCTCATATCCTTGCTTTTCAATTAATCTCTAATTCTAATCTTCCTCCCCACACTAATGTTACGGTTCATTGATATTTATGGTAGAATAGATGCCATCCCATATATAATTGTACTTAATTTGACTTGATTATCAGATTATAGATTATGAGTCTATAAGCATGGCCATTCCCATTTTGGGTAGAATCCACTGCCTTTTTAGGTTGAACCCTAGGATTTGACAGTGGATCACAACCAATTAAAGCTAAAGTTCCATTAAAAAGTGTTTCCATGAGGTAGAACCTCCTTAGTTTGCCAGGTCATCTTTGCCTCCCTATGGATTCAGCAACACTCAAAAGAATATCTATTCGGTAATCTCCAGGAATGATCAAGGTAGGCCCAAAATCACCTTTGGCTTACACCCTTCTTAATAATCTCATTTTAACTTTAACTCTTACAATTTTCTCATTCATTAAGTCAATAGATGCCTTGTTAGCTCTTCGACTAGATGAGAAAGTGCTGATCGTTATGCTCTTGTCATACGAATGTCAAGCAGCACTGCACTTGAATTTTGGAAAGCTGTTGTGTTTCTCCAATGGCTTGTTGAAACTTTGTAACACAATCGATTTGCACGGACTCGATGTCTAGAAAATTTTCCTAGTTAGCAATGACACATCACGGAGTCGATAAAGATAGGGGCTTAATAATCGGTAACACATGTTGGCTGATCTTGAGCCTCTTTTACCTCAAAAGCTAGCTCAAAAGGTGAGGCTTTCCTTTACACTGAAAACCAACCACCAACCTCTTCCACAACAATATAGGATAACATCAACAATCTCCTCCTACATCAACACTAATATCAATGTTCGATTTGCCAACAAGTCTGAACTCATTAGTCCTATGGGAGAGTAATGTGTTGTTATGGCTCCAATTCAAGCCCGATATGTGAGGGAGAGATTATTAAAATTATTCCATATCAATTGTGGAAGAGGTTAATGGTTAATTTATAAGCGTGAGAAAAAACTTCATTTTTTACACTAGCTTTTGACATGAGAGAGGTCTAAGACCACCCAACAACACAATCAATCAGCATGAATTCGATGTCTAAAAAATTTTCCCAGTTAGTAATTACACATTGTGGAGTTGATGAAGAGAGCGGCTTGATTAGATTCAAAATTACCCTCTCTTTTTTCCCAAAAACCTCCTTTTACTCGATTTCTTTGTTTTTCTTGTTTTATTTGCAAAAAAGGGCAACCAACGCTAATGACCCCTAAGCGTTAATCATAAGAGTCCTACACTCGATTGGAACATTTGATTTGAGCCATAATATTCCACACCACCTATAACTTGAAGGTCTAAAGTTAACGAGTCTCTCACCAATAATCCCACAAAAAGCTAGCAGTCAGAGAGACTCTGCATGTAATGATGCATGTAAGTAATTTAGCACGAACAGTTTAAAGGTTTTCTCATGACTTGAATCAAACTCATAACCTCATGGAACACAAATGATTCATTTTAGCACTAGACAACTTACCTTGATGGTCCATTCATGTTTAGTTTTTTTTTTTTTTGGTAAAGTCCAGACAACACAGCATTCATGTTTAGTTAATCCTCCTGTAGTGCAAAGAAAAGTCAGCTGAGTATATCAGAGCAATAAATTCACAAACAAGAGATTGACGGGTTGGGACAAGCAAAATGCTAAGCAATTCAAGAAAAATAAAACAAAAAGGCTTACAAAGAAGACACGTTCTATTGGCACTAATCCTTAGATGCCTAGTCAAAATACGAAATTGATGCATCTAGAGCAGCTTCTACTTAGATGCTCGGAGAAATTTGTTTCTCCCCGAACATGACATTCTCATCCGTCCAAACCAATCATTGCGCGTCAAGCATTGCGAGTTTCCTTTCCTTTTTAGGTAAGAATAAGGATACTTCGCACGTGAAGGTTGGATTGTGTGGACGAGAGCTTCGTGCGCTTGGAGCACCTAAATTTCTCTCGGAGGTAGGACTTTCCATGTATACAGCTTAATAATGTTCAAGATTGAACATTGCTGTTCTCTTCGCAGCCACAATTCGCCGAACTGATCCCCACTTCACCACTGCACGGATCTTGCACCATGCTGCCTTGGGCCTTGAAATCCTAGACTTGTGGATGCCATAACCCGTGCAAGATGAAGAGAAGCTGAAATCTGCCCCACTGTTTGATTCAATGGCAAAAGGATGCTCCGGTGTCCACATCAAATTGCCAGGGACTGGAGATGGCACTTTGAAAAGCTCCTCAGGAGATAGATGGATGTTCGGCGCAAATGGTCCTCGTGAGTAACCGGGATGATGACTGCTTTCGCCAGCACTAAAACTGGACGAGAAGTCCTGCGTTGCTAAGCTGTTTGCTCCGGTCGGGTTAAAGATTTTTGCGGTGATATGACTCTGTGGCCCCAGACAATCTAATTGTCTGGTCTCAGGGACATTGTAGCAGTCTGTTGTGGAAGCCAGTGAGCAATTAAATTCAGGAGTCACTTCTGGTCTATCTGAAAAGCGGTTTGGGTTCAGCTACCGCAGATGTGCAAAATGGTGGATGTGCCAATAAAGAAATAAGAACACTAAACTGTGAAAGATGAAGCAGGGCAAGCAGAAAAAAGATAGAAGTGACGTAACGTCACCTACCTTGGGTTAGGACCGTGTAATCTAGATGATAAAGGGGCGGGCTCAGGCTGATTAACGGCTCTGTAGGCAAGTTGGTCAGGACTCTCGGAGGAGTGATGCTGGGTACAGCATCAAGCGCCACCCACTGATTCTTGTTATTGTAAGCTAACCATTTCAAGTTCTGCACCAAAATCTGTTGGCCAAGCAGCAAATTCATTCAAGTCTAAAATCAACAGTTACCATTTTAAGAGAAGTGCTTGTGGTATATATTCTGCCATAGAAATGGGCTAGGACAATATATGCATGCCATTCTATAGGTCCAGACAGATTCATACTCAGCTACTACATAGAAAAATTTTCAGGTTATGATTTATATACCTTCTGAGAATGGGTCAATTTGTCCATCGACTGGTAAGTTTGGCTGTTAAGTGTTGCTTGAGCTACTTTCATTGCCGAATTGAACAGTATACCAGCCTTGTTCGAAGCTTGGTAGAAAGCATACATCTTGTTATCGTTGATCACACAGGTGCTGGCATGTCTGACAATCGTCTCCCATGTCCGCTTGGGGATCCCATTGCCAAGTATCTAAAATAACATCGCACCACAAAAGCAGTAGCACGATTTGATAGTTAACAATGCTTAGAGTAATGTGTACAGGAAAAAGGGAAATCAGCCGAGCTCAAGAGAAATGGTCACTACATTTCTTAGAGAGGGTGCATTGGCTTCGTACATCTGGAGGAAATCTTGAACAGTGTTGATTCCTCTCGAAGTCATCCGCTTCTGTAGAGTGCCATCTTTGGCTACTTTCTCTAAACGCCACACTTCGTCGCTCAGTGATGGAGGGTGGTGCTTCTTGTTCACTGCACATAACAGAGCAGTCTTGTAAATGTTTTAAAGTCTTTTTAAGGTCCTCAAATAGAATCAAGAATTGATGGTAAAAAATCAAAAGGTTATTGTCATAAGGAAGGCATCGAAACCAAGGCATTGTAAACTTACGCTCTCCTCGATGATCCTTAACTACGAAACTTTCACTTCTTGCTTCCCTTATTCTTATTTCTGCTGAAACCTTTCGAACAGCCTGAGCTCCTAACCTGAATTTCCGACTTCTCACCCAGCTCGAGTTGTCGGTGATGACTAAATTACGGAGGCAACCAATTCCTCCTTGCAACATCACAGTCAGCTCCCCTGTTATCAGTGGCCTTTTCCCTTCCCTTGCGCGAACAATATTGCAATTAAATTCATTCTCAGTCCAATCCTCTCCCTCGTCTGACCCGAAATCGCCATCAAGGACGACAATCTGAATCTTTATCAAAGATAGGGGCCCACTTGCAATCCTGTCATTTGTCCTGCTATCTACTAGTTCGATCCAGAGAGGAGTACCATCCTCAGCTTCTATCTGACTGCTAGTGAAGATGGTTGCCGGTAATTTGGTAACAAATTGCAGACGCAGACTGCTTGCTTCGGAAGTTCCAACAGGATTAGACGGCACTCTGCAACATAGACTAGAAATAGATAAATTATCTGTGCATAAGGGATGTTAAAGTGTCTATATGATGTTGGAAAACAACTTATCTTGAACTTAAAACCAGATTGCTGTGTCTAGTATGATAATGCTAATACAAAAAAAATCAATATGGCTTCCTCTGATTCCAATTCAACCTTGGAGGTTGATGCAGGAATACCAGTATTACTGACCTCAACAGTGGGTCCTGAAAGCATGAGATCACATGTTCCACTTCCTCACGAACCTGCTTGATGCAGCATCTAAATCAGAGTCAAAGTAAAATTTTCTAACAATACCTATAGCTTCGACATGTTTAGCATCATGATCACAAGGTGATTTTGTTATACCATATGCAGGGTAAATCTTACATTCCAAGAGTGCAATATTTTCATATGCAAGGAACTTCTGCATAGCATACCTATCAAAATAATAGCTAGAAAAAATAAGGATTCATTTGATCATCTGTTGAAAAAATTCATTCCATTCATGAAAAATACAGAGGTCAGGGGCAACAAAGAAAATTTCATATTGGGAATATAGTTATGAGAACAGGATTCAGAGACTTTCAATCCATGGAAATGAACCCAACAAACAAATCACTTCAGAAACAAATAGTGGAAACATTCTCAATATACAATTGTAGAGCACATCCAGACTTCATGAAATATCTTTAAGTAGCAAGACATGGACAAAAGCCTCTACATCTTTGCGATAAAAAGCACTTTGCCTGAGTCATATATGCTGGTGATAATAATGGAAGCAACCTATATCAAAAGCCCACTCTGCTGACCAAACATCCAAATCACCACAAGAAAACAACCTTCTAAGTAGAAATTCAAACTACATCCACGACATGCTGACCGAACATCATACAGAAAAAACTGAACAGTCACATACTAAGCATAGCAGTAATATGAAATCTTCATCAATTTGTGAAGAACTAGACTTGAGTTCTTCTCTAGCAACACAGCTAGTGACTGGTAAGCATAGCATACCACTTTCCGAATGAGAGGCTCCAGAAAAGATGCAAATTCATCCGGCGAAAGCCCTCTGGTCACATTTCTCCAATAACTGCAAAGTTATCAGAATCTGAATCAGGGTCTGTCATAGCAATTTATAGTCACAGACACTAAAATCGGAATACAATGGTCCCTAGAAGAGATATACTACCTAGTGTTAGGCCTTCCTTTTGATCCTTGAGCCGAAAAACCGGAAGCGCCCTCTTTATCCTCCTCTGGAAATTGCCTCTTCAACATCACCAGAGGATCAAAAAGCACTTAAGGTTCATGTCAAAAGCTTCTAAAACTTGCTATGTTTATAAATACAGCAACCAGTAGTCTTCTAAACCAGCAGGAACTATGTAGGAAGTCAAGATTGGCCCACCACTATGGAAGGTACAAAGAAGCTTCACCTTTGAAACCATTAAGAAACTCCATGACATTCACTGACGTCAAACAAATAGATTCTATTTGGGCTCCAAAAATTAGAAAACCAAACAAAAATTAATCAGATAATTAACTACACTCTTGCGTGTGCCAAAATAATAATTGCATTCTAGGCACTTCCAAGCGCCAAGAACTGTCCTTTGGACTCATCAACTAGAATATAGGACTGACACCCAGGAAGATTGGGCGAAAATTCCCCGATAAAAACCAAGATTAACTACTAACGAACCGTGTCAAAAGGCTGACAGCTACATTATTGGCACAATCTAGGAGATACCCAGATGACAAAATGTCCTGTTCCATGTTTTCACGATGTGGGGTTTGAGAGAGAGAGAGAAAGAGAGTAAAAACCTACAGAGACGCGGTGGCATCGACGCGTACCTGAGTAGGCAGTAAACAATGTGATCGAGAAAGCTTTTGGAAGTTACTGGCGGAGCTTCAGAGCAACCGCGTTCCGTAGAGCAGGGTGGTTCTCGAGAGGGAACGGACGATCAACATTTGAACTTGACCGTCGCCCATTTTCGGCAGTTGAATTCCTCTTGTGAAGTCGTCTGGTTCAACGTTAAAATATTAGGCTGTCTTGTCGGAATAGGGGTTTCCACCGAGCAGAGTTTGTCACTGTCCGCGTCGAAAAAACATTGTCATGCATGAATCGGGATATCACTGGGATAAGCGGAAAGAAAAGGAGATAAAAATAAAGCTGTACAAAGCGAATCGCTCGAATCGAGAATTACCCGAATTGGACCCAAGCGAACCAGCCAATTAGGTCCGGTTCTCGAGGAATGTTGGTACACTTCTCAATTCCTAACTTTCAAGTAGGAATTGGACTTGACCAACTGTAAACACATATATATATTCATCTCTTCAAAAACATTAATAAAATATAAACAAAACACTATTTTGTTTAGTGTCACCATAAGCGGTATCATTTATGTCAATATTTTAAGATTTATTATTCATTTTCATTTTGCATGGATATTTCTTTGTGAAAAAAGAAGAAGAAATGATTGATTCCTTTGGATCGGATGGGATCGATAGTCCAATTCGGTTCCACATTGAAAATTGGACCAAACCGGAAATCGATCACTCCTAAATAAAAATAATTATGTGCGTTGAGTTGTGTGCTTGAACAACAAGTAAAACCTTAAGCTACCGAGCCAAGCAAGGTAAAGACCCATTTGATCCAATCAAAGAATAACAAGAAGGAGAATATGAGGAATAAACCCGATGCCTCATGCTCTCACACAATTTTGACCTAACTTTGAAAATGTCTTGGTCGATGGAGAACAATAGAAAATACCCATTTGCACAAATCATATTTGGGATGTCAACACTGTTCGCGATGACAAAGATCCATGTGTAATGGATTAAGATTTTCTGGTTTTGAAGCATATACATGCTAATATTCCCCCTCAATGTCGTGTAGTTGCCACCTATGCTCGCAAGAACTAAATATAATCAATAAAGTGAACATTAAATGGATAAAAACTTCACAAAACACACATTATAATGTAAATTCATACTAGTAGGATATCGTGGATCGAGTTGTTTCATTATTGTGACACCGCGCATAGCCACTTCTTGATGCAACTTTGTCTAGTACCTGCGTAAAGTCCTAAGGGGCCATTTCGATTTGTAAGATGCAAAGGGCAAAATTAGATAAGAAGACAAAGGGAAAGAAATGGAAAGGAAGAGGGTACCGAGAGGTTGACACTTGGCATCCATGGAGAAGCCACTTTGAACGTATTTGTATGTATATATATGCATGTAGAGCTTTGCTAGCATAATAATTTATGAGTTACTGGAGAATATAAATTTGTTATGAACCCCGAATTTTTTAAAAGAATGAACCTTGCAATAATTTATATTGTGGTTATATGATTTTTTGTGGTCTAGATCAAATTATTATTTTTATAATAAATTAAAAATTATCATCCAATCATTTATCATATATGTATAATGTGCAGTCGGATACTCGCACCCTAGATTCAGAACAGAAAGAATATACTTACGCTGTCTGATCATGGCACAATGCAAGCAACACAAGAAGTTCTGCGCTACTTCCCCGTTCGAATGATTAGACAAGATGATTTTCAGGGAAAATTCGAGGGTGTGGAAGAACATTCTGGGAAAATCTTCTTCAGCTTATGTTTAACACGTTTCCTCAGTCTGCACGAGAGTTTCGACCCCTTTTGACTTTCATGTTTTAGGTGGACAGTGGGCTCATCTTGAAGTGAAGGGAAGGACCTAATGCTTCAATTTAAAGACGACGAAGTGTGAAATTTCGATGGAATTGCGACTCAGTTTCTGTGATACCGCCTCTATAGTGGGTTGACCTAGAATTAGATTGATCTCGGCCTTTGTTTTGTTGAAAAGATGGTGTCTTTCGTTCATATAAAAAGACGGATTCATACATAGAATATAATGAGTCATCAGTCAAATTGAACATAGGAAAATATAACTTCCACATAGACGTTCTCTTCTATATATGAAGGACGGTTCAATAATATGTGTGTATATATACGCGTGTGTCCTCCAAGAATGACTGAAGCAAAAGGACGAAATGACTCAAGTGAAAAGAGAGGAAAGGAAAAGCCCAAAAAAACACTATTAATAACAAGTGTTTTCTTGAATTTATTGTTGTTTCTACATAGCATAAGCTGAATGGGAAGCCCTGTCAACTATTCATCTTTCCATGGCTTAGCTCGGATGTTAGTGTTGCAAAATTGCAAAATATGATAGTCTATGTAATAAGTTATGTTGAAAAGTCTAATTTCAAATTCAAATTCTTTTTTCTTCACTATTGCAAGAGACTTTTGTTTGACTAGATAAAACCTACACCAGAAAGAAGAGTTCACGAATAGTAAAGTAAGCGTGTATGTTCGCAATTATCGAGTGATTTTCCTTCTTGGAAGTGAACCCACGGCGAAAATGGTGTAGGACCTCCCACTGTTTAGGGATTTCAAATCTTTTTTCCCTTCATGCTCAATTATCCTCAAATAGTAACATGATAAAGATTGCACTCATGGTGGGCTGCGTATATTAATAATTCTATATAATCTTTTACGTGCTTCAATATTAAAATTTAAAATTTTTCATCATATAACAATTTTCCTAAAGAAAATTCAAATATTGAGTTATTGATACATTTCCACATACGCCAATTTCTATGGCATAGTTTCACCGGTAATCTCTTTCCGCATTAATTGGTCATATGAATATTTCATAAAATTATAGCTTGCTAATCTTGCCAATATCAATTTTTTCACACGCATGCGGTGCACATGCACATTCATCAGTAAATATGTATCATAACTTATGAGACCACATCGCATCCGTGAGTTATTCCAAACTGCATTAGGAGAACATAAAATCATGCTTGACTAGTGTAATTTACTAATTATAGAGTTACCAAATAAGCGTCATCACAACATTGCATTTGCAAGCACACGAGAAGGAGACCCAGTCATGGTAAGGATCTCCCACAATGAAAGAGATGCTCATCTAGGCAGATGCAAGCTGCGCGACTTGTATCCGATTTGCCTTTGTGTTGGGAAGCAAGCAAGAAAAGCTTCAGGAGACCGAGAAAACATTGCATTTGCAAGCACACGAGAAGGAGACCCAGTCATGATAAAGATCTCCCACAATGAAAGAGATGCTCATCTAGGCAGATGCAAGCTGCACGACTTGTATCCGATTTGGTTAGGGTTTGCATCGACCTTGCACTTTGAGTGCCTCTGTGTTGGGAAGCAAGCAAGAAAAGCTTCAGGAGACCGAGAAAACATGAGGAAAGATCTGCAGAATTTACAAGTTGACCCGAACTGCTGCGGTGCCTGCGTCGTCCCTTCCGACGTGGAAGTTTGAATCAGTATGGCATTTCAAACCCAAGAAGCTATTCTGACATAAAACAAAGTCAAGCCTCGAAAAATAATTGCTTTGAAATCAGTTAAGCCAATCCTGCCGGACCACTTGAAGGAAAGCTTTGAATGTATCGGTCAAGCAACCATACCTGCCGAAAAGAGGAAAAGAATAAAATAGGGAAACCCCGATCGATGGACTGGTCCACGGGAGAAGTTTTTGCATGGCCTACAAACAATTTCTAACTCAATTGTTTATTAAAGGGCAAAAGCCACCAAAAATCCCAAACTTTTAGATGTGCAACTAATTTTGCCATCCATCAAAGTTCCGTCAATGAGGACCGTTAAAAATCTGCCTTCATTGGTGTCGAAAAAGCAAACGTTGATAAAACGACACTCACATGGCTTAAATAAAATAAAACGTCGCTATTTTTACCAAAAAATCATCTAATGAAACTTTGATGGAGAGTATATATGTCGAATAAATACAAGTTATATCGCAAGATAAATTTTAAGGCAAATGCATCACAATAGGTATAATTTGTAGTTTGTATAGAAAAAAAAATATTATGATAAATATGTCGCGATGGACATAATTCGGGATTTTTTATGACATTTTTCCTTCTTGATTAAATGGGTTCTTTCGTTTGGCCCATATGATTGGCGATCAAAATCGGCTTTGCCTATTCGGTGCTTTTAGCTACTAATGGCATAGGCAGATAGTCCAGTTTGGGTAGGCCCTCTCATGTAGACCCTCTAAGCCCACCCATATCAATCTTAGGTGTACTTTGGCGTCCAAAAAATTTACCCAAGTCAGTCGTCTCACATCGCGCAGTCAGCCAGGATGACGGCTCGATTTCGCAAATTAAACATATATGGCTCAATCAAATACCAAATTACCCCCTCTTTTTCTCATTTTCAAAGGAGTGACATGTTTACTTATTCTGTTACATATATTTAATCGCCTTATATGCAATAGGGGCGACCAACACCGGCCACTCCTCCCGGGGCATCAATAGAAGGGTCTTATACCCATTACGGGGTGTTCGATTTTCATGATGTGGGGTTTCAGACACATGGAGGCATCGACACGCGATAAACAATACGATTGGGGAAAGCTTTCGGAAGTTACAGGCGGAGCTTCAGAGCAACCGCGTCGTAGAGCGGGGTCGGCCTCGAGAGGGAAAGGACGATCAAGATTTGAACTTGACTGTGGCCCATTTTCGTCAGTTGAACTTCTTTCTAAGAAGTCGTCGGGTTCAACGTTAAAACTTAAAATATTAGGTTGTCTTGTGCGATAACTGAACATGGGCATTACGTGAAATTTCTTGGCTTGTCGGAATAGGGTTTCCACCGACCAGAGTTTGTCAGTGTCCGCGTCGACAAGACATTGTCATTGCATCAATCAAGATTCCAATTTCCATGCTAAGATTACAATCCGCATGAGAACAGGGATAAGCATATTAGGTAAGAAAAGAAGACAAAAATAAAGACGTGCAAAATGGACAATCCGAATTGAAAATCACCCGAATCGAACTAAACAAACCGTGAGTCCGGTTCTTGAGAGTATTGGTCCAGTTCTTGATCTCTAAGCTCCAAGGAGGAACTAGACACAACCAACTATATATACTTTTCCTTATTTCTTAAAAAATTAGTAAATTACTAACTAAATTTTTTTTCATATGGTGGTACTACAAGTCATGACATAATAACTCTTTACTCATCACTCTCTCTTACTTTGCACAAATACTCTTTAACAAGAAAAAAAAGTAACTTGTCCCCAATCCTAAGAACCAATCACCCCTAGACAAGAATGATTACAAGCGTTGAGTTGTGTGCTTGAACAATAAGTAAAACCTTAAGCTACTGAGCCAAGCTTGGTAAAGACCTATTTGATCCCTTTAAAGAATAGAAGAAAGGAGAATATGAGCAATAAACCCTATGCCACTTGCTCTCACACGATTTTGACCAAACTTTGAAAATGTCTCGGTCGATGGGGAAAAGAAAAAAATAATCCATTTGCACAAATCATATTTGGGATGTTAACATGAGCGCAATGACCAAGATACATGTGTAATGGATCAAGATTTTCTAATTTTGAAGCGTATACATGCTAATATTCCCCCCAAGAAGGATGCCGTGTTGAAAGTTGCCACCTCTACTCGTTAGAGCTAAATATAATCAATGAAGTGAACTTCAAATGGATAAAAACTATACAAAACACACATATTAACGTAAATTCATATTAGTAGGGTATCGAGGATCAACTCGTTTTGTTATTGCGAGGTGACACAAAATTGTTTATTGATGCAACTTTGTCTATTACCTGCGTAAAGACTAAGGGGCCTTTTCGATTAATGAGATGCAAATGGAAAAATTAGATAAGTAGACAAAGGGAAAGGAATGAAGAAGGAAAGGAAGAGGATAGCGAGAGGTTGACACTTGGCATCCATGGAGAATCTACACTGAACGTATCTGTACGTATGTATGCATGCATGATGTGCAGTCGGATACACACCCCCTAGTTTCATTACGCTGTCTGGTCATGGTACAGTGCGAGTTAACGTCACAAGTTCTGCGCTACTTCCCCGTTCGAATGATTAGCCAACATGATTTTCAGGGAAAATTTGAGGACGGTGGAAGAACATTCCGGGAAAATCTTCTTCAGCTTATGGTTAAAACGGTTCCTCAGTCTGCACAAGAATCTCGACCCCTTTCACTTTCATGTTTTTGGTGGACGGGGGACTCATTTTGACGTGAAGGGGAGGACCGAATTTGCTTCAATTTGGAGATGAGAAAATGTGAAATTTCAATGGAATTGCAAGTCAGTTTTGGTGTTACTGCCTCTAAAGTAGGTTGACTTAGGATTAGATTAATCTCGACCTTTGTTTTCCTGAAAAAATTGTGTCATTAGTTCAAATAAAAAGGCGGGTTCATAGATATAACCCAATGAGTCATCAATCAAGTTGAACATAGAAAAACATAAATTCCACACAAATGTTCCCTTCTATATACGAAGGACAGTTCAACAATCTCTGTGTATCCTCCAAGAGTGACTGAAATAAAAGGAAGAAACGACGCGAGTGGAAGGAGAGCAAAGGATTAGCCCCAAAAACACTATTAATAACAAGCAGCTCCTTAAATTTATTGTTGTTTCCACATAATATAAGGTGAATGGGAAGCTCAATCAACTATTCATCTTTCCCTGGCTTGGCTCAGATGTTAGTATTGCAAAATTGCAAAGTATGATAATTTATGTAGTAAGTTACGCTGAAAAGTCTGATTTCAAATTCAAAGTCTTTTTTCTTCAATATTTCAAGAGACTTTTTGTTTGACCAGATAAAACCTACACCAAATAAAAGAGTTCACAAATAGTAGAATAAGTGTGTGTGTTTGCAAATCTTGATTGATTTTCCTTCTTGAAGATTGGAAGTGAACCCACTGCGAAAATGGAGAAGGACCTACTACCTTTTAGGGATTTCAAATCTTGTTTCCCTTCATACTCAAATATCCCCAAATACTAACATGATAAATATTGCACTCATGGTGGACTGCGTATATTAATAATTCTATTTCATCTTTTACATGCTTCAATATTAAAATTTAAATTTTTTTCATCATACAACAACTTTCTTAAAGAAAATTCAAATCTTGATTTATTGATACATTTCCACATACACCAATTTCTATGACATAGTTTAACCAATAATTTCTTTCAACATTAATTAGTTATATGAATCTTTCATAAAATTATAGTTTGCTAATCTTGCCATTATCAATTTTTTCACACATACACGATGTCCATGCACATTCATCAGTAAATGCATATCATAACTTATGAGGCCACATCACATCCGTGCATTGTTTCAAACCTGCAAGAGTAATTAGGGAACATAAGATCATGCCTGGCTAGTGTTATTTACTAAGCATAATGAGTTACCAAGCAAGCCTCACCACAACGTTGCATTTGCATGCCCGCGAGAAGGAGACCAAGTCATGATAGGGATATCATACAAAGAAAGGGATGCTCATCTAGGCACATGCAAGCGGCACGACTTGCATCCGATATGGTCAGGGTTCGCATCGACCTTGCACTTTGACTGGGAAGCAAGCAAGAAAAGCTTCAGGAGACCGAGAAAACATGAGGAAAGATCTGCAGAATTTACAGGTTGACCCGAACTGCTGCGGTGCCTGCATCGTTCCTTCCAACGTGGAAGTTTGAATCAGTATGGCATTTCAAACCCAAGAAGCTATTCTGACCTAAAACAAAGTCAAGCCTCAAAAAATAATTGTTTTGAGATCGATTAAGCCAATCCTGCCTGACCCCTTGAAGGAAAGCTTTGAATGTATTGGTCAAGCAACCATACCTGCCGAAAAGAGGAAAAAAAAAAAAATAGGGAAACCCTGATCGATGGACGGGTCCAGGGAGAAGTTTTTGCACGGCCTAAAGACAATTTCATCTTGATTGTTTATTAAAGGGAAAAAGTCACCAAAAAATCCCAAATAGCATTTTTGTGACACAAAAAATCTCAAATTTATATATCTATGACAAAAAGTCTCTTGGGTTATTTTATTAAAGAAAAAAGACTTTGAATTTGAAACTAGACTTTTCAGCATAACTTATTATATAGACTATCGTACTTTGCAATTTTGCAATACTAACATCCGAGCCAAGCCATGGAAAGATGAATAGTTGACTGAGTGTCCCATTCACCTTATATTATGCGGAAACAACAATAAATTCAAGGAAATGCTTGTTATTAATAGTAATTTTTTGGGGCTATTCCTTTCCTCTCCTTCCATTCATGTCATTTCTTCCTTTTATTTCAGTCATTCTTGGAGGACACACAAACATTATTGAACTGTCCTTCATATATAGAAGGGAACGTCTGCATGGAAGTTATGTTTTCTATGTTTAACTTGATTGATGACTCATTGGGTTTTATCTATGAACCTGCCTTTTTATATGAACTAATGACACCATTTTTTCAAGAAAACAAAGGTCGAGATTAATCTAATCCTAAGTCAACCTACTTTAGAGGCAGTAACACCAAAACTGACTTGCAATTCCATTGAAATTTCACATTTGCAAGCACACGAGCGGAGACCAAGTCAAGATAGGGATCTTAAACAAAAAAGGGGATGCTCGTCTAGGCACATGCGTGCGCACGACTTGTATCCGATTTGGTCAGGGTTCGCATCGATTTTGCGCTTTGACTGGGAAGCAAGCAAGAAAAGCTTCAGGAGACCGAAAAAACATGAGGAAAGATCTGCAGAATTTACAAGTTGACCCGAACTGCTACGGTGCCTGCGTCGTTCCTTCCAACGTGGAAGTTTGAATCAGTACAGCATTTCAAACCCAAGAAGCTATTCTGACCTAAAACAAAGTCAAGCCTCAAAAAATAATTGTTTTGAGATCAATTAAGCCAATCCTGCCTGACCCCTTGAAGGAAAGCTTTGAATATATCGGTCGCGCAACCATACGTGTTGAGAAGAGAAAAAAAAAATATAAGGAAACCCCGATTGGGTCCGAGGGAGAAGTTTTTGCATGGCCTATAGTTGTTCATCTTGATTGTTTATTAAAGGAAAAAAGCCACCAAAATCCCAAATTACATTCTTGCTTATATCAATTTTTCACACGCACACAACGCATGTACACATTCCTTAGTATATACATACCATAGATGATTAGACCACACAGCATTCATATGTTATTTAGACTACATAGGAGGACAATATATCATGTCTAGCCTGTGTAATTTATTAAGTGTAATGAGTTACTAAATAAGCATCATCACAACGTTGCAAGCACGAGAGAAGGAGATAAGTCATGATAAGGATCTCATACAAAGAAAGAGATGCTCATATTTAGGCACATACAAGTTGCACGACTCATGTATGATCTGGTTTTCGCATTGTCCTTTCCTTATGTAGTGAAGCAAGCAAGAAACTTCAGGAGACCAAGAAAACAGGAGGAAAGATCTGCAAAATTTACTGATTGACCTGAACTACGGTGCTTGCGTTGCGTCCCATCGAACGTGGAAATTTCAGTCAACAAGGCCTTTCAAGCCAAGAAGCTGCTCTGAACTTAAGAGTCATGGTAGGAGGTTGTTTTGAGATTGGCAAAGCTTTTCCTTTCATTCTCCTTTCGTAGGCTGAAATGCCATCCATCCCACTTGAAGTAAACTCGTCTTTGATATGTTTGGTGACATAACTATACGTGCCAAAAAAAAAAATTTATATATATATAAATGAAAGAAAACCCAATGAATGAATGCGTCTAGTGGAGATGTTATTGTATGGTTTATAAACAACGTAAATTTATATCATCTAAAGTATAGATTATATCAGTCTTATCATGCAGCGAATATGATTGATAGTTGAGATAGGCTTTGTCTATATAATATACAGTCAAATGTAATATGTTTTTCAATCCCAGCGGAGTGGGTATCCGTTTCCCTCCCTTTCTGGCTAGGATTGGAATATGTTATTTGGCATGATGTTAGAGCCTTGTTCAAAGATTTTTGCAGGTATTGACCTGGATTTGGATTTCCTACTCACATGAGCCCATATTTAGCTTTTCGATCAATTTGTAATTCTAATCTTCCTCCCCAATATGATATTATGGGTTCATTGATATTTCCGGTATAGTAGATGTTATCACAATATAATCATACTCAATTCGATTAGATTATAAATTATAAGTTCATAACCTTAGCCCATTCCCATTTTCGACGGAATCCACCGCCTATCGAAGGTTGAGCCCTCAGATTTGATGGCGGTCATGACTAGCTAAAGTTCCATTAAAGAACGTTTCCCCAAGTAGAATCTCTTAGTTCGCTAGGTTGTCTCTCACTTGCCCATGGATACAGCAGTAGTTCAAAAGGGTGCCCTATTAGGGCATCGCCGGGACTGATTAAGCTTGGCCCCAAATCACCTATAGCTTAAACACTACTTAATAATCTCATTTTTACTTTTACTCGTTGGATGATTTCTCATTTATAAAGTCAATTAGATGCGTTGTCAGCCCATCAAGTCTAGTAGAGAGTGTAGATCGTTATGCTCTTGCAACACGAATCTCAAGCAGCATTGCACTTGAATTATGGAAAGCCGTTGTGTTTCTCCATTGGCTTGCTTGTCTGCGCATCGATGCTTTGTAACATGATTAATCTGCACGAACTCGAAGTCTCAAAAATTTTCCTTGTCAATAACGACAAATCACGGAGTCGGTGAAGATAGTGGCTCGATTTTGCCAATAAAACCTAGACGGCTCGATTAGATTCGAAACTAACCCCCGTTTCAGAATTCTCCCTTTTCATTGTTTCTTTGTTTTTCCTTGTTTTAGCAGTAGAATAGGGATGACCAAACAACTCATAAGTATTATCATAAGAGCCATATACTCAATAAGAAATTTTTGTTTGAGCCATAACTATTCCACACCACTTATGACTCGAAGGTCTAAAGTTGATGAACGCATCACCAATAATCCCATCAATATGCCAGCAGTCAGAAAATATTAGCACGAGCTATTTAAAGGTTCGCTCATTATGTAAATCAAACTCGTGATCTCATGGAAGACAATATGATTCCTTTTATCACTAGACCACTTACCTTGAAAATTGATTCATATTTAGTTAATACACCTGGAAAACAAAGAAAAGTCTGCTTAGTATATCAAAGCAATAAGCTCACAAATCAAGAGATCGATGGGTAGGAACAAAAAAAATGCCAAGCAATTCTTGAAGAAGACAACATAAGGCTTACAATTCTTGAAGAACCCTTGAGGCTCTTCATAAGATCAGCTTGCTTGTCCTATACAAAGAAGACACGTTCTATTGGCACTCTATCTTAGATGCTTAGTCATAACACGAAATTGATGCACCTAGGGCAGCTTATCCTTAGATGCTTTGGAGAAATTTGGTGCTGCCTGAACATAACATGCTTGTCCATCCAAGCCAATCACTGCACATCAATTATTACGAATTTCCTTTCTTTCCTGCAAAATAATGATACTTAGCAGGCGATGATTGGATTCTGTGGACGAGAGGTTCGTGCTCTTGGAGCACCTAAATTTCTCTCGGAGGTGGGACTTTCTATATAGAGCTTAATAAAGGGCAAAATCGAACATTGCTGTTCTCTTTGCAGCCACCATGCGCCGGACCGATCGCCACTTTACCACGGCACGGATCTTGCACCATGCCACCCTGGGCCTTGAAATCCTCGATTTGTGGACTCCATAACCCGTGTGAGATGGACAGATCCCGAAATCTGCCCCACTGCTCGATTCAATGACAAAAGTATGCTCGGGTGTCCACGTCAAAATGCCAGGGCTCGGAGATGGCACTTTAAACAGCTCCTCAGGAGATAGATGGATGCTCGGCGCAAACAGTCCTCGTGAGCAACCGGGATGCTGACTGCTTTCGACTGCACTAAAACTGGATGAGAAGTCCTGCCTTGCTAAGCTGTTTATCATGGCGGGATTAAAGATTTTTGCGGTGATGTGACCTTGTGGCCCAGCACAATCTATTTGTCTGTTCTCTGTGACATCGTAGCAGTGCAATGTTGAAGCCAATGAGCGACTAAATTCAGGAGTCACTTCTGGTCCATCTGAATAAAGATGCGGTTCCATTTCAGCTACCATAGATATGCAAAATGGTGGATGTGCCAATGAAGAAATAGGAATACTAACTAAGAAAGATTATAGAAGGGCAAGAAGAAAAAGATAGATAGAAGTGATGGATTATCACAATACCTTGCATTAGCTCTGTGAAATCTAGATGATGCAGAGGCGGGCTCGGGCCAATTGACAGTTCTGTGGGCAAGTTGGTCAGGGTTCTCGGAGGAGTGATGCTAATTGGGGCATCGAGCGGCACCCATTGATTCTTGTTATTGTAAGCTAGCCTTTTCAAGTTCTGCACCAAAATCTGTCGACCAAGCAGTGGATTCAATCAAATCCAATATCAAACGAACTTGGGAATTATAAGAGAAGTGCTTGTGGTAAATATTCCGCCATGTAAACAGACTAGTCCATAAAAAAAAAAAAAAATTGCAGGCCCTTCTATAGCTCCAGATAGATTCACACTCAGCTACTGATAGGAAAGTTTCAGGTTATGATTCATGTACCTTCTGAGAGTGGGTCAATTTGTCTAGAGACTGGTAAGTTTGGCCATTGAATGTTGCTCGAGCAACTTTCATTACCACGTTGAAAAGTATACTGGCCTTGTTCAAAGCTTGGTAGTAAGCGTACATCTTGTTGTCGCCAACCACACAGGTGCTGGCATGTCTGACAATTGTCTCCCATGTCCGCTTGGTGATCCCAGTGCCAAGTATCTGAAACCACAGCGCACCGCAAAAGAAGGAGCACGATTTAGTTAACAATGCTTAGAATAATGCGTACAGGAAAAGGAAACTTAGCACAGCCAGAAGAGAAATGGTCACTACGTTTCTTAGAGAAAACGCATCGGCTTCATACAGCTGGAGAAAATCTTGAACAGTGTTAATTCCTCTCAAAGTCATGCGCTTGTGTAGAGCGCCATCTTTGGCTATTTTCTCTAAACGCCACACTTCATCGCTCAGATATGGAGGGTGGTGCTTCTTGGTTACTGCACATGACAGAAAACTTGTCAATCAGTCTTTTCAAGGTCCACAAATAGAATCAAGAATTGATGGTTGAAAATTAAATTGTTATCGTAAGATGAAAGGCGTTGCAAACTTACACTCTCCTCGATGATCTTTAACAACGAAAGTTTCACTTCTCGCTTCCCTTATTCTTATATCTGTAGAAACCTTTTGAACAGCTCGAACTCCTAACCTGAATTTCCGACTTCTCATCCAGCTCGAGTTGTCAGTGATGATTAAATTACGGAGGCAACCAATTCCTTCTTGCAACACCACAGTCAGCTCCCCGGTTATCAATGGCCTTTTCCCTTCCCTTGCATGAGTGATACTGCAATCGAATTCCTTTTCTGTCCAATCCTCTCCCTCATCCGACCCGAAATCGCCATTAAGGACGACAATTTCAATCTTCATTGAAGATAGGGGGCCACTTTTTACCCTCTCACTAGTCCTGCCATCGACTAGTTCAATCTTGAGAGGATTACCGTCCTCCGCTTCTATCTGACAGCTAGTGAAGATGGTTGCCGGTAATTTGGTAACAAATTGCAGTCGCAGACTGCTTGCTTCGGACGTTCCAACAGGATTAGACAGCACTCTGCGATATAGACTAGAAATACATAAATTCCCACTTGCTTAAGGGATGTTAAATTGTTGATATGATGTCCGAAAACAACTTATCTTGAACTTGAAACCAGTTTACTGTGTTTAGTGTGAAAATACTATTAGGAAAGCAAATCAATATGGCTTTCTTTGATTTGCAACCAACCTTGGAGGTTGATGCAGAAATACAAGGAACACTGACCTTAAGGAAGGATCAGAAAAACGCAATATCGCATGTTCAACTTCCTCACCAACCTGTTTGATGCAGGATATAAATCAGACTCCAAGTCAAATTTTCTAACGATACCGATAGTTCTGTCCTGTTTAGATCACGATCATAAACAGCTGATTTGGTCAGACAACATGCAGGACAAATCTTATGTTCGTAGAGTGCGATGTTTTCAAACACAAGGAACTTCTACACAGCATACCTATCAAAATAAATAACTAGAAAATGGAAGAATTCATTTGACAGATCAATAAAAACATTCATTCCCTTCACTGAAAAAGAAAAAAAGAGGTCAGGGGCAAAAATTTACTTCTTATTTGGAATTTAGTCATGGGCACAGGATTCACAGATCTTTCATCCATGGAAATGAACCCAACAAACAAATCACTTCAGAAACAAATAAGGGGAACATTCTTAATTTGAAATAGTAGAGCAAATCAGGACTTCGTGAAGTATCTATCTTTCATTAGAAACGAGAAATGGACAAAAGCCTCTACATCTTTGTGATGAAAAGTACTCTGCCCGATCCATATATTTTGGTGATTATAATTGAAGTGACAGAGATTAAAATGCCCGCTTGCTGACCAAACTTCCAAATCACCAAGAGTAAATAACTTCTCAATGGAAATCCAAACTACATCCGCAACATGACCGAACATCACTAAGCCAGATGAAATAATTTGAAATATCCTATAGAGAAAACTGAAGAGTCACATAATAATTGTTCAATTTGTAAAGAACCAGACTTGAGAGTTCTGCTCAAGCAACGCAAGTAGTGACTGATACAAAGCATACCACTTTCCGAAAGAGAGGCTCAAGAAGAGATGCAAATTCATCCGGTGAAAGCCCTTCGGTCACATTTCTCCGATAACTGCAAAGTAATCAAGAATAGTAATTCAGTCAGAGACACTAAAACTAGAATAAAGCGGTCTCTAGTAAAGTAATATTACTTAATGTTAGGCCTTCTTTTTGATCCTTGAGCCGAAAATCTGGAACCACCCTCCTTATCCTCCTCCTGAAGTTGCCTCTTCAACATCACCAGTTCCAAAACTTGCAGTGTTTATGGATGCAGCAACAGTACTGCTAAGCAGCAGAGACTATATAGGGAGTCAAGATTGGCCCACCACTATGGAAGGTACAAAGAAGCTTCACCTTTGAAACCATTGACAAGCTCCATGACAATTCACTAAAGTCAAACAAATAATTCTATTTTGGCTCCAGAAAAGCAAGAAAACCAACCAAAAATTGGTCAGATCTTTTAACTGCATTCTTGCGTGTGCCAAAACAATAATTGCATTTTGGACACTTCGAAGCGCCAAGAACTCTGTCCTTCGGACTCATCAACTCCATATAGGACTGACACCCAAGAAAATTGGGTGAAAATACCTCAACAAAAACCAAGATTAACTAACGAACCGTGTCAAATGACTGACAGCTACATTATTGGCACAATCTAGGAGATACCCAGATGAAGAAATGTCCTGTTCCATGTTTTCACGATGTGGAGTTTGAGAGAGAGAGAGAGAATCTACGGAGACACGCGGTGGCATCGACTCGTACCTGAGTAGGCAGTAAACAAAGTGATCAAGAAAGCTTTTGGAAGTTACAGGCTGAGCTTCAGAGCAACCGCGTTCCGTAGAGCGGGGGAGTCCTCGAGAGGGAATGGACGATCAAGATTTGAACTTGACTGTTTCCCATTTTCGTCAGTTGAACTTGTTTTTAAGAAGTCGTCGGGTCCAACGTTAAAACTTAAAATATTTGGTTGTATGGTGCGACAACTAAACATGGGCATCACGTAAATTTTCTTGGCTTGTCGGAATAGGGTTTCCCCCGAGCAGAGTTTGTCGCTGTCCGCGTCGAAAGACATCGTCATTGCATGAATGGGGATTTCACTTTCCATGCTAAGATTACGATCCGCATGAGAATAGGGCTAAGCATATTCCAAAGGTAAGAAAAGGAGACAAAAATGATTGTGTGTTGAGTTGAGTGTTTGGGCTGGAGGTGATTGGTTTTCAATTGTGTTAGGTTTTCGTTCCAGTCCATTGGAAGTCACTGTTTTTTTTTTCCATGTTTTCATCCAGATGTCTTATTGTTCAAAGCATGGTTAGGATCGAGTTCAAAATTGACAAAATCCTATGCTTCCGTACAGATATCTTATTGTCCAATTACTAACTCCTATTTTCTCAAAAATAACAAACTAAATCTACTAATTTTTTTGAAGAGATAAAAATAAAAATAAAATATATATATGTAATCGATCCGATCCGGTTCAGTTCGCCCTTAAAACTAAAAACCGGACCGCTCAAATATCGGTTTCACTTTTGAGGATCGGGAACCAAACCGACACTCTTGAAAACCCAAACCAATTGGCTAGTTCGATTTAATTCGAGAGGTCTATTTTGTACACTCCTAATTTGAACTATTAGTAAAACCTTTAGCTATTGAGCCAAGTTTGGTGAGACCCATTTGATCCCTTTAAAGAATATAAGGAAGGAGAATATGAGGAATAAACCCGATACCTCTTGCTCTCACACGATTTTGACCTAACTTCGGAATTGATGGAGAGCAATAGAAAAAACCCATTTGCACAAATCATATTTGGGATGTCGACATATTCGCAGTCACCAAGTTCCATCGGTAATGGATCGAGATTTTCTGATTTTCAAGCGTATACAGACTGACGTTCCCTCCTCAAAAGCATATCTTGTTGAAAGTTGCCACCTGTACTCATAAGAACTAAATATAATCAATAAAATGAACTTTAAATGGATAACAAATTTACAAAACATAAGTTTAACATCAACTCTTACTAATTGGGTGTCGAGGATCAAGTCTTTTCGTTCCTGCGGCGCAGCATGTAGCCACTTCTTGATGCAACTTTGTCTAGTGCCTGCATGAAGACCTAAGGAGCTTTTTCGATTTGGAAGATGCAAACTGCAAAATTAGATAAGAAAACAAAGGAAGAGGAATGAAAAGAAAGAAAAGGAAAGGAAGAGGATAGCGAGAGGTTGACACTTGGCATCCATGGAGAAGCTACACTGCACGTATTTATACGTATGTATGCACGCACGATAAGCAGTCGGATAGAGGCACCCCAGCTTCAGAACAGAAGGAACATACTTACACTGTTTGGTCATGGTACAGTGCGGGTAACATCACATGTTCTGCAATATTTCCCCGTTCGAATGATTAGCCAAGATGATTTTCCGAGAAAATTCGAGGGTTTGGAAGAACATTCTGGGAAAATCTTCTTCAGCTTATGATTAACACGTTTCCTCAGTCTGCACAAGAGTTTCGACCCCTTTGGCTTTCATGTTTTAGGAGGACGGTGGACTCATTTCGAAGTGAAGGGAAGGACCCAGTTTGCTTCAATTCGGATGAGAAAATGTGAAATTTCAATGAAATTGCGACTCAGTTTCTGTGATACTGCCTTGAAAGTTCGGTTGACCAGAATTAGATTAATCTCGACCTTTGTTTTCTTGAAAAAATAGTGTCATTAGTTCATATAAATAGGCGGGTTCATAGATAGACCCTAGCTAAGTATCAGTCAAGTTGAACATACTAGAAAAACATAATTTCTACGTGGACATTGCCTTACATATATGAAGGACGGTTTAATAGTATGTGCGTGTCCTCCAAGGATGACTAAAGCAAAGGGACGAAATGACTCGAGTGGAAAGGAGAGGAAAGGAATAGCCCAAAAAAGCACTATTAATAACAAGTGTTTCCTTGAATTTGTTGTTGCTTCTTCATAGCATAAGTTGAATGGGAAGCTCCGTTAGCTATTCATCCTTCCGTAACTCGGCTCGGGTGTTAGTACTGCGAAATTGCAAAATATGATAGTCTATGTAGTCAGTTGCACTGAAAAATTTGAATTCAAATTCAAATTCAAATTCTTTTTTCTTCAATTCCACAAAGACCATTTGTTTGACTAGATAAAACCTACACTAGAGAGAAAAGTTTACAGATTGTAAAGTAAGCGCGTATGTTCCCAATTGTTCATTGATTTTCCTTCTTGAAATTGCAAAATATAATAGTCTATGTAGTTAGTTATGCTGAAAAGTTTGAATTCAAATTCCAAGTCTTATTTCTTTAGTTTCACAAGAGACCTTTTGTTTGACTACATAAAACCTACACCAAAGAGAAAAGTTTGCAGATTGTAAAGTAAGCACATATGTTCCCAATTGTTTATCGATTTTCCTTGTTGAAAATTGGAAGTGAATTGACCGCGAAAATGGTGTAGGACTTCCTATCTTTTAGAGATTTCAATTTTTTTTTCCCTTCATGCTCAAATATCCTCAAATACTTACATGATAAATAGTGCACTCACGGGCGAATGTGTATATTAATAATTCTATTTCATCTTTTATCTGCTTCAACATTAAAATTTAAAATTTTACATCCTTTAACAACTTTCCTAAAGAATATTCAAATCTTGAGGTATTGATACATTTCCATAGACACCAATTTCTTTGGCATAGTTTTACCCATAATTTCTTTCCACATTAATTAGTTAAATGAGTATTTCATAACATTATAGCTTGCCAATCTTGCCAATATCATTTACATGCACACGACGCACGTGCACATTCCTCAATAAATACGTATCATAACTCATAAGACCGCATCGCACTTGTACATTATTTCATGCCGCACTGGGAACGTAAAATCATGCCTGGCTAGAGAAATTTACTAACCATCATGAGTTATTAAACAAGCCTCATCACACAACGTTGCTTCAAGCGCACGAGAAGGAGATTAAGTCAGGATGAATATCTCATACAAAAGAAAGAGATGCTCATTAATAACACATACAAAGCTGCACGGATCGTATGTGATTTGGTTAGGGTTTGCATCGACCTTGCACTTTGACTTCCTTTACGATGGGAAGCAAGCAGGAAAAGCTTGAGGAGACCCAGAAAACAGGAGAGGAAACATCTGCAGAATTTACAGGTTGACCCGAACTGCTCCGGTGCTTGCGTCGTCCCTTCGAACGTGGAAAGTTTGAATCGGTAAAAAGGCCTTTTCGACCCAGGAAGCTATTCTCACCTAAAACATTAAAAAGAAGAAGAAGGTCAAGCTAGAAAATCTCTCTCTCTCTCTCAAATTCACTTTATACTCTTCCATGATTTTCTCATCTATGAAAAATCAATTAGATACCACGTCTGGTCCGTGAAGATATTTGCTCGATTTTGCAAATTAAAACCTAAGCAGCTCGATTCAATTCAATGTTATTCCCTTTTCTTTTTGTTTTCAAAAACCTCTTTGTACTTGGTTTCTCAATTTTTCTTTGTTGGCAAAAGCGGGCAAGGAAATCGAGACATGTGAAGTCATTTCTTTTGAGTATTATTAGGAAAATCTCAGACCCTTTAATGGATATTCAAGCCCCTCACGATAATGTCTCTTTCATTGTTGGAAAATGGATAGAAAGAGCGACCAACGCTTAGCAATCCCCCTCTAGGCGCTAACATAAGGGTCCTGTACCTACTAGAAAATGTTCGGTTCAATCCTAGTCTTTCCGCATCGCTTGTTACTTCGCATGGTCTACTGACAATGTTGATTGGTATCATCTTGATCTTTAACTAGGCAGGTCTCACCGGTAGTCCGTATTGTCAGCGGTTGAGGTGGAAGCGGCCGACGGGCTTGCGGAGACTCCCCGGACCACGACCAAGGTAGGCCCAAACTCGCCAATGGGCTTGAACACTGTTCAGTAATCAATATAGCACATGCAGATGGTCCAGTTGGGTTGGGCCCAAACTCTAAGCCCACCCATATCGATTTTAGATCCAGTTGGGGCCGTCATTTGGCAGCACTCTCTCTCCCTCTCCCTCTCTCTCGAATTCGCTTTATACTCTCCGGATGATTTTCTCATCAGTGAAAAATCAATTGGATGCCACGCCAGCGGCTCGATTTTGCAAATTAAAACATAAGCAGTTTGATTAAATTCGACATCAACCTTTTTATTTATTTATTTCAAAAACCCCTTTGGACTTGATTTCTTATTTTTCTCAGTTGGCAAAATGGGGCAATAAAGTCAAGACCCATGTACTTATTTTTGCGAATATCACCATGAAAATCTCAGACCCTTTACAGAAATTCAAGCCTCTCATAAGGTCTCTTTTATCAGTGTAAAGGAGGCAAAAAGGATGACCAACAATAGCAATCCCCTTTAGGGGTTACCATAACAGTTTTATATAGGAATGTTTGGTTTAAGTTGCATTTTAATTGCATCACCTTTAACTCGAAAAGTTAATGATCCCCCTGGCCCTATTAAGTCATTAGTGGTCAAGAGCACTTTTCTTACAAAGAATGCCAAACAAGTCAGTAAGAAATTCTCTCGTGATGTAAATTAAATTTGAGACCTCACATAAGTTAAAATAATATATTTTGCCCTCACATGTGTGTTTAGACTTCATCATTAGAGATATAAAAAGGAGGCAGAAAAAGGGGATAAGACAATAATATGCCATTTTGGGAAAGATCCAATGTGCCCTGAGTTCTTCACTTGTCAAATCCCCATTTTAATTTTATTTTGAATTTTATTTTAATTACCAAACGTAACCTTAAAAGTTACCATAAAGGTTTCTATACCTGTTAAAGAATGTTTGATTTACAATTGCAATTTTGTTGCATCACTTATGACTTGAGGGTCTAAAATGAATGAGCTTGTCATCATGGACCTATCAAGATATTAGTGGACAAGAGAACTTAAGACGAGCCATTGACAAATCCTCCGTGATGTAAATTAAACTCATGACCTCGCGCAAGACAAAATCATATATATTTTAGTCCTCACATGTGCGTTTAGACTTCATCATTAGAGACACAAAAAGGAGCCCCAAAAGGGGGGGAGAAAATAGTGATAATGCCATTTTGGGAAAGATCCGCTGGGGCCCACCCCGACTTCTTCACATGTGCGTTTAAATTAGGGTTTCTTTTTCTCTCTCCACTTCTTGCCTAACCGGAGGCGACTTGGAACCTGGCTGATCACGAGCTCTCGCTCTCCGTTTTCAAGCTCCGGCGATTCGCATTCCTCCGGTAACGGCTCGCTCCTGCGTTCTTCCGATTCTTCGTCGTTTGCGTCCGTTTCGTCCTTTGGTCGCTGCATCATTCGCTCGTTTGTTCCTCTTGCTGCTGCATTGGTCGAAGGAGCAATCTGTTGCTCGATTGCGTTTCCTGATGTGGATTTTGAGTTTAAAGGGTTCATGGGGTAAATGGGGGGAGAAAAGAGGGTATGATCTGATTTGGCCCGAAATGGAGTTACGGGGGATGTTTCGGAGACGGCGGGATGAGATTGAAGTGTTTTGGC
Source organism: Corymbia maculata (assembly GCA_014182735.1). Lineage (NCBI taxonomy): Eukaryota > Viridiplantae > Streptophyta > Magnoliopsida > Myrtales > Myrtaceae > Corymbia > Corymbia maculata. The sequence goes on along the minus strand of CM024683.1, from coordinate 22,257,657 downwards.
TTTCGTCGGAGTGACTTTTTGAGTGCGCAGCGCAAGAGTAGCAGCGGCTGTTTGGTTTGAGTCTGTTGATTTTGCTATACTTCCTAGTTGAATTAGCATCTGTTGTTGAGCACTTCATGGCGACTGAGTTTAGCTTGCGCCTTGGATAATTCTTTAGCCGGCGGCCCAGCACTTTTTAGAGTCTCATTTTACATATTATGTAGAGGAAAATAGTAAAAATTTGCAGTTTTAACGAATCATGTGACACGTGCTGTGCTTGTGCTCCATTGATTATCATTCTTGTCGTCTGGTGCAGTGTTTCTCGAGCATGAGGTAATTTGATGTTTTCTCATGGTACTTGCTATAGGTTGGCTAGTTTTAACCAAATAATGGCATCAGTATGACAACTTCAATCATACTTCTTGATGGCACGTTTGTTTGGACTTAAATAAAAGCTTTCCCACCAAAATTTAATATTATGAAAAAGTTATTTGTGAATTTATGTGTCAACATCTGAGTGATGTGAAAGTTTCATGAGTTTCGCATTTTTAAAAAGTTAAAGTGTGAGCTGCAGTCTCCTGGCATGCCCTGAGCTTGGACAGTTTTTACGGCTTTTTCTCCTAGTTCTGCCTAAGTTCCTCAAAGCCTGCTTGAGCTTTCCCCACCTTGGTTCAATTGCAGAGGACCTCCAATCCAATTGCTAAATTGGGTTCTTTGCTTTTCTGTCTCTTTAACTTGGTTGAATTCTGGCTCTTTGGTCTTGGTGCATAGAAATGAGCCTACAGATGAAGTTTCTTTGTTTGGAGAATTGACAGCAACTTTTTTTGGTGAATGGTTATGAGAGTACTTGGAGTATGTCATTTTTGGTTCTGGCTGCTTTTATCGTTCTGTATGGATGATGATGCTTGTCGTCTCTAAACTAATGTTTTTATTCTTTGTGGGACAGTTCTGCTTCCATGGGATGGGACGATAAAACTGTCAAAACAGCCAGAAGAGAAAACTCATGAATCGTGGACCCTATCTCTACACTCTCTGTCTGATTTATCCCACATTTCGCCAATTGTGTTCTTGTACCTCATTAAAGAATGTTATGCTTCTGGTATAAGAATGCCTTCCTCTTCAAAAGTCTCTTATTACGTTTATTTTCCAGTTTCCCTTAATGGTATTTCGCATCATATGGAATATATGCGAGCAAATGACTTTTCTACCATTCCTATATGCATCGGATGATTGACTTGCCTGCATCTTCTGGTTGTACGTCAACTTTTTCTATAACGTCTCTTCCAAAGATGAGGCTCTTCTTTATATGCTGGTTTTATCCTAAGAACAAACTGAAGTTTTGAGCCATGTAAGACATTTGTCCTCAAATCTCAGCAATTAGAGGACACGTGCAGTATAGTGCATCTCAGTGTCTATGCCTACTGTCAGCTGCACAGATCATTACACCTTTTTGATGAGGAATAATTGGTCATGTACTGCATGTTGCTATCCTTCAAGTCTTTTCATAGATGCTTGGAATCCACTTGGTTTATGGCTATCTGGACTTCCTTTCTTAGACACATTGCCTTTTGTTCTAATGCTTAGGTACCTTGAAGGCAACTAGGAAGTTCGGAGTACTTCAACATCAAGTTCATCAAGTATTAAATAATGGGCCCCGACCTGGACCTGCTACTTTTGTCATACACTGTCTCTATGCACTACCCATATTTGACATTTATTGTGAGGGGTTCAGTCACTTGATAATATCTTCTCTCCGTCGTTTTCTGAAAGCTAACCTTGCGGACTCCTTGCAAGCAAAGGACTTAGCTGCGCATTTATTTGTTGATATGGTTCAGGGTAATGTATATCATGATGAGAGGATACTTGTGAAGGTAGTAGAAGTGTTTGACGTGAGACTGACAAACCTTGAGGACATCATGTGCCAACTTAAAGTTACAAACATTAACTTTAGACCAGTCACTGCATTAACATTTCTTGAGCAATATATTTTCAAGTTGATAGAGTCCCAGTCCTATATGACAGCAGTCACTCTATTGGAGCACTTTTCTATTCGCCAATCTGGGAAATCCTTCCTTCTTGCTATGATGGAAAAGAAGGAATTTAGGGCTGCAGAGAAGTGGGCCTCATTTATGGGCAAGCCAATGTTATGTGTACTTGTCCAGGAATATGTAGACAGAAAAATGCTGAAGTATGCTTACGTGACAATAAAGAAAAACAATCTCCGGCAAGACTTTGCTGATGTATATCATCAATGTAAAGAAAGGTACTACGTTGCTGTCAAAAAATTTTGGAAGTAATTTTTGCTTTAGATTTATTTATTATGTTGACTATAGGGCATGAAAATCCAAATCTTTTACTGCAGCCATTGTATTGAGAACGGCAATACTAATTTATTCTTTTGTAGTTCAATGAAGCAACTAGCAGAAAAAGGATGCTGGGATGTTGCTGAGTCAAAGGCAAAGGGTGATAAACAGCTCATTGAATACCTGGTATTAGTCTAAAATGCTTTGTTCCAACTGTGGCATCTTTCTTTGGATGAACTTGAAGTTAAAGGCTTTTAAGTTGCAACCTTGGTAGATTTGTATCAGTCTTTTGAGGTTGGCAATTTGGCCTTCTACAGGGGTTCCTCAAATAGTTTTATCAGTCCTGTTATTCTTAGGAAGGGGTATTGGCAGAACAATTTCAGTAATCGCACATTTTATCTCCTGCTATTGGACTTTGGTGCAATGTCTAATGGTTCTTGGTTCTTTCATAGAGAAATGTGATTATTTTTCAAGTCATAAGTATGTCTTCTGATGTAAATAGAGCATTTGAGCTACATAAATGACATCTTTGGGCTTGAGCAAGAAATTCCTGTGGTGCCACCCCCTCCTTTGTGATGAACATTTGTCCTTTTACTGTTATTTTTCCTCCTTGCCTTTGCTTTTTCACCAAAGGTGGTGTTTAAGTTTCAAAATAACTAATTACCAGCTTGTAGTTGTTGTTCTTCTAGACATATAAAGAAGGGAGACTTTATGTGAGTTTGCTTATTCTATTAAGATTTTACTCTTCCACTTTAAAGGTCTATTTGGCAATGGAAGCTGGTTATCTGGAAAAAGTCGATGAATTGTGCGATCGTTACTCTCTTCAAGGTTTTCCAAAAGCCAAAGGTGTGCCAACTTCTTATTTGTTCACCGATATATTAGGATAATATATTGCTGTAATTTCTTTTCTCCAACCTGTAAGTTTGGGAAACTATGTTGTTGCACTAGTTTTGCTGAAGCGGTTAACTTTTTGTCAGTCACTGCTGTGATTGGAACCTCTATTGTGCTACTTGAATTCAACTAGACACCTTCGAGTAGGTTGCTGGGAACCTTAGATAAGGTCTCTTCCTGCTTTGTTTGCACAAGGTACCTGGACTTTGCATAAGATACTATTGGCACAGTTAACGAGGTGTTGGCATGCCTGTCCAGTGAGTTAAGTATGGGGCAATTGCGTTGATCAGTATAGATTGCTATCTTTGTTTGAATTACCTTCTCATGTGGATATATATCAATATATTGCTTGGATTTTGTCAGAGAATGTGCAAACTGATTGGGATTCTTATGGCCAGTATATTGTTATCCAGTTTGCCAAATGAATGTTTTGCTTATGTTCTTTTGTTGCTATAACTTGTAAATCTTGGTTTGAATTGTATCTAGGGAAATATTGAAGTCATTATGTCTCAAAAAGTGCTGAATTATTTAATATCTCAAACCTGACAGTTGCATCTGCAATTAGGTCACTAGTTCTCCATGATTGAGGAAAAGAATAGTTCTGCTTGTGCCTGATGATCTAGAATCAATTGCTTGCCATATTATGGGGACCTTGAAAGGTTTTTAGACCTTCATATGTGTTGGGTATTGAACTTCTCTGATAAACCTGTATTCTGTTGCACTGTCATCAGTATGGTGTAAGTACGCCATGCCAATATATTTAGTTCTTCGTGATCTCATGTTATTGAGTATAATAGTAGGATTTTCAAATTAATGTTGCTTTCTCTTTTTCTAATATTTTAATCTGTAACCGTTGGCTTGTTTAGAATTGGATGCCACTCTTCTGCATCGTAAGCACTATTTATGCCTCAAAGAACTGGGCATTGAGGATGTTACTTGGGTTGACCAAGTGGATAGTTTGCATACAGCAACATGCTACATTGAAGAATCCAAAGTTGTTGGTGTGGACTGTGAATGGAAACCCAATTATGTAAAGGGCAGCAAGCCTAACAAGGTAAGTGCTAGGTCCTGTTTGTCCTCATCTTCCTATGCATAATCTCTTGAAGGTTTTATATACTCACTGAAAATTGTCTTTTTGCCTTTTTGTTCCAAACAAATTCATTGTTGCCATAAAAGAAATTAAATGGTTTAACAATCAAGAGTTATCGTCAAGCTTTTGGTGATTGCCTCTTATCTTTCTTGCATTTCAATGGCTGTGAAATCAACTGTGAAGCATGATATTCAACAATGACATGCCAAGAACAAAACTTTTTAAGATGCTTTCAGATGTGCTGTACTTATAATGCAGTGCACATCCTTTTGGGAAATCTGATGAGGGATATGCTTGGCCAGAAGTAGGACATGTTTGAAGGTTGCATTTGGACGATTTGTGTAAAATGCAAGAGAGTATCTATATCCCATTTGATATTTGGTAACCACTAATCAGAATGGATTAAATCAGATAAAGGCAGATGTAGATTGTATAGGACTACTCAGAGGAGATGGCAATACAAGAAGAAAGATTGTTCTGTCACCACTTCTCACGATCTTATATGTGGTTGCCATTGGCACAGCTAGTCTCATGAATCAGTGTCCCTACTGCTGTCAACTTAGCTCTCTGTCTGTCTGTCTCTCTCTCGGTCTGTGTCTGTGATTGGACCAAGTTGTGTGTAATTTGGCTCTAAGTGGTGACTTGGTCTTTGAAGCCAAATTACAGCAGCTGCTTGCTCTGAGGTGATTCACAGGTTCTGGTTGAGCAAGTTGTGGCTGCAATTTGGTGGAGAAGAACAAGGCACTGTCAAGTCTCAGGTTCGCAACTTTGTGTCTATTGTCATGACTTGTTGTCACCTTTTTTACTGGTTTGCTCCACTATGACCTCTCTGTCAGAATGAATATCTTAAAAGGTCATCCATTAATACCAGAAATTAATTAAGTCTGATGTTTATTTTGATTTTCAGGTGTCCATCATGCAGATTGCTTCCAGCAGAAGTGTTTTCATCTTTGATCTAATAAAATTGTCAGGGGATGTGCCACATATTCTGGATAACTGCCTAAGTCGTATTTTACAGTCTCCAAGTATTCTAAAGCTTGGTATGGGAAATTATTCAGCGTAATTGTATTCTGTCCTTCGGTTCTTGGTCCAAGCATCAGCCTTAATCTGGTATCACCAATATGTTTCTACTAATCTAGGGAAAAGAAAATCACTGTACTGACATAAGATTTGGAATTTCTGGTACCAGACGTACATTGGGCCTTTGCAAAGCAAGAGTTTGGACAAGGAATAATTATTTGTGCATGTTTGGTACTGATGTGACTAAGGGTGACCAGCATTTAATGTTTCACTATGTTTGTTTTGCTGAAGTGAATAGCTTCCAAAGAATTTCCTGATGTTCCTGTCCTATGCAGGGTATAATTTTCAATGTGATATGAAGCAACTCGCCAGCTCGTATGAAACGCTGGGGTGTTTTAACCATTTTGAAATGCTGTTGGACATTTGGAATGTATTTAAAGAATCCAGTGGTGGTCTCTCGGGGCTTGCTGAGGTAGAGTGGACTTACATTTCATGTCTAGTATGGCTGTCTTGCTTAATAACAGTGGTGAAAAGAGGGGAACGTGATTTCTACTTGCTTAGAATCTGTGATGCATGCCTTTGAGGTCGCTTTTTGCTCTGACAGGTAAATACTTTGACTTTATCTCTTGGTTTTGATTAGGAAATACTGGGTGCTGGTTTGAACAAGACAAGAAGGAATAGTGACTGGGAGCAACGACCTTTGAGTCAAAATCAGGTTATTTTACATATTCTTTTTCCTTTTTTTTTGGATATTATTGCCTCAGGATGGAAATTGCCAGAAAGATCACATGGTTTAATAGCAGAACTGAAATGGTCAGAAGATCATATTGTAATGTCTGGAATGCATCTGGAAGAACAATGTCAGTATGGGGAACTTCATGGAGACTTCCATGTATTTCTTTAATGCTCTGAACATTTAAAAGTCTAGGGTCAGCAGACATGATAATCATTTGCTTAAGCAATTTCTCGAGATCTTTAGTGCAAAAGAAAATCCTTGCGGTGTCTATTTATAACAATGTTTATGCTAATATTTTAGCAAAAGAAAATTTCCCTGTTTTTTACAAACACCATATCCTCTTCCAACTCCAAGAAAGGGAAAGAAACATAAATGTATACAAAGGAGCGAACACAGTAGAAAAGAAGGAGAAATGTTAACCATTGATGTTTACTGAAATGTGATTAGAGCAGTAGTCCTTTGATTTAACTGTAGCAATTGCAATGTTTACAGCTGGAATATGCTGCTCTTGATGCTGCTGTTCTTGTGCACATATTTCATCATATGCGGGACCGATCTCAGCAGGCTACGGTGGATGATAATGACAAAATTGAATGGAAGTCTTCTATAGTAAGTGTATAGCACCAATTAGTTTTCTCAATTCTCCAATATTAAAAGCTGAAGTGAAATGACATTCTTCTTTGGCTTTGAGCCAGCTTGTTTGACCATTTAAAATTATTGCAGATTTCGCACTTGGATAATGCCAAGACGACTAAAAAGAATGTACGGAATAGAACGAAGTGCTGAGTGGAGACCGACTAGCTTGACAATCAATTCATGAACCGCTGGAGCTATTGGCAGCCGGGCGTTTCTTTCTTAATGTAAATAGCTTTTGTGAATATAAAAACATCATTACTTAGTGATCCAATTAACAATTCTAATGTGCATATGGAAACAATTCATTGCCGATGAGTGCTTCAGTTCCGTCTTCTTATGCTGGGTCGCTTTCTCTCAAGAGAATTTAGGTGCTACAGAAAGCTCATTGGTCGAAACCTGACCTCCGCCACCCTCTATTGCTTTTGAGTTCTGGTTTCCCACGGTTCCCCAACACGAAGTTACTATTGAACCTCCTTGATATGCGGCGAGTGTATATATCAGACATGGATACTCGGCAGGAGCTAAATAGTCTTGGTGAGCCATTCACCAAAACGAGCAGCCATCTATGCAGACATTGCGATGCTCTACCTTGCGCGCTGTAATTTGTGTTTGTCGTGCCATTTTTTTGGCGTTGCAGATCTCTAGCTAAGCGATTTCTAGGGAAACAAAGCGTTCTGTATCTGGCAATGAGAACAACCGAAAAAGGGGACAAAAGAAAAAAAGTAACCGCAATTTAGGTATGTGCATGATCACGTTCACATCCTTTTGGATTTGGTGTAGGTCTTGTAATATAACGATTGATTTAAGAAGAGTGTCTTCGTGGATCTTTGTTCGACTTTGATTAATTGAACTTTCAACCACCTGGTGAGCCCCGTGAACGTAGGTCAGGGACGTACTTGTCCTGCCTCCGAAGCCAAATTCAGCATCACGGGTTAGTATCAAAGATATAGAAGCCTTAGTCGTATGTAACCTCTAACTTAACTTAACAAAAGTCATGCATCATCGTAATTTCGAAAGAAAGGAAAAAACAATGTGCATGGATTTATATCCAATGTTAAAAATAGAAGGTCCAAATCCTGGTCGCCTCTCTCTCTCTCTCACATGGAAGTTTCCATCCCCAACAGAAAAAACCACCCCCTGTTTGCTGTCTCTCCATATCATAACATTAGATAGACCCCTCCCCTCTCTATCTCTCTCTCTCTCTCTCTCTGAAAAAAATCCTTCCCATCCAAGAAAGGGGAGAGGCCGGGAGAGAGGAGAGATCAAGAACACCGATGGACCCATGGTCGCCGAGCTACCGAGCCCATGGAGTTGGCCGGAGTGTAGAGATCATGACGATCCAAACTCTTAACCAAAACCAGATGTACGTAGCCAAATCCCGGCCTCGCACGCTCGAATACGCTTCACCTCCGCACAGACCAGACGAGGTGAAGGAGCCGGCGATAAAAGCGTCGTGGTGGAATGACCCGGAGAAGAAGAGGAAGAGGAGGGTGGCCAGATACAAGCTTTATTCGGTCGAAGGCAGGTTCAAGGCTTCTTTCAAACAGGGATTCCGATGGTTGAAGCGCAAATGCTCGACCTTCGCTCGTCGATTCTGATTAGTAGAAATTACGGAATACCGTGTTCATGGTCATCAAGAGAGAAAAAGGGTGAGAAAGAGGAAACAGAGAGGCTTGCTGTGTTCTTTGGTTGCTCATCTTTATATGTATCTAATTGTAATCCAATATTCAGTAGTGTGCCACAACGTTCAACATTTCTGGTATTGTGTTCATCCGACTCGTTGTTTCATTCATCGATCTCCAGCATTCAAAACATAGGAAAATGAGACAACTCGTATGTGATAGTCGTATATATTTATATTTGCCGATTTTTCCTTTTTCTTTTTGAAGATTCTTACCTTCTAATTCATTTGTAACGGGATTATGCATCCATGCCCATGCAAAGAAAAATTGTCTGATTTGTTCATCTCTCCTCTTTTCAGTAAGCTCTTTTCCTAATAAATTTGTTCTTGATTGCAAAACCAGATGAATACTTGTATTTGTAGGATTGACGTTTCGATCTATTTCGTGGTCATGGCTATGAGTTTGTTTTGGCCAAATGTTGTTTACGTCTCGTTTAGGGGGTTCTTTAACCCCCTAATTTCCTCAATTCATCTATATTGATTCCTCTTCATTGTAGGATTCATCATATGGCAACGTATACTGTTGAAGCCAGATATTCTAAAATGTTGTGCGCTGGGGTTAAATAAAATGAAAGGCTTTCCATGGTTCTATTTTGATTTGAGGACAGTTTTCATATTTCAAGTACCATCCCATTGAGCCCAAAGTTACAAAATATTGAAAACTAAAAAGCCCAAAACGAACCCTCTTTAATCCTATAAAAACTTGCGTAATTATTGTTTAAATGGTTGTAATTTATAGGATTTTGATGTAAAATGTGATTTAAAAACAAGCTCGAAACAAATCGTTGGCATGAAATCAAAGGAGAAGAAAAGAAACTGTGAACACCCATGAACATAACCGAATTGCTTCACTAGATTTAACGCGTTCATCAAATTATCTGGTCAATTCACGATTTTCCAACTTCAAATCAATTCAGCCGATGAAGTTATGACTAATATTCTATAAGTAGTCAAACACAATGCTCTTGCCCTTTAGAATAATAGCTTAGACACTGGTCGAGCAACTAAGTAAATAAAGTGTAGACTCGATACATTGACTTCACTTGCAATTTTTCCTGTGGAATGTTCAACCATTATTCTGAAAATTAAATTATTTCATGTTAAGTACGTTTAACAAGTATGCCGACACGACCCACATTATATATGTGTTAGTACTTAAAAGATTCGAACTTGGCTTAACAAGCTACTTGGCCTTGTCTCGAGCTCTGGAAATATTGAGTATAAGTTCAAGCAGACAAGCAGCGAATCAGACTGAGTACCTTGTGAGTAGCTTTCAGCCTATCAACTATTAAAATTCCACCATTGTCATCTAGTACAAGGTACAGGAAAATCAAAGGGAGGTCTGAAAGAATTTGTTTCGATTGAAACTTGAATGCGTGATTAGCAAACACAAGTTGGCGTAGTATAGTCTGATTATTAATCAATAAGATGACCTTTTAAAGTTTTTTGTTCAAAGCAAATGAGTAAATTCTGGGAAAGCTCTTTTCATCAAACGTGGTCAACACCAGAGAAAAATAGTTATCAGGTATGAAAATGTGCACGGATGTGGCTCTTCTGCTTTTAGATTCAAGCTTAAATAAATCAAGTTTAAGATTATGCGATGGAAGCGATCAAGATGCTTACATATGATTTTCCGCCGTGACCAAACTAGAGAGATGATTTTACACTGGTGAGCTCTTTATTTTGTGTTCAAAATTCTTTCAAATGAGAAACTATTGTCTTCTTGGAAACAAAATCATTGAAACTCTTGCCTGCAATTGACAGGTTAGTTGCCGATTCAATGGTGTTCATAGTTGCATTGCTTATAGCTTCCTTGTTCATAGATGTTTTTTCCACGAGACGAGTCTCCCGGTCACAAAATTGTAGCTTGAATTTGAATTGGACATCTAACTGGTAATCCTGTTAACAAATCTCATTTTATGCTTAACTCATACATGTAGAACCACCTGCACATACGGTCTTCCGGTAAATGAATTGTGATTCGCCTTTTGCTAAAGAACAGCACGATGTCAAAGCTCGCAGTGGCCTAATAGACCACATGAGAAGAGGTTGCTTCACATCCAGAATCCTTTGAAGAGTATTAACAACACAGAGCACATGAAATGCAGCTTCAATCTACACAAGGAATATAACACTCACTAATTATCAATAAATGAAAATATCCAAGATCCTACCATCACAATTTACCCCATGAGAGATAAGATACAATTGCATAAACATCATTGACACCAATCGCAGTTGGACCACAATGAATAGAGACTTCATTAGCTGGCCGACGAAAAAGAAACCAACAGGCTCATAAGAAGTAAGCAATTCACAACACTTTCCCTGTTTGTGTTCAGGAACAAAATTGAAGTTAATAAAATTATGTTGAAAAGGTTAAGTGCCTAAACTACAATACAAAAAGATGTATTTGCTACTTGGTTATTTTGCAAGATCCAATTAGCAAAATCGGCAATACGAGATAGTTGGCGAGGAGGTCAATTTCAACTTTACTAATCCAATGCTGCATACATGATAGTTGAACTTATCAAATCAGAAACCTATATGAGATTATTTACAGGATATTATCACACTAATAAATTGATAGAAATGGAGGAGATTATCATCATGCATACTCATGTACTAACTTCAGGTGAAATTCCACAATTAATATGGTATAAGCACACAAGTTAGTTTTTCATGTTACGATTAGCAGTGCATACCTTCCCCTTTAGAGCCTCATCGAGTTCATGAGGGATATCATTAGAATGCAATCGTATCAAATAACTCTGCATCAGGGCAACATACAAAAGGTCAGCAGCTACGTATTTGGATTAACGTAGAGGTAGAACCTAATGAGCATACAAAAGCCTGTTTAATTGAAAAAAGTACATTTACAATCATTCAGGTATGTGTTGTCAAGACAAGATCAAATGTTTGAACATGCACATGAATCAAAACTTGCTTCAGACACTCTAGTTGGCCCCAGAGCATCTTCAAGGTTGGCACACAAGATGGTCCTCAGCTGTTACAGATGCTTCCTCCGCAAAATCCCTTTTCTTCGTTTTGATTGGTCTCAAATATGGAATTTGAAGTCCCTCAGCCAAGTTAGTCACACCGAGATCAGTCATGTGATGATATAGTTCCATGGCAGACGGGATCAAATGCCATGCAAACTAATTAGCAAATTCTTGAGCTCCTTGTCCCAGATTTTTTTCACAGACAGCCAAAAACTGTCTAATTATGCAAAAGGTCATCAACACAGCTGACTGAATTGAAGTCCCAAAGTAAGCCTTGATCATTTCATAGACAGCCAAACCTGTCATAGAAGCAACACCGGTTTACCTTGTTTGATAATCTTTCAAAACAACAATTTGACTTGTTAAGGTGGTCTACATTCATATATGACAGAATAACCAAAACTATTAACATTTTTTTTGTCACCAAACATAAGCACTTGGACCTTGAATTTTATTTTAGCTTAGTTCGTCATACTCAGAGAAGTGATGATCTCCTTAGAAGGTTAATGAGGGACATCAAGGGAACAATAAGAAACTGACAGGGTTTTCCTTTGTCAAGGAAAATCGGAAGGCATTTGTCCCAAACAGGACATCTGCCATTAGTCAAATTTGACAAGCAAAAGAACTTACAAAGGTACTCAAAATCGCCAAAAGGATCTTCTCAAAGAAAATGTGAACTTTGGACATAGGGAAATTATGAGTGTAGTATACAATAATGAGTAGCAGAAGTTCAACGGCCTCTCGATGAAAATTTCAAATCCCAGGATTACTAGATAGGGGAACTGTTCATCACTAGGTAATTCTTGTTTACCGTTGTTGATATTTTCATTCTGGCCAAGCAAGCTGATATCTATTTGCAGTCTACAGAAGCTGCAAATGGAAGGATAACGAAAAACATAGCTACGACATAATCAACAGAATTTTACAGAGGCAAATTCAGAGTTTCTAAAATCAATCAAATAAACACCTGGTGTGGAGCAAATCATTCTAAAAAAAATACAGCTTCAAGAAAAGCAGTGCTCTACTCTCTCATGCTGGCCGTTCAAGGATGGAGAATCTTACTATGCCTTCTATTGACATTTAGGTCTATATTTTTATCTTGGCTGAAGCATCACATCAACTTCTATGACCAATTACCCTTGCTCCTTCAATTATGTAAGACTAGCAATTTAGGGAAGTGCAGAACCTTGTCATGGAAAACCTTCTTGTCAAAAGAACATAGCGATGAAAAGTAGTTCATGAGATTTAGAAGAAAAATGATTGTTCACTGCTTATTTACCTCTGCTGACGAACCATTTCAGATATGGGTATGAGATTTCTCACATCATTATCACTGCAAGATAATATTTCCATATAGAACTCAAAATTGATGTCATTCTTCATCTAGTGACATACACTCCAGATAATGTCGGTATTGCTTCCAATGAGTCACAACCAGAAATATCCAAACGGCGTATATTCAACTTTTCAAGTCCCTGAAGCTGAGTAAGTTTCTTGCAGTCTTTAACTATTAGATTTCGTAACTTTTCACATCTCGTCAAATTTGGCAAAGTCTCCATTGATTTGCATCCACTTAAATCCAACTCTTCTAAGAACTTCGCATCGTCTAGACCTTGAATTTCAACTAGATTGTAGCACCCAACAGCCTTGAACCTCTTCAAAGACTGTAATTCAGATAATCTCGATATTGTTTCCAATGAGTCACAACCAGAAATATCCAACTCAATTAAATTCAACATTTCAAGTCCCTGAAGCTGAGTAAGTTTCTTGCAATTTCGAATTGTTAAAGATCGTAACTTCTCACATCCCGTCAAATTTGGCAAAGTCTCCATTGATTTGCATCCAGTTAAATCCAACTCTTCTAAGAACTTCGCACCGTCTAGACCTTGAATTTCGACTAGATTGTCGCAATTAGCAACCACTAATCTCTTCAAACGCCGTGATTCAGATAATCTCGATATTGCTTCCAATGAGTCACAACCAGATATATTCAAATCAATTAAATTCAACTTTTCAATCGCAGAATAACTCAAGTCAAGATGTTTCAGATTCTGTAAATCCCCAATTGAGCTAGGGATTTCTCTTAGGGAGTGACAGCTATCGACGCTCAGTTCTTCTAAATCTTTTAATTCACCCACCTCCTCTGGTAGCTCCTTGAGCCTGTAACATCCCCTCAAATCCAAGGAAACGAGGCTCGTGAGTTTGCCAATAGAAGGGTGGAGATGTTCCAGTCCATAACAATCAAAGAAGTTGAGAATCTTCAACTGTGTCAAAGCCGAGAGATCAGGAGTCCGTCTTAAATTCGAGCAACATTTAATGTCGAGAACTTTAAGCCACTTTAATGCCTAACACGAAAAGGAGAATAAGCTGTCAAAGGAGTTTGATCAGCTAAACAAAACACAAAAACCCTAAGATCGCTGAGAGGATGTCTTTTTCTTGCCAATCTTACCGCAAACGAACTCCATCCTTCCCAATCCTCTGTGAATTTGCTGTCCCATAACTCCAGCACCGATAAATTCGGTAGATGCAAGTCGGTAATCGGAAGAGACAAATCGCTTCCGTTGACCACACCACCGAAGGTATCTCAGCTCAGAAACGAGTTTGTCGTCCTTGGAGGTTCTACTTGCCCGCATCAAGTCGGCGGAACCGGGAGGAGTCGCGTTCCAATATCTGCAAGTTTCTTTTAACTATTCATCTTCGTCTGGATACAGAAAAAGAATTGGACGAGAGAAAATGACCGAACCTCTCAGACCTCTTTAACTTTTTTTAGTCTTTGCTTTTTCTAAATCTTAGATTTGCAAGATTCATTACCTTTCTATCCCTTCCTTCCCGTATACAGATATGGACACGTGAACCCCACATTTAGTTTTATTTTTGACAACCTTTCGAAAATTAAACAAATGACATGGAGATAAAAGAAAGAATAGTTATTGCTTTAACACAACTAAGGCAAATGCACGTTAATGTTTTATCTTTTGCTTCTTCATTTTTTCCAAAATTCTCTAGCGTGTGCACTTTGACTTTCATTTAAGACGAAATACATGTAATCATTTCAAAGCGTACAATTGTTTATTTGTAAATTTTCATATGACTTCTGTATAACTTTTCAAAAGAATTTGTTAAAGAGTGCCGGTGGGCCACTTGTAAATAGCTAAGGAAGTACCGGGTTTTTCATTTCATTAGTTAAATGTAATAATGTGGAAGAGAAAATGGAGAATTTTCAATATATTTCGATATATAAAAAAATTACATGGAAAGCCTATTTATAAACTCTATTAAAAGACTATTTTAAGAAAAAAATCAAAGGAAATCAAATCATATATGCATGATCAAAATAGATATTGAAAATCAAAAGAAAAATTTTAAATATCTCTAGAAGATGTATAAATATCTTCAACATCATTAACTATCTGTGTGAAGTGTTTAATCATTTCTTTCGAAATTGAAACATTTTCTTTTTGTAAAATATGTTTAAAAAGTTCGTGATGGCATTGGACAATAGTGTATAAATCATATGATGAGGCAGCCTAGATGAACAATATATAATATTAAAAAAATGGCATGAACACTGATTTAACCAAAAAATAAATAGAACTTCATGCTAAGAATCATATATAACGTATATAAAGGTATGCATATAATAATAAGCACGGCATTTCCTCCAATTAGTGAAGTTCTCATGGATTTTCTTATAACAAACATTTCTATTTGCGTGATAACTTTCTTTATATTAATTATATTCATTAAACAACTTATAGCGGATAGGAATGTTTGTTAGCAGAAAAATCCACTCTTTATCGTACACCTAACCTAATTCATGAAATGAGCAAGTTCAACGGGATAAAACCTTAAAGAACACTAAGATTTCCCTAAAACAAACTTTTAAGAGGATTTTTGCTATCTTATCTATTAAAAGGAAATAAGAATGAAAAGAGATAGAAATAACTAGTAGAGAGATGGGTATTTTCAAAATTAAAATGGAGAAAAAAAAATCAAAAATTGGATTCCTAAATAAGAGGAGCACCACAATACATTCGGCTGCACTAGAAAGCAAGCAAATGTCATGAGTGTGAAATTTTTTCCAATCTTATTGTTTTGAATTAATTATCAGTTATTATAATTGGCACATTCTATCTTTTTTTTTTTTTTAAACAAGAAATCTTCATTTATTTGAACCCTGATGTTTGTACTGCATCTTCATCCATAATTGTAGTCCTTCATATTGTCAATATTTTCAACTAGATATGACAATTACATGCTTTTGATAAATGAGATTTATGGTGTAAAATTGTAGTTAAAGGATAGCAAATTGATTTTCAATCAAATTTTTACAGAGGTGACATATATCAATGAAATTGAATCAAATGCTGTAACTTTTTCATCCTTGAGATACCAATAATTTATTTAGTGTCACAATTAATCTATGATGGACATAAATAGATTTTATTTCCTAGAAAGTAAGAACATCTATTCATCCTAGATGAAATATCAAAACAGATCAATTAAAAATATTAAATTAAGAGGGAGACTGAAAAGAAAGAAATGCCATATTTTACCTCAACTCTTAGTAATTTTGAGACTCCCTCGTAGTCGTCATCCCATGGTCTACTACGTTTCTCAAGCTGATGCTCTTGGCAAAAAATGCTCCTTCCAAGATCTCTCAATTGATCATGCATTCCAAATATACCATTATCATCAATTTTTATTAAGCACCTCAACTTCAACTCTTCAACTCCTTGACTTGGATAAAGCCCATACTCCTCCCACATGTACATGGCAAATTCGCTAAGTTCACCGATCAAGAAACAAGCAACGTCCAAAAAAATCTGCTTTTGTCCCTCTTCTAATGCATCATAACTTATTTGCAATATCTTTTGGACATCTTTATATAGTTGAATTTTTAATTTCTTCTGCACATCTTCCCATACTTTTTTTGGTTTTTTAAATAAGTATGAACCTACAACTTCAAGTGCCAAGGGAAGCCCACCCATGGTGGATATAATATCACGAGATATACCCTCAAAGTCGCTCGAGAATGGTCCATACGAAATGCATGTCTGTTGAACAAAAGCAAAGCTTGGACCAAATCCAATCCATTCAATTCGTACTTGTAGTCTACCTCAAATTCAGATTGATCAAGAACGGCTTCATTTCTAGTTGTAACAATGATCAAACTTCCTTCCATAAACCAATTACGTTCCCTAGCCAACGCATCTAGTTGATTCTTGTCATCTATATCATCTAGAAGAATGAGAACCTTTTTTTGTCTGAATCTAGATTTGATCATATTAATTCCATCATCAATTCTAGACACTTCAGTTTTTCCATTTAGTATATCCGATAGAAGTTGACTTTGTAGGTACGTAATACCGTGGCGCCTAGTAGTTTCTCGAACATCTGGAAGAAAGCTGACATGCTTAAATTTATTCAAGAGTTGATTGTAGATGCACTTGGCAAGAGTTGTCTTGCCTATCCCGCCCATGCCATAAATTCCAATCATTCGAGCAATGGAAGGCCACAAATTCCAATCATTTGAGTGTCTATTCAATTCTTGATTTTGTTCACACGATCCTCAATTCCAACTAGTGCTTAGGCAACAAGCTGAAAATCTTGTCGCAACTTGCTCAGATATCTTCAATTTTTCCACTAATTTCCTTCATGCCTATCAAACAACAAAAAAAATAATAACTTCGTGATCATACTTAATCTCGTCAAAAGACTGGCATATAATGAAGGATGCATGGGGCCAATTAACTTGCAAGCTGTTTTAATTCTACAATTAGCAATGGGGGAAGATGGTGCAGCGGTCATTTCATTTTTTTTCCCAATCCTTTTATGCCAATAGATGGATCTTGCTGAAAAAAAATAAGGTGGTGCACCTGGCTCATGAAGAGTCTTTCCAACTATAACGTCTGTTATAAGGATTAAGGTTGTCCCCAGTAGAAAGATAGGAGGTCAATTTTTATTTTTTATTTTTGGGATAAAAAATTTTAGAAGGAGAGGAGGTTGCCCCAACATCACCTACCAATGGGGTAACTGGCATTGGAAATCGAACCTAAGCATGGTAAATGTGAAGTGTCCAATCCTATCAACTGAGCCAACCCGTTGGCATAGGAGATCCATTTTATCTGGGAGGGATCAAGCTTTGAAAGACCGAGCATTGGAGTCCTTTGTAAGCATGTATTTAGTGATTGATACTATTGGCTGGAGGGGTTGTCGTTTCTTTGTTTTTTTTTCTCTGAAACGGAGGCAAATGTAAAATTCTTGGGCACTACAAGGATGCTTTGGTTTTAGTTGTCGTTGGTTTAGTTTTCAGGACATCTTGGGAATACTTGTGTTTGTTGTCTTCGAGGCATTATTGGGATTTTAACATTTTGGTGATCTCTTCTGAGCTTACAGTAAAAGTAATTCATCTGCATTTCATCAGTTCTACGTGAAGAATAAAACTTATCAGAAAAAGAACAAAGTTCAGTGAAGTACCCATTAGCAACTTTCTCGGATTCCCATCCATGTAAGTGACTGACTTCTTCAAGTGCTCGTGGCCCTTCCTGAATATCCTTCTTATCAAAATACTTCTTATGTGAATGGAAGGCCTTCCCAAAACTTCCTTTTAGATACCGCACATGCGATGGGTCCACTTTATAAAAGATGGGTAAGACAATGTGTGACGTGCTCTTCTTGTGTTCCATGATATGAATGAGCTCGCGGAGGCACCATTTGCTCGAAGCATAATTTTCCGATATGATGGGGATTGAAATCTTAGACTGTGTGATGGCATCAAGAATCTGTGGACCAAAGTCCTCACCAATTGGGATGCTCTTATCGTCCTTGAACACAAAGAGTTTAGTCCCTGCCTTCTTCAAAGCGTGATAGAGGTGATCCGTGAATGTTTTGCGGATATCCGAGCCTCTAAAGCTCAAGAACACGTCGTATTGACTACTACCTACCTGTGGCTTATGCGGAGACGAAGAAGCGTGGATGCTCCCTCAATGCTCTCTTCCTCGGCTCTCTTTCTCTTTCCGTGACTGACTCTGCCCTTCCTCTGCTCCATGTGACTCTGCCATCTGATTCGGGGGGAAAGTTGAAACGAAAGACGCTTTTTCTGCTGCTTAAAAGGATCGATGAACAACGAAAGACGCTTTTAGGATGCTTTCTGCAAATGCTTACTGACTTGGTCCACTCCGAATAACATGTAAATTAATTTCTTTCTGAGGCAATGCTGAAGGAGGTTTCGTGTTCTTGAGAAAGAGATAGGTAATGATGACGTGGCCTTCCGTTGAGTTAGCCGAGTTGTTTCACTGCCGAAGAATAGGTGACCCTGAAGAGGCCCCAAAAAAGCCCACATCATTTACTTCTTCAGAAACACATATTTGAAATTAAACAGATTGAAGTGTAATTAATCAACTTCCTTAAAACACATTTGAACAATTACATAAATTTACGCATGTCTGTGATATTTAAGTTATGAAGGAAGTCAATGAAAATGATTCTAAATTTTCACAACCCCTTCTGTCTAATCCCATTTCCATTGGGCTCAAATTTTATTTCTTTCTAAAAGTTCATAGAAATTAGTAAATGCAAAAATTGCACTTTTCTTCCAAAATTGGCCTGACTTCCTTTCTACGGATGAATAGAATGAAAAAAATTAAGTCTATCAATGAAATTGAGTTCCATTTACATCATGTCCACCCAACATGTATACAAACATATTTCGAGGAATTTTAACTTTTACTCTCCTCTTTCATGGTCTGCTTTTCTTTTTTGGTTCTTAATTTTTAGATTTTGAAAATTGTGGCTTTAGTATGTTCGAAATTTGGGGCTTTTTGTGCCATTACATTTTATGGCTCTTAAATAGGATTAATATTAATACAAAAGGCCGCATCTCGCTTGTAATTAGAATATCACTGAGGCAATATATTTGATTGAGTGATATAAAGCTAGGTGAATCTCTAATGTGCACGTGTAGCTCAATTTATTTGATTGTTTCGTGTGTGTTATAAGATCGAACTGGGTTTTTCATCTTCTTCTTACTATTGGATATCATGTAAAAGATCTTACAAGTATCACACTATGGATTTTGGTATGCTTTATATTGTGATGATTGAAACTATCATGAGTTGAGAATAGCTAAAAAGTAGCAATATAGTTAAAATGCTCAAACTCTCAACATACTTTTTTATTCCTCATTTACTTTTCTATTTTGGTTTTTTCAAGTAGAGACTCCGTCGATTTTTAAAGCTTTCAAGGGAGAAAAGGAGTTTTTTCTTTTTTCCATTTTCTTGCTAAAGAAGGGAGAAAATGAGTTAGAGGTGAAGGGGAATATACTTTCTAGGATTAAAAGTCCAACAATTCGAGGAAAGCAAAATATTATTTATTTGGAATGTTGTATAGCGAGGGAAAATTGGCGAATGAAATCTCCTTAAGAGAAGACTTACTCTTATGATGATAGCTTGCAAGATGAGTAGGCTTTAAATTAAGAATCAGCAACTTATTCTGCGATAATCACTTCTCCGTGAACTAAGATGCGAAGAAAGGCTTGAGATCGTAGAGAGGAAACCTTAAAAAAGCCTGGGCGAGAACTTTCAAGAGGGAAAAGATCAAAGAAAACAAGTCAGGACAATAGTTTCGAATTGTTATGCAAGAGAGAGGCCAAATGAGAGAGAGAGAGAGAGAGAAATTTGGACCGGAACGACCAATTCTGTTCATTTCTACTCATAAACCATTTTGTTGAAAAGATAAATGTGGCTCTTGCTAATTTCCCATTATGATATTATCAAAGCCGTTCTTCCTCTTGTAAATGCTACATGCTCTCCCACCCCAAGCAAGTATAAATCATATTATCAAATCTATTGTCGATCAGTAACTTTCTAAGCTGCATATACGTAAAAGTCACGTCTTTGTTGTAAGCAGTTAAATCGCATAAAAATCACACTTTATGACAATTTCTCTAATTCGATCCGCAAAGATAAAGTCCACCTAAAAATTGTCCGCATAGTAAATATGTGTAAGTTACACTGAAACCAGCAGCTTTGATCACTTTCAAGTTTTCCATTGTAATAACAGCACAAACAAAATAGTACAATTGTTAATTTTTCATAATTTCCGGAAAACATTTGAATTTTCTATCATTTTCCAGAAATCACACGAATTGCCAATATAATGGAAAATGGTTTGAGGGACATCCAAAAATTCTCTAGTTGATCTGATCTGTTCAGATAATTTATTTATTTTTGTTGACAATTCTGATCGATAGCCTTTGAAAGTTTTTGTGTGATTATTGAACAGAATAAACTAGCATGATCAATATTTGGAAAATTCTAGTTTTTAACTATTTTCATGAAAAAAAAAAGATTTACTTCTGCAAAAACTAAGTATTTTGGATGTTTCACGCTTTAAGTAATTTTGGACAATTGGGATACTATAGGGCCGATGGACCCAAAATCGGGTCTAAAAGGGTATTTTCATAATTTAAGATGGGCTTTTTGTCTCAAGGGAGTTCAGTCAACCGTTAATATTTTGCAAACAATATCGGCATAAGGGCCAAAATGCGATTCCACCAAATTCAAATGGTCTAACCATTCATAATCGATTAGCTTGTATAAGTAGATTGTGGTAAGAAAAATTAACAATATATGTCATGATGATTTAGAAAAAGTCAAGGGAATGTCAGAAGTAATGTTTTGTATGCCTTAAAGGGTGTTAGGTGTTATGAGATGAGTAATAATCAAATGTATTTTAGTCCATTGAATTGTAATAGACTGGAGATTGAATCCCAGGCTTACCTTGATGAGCGATTTACAGATGAAATCACTGTGATGGATTTCAGTGTTTGAGAAGAAGTTGCCTTGAAGCAAATCAAGCTGTGTCTGAGTCCCGAAAGGCAGTGCGATCCGGGGATTAACTTCACGCCTCAAGCCAGAGCTATCAAAATCAGATCTCTCATAACAAAGACGAGGGTCTCGATGATTTATGGTGTGATTGGCGTTTCTCCTCTTCGAGCATAAGCACTTGGGGCCTTAAATAAAGCTATAAGCACTTGGGGCCTTAAATAAAGCTTTCCTCCTTTCTCTTGCCCCAAAGGAGACGCGCAATCTTGTGGTGGATTGCGTTTCTTTGACGAGGCAGCTGTACATCTTTTTAGCCCTCACTTTTTGACCAAGGCCACCGGAACAATTACTTCCACTTGGGGATTCTAAATGGGCGAGACAACCTCACTGTAGACTTCAAGGACAATTTGTCACCTTTCTTCGTAACTGGACCGCGTGGCCACTCAAATCAAATTGAACATGGGCGGTGCGTTTAACTTTTATGTCGGAATCAAGGTGTTCACATTGGAAATTAATTTTCACGTGATGCCATTTCAAAAGGGCCCCGCAATTATGTCCTTTACTTGGCAACTTTTGCAGAGTGTGTACATTCGAAATTACTCCCTCCCTTCGTACTGGAAATTTCTTCCTCTCTTTCCTCAAAAGATGAGCCAGATGCGCTTGGGATACACAGTCCTACCGTGGATTGCGCGTCCTTGACATGGAAATCTACTTCTTTGACCGACTAACACTCACATTTTCTTAGCTCTCTTTGTAATGGGATCACATGACCGTGCAATTCTATGTGAAGATGGACAACATTTTGCTTTCCCTTCCCGTTGAAATGAAAGCCTCTCACCGCTAGAGGTGTTAAAATGGTGAAAAATCTGCTTTTTAACTCATTTAGTGACTCAGATCATACATGGATTAGCTAAAATTTTAAAAAATAGGCTATTATGAGTTTAAAGTAAAAGAAAATTAATTTAATATGTATTTTAATGAGCCTAAACTACGTCTATATGCAATTCATGTTAATCGAAAAAGAGAAAATAGTTGCGATTTTTCCATTTGCTTTCGTGGGGCTCCTCCTTAGTTGGCCTCATGCTCAAGTGTGGTAACAACTCGACACATGGAGCCCACTATGGGGTGCAACGACTGCAAGAGCTTTTTCTTCACTTGCCTATTGCTTTGACTAATGATCAAGTGACACATCGTTCGTTCCTAACTCATTTCAGATTGCAAGATCTAGTGAGACTTATGAGAGATTTATATGAGTCCCATCTTATTTAGTTTTCCAAACATGATCTTTCTCACGATGACATCAATTAGGGGCTATTCAACCAAAGCTCCTCCATACAACCGTCGCATGAGCCCCCTTTTATTCTACCACATTTGTCTCTCTTTCTCTCCTCCGCCGCGCCCCCCCCCCCCGGCCAATTAATATCACAATCCTACGGTCACTCCCCTGACCAACACCAATGACGCCCTCCATAGCTTAGCCCCCATCTCTATCCCCCCCCCCCCCACCCCCAACGTGCTCTCTCTGTCCCCCTTTGTCATGGCCTGACTCAAAAATAGAATCATGTTACTTAAAGCTGAATGACACTTGACTAGATCTAGCATTGCATTTGAGTAATTTTGTTAGGCATCGGATCCCGATGAGATCTATTGTCAAGCCCAACATTGCGGTGGGCCATTATCGAGGACTCATAACTCAAGACTAATATATCGTTGCAGCAATCAAGTGCGACACCAAATTGGGTCAATAGGATATTTCTCTTTATATAGCATGCTTATGTCAGTATCTATATTTTGCAAAAGAAATCTTTATTGTGAAAGAAATCTTTATTGTGAAAGAAGACTTTTGTAAAGATTCTATCTCTATATCAATTTTTCTACGAAACCGAGGTAATTACCTTTTAGAAAATTCTCTGGTGCGGGAAAGCAAGTCCAAGTCTTCCACCATCTTGCTTGCTTAGTTGCAAAGAAAGCGTAAGGCCCAAGAGGCGAGGAAAAGTAAGTCAAAGTCTTCCGCCATCTTGCTTGCTTAGTTGTCCAGAAAGGGATGAGGCAATAGCCGATGGGACCTGCTCAAAAGAAAAAGGAGGAGAAAGATTCTTATGATCGAAAGCAATTCAGAGTCTTCCAACATCTTGCTTGCTTAGCTGCATCGGGAGACGAGAGACCATTATTTATTGTGAAAATATAGTATAAACTTAATTTATAAATAATGTGACCAAAAAAATCAATCATAATATAATAATTGTATTTAAATTTGCATTTTACGATGGGGGTTTTAATAAGGGTTTACACAATTTCTCTTAAGTGTTTTAATAAAATCTAGATGTCCGACAATACTTCGTAAATACGGTATACATTAAATTCTTCAATTTATCTATTGATTCTAAATAACTCATATTGATTTGATAGCAAACGCGGTAATGTTATTGTCCTTATACTCTCTTTTTTTTAGATTCACAAGAGTGAGCCAATTCAGATCACAGTCCATAAATATGAACTCACGAGTATGCAATATGTGTAATACTAAGCCTAGTCTGTCATCAAGTGTTTGAGGACAGTTGAAAGCTATCTATTACTTGAAATATACATCCGCATGGCCAAGAGTAGCCACCTGATATTAAATTCATAAAATCCATTTTCTTCTCCCCTGCTTGTTTTGCTTATGCTGATCATGAAATATTTTTTTATTTTGGAGATTTACATTAGATCCAACATTTTTTGGTCCAGATTCAATTCAGCACATATATTAGATTTACAGAATAATTCTCCGTATTACAAGAATGCTATTAAGAGGAGTAATATGTAAGTAAAATTAGTAAGATTTTTGCCTTTTGCTGAGGAACATACTTGTCTTCTGGCTTAATAGAGAATGGACCGTCAAACTGATCCGAAAAATCTGATTTTGCCGGTTTTTATTGGTCGTTAACCACAGGAATCAAGGGTACCTCGGTACCATTGGATCTTTGACTCTTCCCTCTTTCTTCCGTTGACTGACATGAGACATCGGTGGCCCAAAATGTTAAGGAACAAAACGGAATAAATTCGTTCACGCCCATCATCTTAGTACTACCAAATTTAAGACTTCGAAACGAGGTTAAAAATATTGGCATCTGCTGCGCAATAAACGAAAGCAAAAGATCGGTGCATGAAAAACAAAGAACATTGTTTACCTTCACCAGCCAAAAGATTGCAATGTCAACAGCAAATGCGGGAAAGAAATTAGAAGAAAACCACGCGAAACCATTTATTATTTACAAGCATATACCATCCTGGAAATAATACGCATGCCATTTAACGGGGAGAGCTAAAAGATTGTCTTCAATACAAAATAACTGTAGTCATATGTCTATATTTTTAACACGTAAAAACAACGATTTCATTTAGCAAAATTTGCCATCCCGATCATGAAGAGTGTCGTATCTAAAAAGCACATCACTCTCAAACGTACTTTTCATGCACATGGCAAGGTACTTATATCATAAAAATGATCGCTTAAGTGACATAATTAATCAATCAAAAATGTTTTCATTTTTAACAAAAATTTAGGTCCAAATATTTTCGCGGATAATAAAATACTCTTTTGTTCATTCGTTATTGTTAGCAATTTTAATAGAAATGTTTGCCAAATTCATTTTTCGCGAGGCAAACACACCCTTAATGTTAAATAGCTCCAATGTTTAAAACTAGGAGAGGGAAATTCAATGCAGGCGCTTTACATTGGTTTATAGCAAGTAAAGTGGATTGCAAATATCTTTGTTTTTTTGCACGTGTGAAAATGAGAAGACACGATCTTTTTCTTCCGCAGTGTGGCTAGGTCGTTGGTTTGGTGGTTTAATGTGGAACCAAAGAAGATTTGCGTAAAAAATTGGATGCGGTTCTAACGAAGAGTTTTCAATTTTCACCCGGAGCACCACTTAACAATGGATTGAATTGCAAAATTCGAAATAATTAATTTTAGGAATAAGCGCACCAAAAGTCCTAAAATTTTCAAGAAGTGTAATTAAGTCTTAAAATTTGTCACGAAAATGTGATCATAATCAAGTTATAAAACTTGTTAAATTGGTTCAATCAAGTCCTTCTATTGATCATACATTTTAAAAAATTTAGAATTCAATCGTACTTTATTTATAAGTTTTAGGACTCGATACTTTTTGAAATTTTTAGGATTATATTATACTTTCGTGATAAATTTTAGGGTTTAATTGCAATTTTTGAAATTTTTTTGATTTGATCGCACTTTCATGATAAGTTTTAGTACTTCTAACGCATTTATTTCTTAATTTTAAATATAACAATAATGTAATTAGAGCAGCTCAATATATTTCATTCCATATTTTTATTTGAGGCTTGCTTAAATTATATTTCAAAGAAGGTAACGAAGGAGGTGATGAATACTCATATTTAAATCAATCTCAATTGGTTATTTACGTGGAAAGTGCACAACTTCCAAATCACGATTGTTAGCTATTCATTACTTATAGCGTGAGGTGAGGGAAAGCAAGTCAGAGTCATTCACCATCTTGTTTGCTTCTTTGGATTTTCTATGTCGAAGCAGGTCGATATATTTCATTTCATATTTTTAATTTGCAATTTGCTTAAATTATATTTCAAAGAATGTAATGAAGGAGGTGATGAATACTCTTATTTAAATCAATCTCAATTGGTTATTTGTGTGGAAAGTGCACAACTTCCAAATCATGATTATTAGCTAATCATACTTCATAGCGGGAGACGAGGGAAAGCAAGTCCATCCACCATCTTGTTTGCTTCATTGGATTTTCCAGCTCTCTCTTTTAACCAAAGAAGGGGACAAGGCGAACGCAGACAAAACCTACTCAAAAATCTAAATAAATAAATAGAAGACTCTTGTCAACGTTCAACATTGGAGTGCTTCCTGTTCTTTCCCTTAATTTCGTCGAAGGTGCGTGAATGTGACGTAATCGCATGCGCGCATCTCAACGGGAGATGGTAGCTACAAACACTTAGATCATGTTTGCTAAGGATGATTGAGTTCAGAATAGATAAGGTTCAAATCTGAATCTTGTATCTAACTCTATTATAATAGGTTCTCTTTTTTGAACTCTATACCGTATCTTATTTGCACTTGGCCCTATTTTGGACTCAATCCTATTTTTTTGGTCATGAAACATGGTCTATTCTATTTCCATTGGAATCTATTTTGCAATTGCTCGATATCTTATACAGCTTCATTACATGAATTTACGATTGAGAGAGAGAAACTATGGTTCCTGCGATTGAGATTTGAGAGAGAGAGAGAGAAGGAGGGGGGAGCTTCTTCTTTTTTTTAACAATGCTTTGAAGGTAGAGAGACTCATAGACACTATAGAGAGAGACTATTTTTTTAATAGAGTAAAACCAGTTCAAAAAACCAGTCCAGTTCCAAGTGAGTCTTCGTGTGAAACCTATTCCTGAATTGGTTCCGATTGGTTCCCAAAAACTAGAACCAATTCCTCGACCGATTATCGGACTTGTTTTTTGGGTGGTTTATTCAGGTTCCCGAATAAACTCGATCTAGTTGTACATCTCTAACGTTTGCGGCAAGATAAGAGACCGGTCTTTATCATGGAAATATTGAATAAAATTAATTTAAAACTAACGCGACCAACAATACTAATCCACTTTGGAGTTTTTTAATAAAAGTGCGGGAACTTTTGTTTCCTGATGAGACTTGATGTAGGGTTCTCATAGTTTTTCATAGATATTTAAGAAATCTCGCCGTTTGTTGTAAATTTGACATACACTAAACTTTTAATTTTATTTATTGACTCTAAATAACTCTTATTACAATGGTTATTGCTCTGTAATTATACCTTCTTCTTTTCACTTGAAATGAAAGGGAATGACCTAATATTGGTCATGATACTTGAACGATTGAATGTGAACACGAGAATATGCGATGTATTCAATTATCAGCCTCGTGAAGCGTTTGAAGAGGATTGAAATGGATTTATCAAAGCTATCGGTTGCTTTCAAATGTCAATTTCAACATTCCCAAGGAACACGAGAATATACGATGCATTCAATTATCCCAAAGGAGGCGCGCAATCTTGTGGTGGATGGCGTTTCTTAGACGGTTTCTTAGACGGGCCAATTGTCCCTCTTTTGATTATATCCTTTTTGACCAAGGCCACCAAAACAATCCCTTCCTCGAAATTGGCAAGACGACCCCTGTAGACTTGGTAGTTCTTTTTGTTATTCGATCCCGCGGCCTATCAAATCACAGTGGAAATTAACTTTTTAAACATGGGTGATACTTTATCCTGACCTTTTGACGATGGCTCCGCGTGGCCACTCAAATCAAATTGAAGATGGGCGATACTTTTTGCTTTATCCTCACCTTTCGCTTTACCTGCTCCATTGGCCGAAAGAGTCGATATTTTATGCTGGAGTCAAGGTGTTCACAGGAGAAATTAGTTTTCACATGATGCTATTTCAAAAGAGTCCCCGCAATCATCTCCCTTACTTGGCAACTCTTGCAACATATTGGAAATTACTTCCTCTCTTGCTTCAAAAGATCAGCCAGATGTGCTTGGGATACACACAACCCTACCATGGATTTGCACTTCTTCAGAAAGGAAATTTACTTCTTTAACCGACTAGCCCTCACATTTTGTTAGTTTTCTTTGTAATGGGATCACATGGCCAAGCAAATCAAAGTGAAGATAGACGACATTTTGCTTTCCCTTCCTGTTGAAATGAAAGCATCTCACCGCTGGAGGCGTTGAAATGATAAAAAAATCTTATTTTTAACTCATATTTAGTGACTAAGA
Source organism: Corymbia maculata (assembly GCA_014182735.1). Classification (NCBI taxonomy): domain Eukaryota; kingdom Viridiplantae; phylum Streptophyta; class Magnoliopsida; order Myrtales; family Myrtaceae; genus Corymbia; species Corymbia maculata. The sequence continues at coordinate 22,229,701 of CM024683.1, read as the reverse complement.
TCATATATGGATTAGCTAAAATTTATCAAACAACTTATTACTAATTTAAAGAAAAAAATTTAATGTAATAAATATTTTAATGAGTTTGAACCATATTTATATGAAATTTATGTTAACGGAAAAAGAGAAAACAGTAATGATTTCACCATTTGCTTTCAAGGGGCTTCTTCTTAGTTGATTGGAAATTGTTGACGTAGATACTAGGCATCCTATGTGACATTGCCGATATTGACATTGAAAATTTTTAAATTTTTTAATTTTTTTGAATTTTTTATTAATTATATTATTATTTTTCTTTGTTAAGGGCCTTTTCTTTGTTTGGGCGTACCAAAAAGCAAGAGCTCGCAAGCCCTTGTTAGCGGTTTGGCAAGGGTCGCGGTCCTTGCATAGTGGACAAAGAGGCTGCGAGGGTCACGACCCTCACCCAACTATGAACGAGTGCCATGAGCCCTCCACTAGTGGCTAACAAAGGCTCGTTGTCCTCACACATAGCACACGAAGGCCGTGAGTCCTCATCAATTATTAGGCGAGGGTTGTGAGTCACCTAGTGACCGGTGTGGGATCACTACCCTCAAATGTGGCAAGCAGGAGCCAAGAGCCCTCCTTAGCCATTGGGCAAGGGCAGCAAATTGCCAGCTGTGCCATGTAGGACTCATATTATCTACATTAGCAATTTTTAATCAAAATTAGCTAGATGGAATACACTGATAAATTATCAAAAAGGTATGGATTAAATTGACCAAATTAAAAGGTTTGGACTGAATTTTCATAAGTGCAATAGGTTTAGAGCTTTTTAATAATTTTCCCCATTAAATCACACGAAAACCACATTTAACAATGAGTTTCCCTAATCCAATAGGCAAAGATAAGGTCCTCCTAGAAATTTCCTGCACATTAAATTATTTTAGAATGAAAGAAGGTCACCAGCCTCTCATGATGCTCATGATGGGTTCTAGAAATGTAGTACATTGGGGACCATCTCATGGTTAGAACAGTCTACAATAGAGCATTTTAATTTAATCTTTAAAATTGATTGAAAGTAGAAGTTTAACCAAATTAGATTAGTGAAAGACTGGAGGGATATTGTTGTTATTCCCAACTAACAACAGATTTCAACTGCAATTGTCAGATATTGTTACAAACACAGAAAAAGGAAAGAATAAACCCAAAGTCGCGTGCCACTCAAGTCAAGAGTGATGGGTTTTTCTTTTTCAAAAAGGTCTTATGCAATTAGAGGTGATTGTTCCCAGTATGGTCTAGTTCCAACCGGTTTGGTCCAGTCTAATGAAACCAATTACTTAACAAAAAAAAATTAAATATTATAATTATAATTATTTTAGGATTCATTAAAATATATTTTTAAATAAAATACTTGGTCCGGTCTAGTTCGGTTCCTACCGGACTGAGAACTAGGAACCGGATTGATGCCCCCAAGAATCGGACCAAACCAGCCAGGGTCCGGTCCATTCTAGTGATTCCGGTTTGGATGATCCAATGTGCTCACCCCAATATGCAATCATACAAACCACACAACGGCTACCCTTTGTTGCGATGGGATTTAATTAATTAGTAATTGAGTGACAAGGAGCAGTTGTAGATGCTTTTAGTCCTCCCCTTTATATTTTTTGATACCTCATCCTCTGGTCAAGTCAAACTTGTTGGGTTGGTCCATTCCTAATTAACGTGTACGTTAATTTCTAAATTGGGCAATAAAAATTAGAATCTGTTTTTCAAACATATTCCATTTCTTTAACAATATAAGCATAAATTTGGTTGTTATTTGGTTATTGAAGATCAGAATTTCATAAATCATATCGTGTATAACAGATTTGGAAATGGATGGAAGATGTGAAGAAAGGATCTTGTAAGTGCCTGAGCCTCTAAAGTTCAAGAATACATCATAAGAATCACTTTCCCGCACATATTGGTGTTGGATAGATGAACAAATATGTAGATGCTCCGTCAGCACTCTTATTTTCTGTATATGTATCGCTTCCACTCGTTTTACTCTTCTCGAGAAGATTACGAGCTAACCTGAAAAGAAGAATTGATGCAACAAGCACCATGTAAGAACGCCCTAAAATGAACCGATGCATTCCTCTATTTGATTTGCTTTGGCTCTTTCCTTTATTTGAAATACTCAAGCTTAACTCAACTACTTGTGAAGAAAAGTCATGAAATTGATACATATGTGGTAACTTATTGTGTTAAAATTAGTAGGTAACATACGAATATCAAATAAAATCACCATTTATAAGACGGGATCCGGTCTTATTTTCCCTTCTCATTCAGCTCTTGTCAATTGTTCAAGCAATCCTCGCCAATCTTTGTTGGAAATGCTATTTTTCCCAAATTTTGTAAATCATTCCATTGAAATATTTATAAAGGTAAAAAATGTAACTAAGAAACTATATTGCTTTGTCAATATATTCTTTTGCTGATGCACGGCAACAGATTAAAGAAATTTGAGATACTTCCATAGATCCGTAACTTCAGTACGACCCGCAAGTCGTCTTTTTGCAAAGGAGCCTTCACACATGTTCCTATCTACTGAGGTCAACAATGACTCAAACCCAGAAAAATAAAAATAAAAGGAACCAAGGGTGTCAAATGAAGCCAGAACTTACAGGGAAGCAAAATAGAGCTTGGACAAACTTCAGGTGCAAAAATGGAATTTTCAAAAAAATAAATTGAAAAAATATGGCTCCAATCTCTCCCATTCTCCAGCACTGCCAATTAATGTCACCATCGGTCGCTCACGCGGTCGACACCAACGACGTCCTCCCCAACTTAGCCCCCATCCTCGTCCGCAACTCGCTCCCTCTCCCTTCTTTGTCATGGCCCGACTCGAAAACAGAGGCGTCTTGCCCAAAGTTGCAACAACGCTTGACTAGACCTAGCGCCACGTTTGAGTAAATCTGGCATGCGTCGAGCTAGACGTGGCGTTGGAGCTCGATTAGATATGATGTCGAGCCCAAGCGGTGGGCCGTCATATGAGGACTCATAACTCAAGAATAAATAAGTTGTTGCGGCAGTCTAGTGCAACGCTAAATTGGGTCCGTGGCATGTTTCTCCTTACATTGCATGCTCATGTTAGTATCTACATTTTGCAAAGGAAATCTTTATTGTGAAGAAAATACTTTTTCAAAAATTCTATATCAATTTTTCTATGAAACCAAGTTGATTACCTTTAAGAAAATTCTCTGGCAAGGGAAAGCAAGTTAAAGTCTTTCACCCTCTTGCTTAGGGGTGTGCAACCGGACTGAATTTACCCGAGAACCAAACCGGACCACCCAAAAAATGGGGTCGGGAACTGGTTCCCGGTGAAACCAGTCCAAGTGGTTTTGGAATCAGTTTTTGAGAACAGGTTCCAAGTGGAAACCCACCCGATCGGTTTTGGAATCGCTTTTCTTTATAAAAAAAAAAAATTGAAAAGCCCCTAGCTTTAAAAACGAAACACCTCACCCTCTCAAGTCTCAATCACGGAACAAATTGTTGTTGGGAGAGCAAAAGCTGAGCTCCCTCGTTTCGATGGGAGGAGGAAGCAAAGGGATTGGCCAGATCTAGAGCAGAGACGGGGGGAAGAAGTGGGGATGAGGCTCGGTAGTGGAGGCGGATTGATCCAAGGCAAGTGGGCTATATTCACAAGCGTCTTCTCGGCCTTGATGATTGTCGTTGCTTGTCGTCATTGATGTTTGCTTGCTGCTTGTTGCCTTAGCTCGCTATTCAAGCGCCATAACCAAGCTACTACTCCTTGCTGCGGGATCGCTACCCAAAATAGGTCCAATGGAAAATAGGGTAGACCCTGTTCCTGGATCGATTTGGACCGGAAAAACAAGGTCGGGTCCAAAATAGGGTTCAATGCAAACAAAGTTGGGTACATGGTCCAAAAAAGCGGAACCGATTATAACAGGGTCAGGTACAAGTTCTAAGTCTGGACCCTACCCACCATGGACCTAATCACCCCTACTCTTGCTTGCTTGGCTGCAAAGAAAACGATAAGGCAAAAGCCAACGAGACCTACTCAAAACAAAGAGGGGAAAAAGGATTGGCAAGGGAAAGCAAGTCAAAGTCTTCCTCCATCTTACTTGCTTAGTTGCATTGTGACACGCGACCATTATGTATCGTGAAAATGTTGTATAAACTTAATTTATAAATGAGGCAACTAAAAAAATCAATCACAATATGATAATTGTATTAAAGCCCTTGCCGATCGTCCATGGCCTTGCCAATTGTCGGCAAGGTTGCCTTCACCAGAGCCTCAACCATGGCAAGGCTGGCCTCGCCCGTGGCCTTAGGCCTCGCCGAGAGTTGGGCGAGGCCACCAACAAGGGTAGTTGAGGGCCGCAGCCTTCGTCAGAGCCTCATCGACCACTAGGTGGAGAAGAAGCCAATGAGGAAGAAGATGAAAAAAAAGAAAAGTATCTAATCCTTTTTTGAATGGGCTTTGTCATAGAAGGGTCAAATTTTATTTTTCATCCCCAATCCTAAATAAAATTTCCATAAAAAATTACATCGAGACAGGTTGGATAAATAAGATTCATGGTATAGAGAGGTGTGCCTTTGGGAACATGAACCTACACCGAGATATTGACGGTGATTCTCAAATATCGAAGAACAGAATGTGATATGATAAGATGGAATGCAATAAAAACAAAGACACAAGGAACGAACGGGTTACCTACTCTTAACGGTCAAAGTAAACCTTTTCATTTCGAATCCTTTAATTCGAAATGACTTTAATTCCAAATGAATCAAATCTCCCCAAATATGATTCAAACCTATGACCGCCGCAATAGGCGGCTGCTCTACCATTGAGCTACTGAGGAACAATGGGAGATTTGATCTCAAGGAAAATCAAAAATCAAAAAATTATTAAAAAATTCGAAAAAAATTAAATTGTTCGCCAAAGGTCGGCATCGGCCGGTGGTCATGTCGATGTCGGCCGGCCAAATTTCATCAAATGAACTGAATTGGCATAATTATAAAATATTTAGGATTGAATTGATAAAAAAAAGTTTAAATTTAAATTGGTACAATTATAATAGATTTAACAACTTTTTATAGTACGATGCTATTTCAAAAGAGCCCCAAAATCACCTCCTTTAATTGGCAACATTAGCGAAGTGTTCATATTGGAAATTACTTCCTCCCTTGCGTCCAAATATCGAGTAAAATTTGCTTGAGATACAAACAATCCTACAGTGGATTTGCACGTCTTTGACGGGGAAAGTTACTTCTTTAACCGACTAACCCTCAACTAAGCAAGCAAGATGAGGAAATTTCCATTGTGGATTTGCACGTCTTTGACTATCGCATGAATTACCCTTTATTCTACCACATCATTTCTCCCCCCCCCAAGTCACTCCCCGACCAACACCAACGATGCCCTCCATAACTTAGCTCCCATCTCGGCTCCCCAATCCCCTCTCTTCTTTGTCATAGCCCGACTCAAAAATAGAGCTGTCTTGCTCAAAGCTACAGTGACACTTAACTAGATCTAGCGTCGCGTTTGAGTAATTTTGGCATGTATCAAGCTAGACGTGATGTTGGACCTCGATTAGATCTAATGTTGAACCCATCAACGTGGTGGGCCTCGATAACTCAAGAACAATATGTTATTGTAGTATTCAAGCATGACGCCAAATTGAGTCAATGAGATATTTCTCGTTACATAGCATGCTCACGCCAGTATCTACATTTTGCAAAAGAAATCTTTATCATGAAAAAGAGACTTTTGAAAAGATTCTATATCAATTTTTCTATGAAACTGAATTAATTACCTTTTAGAAAATTATCTGGTGAAGGAAACCAAGTTCACGTCTTCCACCATCTTGCTTGCTTAGTTGCAAAGGAAGCGATAAGGCAAAAGCCGACAAGACCTGCCCAAAAGAAACGGGAAAAAAGAACGGGGAAGGAAAAGTAAGTCAAAGTCTTCCCCGTCTTGCTTGCTTAGGACGCAAATAACAATACTTGACAAGAAATTGATTTCATGAACTATTCTCGAATGAATTTCTAAGCCAAAAAATATATTTAATAACGACACAGATTTTCTATTCTTTGAATAGAAATTCATTTGATAATAAATAAAATTTCACTTTCCCGAGTGGTGATGGCAACGACAGGGATGGCAGCGGCGGCTAGTGGGCAAGGGTGGTGGTGAGCGGCGAACGGCAGACGACAAGAAACTCTTTTGGGTGAAAAGTAAGAAAGAGAAAAACGATTTCTAATTTCTATTTCAGAAATAGAAAAGTAAAAAATTTTTGTTTGTAATTTTTATTTCAAACCTATTTCTAGAATAGAAATCTGTTCCAGAAATAGAAAAATGAAATTATTTCACCAAACAGATTTCTATTCAAAAAATAGGTTTGGAATAGAAATATGTGCTAGAAATAGAAATAGAATGGTTACCATGCGCGGCTTTAGTTGCCAAGAAAGGGATAAGGTAAAAGCCGATGAGGCCTACCCAAAAAGAAAATGGGAGAAAAGGATTCTGGCGATGGAAAGTAATTTATGGTATGTTTGTTAATCAATCAAATAGTATTTGATTTTATTCTTTTATTTTCATAAATAGATTAGCACAAAAATTCGTTTGATAAAATTTTTGTTCCGGGAATAGATTTAGAACAGATCAAAAAAAAAAAATTGCTTCTTGTTTCTGGAAATAATTCTAAGAATCAAGTCTAAATTTTTTTCTCTTCTCTTTCTCTTTCCATTTCTTTTTCTTCCTCCTAACCTACTACCACCCCCATTATCACCAATGGCCACCGTTGCTGATGTTGGCGATGGCTAGCGAGCAACTAAGCGGCTTGGTCTCACAGATCTGGGTGAGGTTGAGCCTCGACCAGCCAACAAGCCTCGCCAGGCCACAAGCAAGGCTCAACCTCACCTAGGCAGCACGAGGCCAACCTCACCTTGGCTTGGCCACGTGGCGGCGCGCACCAGCTGGCGAGGCTCTCCTCGCCCAAATTTAGTGAGGACCTTGCGTGGCTTGGGACAAGGACAAGCCTCACCCAGATCTACAATGATGAGCCTTGCTGGTGGCCAAGCGAGCCTCTGGTAAGCTCGCTGGACCTCTCCCAACCGCTCGCTAGCCATCGGCAGCAGCTGCGACTAGACACTAAAGGAGGAGGAAGAAGAGAAAAAAATAAAAATAAAAGTATTAACAAATTAGAAGAAACAAAACAATTTAAGAGTTTTACCAAGCCTATTTCTATCTCGAGAATACAAATTTTACACGCTTACCAAGCACTTTTAAATGTTCAAAAATTGTTTCCGGAATATAATAAAAAAATCATTTTTAATTAAAAATTGTTTTAAAGAACGAGAATGGTTACCATTCATACCCTTAAAGTCTTCTACCATCTTGCTTACTTAGTTGCACTTTGGGAGACGAGTGACCATTATTTATTGTGAAATATCGTATAAACTTAATTTATAAATGATGTGATCAAAAAAAATTAATAACAATATAATAATTTATCCGAAATTTGTGTTTTACGATGAGGCTTTGTATGGAGTTTGCACAATTTCTCCTAAGTTTTTTAATAAAGTGTAGATGTTTGATAATGCTATATACATCAAACTCTTCAATTTGCCTATTGACTCTAAATAACTCATATTGATCTGATAACATACATGATAATGTTATTGTTCTATAAATGTATACATATACATATACATATATATATATATATATATTATTTTCCTTTAGATTGACAAAAGTGAGCCAATCCAGGTCACATTCCATGAATGTAAACTCACGAATATACAATACATGTAATCCTAATCCTAGTTTGTCATCAGAAGTTTGAGAATAGTTGAAATTGACATTTGAAAACTATTTGTTACTTGAAATATACATCAGCATAGCTAGAGTAGCTCCCTGATAAACTTTGTCAAATTTTCATCTTTATTTAAATTCATAAAATCCATTCTTCTCCCCTGCTTGCTTTGCTTATGCTGATCGTGATTTTTTTTTTTTTTTTGAGATTTACATTAGATCCAACATTTTTTTAGTCCAGATACAATTCAGCATATATATTAGATTTACAGAATAATTGCTCCGTATTATGAGAATACTATTAAAAGGAGTAACATGGAAAACTAGTAAGATTTTTGCCTTTTGCTGTGAAACATACTTGTCGTTTTCTGGCTTAACAGATAATGCACCGTTAAACTGATCAGGAAAATTTTGATTTTACCGGCTTTTATTGGTCATAAACCACAGGAATCAAAGGTATCTTGGCACTCAGTGTCTTCCAGAGCAATGGTAGGATGAATGGAATAACCTTGGATCTTCGGCTCTTCCCTCTTTCATCAGTTGACTAAGATGAGATAGCAGTGGCCCAAAATGGAAAAGAACAAGAAGGAATAAATGCATTCACAGCCCTCATCTTAGCACCACCAAATTTAAGACTTCGAAACGAGGTTAAAGATATTGGATTCTGCTGCGCAATAAACAAAAGCAAAAGATGAACGCATGAAGAGAAACAAAGAAGATTGTTTACCTTCACTAGCCAAAAGATTGCAAGGTCAACAGCAAATTCAGGAAAGAAATCCAGAAGAAAACCATAAGAAACCGTTCATTATTTACAAGCATATACCATTCTGGAAACAATATGCTTGCCATGAATGGGAAGAGTTGAAAGATTGTCTTCACTATGAAATGACTATAGTTGTACCTCATCTTTTAATATGTCAAAACAACGATTTCATCCGGCAAAATTTGACACCCCGGTCATGAAGAGCGTGGTATCCAAAAAGCACATCACTCTCGAACGTACTTGTCATGCACATGGCAAGGTGCAACATGTTGCTCTATGTTGCAACACCGAAAAATTGACTTGATCCCAACATGAAATTAGCAATTTTGGCAAGATTGACTCAATTGGCAAATTGTCAAAAGGTTTATGACTCAATTGACAAGATTAAAAAATGTTTAAAACTAAATTGACAAATTGTCAAAAAATTTATGAATTTTTGAATAATTTTCCCTAGAAAAATAAGGGAGAAGAAGATCATAAGTTCCTCAAATTGGAGAGTTGCAAGCTAATGAGGACATTTAAAGGATCACATTACCTTCATCCACTAATCATATGTGAAAGACAACCAAATGTCATGAGAATCAGCGGCAACTACCTAGGAGGTAGTGCTAATATTTCAACCTTCTCATTGTTCACATGAAGAGCCCGGAGAATCATAATAAAATGAGAGAAAGCAGCGTCTGATGATATACTTTTCAGTCAGTCATCATATGTGCCAAGCATAACCATTTAAGGCTCCGTCGCCTTCAAAATCAGATCACAGGGTTTTGTATCTTCAAGCTAACTTTGAATGGTATTTGCAGATCACCTCTTTTAGGAGCACTATTTGGGGAAATCAAACAAAGGAAACATCCAAAGGATCAAGCATTCCCCTGCAACAATATATCTAGCAATCCAGTCATCCAATTTGGGTAAATTGGGTGAAGTTGGAGAGCTCTTACAATGCATAACCCAATTATAGCCATCGGTAATAATCTTAGCAGGGGTTAACTTTTGATCAAAATCAAGTGGAAACTTGGTAAAAAAAATATAGTTGTCTTCAAGGTCAATAGTCTTCAATGAAGTAATAAATTTGATTCACGTCCAGTATGTGTTTGGATTGAGGGAAGGGAAAGAAAATGGATGGCAGTAATAATCTAGGGACCCTTCTTTAGAGGCAGAGTAATAAGCGGATGAACTTGAGTTTCTAATCCCCGAAATAGTCAAATGACTCTTGTCCGTCTTTCTAAGTTATATTGAAAAACTTCATTAGATGCGGGACTATTCTTCGGACCAGTTGAAAAGTGCATAACATGGGGTTTCCTTTCAATAAACTGTTTATTGTAGTTTTTGATACACAGAAATGTTAAAAGTGCATAACATAGGGTTTCCTCTCAATAAATCATGCAATCCAGTTTTTCATGAAAACACAGTGACTTACCTTGTTTAAGCGCTAAATGATCCACACCGGTCAATGATATATTTCCTTAGCCCCGCACTTTGAGAATTAAGGGAAAAATTAAACCACCTTATGGCATCTTATTCTATAAAATTGGATCAAGGGTTGAATGGATTTCCAAGTTGATTGTTATTTTGAACATACATCGAAACTATTTAGATGGGTGAATTATTTCTAATATATCACATATCAGCATGTTGGATTATGATATATCAATATTGGATTAGCACTCATGGTCAAACCACATATTGGGATATCATATTTGTTCACCGACGATTCTAATTTGGGACTTAATCATAGCCAATGTGATTTATGAGGCCTAACCACAGTTGATATAGTATCTGGGGCCTTGTCACATGATGAAGCATGACTAAGATTGGGCATAGGGTCATGCCAGGGATGGCAAGACTCGGACATTGTTGGTCCATGCCCTTTTAAAATAAATTCCATAAAAACTAATTTTTTGTTCGAAAATTAGAAATAATGAGAGATTGATTGTGGAAAATTAATAAAAACGCACATTCTGTTAAATCAAATTAAAACACAAGTATATTTTCAAATAATTTGAAAAAAAAAAACACTTAGTGTGCTCTAATTAATAATTACACTTTCATGTCCCTCACCAATGTTCAAATCATACAGTGTCATTGTCGTTCTCATGTCCATGCTGGGTACATTTCTTCGGAGTTAATTCTTGTAAAAACTAATAACACCCTATGGTAACCATTTCTAAATTTTACACAAAGAAGTTGGATCTATTTGACTTCCAAAACTTGGCTTGTGATGAACATAGACTTTGAAGGTGCCGTATACGCCGGTGGAATGAGAAAGTCGCAAGCCATAATAAAAAGAATCGGAAAAGGGGTGGCTCGCCTCTTCCACCATTTCGGGTCCTCGAGGTTATCTTGGCCAGCTCTATCGATGTGCTTGGAGTAGTTTCTTTGGTAGACGATGAAGATGAAGACTTAGTGGGCTGTGGGGTGTGCTTCTGCTTATGAAGCAAAGACCATATAGGTTTGTGGGCATTACGCAAAGGGGCCACATTCTTTGGCTGTGGGATGGGTTATGGACCGACATATGCCACATACATATTTGAGAGCCAACTCATCGTTATCACTAATATGTGTTCCATTTGGAACTTTTGACTCAGTCCCAAATATTTTAATATGGAATAAGAAGCATTTTGAGCCCCTCCAACTTGAACCTTGGATCAAGATAGTGGCTACCCAAAAAAAAAAAGTAGGATGTTTCTCGAATATTTAAGGAATTTCGCCTTTACAGCCACTACTATTTCGTTGAAGAAGGCATTCATCTTCTTGTTCATTAATTCAATTGACATTTGGTATGGAAATAAAAGGACTCAATTGCTTGACTACTAATCCAAACCTTCAGATTTCAATCTCAATAAATTCTCAGTTTTTCACGTACTTTGCAAGTTAATTCTCGCATTCCAAGGTCCATGACGAGTATCAATGGAACAAATCCACCTGGATGCAAAACAAGAGCATGAATTATCATATCAGAAAATCGGAACGTGATTGTTTCAAGCATGATTTCTGCTATTAGTCAAATTCGATGCATAAAAAACTAGTCAAAGATATCTAAATGGCGAAGAACCCCCTAAGAAAATCACTAAATCTGGGCAGAATCAGAAAGCTTCTGGACGGAGTAAGCATTATACTTACACACTAGCACGAGAAAAGAAGCAGCTAAATGGAAGATGAAAATCCCAAAACTACCCAGGTGGAATCTGCAAATCTATACAAAGCTGCGACACACCATTTTGATTTGAACAAATTCCTCCATATTCTTCGCAACTCAAAGCCACCTAAAAATTGGTGAGGATCAGTCAACGGCGACCAGATGAGGAGGGAAAACGGACCGGATCTTATCTAATTAATGGTGATTTTTCTTTGATATCCATCATTTTCCTCATTAATCATAATATCCCTGTAGCATATCATCTCATAAATTTTGGGACACGACGTAATTTCCTTTTTGTAGTCATAAGTTCCGCAGGTCCTATAGTTTGTAATATTCCATTAAAGATTGTAATCTGCTAAGTTTGTAGTAAATTTCTTTTCTTATTGTTGGAAAATTACCTAATGGATTCGTTCAGTGCTCACAATTATCCTCACTTATTTGTAAAATATCCTTTTCTAATTTTTCTTATGGAGGATGTAATTTTTGTTTGGAAGGCATAATCTTTGGAATCTGTGCTTTGTAATATTTCATAAAAACAGTAATTTATTTGGTTAATGATAAATTTCATAATGAAATAACTAAATTGATAGTAACTTGCTTCACACTTTGTAATGTTTAATCAAAGGAAAGCTTAATCACCTTTGCATTTGTAACTAGAGATGTCAAAATGGGTCATAAACCTATATTATGACTCACTTTTAGTTAAATGGGTCAAATATGGGTCAAGTAAAAGTTAAATATGAGTCAAATATGGGTTGAGTGAGTTATTAGGTAGACCCATCATCTCTCTCCTTCCATCCCTCTCATCTATAGGTTCTCGACCTCCGTTGCCGATCTTGCCATCACGACACCGTCACCATCGCCGATCCTGAGCTTGCCATCGCCGATTGGAGCTTAACTCAAATCTAGGTAGGTGAGGCCCGAACTTGCTGGCCGCAATAGAGCTTGCGGCTCGCCAAATTTGAGCGAGTAAAGCTCAATGACCTCGGTGGAGCCTAGATCGACCGAGCCTCAAGTTTGTTGGCCTTGGTCGAGTTTGAGCTCGTTGGCTTGCATTTTGGCCAATCGCCGTCGGGTGGCACTAGCAAAGGAAAAGGGGGAAGAAGAAAGAAAAGAGAAAAGAAAGGGAAAATAAAAAGAAAAAAGAAAGAAAGAAAGAAAAAATAAAATAAAAATCAATTTTTTAAAATAATTGAAAATTCAAGTTTTTTAAAAAATTATTTTCCAAAAACTATTTCAATTTAGAGGTATCCACATTTTTTATTTAATAATTTTTTTATTATTTAATTTACTTTATAAATTTGATGTGAAAAGTTTAAAGTGGACTAAATAAGTAGGAGTAAATTTTCTTAAATTAAGTTAAATATTAATATGTGTTGATAATATGGATTGGGTATGGATTGGGTCGGGTATGAGTTATCAAATTTACATTGCATGAAAATAGGTCAAAACGAGTTAAATGGATCAATATGGGTCAGATCATTTTCGATCCGACCTGAACCCAACCTGACCCACCTATTTGACACCTCTATTTGTAACTTTCCTTTAATGTCTATGAATTTAAATTATAACAAAAAGTTAATTTTGCAAAACAGATTTGACGGAGCGGTTTTTTCCCTTTCTTATCCAGCGGTCCACGTTGAATGTGAAACCGGTCCCGTAAAAGAGAGCTTTGACTTATGGAATTTCTATCGCAATCATGATGTTTCGGGCACAATAAAATAGTGTTTTCTTTTTCGCTAAACAGTTAAGTAGTGTTGGAAACCTATCTTTTCAAATTATTTGAAGTTTGTTCTACTAGATAATAGGTAAAAATGTAAATTAAGATAAGTATTACTTTGTCAATTTTTCGTTTTGCTGGTACACAGCAACAGGTTAAAGAAATTTGAGATAACTTCTCATAGTCTTATGTATGCAAAGAAGCCTTTACACATATTCCTATCTACCAAGTTCAAGAATGACTCAAGCCCAGAAAAGAATAAAGTGAAAAGGAAAGGCCCCCCACCAAACAGACCGAACCCCCAAGGGTGTCAAATGAAACTAGAAAAACTTATGGGGGATCAAAAATAGAACCGAAACAAACTCCAGGAGCAAAAACGGAATTTTCGAAAGAATTGACGAAATATGGCTCCTAGTCTCTTCCATTCTCCAGCATATAAAAATAGGAAAGGGAAAACAAACATCAGTCCCGCCATCGCCGTCAAGGATTTTCGAACAGAACACTTCGAGCGCGCGCTCTCTCGAGAGACTACGGATCGATTCGATTCGATTCCGACTCGTGCATTGGTCAACCGATCGAATCGGCTCGAGCAGGCTGAGATTCCATGGGGGATCGGGGATCGGAGGAGGTGGAGAAAGCTCGGTTGCTGAGCTTGGCTCTCGATTTCGGCTTCGACGAGCAGTCCGCCAGCTGGTGCTTGGGACCGTCTCGTTTCCCTCTACGGCAACTCGAATCATCGCTTTTTGCCGCGCACTTGTTGTGCTGATTAGCGTTTGCAGAGGTTAGGTAGGTCCTTCTCGTGGCCTGCTGTAGGTTTGAATAGATCGGAGCTGGTTTAGCGAAGTAGTCTGGCTGGCGAGCGAAATGTCTGTCATGGTTCCAGTTTCATGTGTTGGGGTTGCTTCGGATGGTGGTTTTTCTTGGTTATTAGCCAAATCACGTGGTATCTGGTGTGAATAGGGAGTGTCGTAATTGCTGGTGTTCCGTGGATAATTTGTGAATTGATGGATTGTGCATTCCTGAATAACGAGATTTATTGCGTTTAGGCTGTCATTCTGACGGTGGCTCTGGAATGGTCTACCTTTTGGATTTGAATGGACCAGAGCTATTTAAATCTAGTTCATCCTGTCCCTATTTCTCTGTGGGTTTTGCAGAGCCGTCTTATTGACTAACGAAATGTCTGACTTATTTCTTCGAATTGTGGATTGTAGATTGTGTTTATTTGATCTCATGTTTGCCATGGAACTTGCAAAATTATCTCTTTCTTCTTTTGGTTTTCTTAAGGTGACAAAGGTCGAGAGTTTATCACTGTGGAGCACTGTGGCAATGACTTCCTAGCAGAACTTGCTGAAACCTTGCAAGATTCTGAGGATTGGTATGATTTGCAAGCTGCGGAAATCAGAAGCTTGTGGAGTTTTGACTGATATGTCTGGCCAATATAACCATAATGACGGTGAATGCAATGTTATGCACGATGTGGATATTATAGAAGATTCTCCACAACCTGAGAAAAACCAAACTTTCCTTGAGGTGGATTCCTCTACTGATGGTGAAGACGAAGACAATATATTTGGCAGTAAAATGGGTAGGAAATCCACATGATATATTCCTGACCAAAGCAGTACTCTGAGCGATTCTTCTACTCAACTTCTGGTCGGATGATCTTTAGAATCCATGGTATGCTTCTCCCATGGACATAGACAATACATGCCAAACCACTTAAATCACTGTGTCACTGTTCTCTTCTCATATAATTTATCCTCTCCTTGATCATTTGCAATTTGCTTGTGATTTGGCACACGGCAAAGGAGCTACACAATGTACATGAAAAAAGCATTTAGTAAATTGCTTATGAGGCCTCTTATCCAATCAAATGTCCAATTGACACTCCTCACTTTTGGCAAATACTTCCACAATCTTCAAGATCCAAAATGACATATTGGAACTCTTTGGTCAATAAAGAAGTTGATTTTAGTTTTAGATGATGTACAAATACCCATTTTCTCAAATACTTTGAGAGTATAGCAGATCATCAAATCGCGGAACTTAGCAATCCAGTGTCTTTGGTAGGAATGTTTTGCGTAAATGAAGGCTTGTGATATCTTTGTGCACATTTTTCATTTTCCCTGACTATCCGGCTCAGAAACTACTACAGTGCTGAAGAGGCTATATTCTGTTGAAGGGCTGTAAGAGCATTGTCACCCAAAGTTCAATATATGGTCAGTTTCAAATAAAGGACATTGCTCTCTGATTTCAACATCCAACAAGGGACTCTGAGTTATAAGGAATAGCAAGCCTTGGATGACATAGAATTGGCAAATGTTGTAATATTAGGAAACAAGGCATTTGACCAATGTAGCATTAGGCTTGTAAAGCTTCTATAGCCAAACAAGATTGCTCAATTCTCATGCCCACTGGAGGTTGTAAAAGTTTATGTTACCAGGTTAGTGAATGTTAACATCATCTCATTTGTGTAATGATTGTGTGTAGAAGTATGTGTGGAGACCATGTTAGGAGCACAAACCCTGTGCACTTCTCTCAATGGTTCCACTGATTAAACACTAGACGGATAGACCTGTATATCGAAATTTAAGCTTTAAAATGATCTTGTAATCTGCTTTGTTAGCACTGTTGAGAAGTTTGTGCTTAAATGTAAGGATGAAAATGTTTTCCAAATGCAAATTAAGCGATAGGAAGTGATTCAGGTACAGAACCATGGGTTTCGATGTAAGGGATCGGACTAAGTTGGAAAAGAAGCATATACAGGATATACTTGTTCTGCCTTCGCACATTTATATCTATTCTGTAATTTCTAGAATTTGAGGTTTGTGCTATGCTTCTAGGACCTTCTAATTACTTACTGGAAAATTTATCTTGTTTTTTCATGTAAGTGTTGTTGTCAGTCATAGTTCAGGTCCAATTCAAAAGGTTTATTAAGTCAAAGAAGAATAAGTTGAAGGAAGACATTTATCTGAATTTATCAAATTGAATTATCCTGAAGTGGTTTCTGTTCAATCTTGAAGTAGTTGATATATGTTTCTAGCTGAAGTAATTATAAGACAAATAGTGACAACTGGTGCTTTCTGATCTGCTGAAGGAGAATGAAAGGATAATTCCCTCATCCCATCCTTTCTTCATGTGCTCTTCTGATGTTTTTGCCCTTCGTTTCAATTGCCAGCTACTCTTAAACCAGGTTTCACAGTTGTTATATCTCCCCTGCTATCTCTCATCCAGGATCAAATAATTACTAACCCTCAAGTATGGAATACCGTCTACTTTCTTGAGGTCTCAGCAAACTGCTGCCCAAGCAGTGGCTGTCCTCCAAGAACTAAGGCAAAGTTTAGCTCTCTAGTACATCATACCATACAATCTTTATCCCGCCATAAAATGGCTATGCTCCATATGTTGCCATGGATTCACATTTTTTATGTAGTTAATGAAAAGATTTTTGCCTTAAAAATAAATTTTAGGATCTTAGTGTTCCTAGAGAAGTATATTATACCATACAATCATTATTTTGCCATAAAATGCTGGGCTGTAATCCATATGCTGCCATGGTGTTTCTATTGGGCTGTAATCCATATGCTGTAATCCATATGTTAAAAAAATCAAAATTAAAAGGGAAAATGGCTCCGATCTCTCTCCGTTCTCTCACTCCACCGCATAAAAACGCGAAAGGAAAAGCATCAGTCCTGCCATTGCTTGGGAAGGTTTTTCGAAAAAGAGCACTCGGAGCGCGCGCGCTCTCTCTCGTGCATCATCGACGATCGATCATCGATCGAATCGGCTCGAACAGGTCGAAGATTCAATGGAGGATTGGGGGGCTTGGAGGAGAGTGGAGAAGGCTCGGGGGTTGCTGTGCTTGGGACCGTCTCGTTTCCCTCTACGGTAACTCGAATCATCGCTTTTTGCCGCGCGCTTTTTGTGCCGATTAGCGTTTGCAGAGGTTAGGTAGGTCCTTCTCGTAGCCTGCTTTAGGTTTGAATAGATCGGAGCTGGTTTAGCGAAGTAGTCTTGCTGACGAGCGATATGTCTGGCCAGGAGGAGCTGGTTAAATCTAGTTCATCCTGTCCCTATTTCTCTGTGGGTTTTGCAGAGCCGTCTTATTGACTAGCGAAATGTCTGACTTATTTCTTCGAATCGTGGCTTGTAGATTGTGTTTATTTGATCTCTTGTTTGCCACGGAACTTGCAAAATCATCTCTTTCTTCTTTTGGTTTTCTTAAGGTGAGAAAGATCGACAGTTTATCACTGTGGAGCACCATGGCTGTGACTTCATAGCAGAACTTGCTGAAACCTTGCAAGATTCTGAGGATTGGGATGATTTGCAAGCTGCGGAAATCAGAAGCTTGTGGAGTTTTAACCCATATGTTTGGCCAATATATACGTAATGACAGTGACTGCAATGTTACACACGACGTGGATATTATAGAAGATTCTCCACAACCTGAGAAAAACCAAACTTTCCTTGAGGTGGATTCCTCTACTGATAGTGAAGATGAAGACAATATATTTGGCAGTAAAATGGGTAGGAAATCCACATGATATATTTCTGACCAAAGCAGTACTCTGAGCGATTCTTCTACTCAACTTCTGGTCAGATGATTTTTAGATACTTCAAAGGAATATGTATATATGACGTTGCCACTGCAAAACTACTGTCCTTGTCCCAGATAAAGAAAAGCAAGTTAACTTTTATATATGCTCACTCAAACTCTCTCTTTAGAACATTTTTGCATTTTCTGGGTTCCTAGCCTAAGTACATTGTTGGTGTTACACTGAACCTTCTGAAACCTAGACCTTCTGTGAAGATCTAGTATAACAGAATGCAATGTTGAGATAACAAATTCTGAAAATGATCTAGTTCCTTCTTTCGGGAAAAATCAGTGGCACATCGTTAATCATATAAAGCAAGATGCACACAACTAAAATGAATGGAAATTACTTTTGGAAGTAATTGAAAGTGTCCTTGTTTGGCTTGATAGTCAGGTCTTTTAAGCCGGTTCTTGTGTCCCTATTTATTTTTTTAGCCTTTTTACTATATATTAACAACTTGAGATATAAGGCAAAAGTTCACCCATCAATCATTGGTTCTGTTTCTTATGAGGTCTTTACTGGATTTGCACTGCCAGTGCCATCTCATGGAAGGAACTTACTGCTGGTTGGAGCTTTGCTCGTATATTTGAATGATTGTAAACGAGCAATGCTTACTGATTGTTACTTTCTTTGTTGTCATTATTGCAGTCAACAGGGACATGATTTTTGTCCAGATTATAGAGGACTGGGATGTCTCAAGCAAAAACTTTCCATACGTCCCAGTGATGGCCTTAAATGCAACTGCTACTCAGCCAGTTTGTGAGGTACAAAACTTGCACATTAACCTTCAGATTTTGTTGAAACAATCATTTGGGACTGATTGAAATGTGCATCCATTGCAGGATATCCTCAAAGCTCTCAGGATCCCCCTGCTCTTGTTCTTGAGACATACTTTGACAGACCAAATCTGAAGTATGAGGTTATAGCTAAGACCAAGGAACCACTGAAGCAGCTTGGAGAGCTGCTAAAGAATCATTTTGCTAATTTTGGTGGCATAGTATATTGCCTCTCAAAGAGTGAATGTGTTGATGTTGCAAAATACTTGAATGATAAGTGCCGTATAAAGACGGTATACTATCTTGCTGGATAGCAGCCCGTCAAAGTGTAGCTGTTCAAAAGAAATGGCATGCTGGAGAGGTCCAGGTTGTATGTGCTACCATTGCTTTCAGGATGGGAGTAGACAAACCTGATGTTGTAAGTTGAAATGGACTCTGCGCCTTTGTCTATTTTTAGTTTTAGATTAAACTGAGATGTTGGCAAATACTCAGTAATCCACTTTTCTTCTAATGTTTAAGTTTCACTGATTGGTTTCTTAGTGTGCTTGGAAGTAAACTTTGCTAGTTCCATGGTCCAGTGGCCTGCTAAATTCTCATTCTTGGCTATTGGTTGCAGGAATTAGCGAATTATGCATTTTTTCAAGTCAAATTCTCTCTTTCATGCATTGAACTTTGGTGTGCTGAAATTAAGTTTAACTAGGATAAAGTTCTTTTCTTTACTTTAAAAGTGGTAAAGGACTCTGATTTGACTTGACCTTCGGTTATAATGTTTGTCATATTTTCACTTTTTTTTTATTGGTTTATGGCATGTGGTCAGCATTTTTGTCATCCACAATGCAATGTCCAAGTCAATCGAAAGCTATTACCAAGAATAGGGAGGGCAGGAAGAGATAATCTAACATTAATTCTTCCATTCAACTTCTGGCCAGACGATCTTTAGAATTTATAGTATGCTTCTCCCATGGACAAAGACAACACATGCCAAACCACTCAAATCACCGCGTCACCATTCTTTTCTCTTATAATTTGTTCTCTGCTTGTTCGTTTCCAATTTGCTTGTAATTCTCCACACAGCAAAGGACTGAGACAATGTACATGTCCAAAAGCATTTAGGAAATTGCTTATGGGGCCTCTCATCCAATCAAATGTCCGATGGACACTCATAACTTTGCCAATTATTTCCACAATCTTCAAGATCCAAAATGACATTAGAACTCTATGGTCAATAAAGAGGTTGATTTCAGTTTTGGATGATGTACAAATACCTATATTTCTCAAATACTTTGAGAGTATAGCAGATCTCAAAGTGTGGAACTTAGCAATCCAGTGTCATTGAAAGAAGTGTTTTGCATAAACGAAGGCTTGTGATTTATGATGAGTGTTGTGACTGTCAAATTATTAATCTCCACTTTTGCTCTGCCTGCCTTTTTGTAAAAGATAACCCATCGTACAAGCTATTGTATGTAACCTGAATGGATTGTGGGAAACCCATCATTTCTCAAGATATTGAAATGCTTGCCTTGAAATATATTGTTTCTGATGCACCACAACTTTTTCTAGAAGGTTCTTTGTAAACTTTCTATTTTCAACCATCATGCGTTGCAGGCGCAACTAGCTGGATTTGTTGTTGATGAGGCCCATTGCATGAGGTATGCTAATCTTTGGCATGCCTTGTACATGAAGAAAGATCATGCTAGAGTTACTTAAAAAGGAATAATTATTTGTGAAGTTGCCACTGCAAAACTATTGTCCTTGTTCCTGATAAATATAAGCAAGTTAACTTTTATATATGCTAACTTAAACTCTTTTTCCAAACTTTTCTGCATTTTCTGTGTTTCTAGCCTAACTAAATTTGAGTGTTACACTAAACCTTCTGAAGTCCAGACTCTGTGAAGTTCTAATATAACAGAATGCAGTGTTCCTTGTTACATGAAAAGATTTAGGTTCCATCATTTGGGAACGCTTAGTGGCACATCGTTCATTATATTGAGTAAAGGCCACACAACTTAAATAAGGTCCAATGGAAATTACTTGCTAGATTAATTCAATCCGGCATAAGCTTGGATAATGATCCAATCTCCCATGTATGTTTGGCATGATACTCAGTCTCTTAACCCGGTTGTTGTATCCCTATTTATTCTGTTAATGCTTATGCTTTATGTTAACAACTTGAGAAAGGCAAATGCTTATGCTTTATGTTAACAACTTGAGAAAGGCAAATGCTTATGCTTTATGTTAACAACTTGAGAAAGGCAAAGGTTCAACCAGGTGATCATTGATTGTGTTTCTTACAAGGTCTTAACTGGATTCGCTCTTTGATCTCATGAAAGGAAGTGCTGCTGGTTTGAGCTTTTCTTGTACATTTAATTGATTAACGAGTAAAGCTCATTGATTGTCACTTTCGTGGCTGTCATTATTATTCCATGGGGACATGATTTTTGTCCAGATTATAGGGGACTGGGATGTCTCAAGCAGAACTTTCCATATGTCCCAGTGATGGCCTTAAATGCAACTGGCACTCAGTCAATTCGTGAGGTACTAAACTTACATATTAACCTCCTGATTATGTTGAAATAAGCTGTTTATTCTGATTGAATTATACATCCACTGCAGTATATCCTAAAAGCTCTTGGGGTTCCCCATGCTCTTGTCTTGAGACAAGCTTTGACGGACTAAATCTAAAATATGAGGTCATAGCTAAGACCAAGGAACCACTGAAGCAGCTTGGAGAGCTGCTAAAGAATCATTTTTGCTAATTTTTGTGGCATAGTATTTTGCCTTTCGAAGAGTGAATGTGTTGATGTTGCAAAATACTTGAATGAGAAGTGCGTGTAAGAACAGTGTACTATCATGCTGGATTAGCAGCCCATCAAAGTGTAGCTGTTCAAAAGAAATGGCATACTGGAGAGGAGAGATCCAGATTGAATGTGCTACCATTGCCTTTGGGATGGGAATAGACGAACCTGATGCGTAAGTCGAAATAGACTGTCCTTTGCCTGTTTCTTATGTTTTAGAAGTTGATAAAACCGTCGTGGAATGACCCAGAGAAGAAGGGGAAGAGGAGGGTGGCCAGATACAAGCTTTATTTGGTCGAGGGCAAGTTCAAGGCTTCTTTCAAACAAGGGTTCCGATGGTTGAAGTGCAACTGCTCAAGCTTTGTGCCGTCGTGGAATGACCCAGAGAAGAAGGGGAAGAGGAGGGTGGCCAGATACAAGCTTTATTTGGTCGAGGGCAAGTTCAAGGCTTCTTTCAAACAAGGTTCCGATGGTTGAAGCGCAACTGCTCAAGCTTTATGCGTCGATTTTGATGCGTAGGAATTACAGCATATCATGCTCATTGTCATTAAGAGAGAAAAGGATGAAATTGGTCAAGAGGAAACAGAGAGGTTTGTTTTGTTTATTGTTCTATTGTCTTAATATGTATATAATGGTAACTAAGAACTCAGAATAGTGCTACAATGTTCGATCTTTCTGGTACAATGCTCGTTCGAATAGTCATTTCATTCATTGTTCTTCAGCATTCAAAACATAGGAAAATGAGATGCCTCATATGCGATATTCCCATGCAAAGTAAAAATTGTCTTGACCTGCTAATTATCCTTCTTTCAGTAAGCTCTTTTCTCAACAACATGACGCTGATTGCAAAATAAGAAGACTGCTTTCGTTTGTAGGATTTGACGTTTAGATCTACTTCGTGGTCAGTTTCATTGGTTAGAACCTTTTTTTGGCCAAATGTTGCTTAAGCCTCCGTTTATGGGGTCCTTTGACGCCCTAATTTCCTTAATTTGTCCTTTTCGATTCCCTTTCGCTATATGATTCATCATATCGCGAACTGCTGAAGCTATACATTCCAACGTGCAGTTCGCAGGTGATAAATAAACTGAAACACCTTCTATAGTCCATTCTGATTTGAGGACAGTTCTCATGTTTAGAGTACCGTCCCCTCGATCTCGGAATAACCAAAATGAGGAAAACTATAGAGCCTGAAGCAGACCTCCTGTGCTTTTGAAACTTACGTAGTTATTGTTCAAATGGTTGTTAAACTTAATAGGATTTGATGCAAACTGTGATAAAACTTTTCACAAACAAGCTCGAAGAAAATTGTTAGCATGAAACCAAAGTAGAAGAGGAAAAGGGGGAAAACCCATGAACAGAATTGAATCGGTTCATTCGGTTTAACATGTTCATCCAATTACCCAGTGGATTCACGTTTTTCTAATTTCAAATTAATTCAGCTGTGTGGTCGTAATTAATGCTGTATAAACAGCCAAACACAAAATCACTGCTTATGGATTAACTGCCTAGGCGTACTAGTTGAGCAATTAAGTAATAAATTATACAGTCAACACATTGACTTTACTTGCGACTCTTCTTGTGTTATGTTTAATTAATATTCTCAAAATTAGATTATTTCACGTTAAGTATGTTTAACTAGTTTGACTCGTTAAACGGCCTGCATCATATATGATTTAGTACCTAAAGATTCAAACTTGACTTAAAGTTCAGGTAGACAACGAGCGAATCTGACTGGATGATTACATTGCGAGTAGCTTTTAACTAATAAGGTTCCACCACTGTAATGTAGTACGATAAAGAGGAACATCTGAGAATGGCCTTGAAGAAATTGCTTGGATTGAATTTTGTGAGGGGCTATTTTCAACGTTTCGGACCAAACCAAATGAGTATAAATTTTGGGGGGGCTATTTTCCAAAAATTATTCCTAACATCGTTTATCGATCTTCGTCTGTAGCCAACACCAAAGAAAATTTGGTTTCAGGTATGAAAATGTTTGGCTGTGTTTCTTTTGCTTTATAAATTCATGCTTAAAGGAATCAAATATGATATCATACGATCAAAGTGATTGCAAAATGCCAATTTATGAATCTTCCCGAGATTCGAGAGATGATCACACTAATCAAAGCTTCTTCTTTTTTGTGCTCAAAATTCTTCCAAATGAGAAAATATTGTCTCTTGGTAACCTTTTCACTGAAAATTGTGCCAGCAATTGACAGATTATTTGCTGATTCCACGACATTCGCTTTTTCCACGAAAGAAGTCTGTCGCATTCACCAAATTGTAGCTTGAACAGGACATCTAAAAGGTAATCTTGTTGACGAACATGACTTTATGCTTAACTTCACATCCAGAACCACCTGCACATGCAGTCTTCCTGCAAGCATTTTGAAATTCGACCTTTGCTAAATAATAGCATGATGTCAAAGCTTGCAAAGGACTTCACCACATTAGAAGAGGTCCCTTCATATCAAGAATCCTATGAAGATAATCAACATGGAGCACATTATAAGCACCATTAGCGAAGAAATTTGGAACGCCTTCCCAAAACATCTCATTCCGGTCCACATCTCCATCCTGTGATGTTTGGGGATGTTCTCTGAATTTTATGAAATGTAGCTTGAACCTTCATAAGAAGGATAGGATTTACTAATTATCAATAAATTAAGATAACCAAGATTAGACCATCACGATTTACCCCATGAAAGATAAGGTACAAATGCACAAACATCATTTGCACCAATTGCATTTGGACCGCAATGAATATAGACTTCATGAGCTGGCCAATGAAAAGAAAACATCGGTCTTGGGAGAAGTAAGAAATTAGCAAAACTTTCCTTGTTTGTGTTTAGGAACATTATTGATGTCAATAAAAATATGCTGAAAGGTGAAGCGCTTAAACTACAGAACAAAAAGATGAATTTATTACTGGGTTATTTTGCAACATCCTGTTAGCAAAATCAGCAATACAAGATAGTTTGCTAGGAGGTGAATTTCAACTTTACAATGTCAACGTTGCATGAGGACTGAGCTTATCAGATTAAAACAATCATAGGATATACTGATAGAAATGGAGGAGATTGTCCTTGTGCACACTTGCATACTGATTTTCAGGTGAAATCACAGCTCATGTAGTGTAAGCACGGTTATTTTTTTCATTGTTATGGTACGACTAGTAGTGCATACCTCCTCATGCAGAGCCTCATCAAGTTCAGGAGTGATAACATTAGAATGCAACAGCATCAAACACCTCTGCATAAGGGCGACATACAAAAAAAATCAGCAGCTACATATATGATTAACAGAGAGGTGAACCTCATGAAAATACAAAAAGCAGACTCAACTGAATATACCACATTTAAAATCATTCAGATATGTGTTGTTGAGACTAGATAAAGTGTTTTGGATCATCACAATCGTCAAAACTTCCTCAAGGTTGGCACAAAAGATGGTCCTCAATTGTTGCTAATGCTTCCTCTGAAAAATATATCTTCTTCATTTTGATCGGTCTCTAGCATGGATTTTGAAGTTCTTCAGGCAAGTTAGCCAGACTCAGATCAATCATGTGATAAAACAGTTCCTTGACAACAATAGGATTAAATGGGATGCAAACTAATTAGCAGATTCTTGAGCTCCTTACCTCTGCTTGTTTCACAGAAAGGGCAAAAATTTAGTCCCAATTATGCATTAGATCATCGATACAGCTTATTAAATTGTAGTCCCAAAGTAAGCCTTCATCATCACATAGACCAACCCGACCTATTGTAGAAGCATACCAATTGACCTTGCTTGATCATCTACTGTTTATGAAGTTTCATGTCAGCTTCTACAACCAACTACCATTGCTCCTTCAATTTAGGGAAGTGCAGAACCTTGTCATGTAAAACCTTATTGTCAAAAGAAGATAGTGATGAAAAGTAGGTCTTGAATATTAGAAGAAAAATTATAGTTTATTGCGCATTTACCTCTATCAATGAAACATGACTCATCTCACTGTTGTAATACGTGTATGAGATTCATCACATATTTATAACTGCAATATAATATTTCAATGGGGAGGTCGAGACAAATCTCTTTTGTAATTTCCTGTGATGCATGTTCCAGATAATTTCAGTAGTGTTTCCAATGAGTCGCAACCTTGAATATCCAAAAGATCTATATCCAAAATTTCAAGTCCCCAAAGTTGAGTAAGTTTCCTGCGGTCTATAACTACTAGAGATTGTAACTTCTCACACCCCATCAAACTTGGCAAAGTCTCCATAGATATGCATCTTGTAATATCCAATTTTTCTAAGGACTTAGCATTGTCAAGACCTCGAATTTTGACTAGATTGTTGCACCCAATGGTCCATAATTCCTTGAAACACCGTGATTCTGGCTAAAGAAGCCTAATGGAATTGCAGTCATATATAAATATGCTCTCCAAGAACTCCAAATGATCATGGCCCTGAATTGCAAAATGGTTATTGCAATGCTTGGCACATAATCGTTTCAGACTGAAAGGTCCAACTTTCAATCGAACTGCACTTTTTTATTGAAAACTCTTCTGTCAAGCTTAAGCAATATTAGCTTATCACACTTCTCAATACAGAATTTCAAGGGTCTTGGGGAAAGCTCAAGGATGTCTTCAAGTAGATGGCATGCCTGAAGATGGAGTTCTTCTAGGTGGACTAGGCTAGAAAGCTATGGCAATCTAGGACTCTGACAAGATCCACAGATATGCCAAGCCCGAAGGAAGCTCTGGCAAAACCCGGAGCTTGTCACAGTCCAATAGGCCAAGGTGTTGGAGAGCAGAAATATTCTTAATGCTTTTTGGCAGGTTAGACATAAACACCCAAGGGATATAGACAATCTCGAGCAAAAACAAGTCACCGATTTCCCTTGAAATTGCTCTTTCAGACTACAGTATGATAGAAGATTTATAGTGTGCAGACTTTTTAACCTTCCAATAGCACTAGGAAGCTTTTCAATCCCAGAACCACTAATGTCTAGATGTTGCAAATTCTGTAAATCCCAAATTGAGCTAGGGATTTCTCCAAGTGACTCACAACAGCTGGCATTCAGTTTGTCCAGCTTCCTCAGAAAATCGATAGACATAGGAATCTCAGTAATATTAGCAAAATCTAATATAAGTTCTTCTAATATGACAGATTTACCTCCTTTCAGTTCTAACTCACATACCCATATGCTCTTGGTCCAGTCCATTGCCACATTCTTCTTCCATGATCCCATTTCTCTTGTGGATCCTAAGATTGCCATACTCTCCCCAGTTTCAACTTGGTGATCCAGCCGAACACTGAGATGCACCTTCTCCCAACCCCGACTTTGATCTGATCTTCTTTGCTTTCTTCTCTTCTCTGCAATAAACACTACTTATTTTCTTCCACCAATAGCCTCCTTCATTGTCTAAACAACTAAAACAGCCATTTTCACGCGAACCACCGATTCATGCTCTGTCATTTAACACAACATTCAAAGAGAAACCTCAAATCAATACGGAGTCAGAAAATCAATGCCACTAGCTTTTAGTGCAAAAACCTTTTTTTGATCGGTGCAAGAACAACTTGAAAGATGAACAGAATAACTCTTTTTCTGCACTAATTCTCATTCAAGATATAGACCACCCACATAAACTCCATCCACACTAAAGACTCAGACAAACCTTTGATCGAGAATTGCATAACACAACTCAATACTTCACTCCAGACCTCAGTGCTTAATCAGACTGACAAAAGTGTACTAGAATAGATCCACAGAGAGAGAGAGAGAGAGAGAGAGAGAGAGAGAGAGAGAGAGAGAGAGACCTGGTTTTAATGGTGGAAATGCCATGGACAACTGTGGAGGAGCGAATCCGAGCAGCGTGAGCTCCATGTGTCCACCCGAAAAAGTCTCAAAGGGGAAAAGAATGCTGCTCTTCGAGAACGATCTGGTCTCTCTACTTGGTTTTAGGTATGAAAATGTACATGTCTATGTCTCTTCGGCTTTTAGATTCATGCTTAAATAAATCAAGTTTGAGATCGTATGGCCATAAAGATGATTTCAAAATGCCTACATATGAATTTTCCGACATAACTAGACCATAGAGATGATTTCACACTAATGAACACATTATTTTGTGTTCGAAATTCTTCCAAATGAGAAACTATTCTTGGAAACATTTCATTGAAACTCTTGGCTACAATGGACCAATTATTTGTTGATTTTATGGCATTTGCATTTTCCACAGAAAAAGGTCTCTCTCAGTCACAAAACTGTAGCTTGAAGTGGACATCTAAATGGCAATGCTGTTAACAAATCTCATTTTATGCTTGACTTCACGTATGGAACCACCTGCACATGTAGTCTTCCTCCAAGCAATTTGTGATGAGGCCTTTGCTAAAGAATAGCACGATTTCAAAGTTTGCAAAGGACAAATACACCACATGAGAAGAGGTCGCTTTATTTTAAGAATCTTTGAAGAGTATTAACAACACGGAGCAAATTATAAACGCCACTAGCAAAGAACTTCGGAATGCCTTTCCATACTGACATAGCTCATTCTTGCCCATCTCTCCAACCCATGGTGTTTGGGGACTTTCTCTGAGTTTCATCAAATGCATCTTCAATCTGCACAAGGATGATAGCACTGACTAATTATCAATAAACAAAGATATCCAAGATCATAGCATCAGAATTTACCCCATGAGTTATAAAGTACAAATGCATAAACATCGACACCAGTCCATGTTGGACCACAATGAACACAGACTTCATTAGCTGGCTGATGAAAAGGAAACCTAACTTAAAAGAAGTAAGCAATTAGCAACACTTTCCCTGTTTGTGTTTAGGAACAGAATTGAAATTAAAAAAACTATGCTAAAAAGGTGAAGTGCCTAAACTACAGAACATAAAGATGTGTTTGCCACTGGATTATTTTGCAAGATCCAATTTGCATCAGCAATATAGGATAGTTTGCAAGAAGGTCAATTTCAACATTACAAATCCAATGCCGCATACATGAGAACTAAGCTTATCAAATCATAAACCTATATGACAACAGTCAAAGTATATCATCACACAAATAAACTGACAGAACTGGAGGAGCCTCGCGGTGCATACCTCCCTCTGCCAAGCCTCATCAATTCTGGAGTGATATCATTAGAATGCAACCACATCAAACAACTCTGCATTAGGGTAACATACAAAAATACCAGCTTAGTATTTGATTAAAGGAGAGCTAGAACTAATGAGAATATAGAAAGAATATTTAATTGAAAAAAAATACATGTACAACCATTCAGAGATGTTACATTGAGATCAAATCAAGTGTTTGAATATTCATAAGCATCAAAACTGTTCAAGTCCCCAAAGTTGAGTAAGTTTCTTGGAGTCTTCAACTTTTAGAGCTTTCAGTGCCGCCAAATTTGGCAAAGTCCCTCAAGCAGGAATCTCCCTTCTTTCAAGAACTTCTCACCATCAATACCACGAATTTCGACTAGATTGTTGCACTCAATGGCCTCTAATTTCTTCAAATATCGTAATTCTAGAAAGAGAAGCCTTTTAATGGAATTGCATCCATATATTAATATGTCCTCCAAGAGCTCCAAATCATCATGGCTCTGAATTTCAACTAGGTTATTGAAATGCTTAACGCATAATTGTTTCAAACGAATTAATTGTGAAAGGTCCAATCTTTCAACGGACTTGCACTTTTCTATTGAAAGCTCTTCCAAACACATGAATCCATGAAGCTTAAGCAATGTCAGCTAATCACAATCCTCAACACAGAGTTTCAAGAGTCTTGAGGAAAGCTCGGGGATCTCTTCAAGTTGACAGCATGCCTGAAGATGGAGTCTTTCTAGGTGGATGAGGCTAGAAAGCTGTGGCAATCTAGGACTCTGAGAAGAGATCAACAGATATGTTAAGCTCGAGAAAGCTCTGGTAGCAACCAAAGCCTGTCCCAGCCCCTTAGGTCAAGGTGTTGGAGAGAAGAAAGATTCTGGATGCTTTCTAGCAAATAAGGTTTCGGTTCAAGGGAAAGCCAGTCATCGATTTCACTTTGAAATGCTCCTTTCAAGCTACACCACAATTCGAAACCTAGACTCCACAGATTTTTCAACCTTCCAATAGCATTGGCTTTGATGTCAGAATAACTCAAGTCAAGATGTTGCAAATTCTGTAAATCCCCAATTGAGCTAGGGATTTCTCTCAGTGACTTACAACTGATGGCGCTCAGTTTCTTTAACTTCCTCAGAGAACCAATAGACGTAGGAATCTTTGTAATACCATATTTATCAAATAGAAGTTCTTCTAAATCTTTTAATTCACCCACCTCATCTGGTAGCTCCTCGAGACTATTACAACTAATGGCGCTCAGTTTCTTCAACTTCCTCAGAGAACCAATAGACATAGGAATCTTTGTAATACTAGATTTATCTAATATAAGTTCTTCTAAATCTTTTAATTCACCCACCTCCTTTGGTAGCTCCTCGAGACTATTACAACTAATGGCGCTCAGTTTCTTCAACTTCCTCAGAGAACCAATTGACGTAGGAATCTTCGTAATACCAGATTAATCTAATATGAGTTCTTCTAAATCTTTTAATTCACCCACCTCCTTTGGTAGCTCCTTGAGACTATTACAACTAATGGGGCTCGGTTTCTTCAACTTCCTCAGAGAACCAATAGACATAGCAATCTTTGTAATACCAAATTTATCTAATATAAGTTCTTCTAAATCTTTTAATTCACCCACCTCCTCTGGTAGCTCCTCGAGACTATTACAACTAATGGTGCTCAGTTTCTTCAACTTTCTTAGAGAACCAATAGACGCAGGAATATTTGTAATACCAAATTCATCTAATATAAGTCATTCTAAATCTTTTAATTCACCCACCTCCTCTGGTAGCTTCTCGAGACTTATACAATTGATGGCGCTCAGTTTCTTCAACTTCCTCAGAGAACCAATAGACGTAGACTGCCGGAAAATACCTAAATTAAAAGGGAAAAAAAAAACTTGGAACAATGAAAATGGGGCTAGGATGGGCCACACCTGCTAGGCTACTATAATGCTAGAAAACACCTAAATAGAGATGGAAAAAACCAGGGAAAAAAAAAATTGGCCCATCCTTTCGTCCCGGGTCGTGGGCCGGGTTCTTGTTGGGCCGAGACTGCGCGGTCGAGGGCCAGAGCTGAGCCACCCGTGTCACAGCGGCTCGCCACATCCATGTAATTGTGGGACCACGCTGGGGTAGCTAGCATTAGAAGTGCCAATTAGCGAGCGCCGCGCAGCGGCGCCACCAGTGTGCGAGCACGAGCCACAAGGTACTACAACACAACTTGGCTTGCCACATGGCGCTGGTCAATATTTTTAGAAAAAAAAAAATACATTGCTCTAGGCTTCGACCAAACTATAATCGTTCCTCTCCATTTCATTCGAACGTCCGGTCGAGCTGGTTTTTGCGTCCATGGAAATGTCACGATATAAGGTCCGATTTTTGAAAAAGTGTTGGGATCATGGATTGCATCAAATCTGTTGGCGTGAGCTGATTTGTAGGAGTGATATGTATAGAAAGAAAATATTTATATTTGCGCGGGTTGATTTGTGAGTGTAATGCATATAGAAAGAGAATATTTTACGTAATAGGTGCTTATTACCCTAGCAGTACTTGTATGTATATATATAGCCTTGTAAAGAAAAAAATATACTGAAATAATAGTGATCTATTTTTCAACATGGTATCAGAGCAGGAAGCTGCAGCTCTAGGTTTTTCCTTGTGCTGCCGCCGCACCGACCAAATCAAATTGCTGCCGCAACATTGACTTGTGTTGTTGTTGCACTAATTTGACTTGACCAGAAATTCCTTTGCGAAGGAATTGTGATTGGCAACCATGACAAAGCTAACCGATGAGGTACCTCATCAAGACCAAGGGGAGAACTCAACAACTGATTCTCTTCTAGAGAATCTTACGATGAAGCCGACACGATTTTTGACTCGAGTTCGACTCGGGTATTAACACAATCCCGGAGCCATCCACTTTGCACAAATCTCGAGTCAAATTGGATGGATCAAATTATGGATTGTGGTCTCAAGTGGTGGAGATGTTCATCTCCGGTAAAGACAAGTTGGGTTATATTAATGGTGATCTCCCTCAGCCCTCACCTACCAATCCTCAATTTCGAAAGTGGAAGACTGAGGATGCGATTGTGAAGGGGTGGCTAATCAACTCGATGGATCCTGCATTAATAGGAAATTTTATTCGCTTCCTAACTGCAAAGATGGTATGGGACTCTGTTGCAACAACCTTCTTTGATGGAAGTGATGCCTCCCAAGTTTATGACTTGAAGAGGCGGGTGACTCGGATGAGACAAGGTGGAGAGACAATTGAGGCTTATTACAATAATCTTCAGGGTTTGTGGAGGGAGATCGACTTCCGTCATCCAAACCCAATGACATGCCCAGTTGATATTGAGCGGTACAATCTTGCCATTCAGGAAGACCAGGTGTATGTCTTTCTTGATGGGTTGGACGATCGTCTAGACAAAGTGAGAGCGGATGTTTTCCATATGCAACCATTCCCAACTGTCGAGCAAGCATATGCACGGGTTTGTAGGGAGGATACGAGACAATTAGTGATGCTCACCCATACTGATTCCACGTTTGGGTTTGCTGCCATGGTGGCACGGGGAAGCAAGACAGGTGTCCGAGAATTACCAGTAATGCCAACTCTACAAATGAATAAATCAGGAGTTGCGCAAGGGGGTGGGCGGACCAATAACGGTTCACGAACTACAATTTCATTTGGAGGATGCTCACACTGTGGGAATGCTAAGCATACTCGAGAGACATGCTTTAAGCTCCATGGTTATCCAGAGTGGTGGAAGGAATTGAAGGCGCAAAAACAAGCCGACGGGGTACTAGCGGTGGAAAAGGGAAGGTTTTTCTTTCTAAGATGGAACCTCGGCTATCTTTGGTGTCCAAAGTCGAAAGTCAAGATCAACCGCTACGTCCAATTCAGGTAATATCCAAGGTAATTGTGGTTGTGCGCTGGTTCTCCCTAATCACAATAGTTGTGATGGATGGGTTATCGATTCGGGAGCTACGGAGCATATGACCTTTAGCCCGGATGATTTTGTGAGCATTACAGAACCAAAACGATGCGGTATCTCAAATGCAAATGGGCATACATACCCAGTGACAGGGGCTAGTGTCGTTGAGGTTTCCCCTCAGTTGTCATTGCCTAACACATTACTTGTCCCGTCATTGACCACAAAATTAATTTCTGTTGGACAGCTCGCTGAAGATTTGAATTGTATTGTCCTAATGTATCCTCAATTCTACCTTTTTCCAGGATATCCTCACGAAGGAGATCATTGGACGTGGTACTAAAAGGGGGGGCTGTATTACTTGGATGATCTCAAGTTTGGAAGTGTGCATCAAGTCCAGGGTTCACCTAGCAATAAAGAAAAACAGATTTGGCTTTGGCATCGACGATTGGGACATCCTTCATTTGGTTATATGAAAAAGCTATGTCCTGAATTATTTTTGGAGCTAAAAGAGTTGGATTTTAGTTGCCAGACTTGCATTTTGGCTAAGAGCCACCGTGTTTCCTTTCCCATAATTTTGAATAAGAATAACGTGCCTTTTTCATTAGTTCACTCTGATGTGTGGGGTGCTTCTCCTATTACTGCTATCTCGGGCTGTCGTTGGTTTGTTATATTTGTTGATGATTGCACGCGTATGACTTGGCTTTACTTGATGAAAACTAAGGATGAGGTGGTTAATGTGTTTAAAGTATTTCACAAGATGGTTCAAACACGGTTTGATGCTAAGCTACAAGTTCTTCGAAGTGATAATGGCGGAGAGTATGTGAATCGACATCTCAAGGAGTACTTTCAACAACATGGTCTTATTCATGAGACCTCGTGTACACAAACTCCACAACAGAATGGAGTGGCCAAAAGAAAGAATCGCCATATTCTCGAGACTGCTCGAACCCTCTTAATTGAGGGACATGTTCCTTCACGTTTTTGGGATAATGCTGTTGCCACGGCGGTGCATCTCCTCAACCGAATGCCCTTAAAAGTGCTAGATTTCCGTACGCCTCTACAAGCACTCTCTGCATTTGTCCCATTGCCATCAGTCTTGACAATTCCTCCTCGTGTGTTCGAATGTGTTGCGTTTGTTCACATTCCGAAGAACCAACGTACCAAACTTGATCCATGTGCTTTACGGTGCGTGTTCTTGGGGTATGGTACTCATCAAAAGGGCTATCGATGCTACAACCCATCTACTAAAAAAATTTATGTGACTATGGATGTCACATTTGTTGAAGGAGAGTTCTTTTACCCGAGTACCAATTCTACCTTTTAGGGGGAGAATTTGTGGGAGATTATTGCTGGGGTTATACCCAAAGGAAGAGACGCGGTTGTTGGTGGTGGTGGTGGTAGTGTCAATGATAGCTCCAACACTGGTGATAACGGGGCTAGGCAGGCTTTGACTGATGTTGGAGTAATCTTGGATGGTGCTGGCACGACTGGTGTTAATGGTGGAACTGTTGAGCAAGTGAGAGATGGTGCTAGTGCTGATGAATTTGTGATGAGTGTAGCTACAGAAGCCTCGCATGATCCAACAAAGGGTGAAATACCCACACGTGAACAAGTTGAACAACCCCCTTCCTCTCCAGTACCCGACCAAGTTCGTGAGGATTTCCCTAAGGTAATCTCCTCTACTACTTCTAGTTTACTTGATGAATCTAATATGTTGGTGGAATATAAATTACCTGTTAGGCATAATCGGGAAAGCCCCCAAATCGATACTCACCGAATCTTTGGAGAAAGGAGATCAAAATATTCCATCGCAAATTATGTCTCAACAGGAAGGTTATCTAAACCATTGAAGCAATTTGCGTTGGCTATATCTTCGGTTCAAATTCCGAATGGAGTACAAGAAGCTTTGGAGGATCCGCAGTGGGTTCAGGCTATGGAAGAAGAGATGAAGGCATTGGAAAAAAAATAGAACATGGGAATTGAAGGACTTACCTGAGGGAAAGAAAACAGTGGGATGCAAATGGGTGTTTTCTGTCAAATATAAGGTGGATGGGTCTATCGAAAGATACAAGGCAAGATTGGTAGCGAAGGGGTACACGCAGACGTATGGAATTGACTACCAAGAGACTTTCTCTCCTGTTGCAAAACTTAATACTATTCGAGTTTTAGTGTCTCTTGCGGTTAATTTAGACTGCCATTATATCGGTTTGATGTGAAGAACGCATTCCTCCATGGTGACTTGGAGGAGGAGATTTATATGGATGTACCACCAGGGATACAAGTCTTCTTCACATCCGGGTGTGGTCTGCAAATTGAAAAGGTCCTTATATGGTTTGAAGCAATCACCAAGGGCTTGGTTTGGTCAGTTCAGTGTGGCAATGAAGAAGTATGGGTACAGATAGAGTGAGTCGGATCACACCTTGTTTCTACGACAACAAGAAGGGAAGATAGCTGTATTGATTATCTATGTTGACGATATAATCATTACAGGGGATGACGTGAAAGAAATCACCTCACTCCAAAGGAGGCTTTCTGGAGAGTTCGAGATGAAAAACCTAGGAGAACTGAGGTATTTTTTGGGAATAGAGGTATCAAGATCAAAGGGGGGAATATTCCTGTCTCAGAGGAAGTATGTACTAGATTTGTTGGCAAAAGTAGGGATGCTAGATTGTAAGCCAGCGGATACCCCAATCGTGGAGAATCATAAACTTGGAGAGTATCTCGATCAAGTACCTACAAACAAGGAGAGATACCAAAGGTTAGTGGGGAAGTTGATCTACTTATTGCATACGCGTCCAAACATTGCATATGCGGTAAGTATCGTAAGTCAATTCATGCATGCTCCTAGTGAAGACCATATGAATGCTTTGTGGTGAGAATAATTCGATATTTGAAAGCATCTCCGGGGAGAGGGTTAAAATTCGTAAGGAATGGTCATCTTGGAATTGAAGGTTACACGGACGCGGGCGGGCGGGGAGTGTGTATGACGGAGGTCAACTTCGGGGTATTTTACATTTGTGGGGGGAATCTGGTCACTTGGAGAAGTAAGAAACGAAAGTGGTGGCTTTGTCGAGTGCAGAGGTAGAGTTTAGAGGGATGGCCAAAGGGCTATGTGAGCTTTTGTGGCTTAGAAAGCTGATGTCTGAATTGGGATTTCCTCCTAGATCCGAGATAAAGCTCTTTTGTGATAACAAGGCAGCTATTGACATATCACATAATCTTGTGCAGCATGATCGGACCAAACACATTGAGGTTGATCGTCATTTTATTAAGCAGAATTTGGATGCAAAGATAGTTCAATTTCCATTTGTGAGGTCTGAAGATCAACTAACAGATATATTGACGAAAGTAGTCTCGAGCAGAGCCTTCTACAGCTCACTTGACAAGTTGGGCATTAGCGACATTTATGCACCAACTTGAGGGGGAGTGTTGGCGTGAGCTGATTTGTAGGAGCGATATGTATAGAAAGAAAATATTTATATTTGCGCGGGTTGATTTGTGGGGGTAATGCATATAGAAAGAGAATATTTTACCTAATAGGTGCTTATTACCCTAGCAGTACTTGTATGTATATATATAGCCTTGTAAAGAAAAAAATATACTGAAATAATAGTGATCTATTTTTCAACAAAATCAGGCCAAACGGACAATCGAGATAAAAAGTCATGATATCTTCTTTAGGAAAACTTTGAACAAAGTGATTCTCATTATGTTGGAAAGTTTATCACCAGATTTTCATGATATCATTCATCGATATGTAAAAATTACAATCCAATCCTCATCAAGATCAAATAGTTACAATTACAAATCGCAATATCCAATGATCTGATTGCACAATTTGGGCAAATTGAGTATCATTAGAAAGCTCTTATAGCGCACAACCCAATTATAACCTTTGATCATAATCTTATCAAGATTAACTTTAAGTCAAAATCTAGTCAAAGCTCAGTAAAAATTGGATGTCTACAGGGTCAACAGCCTTTAACAGAGTTGTAGTTTTGATTCACGTCGAATATGTATTTGGATTGAGCGAAGTGAAAGGAAAAGGGTAGAAATAATAACCTAGTGAAAATTTTCACTTGTTTGGCCGTCTAAATTAGGGAGGAAGTGAATGGAAATATTTTAAACAGGGGGATATACTTCCCTCAAGAAGGCACATTATTTTTTAAATTTCTTCCAAAAGTGGTGAAAAATACGAAGGAATGCAAATATTACCTTCTTTTTTTTTTTTTTTTTTGCAAGATTGCCCGTGGTTTCATTTTTAGTTTTAAATTAAACGAAAGATGATTAAGTCTATTCAAGAATATCAATACTTTCCAAGAGCTTTCGTACCATGTCGGACACTCTAATACATGTCCGATACTCGGTTAACAAATGTGATCGGTTCTCCCGACATGCGAGTTCAAAATTCCAACATACAAGTTGGGAATTTCGACACGTGATTTCAATACGCACAATGTCAATTTTGAAAATTTTCAATAAATAATGAGTCAAAATGTAGATATGAAAAAAATAAAAATAATAAAAGGGCAAAGAAAAAAACCTAGTCCTCTTCTTTTCTTACTCTCATTTCTATGACACACAATTCACTTCCTAAGTTTGTTTTTTTCTCTTTCGATGTACTTTAACACGCAAGTCTAGAATGTGTATTATTCTCCAAGTTTTAGGGATTATTGGAATAAATTTTAATTTTTCAAATTGAAATGAATAATATTAACAAATTGTGGATTAATATTTTTAGTGTAAATCACTATAGGCCCTTTTTTTCTTATATATTTATCTGTGAATTAATTATAAAATAATTATAAAAATAATAATTTATCATGTATATATAAAAATATACATATTCTAATGTGTTGGAATTCTCTATTTTTTGGAAAATGATATGTC
Organism: Corymbia maculata; assembly: GCA_014182735.1. Classification (NCBI taxonomy): domain Eukaryota; kingdom Viridiplantae; phylum Streptophyta; class Magnoliopsida; order Myrtales; family Myrtaceae; genus Corymbia; species Corymbia maculata. The sequence goes on along the minus strand of CM024683.1, from coordinate 22,192,211 downwards.
GATGTATCATGTCGTGTCGTGTGTCGCGTGTCAGTACTACTTAACTTACTAGACACCATTTACACTCATGCATCCACAAATATGAGAGGAGTTTTGATCCTTTCTCTGTTATTTCTTCGTTTCTTTTCTCTTCCTTTCCATTATCTTCCACTATTAGATCACTAAACAAAGTAGTCATGCCAGAAACTTTAACCGGCTTGTGCTGCGTTGCCTAATTGTCGAAGAACCTTCCAAGCTGCAAGCACCTTAGTGGGGCAAAGGTGATGAGTTCATCAACCCTAAACCTTCAAAATACAAGTGATCCCAAGTAGTTATGGCTCAACTATATCGGTGGTGGGTGTGAGACCCTTTTATGATAAAGTCCAGAAGAGATCTGCAGCGCTCACTATCCCGTACCACCATTTTTATTTAAAATAATAATATATTTATCAAGGAAAACCTCCCTTTTTTTTTGGTGGGGGGGGAGATTTTACTTTGGATGATCGCTGAAGCATACATAGTTTTTCACACTCTTTCTAAATTGAACAAAAGTATTTCGAATTCAAAATAGTGCTTGTACATCCATGTGTCCATGGGTTCCCGGATTTCATTTCCGCATCTTCATGCGAAAGGCATGCCGGCTTTGAAATGAAATGAAGAAGAAATTAATCTATAAGGAGTAACATTCGAGGAAACCAAAGCGCAAAGAAATGTACATGCTAAAAAATAAATTAAACTTAAATGAAATGACATGAAATGTAGTGTTTCTAGACGCTCAAATGAAAACACTAAACAGAACAAGAAATTCTTACTTAGGAGACACTAATAGTGAACTGAACCCTCAAACTTTAAACTAACACCGAAGTTGAAAGACCTGCACTGACAGGAACTAAGTGCAAAAGCTAGACAAAATTCGACAAAGCTTTGGCATAATTTGAGCGTTGCCTCCTCCTCCTGCAATCAATATTTTTCTAGTCTAATCCGCAGCAGAAGACAATTAATTGCTCTTAGTTTGGCTCCACGTGCTTGGACTGCTCCTCACGTCTTTTGTTCATCCTTCTACATTTCTGAGATGGTACTTAACTCCCTTCTCCATGGCTCAAGTCTCTAAGAAACTCGCACCGCTCTGTAGACATTTCTGAGCTTGAGCTTCATAGTTGAATTAAGTTTGCAGGACGAGGTCATGTGCTGAACTTTTCGACAAGTAGGCTTTCAATCTCTATTGGCCGAATTTTTTAACCAATAATTGTCCTGTGAAAATCTTCTTCAGACCATCCGAATTCAACTTGAAACCAAAACAAAAGGACCGCAAGAAGCCCAACAATCAAGTCCTGTTCTGACTTCCTTACAAATGCAACACAGGGGTGTCCACATATTACTTGCCATACTTTCATCGGGTCAGATTCAGTATAACCGGCTCAAAAAATACACGGCATGTTTGAATTCGGTACATTTAGAATGTCTCATCTGACATCTACAATAACTGTCATGATTCGGCAACTACTCGCAATGGTCGATTTTGGATTATTTAATCCAAATTTGAGTTGTCAGCCAAACTCTCCAACGATCCACAATGGTGAATCCACAACTTCTCTAAAGATTCCAACTGTTCTAGACCTTCCACACTTCTTAGCTATCAACATTATCCTCCTCTGAGCTTCCTTAACTTTCTCAATTTTGAAAGATCTCACATCCTTTCTATGGAACTGCAATTGGCGACCTTTAGAAAGCAAAGGGATCCCAATTCTTCAAGATCACAAATCTCGACTCACTTGCTTCCAGTTAGATCTACCTTTGCATATTTATCATGTGTGACAAATCAAGTACTTCTGGGAGGAACTCATACCAAAGCATAGTAAAATATCTCAATCTTTCCATTTCCGGCTGAACAGAGCATCCAGTTTTCTAAACATGCACTTCTCCATATAGAGGACCTCCAAATCCGCATCAAATATATCAGAGAATTTCGACATCAAACAACTATAGAATTGCAAAGATTGACAAGGTCTTCAAATGGGAAAAATCTGATGATTGTGCATTTTTGCAAGACAATGTTAGTGCTTTCAGCTAAGATAGGGTATCGATGCTAGTGGGCAGAGCTGTGATACACTCCAGCCCTTATACAAGCCAAACTTGGGGGAAGCTGTGGCAATTGTTTAAGCTCGAGACATTGTTCTAGATTAAGTGTTCGGAGATTAGAGAGGCAACTCACTGTGGTGGGCAATCCAGATATACGTGTGTCTGACAAGTCTAGGATCCTCAAACAAGATAATTTCCCAATTTCGTCAGGGATTTCGCCAATCAGGTTGTGACATCCTCTAGCATCTAACTCTTCAAGCTTCTCCACTAGGCCAATCGCACTTGGCAATTTTGTTATCCCCCTTATGTGGCTTATCCTAAGTACTTTCAGTTGCTTTAGGTCGCGGATTGAATTAGGTAATCCAGATATACGTGTATCTGACAAGTCTAGTTTCCTCAAACAAGATAGGCTCCCAATTTCTTCAGGGACTTCGCCGATCAAGTTCCAACAATCGCTAGCATCTAACTCTTCAAGCTTCTTTACCTGCCCAATCACACTTGGTAATTTTGTCATCCCGGGTATGTGGCTCATCCTTAGTACTTTCAGTTGCTTTAGATTGCCAATTGAATTAGGTAGGTCATAAATACCTGTCCATGACAAATCCAACTCGACTAGTGATTGTAGTTCTCCAATTGAATCTGGAAGTTCCTTTATATTTGTACACTGATATAAATTCAATTGCCTGAGTTCCACCAGCCCTCCAATCGAGTATGGCAGTTTGTTGATCTGTTTATGTGATACATCCAAGGTCAATAGGGACTTCAAATTACCAAACGTCTCTGGAAGTCTAAATTTATCTGGCATATCAGGCATGACAATCTCTGTCAAAGCTTTTAGACATCCAATTACTTCAGGCAACTCTTGAAGAGACTGACATCTATTCAAGTTCAAAGAAATTAGCTGCTTTAATTTACCAATGGATGGGTCGATTTCCATCAAATTGTGACAACCTTCAAGAATCAATCTCTCCAAGGACAGTAATGTAGATAAATCAGGTGTTCTCATTAAGTATTTGCAGTTGCTGAGATCTAATGCTTTTAGCTTATTGCTTGCCTGCAAAACAATTGACAAAATATATATTGATAAGCGACCTATGCCAAAAGAATGACAAAAGAAATTACATATATATACAAGGAGCTGAACTTGTATCATACTTTGATTTGGTTCCAGCCAATCCATTCATCTGTAATATCGCTGCATGAGAGGTCAAGAACAACTAAATTAGCCAAAGGAAAGTTTGCCACAAACTCGTCAGACTTATAAGGGCAATATCGCCAAGAAAGCCATCTTATATTGGAGAGAAGATTGTTGAAGTCTCCAACAAGTTTCACTGCATCCCCTTGAAAGAACCTCAGGTTTGGTAAACCAGCAAATGCATCACGCATTAGAATATCTCCACGATATCCTAGTGCTAGTGCTTTAATTCTCTCACTCCCCTGACAGTGGAAACACCAAGAAGTCCACATGTGAAAGGTCAAGATCAAACAATAGCAAGCGCTAATAGCGATTAGTCTACAATGATTCACAAGAAAATAAAATGCTGTTCCCTTTTTATACCTCTTTTTGCTTCAAAATGTTCAGGGCTTCCTCATGATTCCACACTCTGCTACGCTTGCAGGGATCTTCGTAATTCTCTTGACGAACGATTTCCCTTCCAAGGTCTCGCACTTGATTATGCATCCAAAAAGTATTGTCGTCTTTGATTTTTACAAAGGACATGAGAAAGAGGACTTCAATGGCATCATTGGGATAGTATTTATAGTCATCCCACATGTAGAATGGGTATGTTTTATCCACATTAACAAAAAAACAAGCTATATCCAAGAATACTTGCTTTTGTTCATTATCTAACATATCATAAGTTATCATCAATGTACTTTGAACTTCCTTAGGAGGAGCAATTTGCAGCTTCTTCAACGTCTCTTCCCATATTTTTTTGGGCTTACCATTAAGGAATGAACCAGTTACCTCAAGAGCTAAAGGAAGATTTCCCAAAATATGGACAATTGTTCTTGAAAGGGAGACATGATGATCTGGTGGAAGGTCTTTTCTAAAAGCATGCCTGCTGAAAAGGGTGAGAGCATGACCAAATTCCATTTCCCGTACTTCATATGCCGAAAAATTTGCAATTTCTTTTGCAGGACCTTCGCCAGCAGCTTCTCCCTCAATCTCCAAGACACTTTGATCTCTCGTAGTTATGATAATCCTACTACCAAAACCAAACCAATCGCCTTTTTGTGCTAGCTTTCTTAGTTGCTTTTTATCATCCACATCATCAAGAACAATGAGATATTTTTTATTTCTAAGTACTCCTCTCTTAATCATGTTGACCGCATCATTCTCACCATAAATTTCTTCAACATAACGAGAACCAAGGAGCTTGAATAACAATTGCTTTTGCAAATATACTACACCATTGGTTCGTGATGATTCCGCAACATCTTCAATGAAACAACATCGGTGAAATCTAGAAAGTAGTTGGTTGAAAATGACCTTGGCAAGTGTTGTTTTGCCAACACCACCCATCCCATAGATTCCAAGAAATTTTACACTATTAGATTCCAAATCCAACTTTTTGATTATCGCTTCTACACGATCATCAACTCCAACTAGGTCTACAGTCGCACTTTCATACATGACCTTCAGCTTCACCAAAACAATTCGAGTAATGGAACATATCAGATCTCCATCGCTGCCATAACATAATCAACATGTTAGGAATAACTTTTTAATCGTAGAACTAGTCCCTAAGTAACTCAATTGCCCCCACATGCTGAGGAAATGACGCACCTAAAAAGAAAAAAAGAAAGAAAGAAACAGAAAAAGCCCAGACGCCAAAACATTCCTCATTTTTCCTGATCTCTCTCCGCTCCCCAACTTCAGTCATCATCACCACCGGCCCCTGCCAGTCACGCAGCTGTTGACGTCGTTTGCCTCCCCACACTGTCACCATCGCCTCCCATTGCCAAAGTCGGTCGCGCCCCGGCCTTGCCTCAATCGTCTACGTCAAGTTTGTCGTGGCTTCGCGACCGCTGGGGATGGTGCCACCAGCCTTGGGCGGATCTGGGCCCAGGACATCAGGTCTGATGTTACTGACCCGGTCGCCCAAGGTCGGCGACCCCGGATATGGGCTTGATAACATCAGACCCGTTGTCCCGAGCCCAGATCCGACTTGCCACAATGAGTGGGAGAGAGACACAGTGGGGGCCAGATGGCTCGGCGGCGGCTTGATGTTGGGCTGGCGACCAACAAGTGACACCGACTGATGGAGGAGGTACTGCGGTGACTGGCCGGCGGCTTTGGTGGAGCTGCTTGTCGATATGTTACTGTTCGTGGCTACTGTGCCAGTGACTCAGAGAGGGAGGAGAGAGATTCAGGATGAATAGGGTGCCCTACTACCGCAAACGTGCCATCACCGGAACAATCGCCGCAATACGGCCGACAGCAGCCACTTTTGGCCACTGCCAGTGAGAATTCCACTCTCGCCATAGTAGTAACCAATAGCAGCAGCGGCAGTGGCTGCCAGCAACCGCTATTTGAACTATATAGAAGCGGCCAGATGAATAAACTATACCTTCCACCAACGATACCGCAATTAAACTGAATTAAGAGGAAAAAGTAATCTACACATGACAGTCGAAAAGTTCAAGACATTTACCCTTGATATTCCTGCCATTTCCAACCCCTTATCTTGCCCACCTCAATGAGAGCCTCTTCCCATGACTTTACTTCAGCGGAGAACTTCTTCTGGTGCTCCAAAAGAGCTTGTCTATATAAGTTTGGTTCGAGTTCGTTTGTTCTGAGCTTGACAACATCAGGTTCCACGTTCAAGAAAATGGGTAGAATCTCTTTGTTCCCAACGGATTCCGAGGTGCACTTGACCATGTGTGCGAGCTCTCGGAGGCACCAGTGACTTGAAGCATAAGTTGTGGAGAATATGGGAACGTAGATCTTGGAGTCCTCAATTGCCGGTAGAAGCTCACAAATTTTTTTACCCACAGGGAGCCATTCAGTGTCCCTGTAGACGATTATCCCCTTCTCATCCATGAAACGGTAAAGAGAATCGGTGAATCCACGATGGGTGTCTGGCCCTCGGAAACTCAGAAAAACATCGTATGAGTGTCCGGATGATGCCTGTGAATTCGACCCTTCCTCCATGGTAGAATCTGTAACGCCACAGACGTCGAATCCTCTCTCTCTCTCTCTCTCTCTCTCTGAGAGGAAAGTTTGCTCTGAGGGTGCTTGGATCTGAGCGTGAGCTTTCAAAATGATAACCTCTCTGTCTCCGGAGCCGTGGGCGAAGGGAATAAGGCACCGGATTTCGGATATTCCTTCCTTGAGTCAATATAATAATGATTTTTTATTTTTTTCTTTGGATGCACTGTCGTCTTTTAATCATTTCGTTTTGTCTTCGCGCACTTGTCTAGTTGCCGTCGGGCTGGCCACCGAAATTCCCAAATAAATATTAGACTGCGAATTTTATTTATAAACATCATTAGTGTGGAAATATACATGAATAGCTTCCAAAGTGAAGAGAGGTTATCATATATATGTAATTACTTAAATAATATTTAATACTACCATAAATTTATCAAAATCTTATCCTTACTTCACGAAGTACCACGCCGCCGATGTTACCAATAAAAGCAGTCAAAGTAAAATAAGATATTGCACAGAATTATTCACATTTTTACTTAGTTACGAGTAACCATACTCTACCTTTTCAAATAATCATTTATAATTAGACAAATAAACTGAATACTTTGCCACATCACTAATTGCATAGTACAAGCAACAACGATCTTTTATATGGATCTAGATCCCAAGCAAATATGGAAAATGGAAAGACATGATATACTAAACCCCACTATGACTATACACAAAACACTCACGATGTTTAGGATATTTGTGAGATTCGCTAAATCAAGAAACATATCAATCATGACTGCACAAAATCAAATGAAATGTATCTAGCATCCCACTCAAAATAAGATGACTGTAATGAAACAAATTTAAGTTCAGAAATTAACTTGTGAAACAGTCTAGATATTGAGATTAAGTAATGGAGTAATATCACGAATATTATGTTGTTGAATAAAATAAAAATCTTTATCAATATTCTTTGTTCAATCATGCAAAACATCAATATAAGCAACCTATGTAGCATTGCAACTGTCGCTAAATAAAGTAGAATTTCTGTGGAGTACATCTTCAAGAAGCCATTGAAGACATAGAGCTTCAACAGTTGTATTAGCTCAAACACAATGTTCTGCTTTAGCACGAGGTTGATAATTTTAATATTGCTTTTTACTATAACATGAAATAAGTGTTTAAGCCGTAAAGAGACGATCAATGAGATTACCAGCATTATCGAATTTGGAGAAGGCATTCAACACAAGAAAAGACTTAACTAAGGAATGAAGTAACATTAAAGACTATGATATAACAAACCGTACACGGAATTGCAGCATAGTGAGCAGTTAACGAGACATGAATTAACTAATAACGTAACTGCATAGGGTAAGACAGTATATATCCCAAACAGAAAACATAAGCCCTAAGACATAACTATTTTTTTCCTTCTTTATTATCTCAAAATGTTGAACAAGAAACCGCTTGATTAAGGTATGAAATGCTCATCAGTCATTAATATAGATTAGCAGCTCAACATGTTGTGAATCAAACACGTGGTGCCTGTTTCAAAACATACGAGGCTCATTCGAAAACAGTAGACCTTGTACGAATGACAATATGGCTGCACCGCATGAAGGTCCTCATCAAAAGACGCATTTCAGACATCAGTTTTGGCTAGTCCTAACCATGTGTTGCTGTAAGAACCAATAAAGTGTTAACAAATGTAAGTCGGGCAAATACTTAACTTGAAAAAACAGTTGAGTCACATGGTTGCCCTGGTTTATGAAATTGTTCAGTAAAATCTTATCCATTAGTCAAAGATATGCCAAAACATGGAACGCGCAATCCGAGTAGATGCTAATTTAGAAAACGACGAGTAGATGCTAATCCCTGTAATACTTAATGATTCTATGTCCATCTTCTTCTAATAAAAAAAAAAATTCATTAAACACGCATTCTTCAAAGCAATTGAAAGGCGAGATTTCTCTGAAGATGAATAAATCACCTTGATTCTTGCGATCTTTCTCGATGTCGTTGGTCAATCAATAGATTGTTATCCTAGAAGTTTTCTTGTCCCATTCATTTAATAACAAAGTTTAAAATATGAACCATAATAAAAGCTAAAAATGTGACGGCATAAAATCATAGATGTATAGCTTTTAAAATAAAGGATGTAAAGTGAAAGTGGGATGTGTTAGCTAGGTTCACTCCTATGTGGAGAAGCCCAATGAATTGCAAGTCCAAAAGAGCTTGAGCCCATATAATAAGTTATATGGAGAAATAGGATTTCTCACTATCGTTGAAGTGGTAGCCGCAAAAGACATAGTAACAAGAGAACAAGAGAAAGTAAAAAATCTGAGATCTATGGCAAAGTTTGATTTACATCAAGCTAGCATTGGAGGTCGATTCAAGGTCCGATTGAGCTGAAATTTTGTCAGCGTGTTCATGGTGCAATCTCCTCAAATCTAAACGGTTTGATTTTCGTTTGAAGCTTCCTATATTAGGTTTTTCATGGATTGATCAAAACCTGTTTTTTTTTTGTTAGATTTATCATTGATCTCTTGTGAAGTTTATGTGTATTGCCAAGAATTACGTTCTTGAGATCTTTATCTGCTATGTACCTCTAGTATTTACTAGAGAAGAACATTTTTCACCCAATTTTGTTGATAGTGAAGATTTTCGGGTGGACTCCGGTCCCTTGGTTTTTGATCTCCTCACATCGAAGGGGTTTTCCACGTAAAAATCGTTTTGTGTTTGCATGCTTGGTATTTATTTTGCTCTACTATATCGGTTTTTATTAGATTTACACAATAGGGGAGATTATTTTATTCCGCTACGTTAATTCGATATTGTTCAAATTGTTACCGTTCTCCCATCAGAGTGGTATTAGAGCTTCTAGTTGTTGCTTGATTTTTCTGCCTTGTGTTAAACAATGGAAACAAATACGAGTAGAATGGTTACACTAAATGGTTCGAATTATCATATTTGAAAAGAGAAGATGAAAGATCTTTTATATGTGAAAGATTTTTATTTGCCCGTATTTGCCGAGGAGAAACCGAAAAATAAAACTAATGCTGAATGGTCTATATTTCATCGTCAAGTGTGTGGTTATATTAGACAGTGGATAGATGATAATGTTTTAAACTATATTATTGAGGAAACACATGCACGTGGTTTATGGAATAAGCTCGAACAGTTATATGCTTGAAAGACTGGGAATAATAAGTTATTTTTAATAAAACAGATGATGGCTCCGAAATATCAAGATGGTACTCGTTTGACTGATCATTTAAATTCTTTTCAAGGAAGTATAAATCAGTTGACTGCGATGGGAATCAAGTTTGATGATGAGATACAAGTACTATAGTTGCTTGGTACTTTGCTGGATTCATGGGAGACATTTCGAACGTCTTTGTCTAATTCTGCCCCGGATGGTACAATTACCATGGATTTGGCCAAGAGTAGTATTTTGAATGAAGAGATGAGAAGGAAGACACAAGGATCGTCCTCTTCACATACTGATGCCTTGGTGGTTGAGAAAATGGGAAGAAGTGAGTCTCGAGATCCTAGAAATAGAGATAAAAGTCGAGATAAAAGCAGAGGTAAGTATAATAAATTTGATTGTCATCAGAAGGGACATATTTAGAGGTTTTGTCGTCAGTTGAAAATGGAGAAACAAAAGGAGAAAGGTAAAGAGAAGAAAAGTGATAGTGACAGTAATGATAATCGTGTTACTGCACTTAAAAAAGACTTTCTCATTATTTTTGATGGTGATGCGGTGAATTTTGTATCTCATGAAACCAGTTGGGTAATTGATAGTGGTGCATCTATTCATGCTACATCTCGTAGTTGTAGGCATCGGTGATGTGTACCTAGAAACCAGCAATGGCACGAGGTTAGTATTGAATAATGTTAAACATATATCTAATATCCGCTTGAATTTAATTTCCACAGGCAAGTTGGATGATAAGAGGTATTGCAGCACCTTCAGTAATGGTCAATATAAGCTCACCGAAGGTTCTCTTGTTGTGGCTGGAGGTGAAAAATATTCTTCGTTGTACCTTATGCAGGCAAAGTTATCCACAGAAAAAATTAATGCAGTAGACAGCGAAAATGCAGCTGAGTTATGGTATAAGAGGCTCAGTCACATCAGTGAGAAGGGTTTGTTTATATTGGCCAAGAAGAAGCTCCTTTCAGGATTGAAAAGTTCAGTGCTAAAGAAGTGTGTTCATTGTCTAGTAGGAAAACATAACAGAGTTACATTTAAAAGCTCCACTCCTTCAAGAAAGTCAGGTATATTGGATTTAGTGCATTCTGATGTTTGCAGTCCTATGAAAACAAAATCACTCAGTGGCTCTATTTATTTTGTTACCTTCATAGATGATTTTTCAAGGAAAATTTGGATTTATACCTTGAAAGCTAAAAATCAAGTATTAAATGCTTTTAAGTAATTTCAAGCTTCAGTTGAAAGACGGACTGGAAAGAAATTGAAATGCATCAGAATTGATAACGATGAGAGTATATTGGACCTTTTGATGAATATTGCAAACAGCAGGGTATTCGACATCAAAAGACACCTCCCAAGACGCCTTAGTTAAATGGCTTAGCTGAGAGCATGAACAGAACACTGGTTGAAAGGGTAAGATGCTTACTTTCACAATCAAAGCTACTTGGATCCTTTTGAGGTGAGGCTTTAAGTACAGTTGCATATGTATTAAATCTTACTACATGCTTTCCTTTAGAGTTTGATGTTCCTAATAGAGTTTGGACAGGCAAAGATGTTTCTTATGATTATTTGCGTGTCTTTGGATGCAAAGCATTTATGCATATTCCCAAATCTGAGAGGTCTAAACTTGATGTGAAAACACGATAGTGCATATTCATTGGTTATGAACATGATATGCTTGGTTGTAAATTTTATGATTCGGTTAAAAAGAAAATTGTAAGAAGTAAAGATGTTGTGTTTATAGAAGATCAAACAATAGAAGATATTGAGAAATTAGAGATGATTTCAACACCACTGGTTAGTGATGATTTGGATCCAATTCCTCTTTTAAATATTCCTACATAGGTTGATGAAGAGCAACAGGAAGTCAATGTTTCAGATAACGCACATATTCCTGAACATGTTGAAATGGATAATATTATTCCTGAACAAGATGCTCAATTAAATGTTCCACTAGATATTCTAATTTGGAGATCCGTTAGAGACCGACAACCCTCCACCAGGTATTCTGAAGATGAGTATGTATTATTGATTGATGCAGGTGAACTAGAGTGCTTTGCAGAAGCAATAGAAGATAAGTACAAAAGCAATTGGTTTGATACTATGCGAGATGAGATGCAATCACTTTATGATAATCATACTTTTGAGCTGGTGAAGTTACCTAAAAGTAAAAGAGCTTTAAAGAATAGGTGGGTATACAGGTTGAAGCAAGATGAACATACTTCACAACCACGGTATAAAGCTAAATTGGTTGTTAAGGGATTCGGTTAGAGAAATGGTATTAATTTTGATGATATATTTTCTCCGGTAGTGAAAATATTTTCTATCCGTGTGGCACTAAGGTTGACAACTACCCTAGATTTGGAGATTGAGCAAATGGATGTCAAAACAGCCTTCCTACATGGTAACTTGGAGAAAGAGATATACATGGAACAACTTGAAGGTTTTAAAGTGAAAGGGAAAGATGATTATGTGTGCAAACTAAAGAAAAGTCTATATGGCCTAAAGTAAGCACTGAAACAGTGGTACAAAAAGTTTACGTCGGTTATGACAAAACATGGCTATAAAAAAACTTCCTCAAATAATTGTGCATTTGTCCAAAAATTTTCTGATGATGATTTTATTATTCTCTTGCTTTATGTTGATGATATGCTGATTGTTTGTAGGAATGCTTCACGAATTGAGTCATTGAAGAAACAATTGAGCAAGTCTTTTGCCATGAAAAACTTGGGCTCTGCAAAGCAGATTCTTGGCATTAAAATAACTCGAGACAGAGATGCTAAGAAGTAGTTTTTGTCGCAAGAGAAATATATCGAGAAGATCTTTCAGAAATTTTATATGGACAAGGCTAAAGTGGTTAGTACTCCTTTTGCTGCCTACTTTACGTTAAATATGAAGCAAAGTCCTACGACTGATAAAGAGAAGAAAGATATGGAAAGTGTTCCATATGCCTCAGCTATGGGAAGCTTAATTTATGCGATGGCATGTACACGCCCAGACTTGGCACATGCAGTTGGCGTTGTTAGTCGCTATTTGTCAAATCCAAGCAGAGAGCATTGGAATGTAGTGAAGTGGATTATGAGGTATTTTCGGGGAACCTCATATTTGAAACTTAGTTTCGGAACCGGGAAATTTGAGTTAGTTGGATACATAGATTCCGACTTGGCAGGAGATATTGATACTCATAAATCTACTTATAGTTATTTGATTTTTTTTGCGGGCGGAGCTGTGTCATGGAAGTCAAGATTGCAGAAGTGTGTTGCACTTTCTACAACCAAAGCTAAATTTATTGCAGCGACTGAAGCTAGTAAAGAGATGCTATGTATGAAGAAGTTTTTGGAAGAACTTGGGTTCAAGCAAAAGAGGTGCGTGTTATTTTGTGATAATCAAAGCGCAATTTATCTTGGTAAGAATTCATCTTTTCATTCTAGATCAAAATATATTGATGTTAGATATCATTAGATAAGGGATGTTCTAGATAAAAAGTTGTTGGAACTTGAGAAAATTCATACAGACCATAATAGCTCTGATGTGATAACGAAGACTCTACCAAGAGAGAAGCTTGAACATTGCCGATTGATAACAGGGATGGAGAATCCCTCCACATTGTCTTGAGGGGGAGATTTGTTAGCTGGGTTCACTCCTATGTGGAGGAAGCCCAATGAATTGCAAGCTCAAAAGAGCTTAAGCCCATATAATAAATTATATGGAGAAATAGGGTTTCTCACTATTGTTGAAGTGGTAGCCGCAAAAGACATAGTAATAAGAGAATAAGAGAAAGTAAAAAATCTAGGGTCTGGGGCAAAGTCTGATTTACATCAAGCTAGCATTGGATGTCGATTTGAGGTCCGATTGAGCTGAAATTTTATCAGCGTGTTCATGGTGCAATCTCCTCGAATCTGAACAGTTTAATTTTCGTTTGAAGCTCCCTACATCAGGTTTTTCGTGGATTGATCAAAACCTGCGTTTTTGGTCAGATTTATCCTTGATCTCTTGTGAAGTTTATGTGTATTGTCAAGAATTACGTTCTTGAGATCTTTACTACTATGTACCTTTAGTATTTACTAGAGAAGAACATTGTTCACCCAATTTTGTTGATAGTGAAGATTTTCGGGTGGACTCCGGTCCCGTAGTTTTTGATCTTCTCACATCGAGGGGGTTTTCCATGTAAAAATCATTTTGTGTTTGCGTGCTTGGTATTTATTCTGTTCTACTATATCGGTTCCTATTAGGCTTACACAAGAGGGAAGATTATTTTATTCCGCTGCGTTAATTCGATATTGTTCGAATTGCTACCATTCTCCTATCAGGATGGAACATGGATATGTTTTTTGAGCTTTTCCTTATTCTAATAATATTAGAGAAAATTTCCCAAACTCTTAAACTTTGTATTTATATCAAATGCGCCTCTTACTTTTTGACATTTTAATGTTCATTTATAAACAACAATCATTAACTAAAAGATTAAACTAACTGTCTACGACATTAGTGTATTTTATGTGCAAGTTACACAAATAATGAGATATCAGCATTTATGAAAGAGAAATACTTCCTTTTGGGCCCACATTTTATTTATTCTAAAAGTGCATAGAAATGAGAGGAAATGCAAAAATTGCACTTTTCCTACAGAATTGGCCTTACTTCCTTTTAAGGATAGATAAAATGAAGGATAATTAAGTCCATCAAGGAAATTCAGTTCCATTTACATGATTCCACCCAACATGTATCCGAAAATATTACGAGGAATTTTAACTTTCCCCTCTTCCTTCATGGTCTACTTGTCTTTTTTGTTCTTAAATTTGAAATTTGTGGCTTTAGTATGTTTGAATTTGGGGGTTTTTGTGTGATAAAATTTAATGGCTCTTAAATAGGATTAATATAAATACAAAAGGCTGCATCTCACTTGCCGTTAGAATATCAGGGGAAGCAATTTTGCTCTTTGCTTTAGATGTAATGCAATGTATTGCATCTTTTTGCATGTATACAAGTTAGCATATTGCATGGTGTCGTGTTGATATTTCATATGGTGGCACATTTAATAATCACTTTTGTCATGTCATGTTGTCTAACCTACTTTATTAAATGTGTCGTGTTCATATTGTGATAGTTCAACATGTTTACTAAACACATCTTGTACGGGTTGTGCCATATTCATGTTATATCTTAACTCGACATAACACATTTATCACGCAACATGAATCGTCAATTGTATCTCTAGTAACATGATTGCTCACAAAAAGAATAAAAAAAATGTCCAAAGTCTCTTAATTGTTGCCGTCTTTTAGGACCGCTCAACGAAACTTTCACCTTTTTTTTTGGGTAAGGTAAGAATTTTTATACGACAACAAAATAAAACTGTACAACAGATGGGGGGAAGCCACGGTACCAACAAACACTCATCTAGACGAACTGTCACTGGAGTAAAAGGGTACCGCGGTCACCAAAAGGAAATACACAAATAGGATAGAATCCCAAAGAACTAAGAGGACCTCTGCCATCCTATACTAAGTAGTGGCCGGCTCCACTCCAAAAATCCGGGGGTTTATCCCCCACCTGCGTTGCATTCTTCTGTTCCTAGGGTTGTCTTCCACTGACTTGAAAGCTAGAGCTTTGTCTTTAACCGCCTTATAGAGGTATTTCTTCATGGAGGGAAAACAT
Source organism: Corymbia maculata (assembly GCA_014182735.1). Classification (NCBI taxonomy): domain Eukaryota; kingdom Viridiplantae; phylum Streptophyta; class Magnoliopsida; order Myrtales; family Myrtaceae; genus Corymbia; species Corymbia maculata. The sequence goes on along the minus strand of CM024683.1, from coordinate 22,177,134 downwards.
AGGTTGTGGCCATTGAAAAGGATTTCATTCCTGGTTTTCCAAATAATATAGTAGAGAGAGCCAAAGGAGAATAGAGCTATCTCCTGGTGAAATCCTTTCCCAGACAAAATTTTTTTTAGCCCAAATAAGATTATCCGTCCAAGTGGAGTTGCTCCAAGGAAGATTACACCTGGCGGCCCAAAAATTAGCCAGAGCGTTGGAGATATAGCAGTCAAAGAAAAGCTGGTTGATTGAGTCCGGCGTATTGTTGCATAAGGCGCAAACCGAATTAGGAATTCTGCCATAGGACATGAGATAGACCTGAGTGGGAAGACGATTTTTGGTAATAAGCCAGAGGAGAAATTGATGTCTAGGGGTCAACACCTTGTCCCAGATAAAAGAGGACTAGTGGACGGGGTTGCATTTACGCCGAATTGTATCCCATGCCGAGGCTGTTGAAAATGTTCTAGAGGAGCCCTCTAACCATGTGAAGGTGTCTTGGCCGATAGATAGATGAGGAACCGTTATATGCCACAATGCCAACTCTTGGAGTAATTGAGTTCTTCTGGGGAATATAGGTCATTCACTCTCGCGTGTCTAAGGAGATCCGATTGGTAGATGTAACTATTTGAGAAGATTGAATTAAGAGGACCCACGTGAAGCCATGGATCAAACCAGAGTGATGCTAATTCACCATCACCTATCTTCCACTTGAAGTGGGGTAGGAAGTCTTTCCTTAGAGTGAGGATCTTACGCCAAGCCCAGGAGCAATGGGTAGGAGTGGAGGCATCCCAAAAATTCTTTCTTTTAAGGTATATTGCATGAATCCATTTGCACCATAACGACTCTTTATCAATGAATAGCAACCAGATGTGTTTAGTCATGGCTGCTTTATTGCTATCCCTAATCCTTCTTATACCAAGGCCTCCTTCCTGATGAGGAAGACAGATATCCACCCAGGACACCTTTGCACCTCCCGGACCCATATTTGGGCCTTTTCAAAGGAATTGTCTGCATGTTTGCTCTATCTTGTCCACCACTGCCGATGGGAGCCAAAAAATGGAGGCCCAATAGGCTTGGATGGCATGTAGTACCGACTTAATAAGCTGTAGTCGGCCTGCGAAGGAGAGGAAGCGGTGGGTCCAAGATTAGACTCTAGCAGTGAGGCGGCAAACTAGGGCGTTGCAGTCCACTTTGCTTAGTCTTGATGTGATGATGGGTACACCCAAGTATCGCACAGGAAGGGAACCGCGGTTGAAGCCAAGTGCTTGTACAATCTGTTCATTAGTAGTCTCAGAACCTCCTGAAATAAAGACTTCACTTTTACTAGTGTTAGGGACTAATCCACTCCAGGTAGAGAATAAAGTAAGCCCGTCTTGGAGGCAGGAAATAGAAGCAAGTTTTGCTTCGCTGAAGAGAAACACATCATTCGCAAAGAATAGGTGAGATAGACGTATAGCCTTACATCGCCAGTGGTATCGAAATTCCGGGCGCTGAGTATGTGTGTCAAGAATCCCAATAAAGACTTCCATGATCAAAGTGAATAGGTATGGTGACATTGGGTCACCTTGTCTTATACCACGTCCACTAGCAAAGAAACCATGGAGTTCGCCATTTATGGAGATGGAAAATTTTGGAGTACGAACGCAGACCATGATAAGCTTTGTGAGATGGTTGGGAAATCCAAATGCTTGAAGAGTCTTCTCTAGAAAGTCCCAGTCAAGAGTATCATAGGCTTTCTGGAAATCCACCTTGATGGCACACTTCGGGATATAAGGCTTATTATGAAACCCGCTGAAGAGTTCTTAGGCAAGGAGAATATTGTCACTTATTCTCCTACCTTTACAAAAGCAGTTTGAACCGGACAAATTAGGTAAAGGAGAACAGTGGCAATTCTAGCAGAGAGTATCTTGGTGATATACTTGTAGATGGTATTACAACAGGCAATAGGGCGAAAATCCGACACCGATGTCGCATTGGGGATTTTTGGCACCAGGGCAATGATAGTATTATTGACTTTCTTAAGCAAGGAACCAGAAACAAGGAAGTCCATAATCGCTTCAAGATGGCGAAGGGCCAACCCTGTCCCAATTCTTCTTAAAGAAATCAGCATTATAGCCATCAGGTCCGGGAGCCTTATTTCCAGCCATCAAGAACATAGCATCGCGAATTTCCGACTGGAGGAAGGGTTGGGATAGAAAAGTGATATGCTCTTCCTTGAGAGGGGAATGGATGACATCAAATATCTCTTGTATAGAAGGCCTCACAGTCATGCCAACTGGGGCAAGGAGGTCTTAGAAATAAGAGACAAATACTCCCTAAACTTCCTTCATTTCTGATACCATTTGTCCTGAGTTATCCACGACAGAGATAATACGATTTCGGAGGTGCCGGTGGTTGACTGACTGATGGAAGAATTTGGTATTATGATCCCCTTCCTTGAGCCAACGAATTCTAGACTTTTGCCTGAAGAACGATTCCTCGAGAGAGCGAAGTTCATAATATTCCTTGAGTTGATAATGTTCCTCAGCTGCCAATGAACTGTTTTGAGGGTCTAGGTAGAGAGCCTCTTGAGTAGATAAGAGGAAATTTTTAGCCGTAGCTGCCCGCATAGAGATATCCGAGTAAGCATCTCTGTTAAGACATTTAAGCCAACCCTTCAAGAGCTTGAGTCTAGCATAGAGTCTATACATGGGAGAACCTGGCACTTGGGTCTCCCAAGACTGAGATACTAGCATGAGGAAGTCTGGGTGGCTCATCCACAAGTTGAAGAATTTGAAAGGAGTTCGTCGGGAACCAGGTGTAAGAATTCTCACAGCCATCGGAGTATGGTCAGATAGGCCCGGGGTCAGGAAGGATGCTTCAGAGAAGGAGAAGAAGGAGCACCAATAATTGTTGACTAGAACTCGGTCAATTTTCCGTTGTTTCCTACGAGGGCCAGAGGAAGTAGACCATGTAAACCGGAAGCCTACATAACGGAGGTCAAATAGTTCAGCTTGGTCCAGGCAATCCTTGAGGTCATCAAAAGCGGGACACTAGATATCTGGGCTCCCCATGCGGTCTGAAGAATCCCGAATGGCATTGAAGTCACCAGCAACCATCCAAGGACTTTCCTTTAAAAGGGAGCTCATCCTGATAAGTTCACTCCAGAGGGGTCTTCGAGCAACAAAGGTATGTTCCCCATAAACCACCGTTAAAGACAGAGTAATCCCTGAGCTCAAAAATTTTGCATCACCATGAATAAACTGGTTAGTATTAGACCGAGTAGTAAAACATACCAAAAGCGGGTTCCATCCAACCCAGATACGTCCTCTAGGAGAGGACTCATAATTAGAGATCCACGTCCAACCAGGGAGAAAACTAGAGGAGAGAATGGGAAATCTAGTAAGAGGAACTTTAGTTTCCAAAAGACCAATACAACAAAGGTTATTGAGGCGCACGAAATGTCTAACCTCCGCTTGTTTAATAGGATTCATGAGACCCCTAACATTCCAAAATCCAAAAGACATAAAGAAGTATGTACAAGAAAGAAAGAAAGCCAGACTACTTTCTTTTGGAACGCCTTTTGGCAGCTGCTGGTTTTGAAGCTTTCCTAGAAGAGGGTCCAGACCTATTAACCTGCTTAGAAGTTTTATACTTGCAGGAGGGAGAACTTGAGGTAGGCCCCAGTCTACTAGCTTGCTCAACTCTCACCTCGGTGAGCTTCAAGTCAGAGAAATCATATTCAGGAGGGACAAGAACGGGACTCTGTTCCTGACTTGAACAGATAGCAACAACAGTTTCCTCTGCTGGTCTAATAGCAGCAATGGTTGTGAGAGGGCCCTTCATATAGCTAGACCCGCCAGCATCAGGAGTACAGATTGTTGCAGCAGGCCTTGGGCGACATCCAGTAGCAGCAGCTTCATCACTAGCATTAGCAGTTGCTCCAACACTAGCAAAAACAGTAGCAGCACCCGCACCAGCTTGTGGATCTCTCACAGTAGCAACAACATCTTCAAGTTTTGTAGCAGCACTATCTGAAGCAGTAGCTACACCAGCAAAGTTAGAACCAGCAGCACCTGTGACAGCAGCATTAGCAGCGACGGGTGCACCATCAGTGACACCCACACCAGCTTGAGAACCTCCCACAGCAGCAGCAGCACCTTCAAGAACTTCAGGAGCACCAGCAAGGTCAGAAGCAGTAGTCACCGAGTCTGAAAGGGGATCAACAGCAGTTCCCTGCTGATTTGGGCGGCCAAGAGCAGAATAAGTAGCTTCCAAGGTGACAGTTGCAATCTATTTGTTCTTGTTTCTAGTTCGGCGGTTATATTTGCTACCAACACGTTGCCATTCCTCTAGAGGGGCCGGTCTAGTCCCCCTAGCTAGTAGGGATGCAGCATTGCGAAGGGGGCCTTGTCCTTCCTTAACAGCAAGGGGTTGTGAAGCCTGAACAGGGGCTTGGTTTGCTAGTTCAGACTCAGCTAGGCAAGGGCCTTGAGAGGGGCACCTATGACCAAAGGTTCCACAAATATGGCAAGACACAGGTTTCCATTCATATTCAACACTCACAATACGAGGTTGTCCATTTATGAAGACCGTAATAGAATCACAGCTGGGTTTAGAGGCTGCTAGTTCAACACAGACTCTAGCAAAGGAAATCATTTTTAGATGTTCTATGCGCTGGTCTACATAGAGCGGATGTCCAATGACACTGGCTACCTTGCTAATCCCCTTGGCTGACCATAATCCATAAGGGAGATTCTTTAGCCTGATCCAAACTGGAACTTTAGAATGATCTCCTTGTTTCAATTCAAGCATGGAATGCCATTGTTGGATGATTAAAGGCACATGAGCCACTGTCAACGGGCCACCCTCAATTACTCTACGCCTAAATTCAGGATCAGAGATATGGAAAAAGTAAAACCCTTGGTCATTTGCTTTGACCTCTAACAACCGTTGGCCCCAAAGGTGTTTGAGGGCCGTCTCAACTAATTTAAATGGGAGTTTCTTCCCAACAAAGTAGCCAACTAAGCAATTCTGCCAGATAGGGTCAGCAGCATCGAGGTCCTCCTCCGAACAGTGGACTACATTATTTCCATCAGTGCAGGGCTCAATGAAGGAGAGAGAGTAACCTTGCACAGCAACCTTGGCTACATTAGCCCAAGAGCGGGTGGCTGTGTCTGATTCTCCCGCACGTTTGGGCAACAATCCCTGCCTTTGCTCAGCTGGGATGAGGTTCTGGTCTTGGCTGGAACCAACATTATCCATTCCAGAGAGGGGTATTCTGGCTCTTAGCCCTACTTCGACTGTGATGGCGTCCGTCGCCCAAACCCAATTGGGATTTCACAACAATAGCAGCATTCCTATCCATATTTATAGCAGAATCCAGCAACCCAGCTAACCAGATCTAGCATTCCCCATTGAAGAATAAACGTATGTGTACAGGACCTTACCGAAGCAGAGGGCAGCGGCGAGTGACCAGTTGTTGCTCGCTTCACGCCCAAGTGGAGGCGACCTCGCGACCAAATTGGACTTTCCGCCGGTGTTGGTCAATGCCGGCATAGGCTGACCCAGAGCAGAATGGAGAACAGAGGTGGCTTCTGTTCAGTCTCTCACCCGACTTGGCTTTCGCTGGGACAATGGCCGACTGCAGTGAGCGATGCCCAGCTCAGAACTGAGAGGCCGGGAGCTCAGAGAGTGGAGAGGGTGATGAACAGTGAACCCTTTTTGGTTGTCGCGTTCCTTTGCTTCTCGGCAGTTAACGAAACTTTCACTTGATTTTCTTTGAACCCAAAAAAAAAAAAAAGAATTGCTAAAAGCGTACAAGTCTCTCGGCCTTGTTTCTCCAAGAAAACTCGAGCTTTCCGGACAAGCTATTCTTCCTCGGTCTTCCAATGGCTTGCATTTCCCTCTTAAGAAGTTTCATACTATGGATTTTGGTATGTGTTATATTTTGATAATTGAAATTATCATGAGTCGAGAGCAAATAAAAAGTAGCAATACAGTTAAAATGCTCAAACTTTCACGTTGCTTTTTCCTCATTTACTTTTCTTTTTTTAAAAGTAAAGACTTGGTCAACTTTTAAAGCTTTGAAGGGAGAAAATGAGTTTCTTTTCTTGCTAAAGAAGGAAGAAAATGAGTTGAGGTGAATGGGAATACACTTTCTAGGATAATGGTTTGACAGTTCGAGGAAAACCGAATATTACTCATTGGGAATGTTCTATAGGGAGGTAAAAATTTTGAACAGAATCTCCTCAAGAGAAGACTTACTCTTAGGATAATCAATTTCAAGATAAGTAGATTCTAAAGTAAGAATCAGGAACTTATTATGTAATAATCAGTTCTCTGTTTTGGTAACCAAGAACCAAATTAGTTGACCCTGGAACCACCCTACTTTATTTTTCTGATTTATTTTTCTATAAATTGATCTAGGACCTTCAAACACAGAGAAACCTCACAATGCATAAAACAATGGTCTCTGCGTTCAAGCGAAATCTGGCAATTTTGCGCGCAATAGTCTGGCACGCTTGCAGACCTACTCATCTTAGTTCAACAAAAGATCAATATTAAATTCGATGCAACTAACAATCAAACGGCAAAGCTATCATAGGATTAGCCACATCTAAAGTCGGAAACAAAGTCTTTCTTTTTTCACCTAAGTCAAATCTGAGTTGGGGACTTACCTCGTCAACAAGTAACAGCGACTCCAAAAGGGAGAATAAAAGACCCTTCTCTGCTATTCAGCAACCAACCCACATCCCCAATAGACAGAAAGTGCCCAGAACACACTCGTCCAGCCGATTTTTACAATAATAAAGCGACAGAATCAGCAGAAACGACATGCTAATAGGGGACGAAAAAGCGATTACCTCCCGCAAGCTGAGATGCGAAGAAAGGCACGAACGGAGAGAAGAGACCCTAAACAAGGCTGGACGAGAACTTCCAAGAGGGAAAAGATCAAAGAAAATGAGCGAGGACAATAATCACGACTTGTTCTGCAAGAGAGAGGCCGAACGTGACAGAAAGCACAATTTGGACCAGAGTACAGAATGACGAATTCTGTTCATATCTACTTGTAGACCATTTTGTTAAACAGATAAATATGGCTCTCGCTAATATTTTACTTTGATGTTATCAAAGACGTTCTTCCTCCTGTAAATGCTACATTCTCTCCCACCATAAACATGCATAAATCATACTGTCAAGTTTATCCTAGGTCAGTAACACTCTACGCTATAAATGTGTAAGCCATGTCTTTGCTGTAAGCATTTAAATCGCAAGAAAACCACACTTTACGACTAGTTTCTCTATCATAATCCGCAAAGTCCACATATTAAATATGTGTAAGTGCATTGAAACCAACAGAGCTTTTCTCACTTTCAAGTTTTCCATTGTAACCAGCACAAAAAAAAAAAAAATTGTCAAATTGTGAATTTTTCGTACTTTCCTGAAAACATTTAAATTTTCTGTCATCTTTCAGAAATTATGAAAATTGCCAATATATTAGAAAATGGTTCTATAGACATCCAAAAATTCTCTAATTGATCTGATTTGTTTGATGAATTTTGTAGTTGACGATTCTAATCTGTAGCCTTTGAGAGGTTTTGTGCAATTATTGAAGAGAACAGTCGAGCAAAATCGATATTTGGAAAATTCTGGTTTTTAACTGTTTTTAAAGGAAAAAAAAAAGAATAATTATTTCTACACAAACTGAGTATTTTGGATGTTTCAGGCTTTAAGTAATTTTGGACAATTGGGATACATATAGAACCGATGGACCCGGAATTAGGTTTAGAAAGGTATTTTCGTAATTTAAGATGGGCTTGTTGTCTCAAGGGAGTTCAGTCAACCGTTAATGTTTTGCAAACAATATCGGCATAAGGGCCAACATGCGATTCCACCAAATTCAAATGGTCTAACCATTCATAATCAATTAATCTAAATAAGAAGATTGTGGTAAGAAAAATTAAAAGACAAGGGAATATCACAAGCAATGTTTTGTATGCCTTAAAGGGTTGTTAGGTGTTATGAGATGAGTAATAATCAAATGTACTTTTATCCAATGAATTGTAATAGATTGGAGATTGAACGCCAGGCTTGCCTCGATGAGCGATTTAGAGATGAAATCACTGTGATGGATTTCAGTGTTTGAGAAGAAGTCGCCTTGTAGCAAATCAAGCTGTGTCTGCGTCCCAAAAGGCGGTGTGATCCGAGGATTAACTTCACACCTCAAGCCAGAGCTATCAAAATCAGATTTCTCATAACAAAAACGAGTGTCTCAATGATTTTGGCGATTGGCGTTTCTCCTCTTCGAGCAGAAGCACTTGGGGCTTTAAATAAAAGCTTTCCTCCTTTCTCTTGCCCCAAAGGAGGCGCAATCTTGTGGTGGATTGCGTTTCTTTGACGAGGCAGTTGTACATCTTTTTAGCCCTCACTTTTTGACCAAGACCACCAGAACAATCACTTCCACTTGGGTTTCTAAATGGGCGGGACAACCTCACTATAGAATCCAAGGATATTTTGTCACCTTTTTCCGTAACTGGACCGCGTGGCCACTCAAATCAAATTGAACATGGGCGGTGCTTTTTGCTTTATCCCCACCTTTTGCTTTACCTGCCCCATTAAACGATGGAATCGATACTTTTATGTCGGAGTCAAGGTGTTCACGTTGGAAATTAATTTCCACATGATGCCATTTCAAAAGGGCCCGCAATCATGTCTTTTTTTTTTTTTTTGTCGAAAAACATACTTCAATTGCACATCAGCACATAAAATTTCCATAAGATCGGACGGGGGGTATTGGACCCATTTATCCGGTAGTTTGTTGTTTCTCCGGGCCTTCGCAATCCAATCCGCGGCTCCGTTTGCTTCTCTACTGCAGTAAATGATTTTAATGGGCTGGCTTTTGGTTAAGAGGGCGTGGGCTTCTTCAATTAAGGGCCGTATTTCCCAGCTTGTTTCAGCAACAGTTTCTCCCGAGGTGCTGTGATATGTGCACTTACATGGTTGATCTGTGCAGCGGCTTATCAATTGGACTAACTCCATCTGGTCTGATTGGAGTTCCCAGCTCGTGTAGTTCTGTTCTCCAGCTGAGTTCTTCATCGTACATTTTAGCGCTTCGACGAGTGCTGCCGCTTCTGCTTGGAGGGCCGATTCCGCCCTCAATGTCCTGGCAAAACCAGCAATCAACGTTCCCATGTTGTCTTGACATACCCCTACAGCGGCGGCAGCTCCGGTTCCGCTGATGAAAGATCCATCCACATTCTAGGTTAGGGTTCCGCGAGCAGGGGGCGTCCATGTGCTGGGTTTGTTTGATTCTTGTGCTTTGGCTTTGTTTCTTCGGGTGTGACTTTGACTAATGTTGTGGTGTTTATGGAGGGCTATTTCGAGGATCTCTGCTGCGTTGGGCCGCTGGTTTCGAAAGATGAATCCGTTTCTTCCTCACCATATCTCGCCAAAGGAGCTGGGTAAGTAGCTCAAAAGGGGTAGTTGGGTGTTGATAATCGCTGATCCACTCCTCTATTCGGCTAATTTGGTGGGGGTCTATGTAGATCTGGATTTTGGGGTGTTCCCACACCATTTTCGTCCAAGGGCATAGTAGGAAAATATGTTCGCTTGTCTCTTGGTGATTTTGGCACAAGACGCACTGATCATACGAGATAATGTTTCTTCTTCGAAGGTTAGCCCTTGTTGGTAGAGCATTATGACATAATTGCCATAGGAAGTGCTTTATTTTCAGTTGTGTGTTGGCTTTCCATATACGACTCCATAATGTGTGCGGTATTTGGAAGGAGGAGGATGTTGTATTCTGTGTTGGAGTATACTGTCTGGCTTGGCGATTGTGATATGCATTTTTTACTATGTATTTGCCTGTTTTTTATGACATCCATATAGGATGATCCTCCTGCCTTATTCTGTTCAAGGGTATTGACATGATTTCCTTGGCTGTATCTTGATCATATAATTCCCTGATTATGGGTTCCTTCCATACCATGTGCACCTCATCCATCAATTCCGACACCATTTTTGGAGCACCCCTATTTGCTGGACTCCTTTAGGTAGCCATTGATCCTCATGAATCTGAACCTTCTTACCATTTCCAATAATCCATCTAGAAGATGGCTTGATTATATCCCTCCCGATTAGTAAGCTCCTCCAACCCCACGATGGATTACTACCAGTTGTTGCCCTTAGGAGGTTTCCTTTAAATGCCTTGCCCCATAGTGTTTCAAGTTGTTGTAATAGTCGCCAGGCCTGTTTACCGAGCAGAGCTTCGTTCAACATAATCAGGTCCCTAAAACCCAACCCACCCATTTCTTTCCTTTTCTTAAGCATCTCCCACTTCTTCTAGTGAATACCTTTGTATTGGTCATTTGTTTTCCACCAGAAATCTGCTACTTTTCTTTCAATAGCCCTACATATAGATAGAGGAATTTTAAAGACCGACATAACATACTGCGGGATTGCTTGTACAACAGCCTTGATCATCACTTCTTTTCCTGCTTTGGACATAAAATTTTCCTTCTAGCCCTCTAGTTTGGCGTTTACTCGAGATAACATCCAAGGAAAAGTCTCCTTCTTTGATCGACCCCAGTCTGAGGGAATCCCCAGATACTTTCCGGTTCTTTCCAGTTCTGGTACTCTCATCTCCATTGTTAATCTCTGTTTTAGGGCTGGTGGGCAGTCTTTACTGAAGAATAATTATGACTTATTTAAATTGATGGCCTGTCCAGAAGCTAAGCAATACGATTCAACACATCAGCTACATTTTGACATCGATAAGTTTCCCGTCCATGAATAAGATTAGATCGTCCGCGAACATTAGGTGGGATAGGGTAGGGCAGTCCCTATTCAGTTTGATTCCCCTAATACTACGGTCTTCTACAGCTTTGTGAAACAATTGGGAGAGGACATTTGACACTATAATGAAGAGGTAGGGGGATAGTGGATCACCTTGTCGAATTCCTCTAGAGGGTTTGAAGAATGGTAGATTCTGCCCATTCACTTAGATGCTATAGGAGACTGTAGTAACGCACTGCATTACCCAAGAAATCCAGGTATTATGGAAGCCCATTTTTCTCATACAAGCCTCTAGAAAATCCCATTCCACTTGGTCATAGGCCTTTTTCATGTCAAGTTTAAGAATTGCCTGGAATTTCCTTCGTTGTCGCCTTGTTCTTAGCTGGTGAAGCACTTCTTGCACAAGTAACACATTATCTTGGATTAACGTTCCTTGAACAAAGGCACTTTGTTCCATAGTGATTAGATGGGGCAAATGTTTTTTCAACCTATTTGCTAGCACCTTTGATATGATTTTGTAGGCAAAGTTACACAAGCTAATAGGTCTGAATTGGTCTAGCTATTCTGGATTTTTCACCTTTGAAATGAGGGTTATTACGGTTTTGTTCAGTTCTGGATTAAGACAGCCAGATTCCCCAAACTAAGTGAGTTCTTTCTAGATTTCTGAGCTGACTTTGTTCCAATGGTGCTGAAAAAATTGTCCATTTAGTCCATCTGGCCCTGGAGCTTTTAGTGCTCCCAGTTGGAAGGTAGCAGCCTTGATTTCCTCGAGTGTGAATGCTTTAGTAAGTAACTGGTTCATTTCCTCTGTAACCAGGCTTGGTAGCTAGTCCAGTACTAGCTGAAAATTTCGATACCCTGCTGAGGTGTAGAGTTCATTAAAAAAATCTGTAGACATTTTCCTAATTCGTTCCAGGTCACGTGTCCATTCTCCATTGGGGTTTTTCAGCATCGTAATTCTATTTCTTTGTCTTCTTTGCACTGTTGTTGCATGAAAAAAATTTGTATTTTTATCCCCCCATTTGAGCCACTGAATTATGGATCGTATCCCCCAATACAATTCCTCTCGTCTCCATAATCTTTCTATCTCATCATGCAGCCAAGTCATTCTATTCTTATCATAATTCAAATTTGGACAATTAGTCAATTGCTGGATTTCCCCTTTAAGACGTTGTATTTCATTACGGGCATTGGGAAACTGTCTCTTGCTCCAAGATAGGAGCTTTGTAGTGATTTGTTTGATTATACTACTCAACCCTTCTGATCTTGCAACTTGCCCTCTCCATGTATCCAGCATGACTCGCTCATATTCCTCATCCTCTAGCCAATATGCTTCGAATTTGAAGTTCTTTTTTTGTTTTTCTGACTGGGGAGAGAAGTCCAACAGCAAGGGACTGTGGTCTGACCCTATAGCCGGAAGAGCAAAGGCCTCTGCTGATGGAAATTCCACTCTCCATTCTATGTTGCATAATGCTCTATCCAGTCTTTCCTTCACTAATTCAGCTCCCTCTCGGTTGTTTGCCCAAGTAAACGCACAACCTTTGCTGTCTATATTCATTAGTCCACAGTGGTTCAGGAAGTCTTGGAAGGCTTGCATTCTGTGATTTGTTGCTGGTCATTTACCGACCTTCTCCCACACATATAGTACCTCATTAAAATCTCCTATACATACCCAGGGATCATGAGTAGGAGGTCGAGAGGAGGCTATATCAGTCCACAATCTCACCCTGTCCTGGAAATCAGTAGGTGCATGGATGAAAGACAGCTTCGTAGTACAATTCATTGCCATGATTGTGCAGCTTACATATATGAGGTGCATGGAGCTTGAGATAATGGACAGAGATACCTGGTCATTCCAAAACAGAGCCAAACCCCCAGCTGTACCTCTTGGATTGATTATAAACCTGTGCTGAAATTGTAGTCGACGTTATAGCCTCTGACTTACTGCCTCCTTGTTTTTTGTTTCCATTAGAAATAAGATGGCGGGCCTTTCTTGATCCACTAGGGCTCTAACAGCCTGGAATGTCAAGGGTGTGCCCAACCCTTGACAATTCCAGCTCAGTATCTTCAATTGTAATTTGGTGGCTTATTAGGGCTAGCCACCAAAGCCCATTTTCGTGTTTCTTCCTCTGTCAGAATTGGAGTATCCAGTAGAGTCATTTCATCCAATGATGTGGTGCTTAAGCCCTGTGGTTCATAGGTGAGCTAAGTATTTCTGTCCCTTACTCTTTCTTTCTACTCCATTGCTGATAATACAGCTCTTGCCTGTATTTTGTGTTAATATCTGTTGATCATCCGCTGGTATTTCTATAATGGCTGCTGTTTGGTGCCAATTCATATCTTCTCGTAGGACTCCCTTACGCTTTCCACTCTCCATGGTGCTTGCCTTGCTTAAGGGAACTTCCTTCTGTTTTTCATAGATGACCATTTCTCCCTGACTAGTTGAAATTTCAGGGGTGTGTATCTCCTCCAATAATTCCTCCATTGTTGTTCCATAGAACACATCCCAGAAAGGGCTATATTCATTGGCCTCCGCTTTCATCCACGAGCCAAACATCATGTCTTTTTTGTTTTGAAAGTTTTCTTCCTGGTATGGTACTTCGGTGCAATGCTGTGCATAGTGCCCCAATCTCCCACACGTATAGCAATAATGTGGAAGTCTTTCGTATCGAAAGTCAAGCCAAATCTTCTTACCTCTATTACTGAAGATCGCCCCTAGTTTTAGTGGTAAGGACATGTCAATGGCTACTCTGGCATTTCCTATCATATAGGGCATATATCCTTTTGCCTCAATTTTAACTTCTGTTACTTCTCCTATATCTCCTGCAATGCGTTCCACTACCTCTACTTGTATCCATTCTGCTGGTAGACCATGTATATGGACCCAAAAAACACAGGTGTCAAATCTGTAGCAGGCCGAGGGGGTGTTTGGTACCCATGGTTGTAGGAGTAATAGGTGGTTTGCGAAAGACCAAGGTCCCAAAGACATTATCCTCTCTTTGTCCCTTTCTGAAGTGAAATGAAAGGCAAATATACCAGGGGCCAACAGATGTATGTCTACATTTTCTACTTTCCATACTCTACGCATTGTGTTTTGGAAGGCCTGGAAATTTATTTTGGGATTCTGAAACAACTGTCCAATTAGGGTTTGCTGGCATTCTCTTACCTTACTAGCTAAAATAACATCATCTACGGTGGTAATGGCTTGATTTGACCACATTTTCCCCAATCTTTTGCAGAGCAAGGCCATTCGCGCATTCTCCTCTTTAGTCGGCTCCATGGTTGCTGGGAATGTCGCTGGTTTTCTGCTTCCCAGAAAATGGACGGAGGCTGAAAGCTAGTAAGAAGAGGATTCGTTGGGATGGGTTATGGAGGGAAGGGTTTGTGCGGGAAGTGGGTTTTCATTATTGCTGGTGCGATTTGGGGAAGTAGAAGAAGGAGGGTTAGGGTTTTTTTATCTAGGGGAGCTACCTCAGAAGGTAGAGAGAAGCTCTCACTGCAGAGAGAAAACCATCTCCGTCCTTATGATCTGTGTCCGCAATCATGTCCTTTACTTGGCAACTTTTGTAGTGTTTACATAGGAAATTACTTCCTCCCTTCGTATTGGAAATTTCTTCCTCTCTTTCCTCAAAAGATGAGCCAGATGTACTTGGGATACACAATCCTACTGTGTATTTGCGCGTCCTTGACGCGGAAATCTACTTCTTTGACCGACTAACCCTCACATTTTTTTAGACACACGAACTTTAGGAATGCCAAAAGTTAGCACGGAGGGACATTTAAGTACCAAAAATTACAAACGGTACACTTAAGTGCCAAAATCGAAGCAAAATGAATCACTTAAGTGCCAAATCCGGCCAAATTGTCACGTGTTTATTTTTCGGTAACTTTATTTGCTTGACGAAGCATTTTTTTTCAAAATCAAAAATTCCACGTGACAATTTTAATAAAAAAAAAATTGTCCACATCCGATTTTAAAATCCATGTCAGATTTTTAAAAAATTAAAATCGATTTTATTAAAAAAAAAAAAAAAAAAGGGGGAGGGGAAATCGGCGAGGGCTGTGCAACCCTCGCCGTCGCCACCCCACCGTCGTCGAGAAGGGCCAGCAATGGTGGCGGCGGTGAGGGCTGCACAGCCCTCGCCAATTTCCCCTCCTTTTTTAAATTAATCAATTTTAAAATATTTTTATTTTTAAAATTTTTTAATATTATTTAATTAATAATTTTAAAAATCCACGTCGGTGCAAAAACGACGTCGTTTTGCACTGATTTTTCGTCGTTTCAATTTCCGGCAAGCCATGTAGGCAAAAAAATTAATAAAAAAATGCCACGTAGAATTTCCGGAAGGGTTCCGGCGACCTGACACTTAAGTGATTCATTTTTTTTGAAAAGTGACAATTAAGTGTACCGTTTGTAAGTTTTGACACTTAAGTGTCCCTCCGTGCCAACTTTTGGCACTTCCGCTATACTTTCCCCCATTTTCTTAGCACTCTTTGTAATGGGATCACGTGACCGTGCAAATGAAAGTGAAGATGGACAACATTTCGCTTTCCCATCCCGTTGAAATGAAAGCCTCTCACTACTGGAAGCATTAAAATGGTGAAAAATCTTCTTTTTTTAACTCATATTTAGTAATTCAGATCATACATGAATTAGCTAAAAATTTAAAAATAAGCTATTATGAGTTTAAAGTAAAAGAAAATTAATTTAATATGTATTTTAATGAGCTTGAATTATGTCTATATGCAATTCATGTTAATAGAAAAAGAGAAAATAGTAACGAGTTTTTCATTTGCTTTCGTGTGGCTCCTTCTTAGTTGGCCTCATGCTTAAGTGTGGTACGACTCAACACATGGAGCCCACTATGGGGCGCGACAACTACATGACCTTTGTCTTCACTTGCCTATTGCTTTGACTAATAATCAAGTGGCACGTCATTCATTCTTAACTCGTTTCAGATTGCAAGATCTAGTGGGACTTATGCGAGATTTATATTGGTCCCATCTTTTTTAGTTTTCTAAACATGATCCTTCTCACAACAGCATCAATTTGGGGCTATTCAACCAAACCTCCTCCATACAACCGTCGCATAATCCTGCTTTTATTCTACCACATCATTTGTCTCTCTTTCTCTCCACCACCCCTTGCCAATTAATGTCATGATGCCACGGTCACTCCCCCAACCAACACTGACGATGCCCTCCACAACTTAGCCCCCATCTCTATCCCCCACCCCCTCGAAATGAAAGCCTCTCACCACTAGAGGCATTAAAATGATAAAAAATTTGCTTTTTAACTCATATTTAGTGACTTGGATCATACATGGATTAGCTAAAATTTTAAAAAGAGGCTATTTTGAGTTTAAAGTAAAAGAAAATTAATTTAATATGTATTTTAATGAGCTTGAACTATGTCTATATGCAATTCATGTTAATCGAAAAAGAGAAAATAGTAACAATTTTTTCATTTGCTTTCGTGGGGCTCCCTCTTAGTTGGCCTCATGCTCAAGTGTGGTACAACTCGACACATGGAGCCCACTATGGGGCGCGACAACTACATGAGTTTTGCCTTACTTGCCTATTGCTTTGACTAATGATCGAGTGACACGTTATTCATTCTTAACTCGTTTCAGATTGCAAGATCTAGTGAGACTTATGCGGGATTTATATTGGTCCCATCTTTTTTAGTTTTCCAAACATGATCCTTCTCACGACAGCATCAATTAGGGGCTATTCAACCAAACCTCCTCCATACAACCGTTGCATGAACCCCCTTTTATTCTACCACATCATTTATCTCTCTCTCTCTCTCTCTCTCTCTCTCTCTCTCTCTCTCTCTCTCTCTCTCCACCACCCCCCTGCCAATTAATGTCATGATGCTATGGTCACTCCCCCAACCAACGCCGATGATGCCCTCCACAACTTAGCCCCCATCTCTATTCCCCCGTTGAAATGAAAGACTCTCACCACTAGAGGCGTTAAAATGGTGAAAAATCTGCTTTTTAACTCATATTTAATGACTCCGATCATACATGGATTAGCTAAAAATTTAAAAATAGGCTATTATGAGTTTAAAGTAAAAGAAAATTAATTTAATATGTATTTTAATGAGCTTGAACTACGTTTATATGCAATTCATGTTAATTGAAAAAGAGAAAATAGTAACGATTTTTTCATTTGCTTTTGTGGGACTGCTTCTCAGTTGGTCTCATGCTCAAGTGTGGTACAACTCGACACATGGAGCTCACTATGGGGTGTGACAACTGCATGACATTTGTCTTCACTTGCCTATTGCTTTGACTAATGATCAAGTGGCACGTCATTCATTCTTAACTCGTTTGATTGCAAGATCCAGTGGGACTTATGCAGGATTTATATTGGTCCCATCTTTTTTAGTTTTCCAAACATGATCTTTCTCACGACAGCATCAATTAGGGGCTATTCAACCAAACCTCCTCCATACAACCATCGCATGAGCCCCCTTTTATTCTACCACATCATTTGTCTCTCTTTCTCTCCGCCACCCCTTGCCAATTAATGTCATGATGCTACGGTCACTCCCCCAACCAACGCCGACGATGCCCTCCACAACTTAGCCCCCATCTCTATCCCCCTATTGAAATGAAAGCCTCTCACCGCTAGAGGCGTTAAAATGGTGAAAAATCTGCCTTTTAACTCATATTTAGTGACTCGGATCATAGATGGATTAGCTAAAATTTTAAAAAGAGGCTATTATGAGTTTAAAGTAAAAGAAAATTAATTTAATATGTATTTTAATGAGCTTGAATTACGTCTATATGCAATTCATTTTAATCGAAAAAGAGAAAATAGTAACGATTTTTTTATTTGTTTTCGTGGGGCTCTTTCTTAGTTGGCCTCATGCTCAAGTGTGGTACAACTCGACACATGGAGCCCACTATGGGGTGCGACAACTGCATGATCTTTGTCTTCACTTGCCTATTGCTTTGACTAATGATCAAGTGACACGTCATTCATTCTAACTCGTTTCAAATTGCAAGATCTAGTAGGACTTATGCAGGATTTATATTGGTCCCATCTTTTTTAGTTTTCCAAATATGATCCTTCTCACGACAGCATCAATTAGGGGCTATTCAACCAAACCTCCTCCATACAACCATCACATGAGCCCCCTTTTATTCTACCACATCATTTGTCTCTCTTTCTCTCTGCCACCTCTTGCCAATTAATGTCATGATGCTACAGTCACTCCCCCAACCAACACTGACAATGCCCTCCACAACTTAGCCCCCATCTCTATCCCCCTATTGAAATGAAAGCCTCTCACTGCTAGAGGCATTAAAATGGTGAAAAATCTGCCTTTTAACTCATATTTAGTGACTCGGATCATACATAGATTAGCTAAAATTTTAAAAAGAGGCTATTATGAGTTTAAAGTAAAAGAAAATTAATTTAATATGTATTTTAATGAGCCTAAACTATGTCTATATGCAATTCATGTTAATCGAAAAAGAGAAAATAGTAACAAATTTTTCATTTGCTTTCATGGGGCTCCTTCTTAGTTGGCCTCATGCTCAAGTGTGGTACAACTTGACACATGGAGCCCACTATGGGGTACAACAACTGCATGACCTTTGTCTTCACTTGCCTATTGCTTTGACTAATGATCAAGTGACACGTCATTCATTCTTAACTCGTTTCAGATTGCAAGATCTAGTGGGACTTATGCGGGATTTATATTGGTCCCATCTTTTTTAGTTTTCCAAATATGATCCTTCTCACGACAGCATCAATTAGGGGCTATTCAACCAAACCTCCTCCATACAACCATCGCATGAGCCCCCTTTTATTCTACCACATCATTTGTCTCTCTTTCTCTCCACCACCCCCTACCAATTAATGTCATGATGCTACGGTCACTCCCCCAACCAACACCGATGATGCCCTCCACAACTTAGCCCCCATCTCTATCCCCTGTTGAAATGAAAGCCTCTCACCGCTAGAGGCGTTAAAATGGTGAAAAATCTTCCTTTTAACTCATATTTAGTGACTCGGATCATACATGGATTAGCTAAAATTTTAAAAAGAGGTTTATGAGTTTAAAGTAAAAGAAAATTAATTTAATATGTATTTTAATGAGCCTGAACTACGTCTCTATGCAATTCATGTTAATCAAAAAAGAGAAAATAGTAACGATTTTTTCATTTGCTTTCATGGGGCTCTTTCTTAGTTGATCTCATTCTCAAATGTGGTACAACTCGACACATGGAGCCCACTATGGGGTGCAACAACTGCATGACTTTTGTTTTCACTTGCCTATTGCTTTGACTAATGATCAAGTGACACGCCATTCATTCTTAACTCATTTCAGATTGCAAGATTTAGTGGGACTTATGCGGGATTTATATTGGTCCCATCTTTTTTAGTTTTCCAAACATGATCCTTCTCACGACAGCATCAATTAGGGGTTATTCAACCAAACCTCCTCCATACAACCGTTGCATGAGCCCCCTTTTATTCTACCACATCATTTGTCTCTCTTTCTCTCCGCCACCCCCTGCCAATTAATGTCATGATGCTATGATCACTCCCCCAACCAACACTGACGATGCCCTCCACAACTTATCCGCCATCTCTATCGCCCCCCCCGCGCCGGTTGAAATGAATGCTTCTCACCGCTAGAGTCATTAAAATGGTGAAAAATCTGCTTTTTAACTCATATTTAGTGACTCAAATCGTACATGGATTAGCCAAAATTTTAAAAATAGGCTATTGTGAGTTTAAAGTAAAAGAAAATTAATTTTGTTCCTAGAAATAGATTTGGAATAGAATCAAAAATAAATAAATAAAATTGCTTCTTGTTTCCAAGAACAATTCTAAGAATCAAGTCTAAGTTTTTTTCTTCTCTTTCTTTTTCTTCTCTTCTCTTCCTCTTTCCTTTTCTTTTTCTTCCTCCTAGCCTACTGCTGGCGAGCAGCTAGGCGGCTTAGTCTCATAGATCTGGGTGAGGTTGAGCCTCGACTAGCCTAGCAAGTCTCGTCAGGCCATCGGCAAGGCTCGACCTCACCTAGGCAGTGTGAGGTCGACCTCACCTTGACCTGGCAAGGCCCAACCGCATGCCAGTTGGCGAGGCTCTCCTCGCCCAAATTTGGTGAGGACCTTGCGTTGCCTGGGGTGAGGTTGAGCCTCGCCTAGATCTGCAATATTGAGCCTTGTTGGTGGCTAGGCAAGCCTTTGGTGAGCTCACTGGATTTCTCCCAGTCACTCACTTGCCATCGCTGGTGGTAGTGATTGGCCACAAAAGGAGGAGGAAGAAGAGAAAAGAAAGAAAGGAAAAAAAATAAAAGTAATAAAAAATTCGAAGAAACAAAATAATTTAAGAGTTTTACCAAACGCATTTCTATCTCAGGAATAAAAATTTTAGACGGTTACCAAACACTTTTGAGTGCTCAAAATTTGTTCACAATAATAGAATAAAAAATAATCATTTTTTATCAAAAGTTATTTTTGAAAATAGAATGGTTACCATTCGCACCCTTAAAGTCTTCTACCATCTTGCTTGCTTAGTTGCACTAGGAGACAAGTGACCATTATTTATCGTGAAATATCATATAAACTTAATTTATAAATGATGTGATAAAAAAATTTAATCACGATATAATAATTGTATCAAAATTTGTGTTTTATGATGAGGCTTTGTATGGAGTTTGCATAGTTTCTCCTAAGTTTTTTAATAAAGTCTAGATGTCTGATAATGCTATGTACATCAAACTCTTCAATTTTCCTATTGACTCTAAATAACTCATATTGATCTAATAGCATACATGGTAATGTTATTGTCCTATAATTATATATATATATATATATATATATATATATATTTTTTTTTTCCTTTAGATTGACAAAAGTGAGCCAATCCAGGTCATGGTCCATGAATGTAAACTCATGAATATGCGATATGTATAATCCTAATCCTAGTTTGTCATCAGGTGTTTGAGAAAAGTTGAAATTGACATTTGAAAGCTATTTGTTACTTGAAATATCCATCGGCATAGCCAGAGCAGCTACCTAATAAAGTTTGTCAAATTTTTATCTTTATTTTAAATTCATAAAATCCATTTTCTTCTCCCCTGCTTACTTTGCTTATGCTGATCGTGATTTTTTTTTTTTTGAGATTTACATTCGATCCAACATATTTTTAGTCCAAATACAATTCAGCATATATATTAGATTTACAGAATAATTGCTCCGTATTATGAGAATGCTATTAAAAGGAGTAACATGGAAAACTAGTAAGATTTTTGCCTTTTGCTGAGGAACATACTTGTCGTTTTCTGGCTTAACAAATAATGGACCATAAAACTGATCTGGAAAATTTTGATTTTGCCGGCTTTTATTGGTCATAAACCATAGGAATCAAAGGTATCTTGGTACTCAGTGTCTTCCAGAGCAATGGTAGGATGAATGGAATACCCTTGGATCTTTGGCTCTTCCCTCTTTCATCAGTTGACTAAGATGAGATATCAGTGGCCCAAAATGGAAAAGAAAAAGAAGGAATAAATTCATTCACACCCATCATCTTAGCACCACCAAATTTAAGACTTCAAAACGAGGTTAAAGATATTGGGTTCTGCTACGCAATAAACAAAAGCAAAAGATCAACGCATGAAGAGAAACAAAGAAGATTGTTTACCTTCACTAGCCAAAAGATTGCAAGGTCAACAGCAAATGCAGGAAAGAAATCCAGAAGAAAACCATAAGAAACCGTTCATTATTTACAAGCATATACCATTCTGGAAACAATATGCTTGCCACGAATAGGAAGAGCAGAAAGATTGTCTTCACTATGAAATAACTATAGTCATACCTCATTTTTTAATATGCCAAAACAATGATTTCATTCGGCAAAAATTGACACCCCGGTCATGAAGAGCATGGTATCCGAAAAGCACATCACTCTCGAACATACTTGTCATGCACATGGCAAGGTGCAACATGTTGCTCTATGTCGCAACACCAAAAAATTGGCTTGATCCCAACATGAAATTAGCAATTTTGGCAAGATTGACTCAGTTGGCAAATTGTCAAAAGGTTTATGACTCAATTGACAAGATTAAAAATGTTAAGAATTAAATTGGCAAATTATCAAAAAGTTTAGGAATTTTTGAATAATTTTCCCCAGAAAAATAAGGGAGAAGAAGATCATAAGTTCCTCAAAGTGGAGAGTTGCAAGCTAATGAGGACATTTAAAGGATCACATTACCTTCATTCACTATTCATGTGTGAAGATAGCCAAATGTCATGAGAATCAGCGGCAACTGCCTAGAAGGCAATACTAACATTTCAACCTCCTCATTGTTCACATGAAGATCCCCGAGAATCATAATGAAATGAGAGAAAGCAGCGTCCAATGATATACTCTTTAGTCAGTCATCATGTGTCAAGCAGAACCATTTAAGGCTCCATTGCCTTCAAAATCAGATCACAGGGTTTTGTATCTTCAAGCTAACTTTGAATGGTATTTGCATATCACCTCTTTTTAGGAGCACTATTTGGGGAAATCAAACAAAGTGAACATCCAAAGGATCAAGCATTCCCCTGCAACAATATATCTAGCAATCCAGTCATCCAATTTGGGTAAATTAGGTGAAGTTGGAAAGCTCTTACAATGCGCAACTCAATTATAGCCATCGGTCATAATCTTAGCAAGGGTTAACTTTTGATCAAAATCAAGTCGAAACTTGGTAAAAATATAGGTGTCTTCAAGGTCAACAGTCTTCAGTGAAGTAATAAATTTGATTCACATCCAATATGTGTTTGGATTGAGGGAAGGGAAAGAAAATGGATGGTAGTAATAATCTAGGGACCTTTCTTTAGAGGCAGAGTAATAAGCGGATGAACTTGAGGTTCTAATCCTCGAAATAGTCAAATGACTTTTGTCCGCCTTTCTAAGTTATATTGAAAAACTTCTTTAGATGCGGGACTATTCTTCGTACCAGTTGAAAAGTGCATAACATAGGGTTTCCTTTCAATAAATTGTGTATTGTAGTTTTTGATGAAAACATAGAAATGTTAAAAGTGCATAATATAGGGTTTCTTTCGATAAACCATGCAATCCAGTTTTTCATGAAAACACAGAAATGGTAAGAGTGACTTCTTGTTTTTTTGTCTTAGACTATTAGACTTACCTTGTTTAAGCGCTAAATGATCCACACAGGCCAATGGTATATTTCCTTAGCCCCGCACTTTGAGAATTAAGGGAAAAATTAAACCACCTTATGGCATCTTATTCTATAAAATTGGATCAACTGTTGAATGGATTGCCAAGTTGATTGTTATTTTGAACATGTATCGAAATTGTTTAGATGGATGAATTATTTCTAATATATCACATATCAGCATGTTGGATTATGATATATCAATATTGGATTAGCGCTCATGGTCAAACCACATATTGGGATATCATATTTGTTCACCGACTATTCTAATTTGGGGCTTAATCTTACCCAATGTGATTTATGAGGCTTAACCATAGTTGATATAGTATATGGGGCATTGTCACATGACGAAGCATGACTAGGATTGGGCATTGGGTCATGCTAGGGACGACAAGACTCAGACATTTTTGGTCCATGCCCTTTTTAAATAAATTCCATAAAAATTAATTTTTTGTTCGAAAATTAGAAATAATGAGAGATTAATTGTGGAAAATTAATAAAATGCACATTATGCTAAATCAAATTAAAACACAAGTATATCTTCAAATAATTTGAAAAAAAAAATTACACTTAGTGTGCTCTAATTAATAATTACACATTCATGTCCCTCCCCAATGTTCAAATCATACAGTGTCATTGTCATTCTTATGTCCAAGCTGGGTACATTCTTCTAGAGATTTTTTTTGGTAAGGTCATTCTTCTAGAGTTAATTCTTGTAAAAACTATTAACACCCTATGGTAACCATTTCTAAATTTTACGCAAACAAGTTGGATTTATTTGACTTCCAAAACTTGGTCAGTAATGAACATAGACTTTGAAGGTGCCGTACACGCCGGTGGAATGAGTAAGTCACAAGCCATAATAAAAAGAATCGGAATAGGGGTGACTCGCCTCTTCCACCATTTCAGGTCCTCGAGATTATATTCACCAACTTTATCGAAGTAGTCTCTTTGGTAGACGATGAAAACGAAGACCTAACGGGCTGTAGGAGTGTTCTACTTATGAAGCAAAGATCATATAGGTTTGTGGGCACTACTTAGAGGCTGCATTCTTCGGCCGTGGGATGGATAGTATTATATCGACCGACATTATGCCACATGCATAGTTGAGAGTCAACTCATCATTATCGCCAACTTGCCAGTTACTGCCAGTCTTTAAGATTGAATATGACTTCTATTAGAACTGTTTGCTCAATAAAAGAGTTGATTTTTGTTTCGGATGATGTAACAATACCTATATTTCTATAATACTTTGAGAGTATAGTACATCATCCAGGTTTTGAACTTAGCATCCGGCATCTTTGATAGGAGTTTTTTGCGAAATGAAGACTGGGGATTTCTTTGTGTGCAATTTTCATTTTCCATCACTCTATGTCAGAAACTATTTATGGTGCTGAAGAGGCTTTTTTGTGTTGAAGGACTATAAGAGCACCATCGCTCAAGGTTCGATATCATCAGTTTCAAATAAAAGACATTGCTCTCTAATTTCGACTAGCAAACAAGGAACTCTGAGTTATGAGGAATTGCAAGCCTTGAATGGCATAGAATTGGCAAATGTTGTAATATTCGGAAACAAGGCATTTCGACCAATGCAGCATCAGGCTTGTAAAGCTTCTGTAGCCATGCAAGATTGCTTCATTCTCATGCCCTCTGGAGGTGGTAAAAGTTTATGTTGCCAGGTTAGTGAATGTTAACATTATTTCATTTTTGTAATGATCGTATGTAGAAGTATGTGTGGAGAAAATGCTGAGAGCACAAGCCCTGTGCGCTTTGCTCAACGGTTCCACCAATTAAATACTAGACGGGTAGACCTGTAAATCGAAATTTAAGCTTCAAAATCATCTTGTTAATCTGCTTTGTTAGCACCGTTAAGCAGTTTGTGCTTAAATTTAGGAAGAAAATGTTTTCCAAATGCAAATTAAGGATCGGACAAAGTTGGAAAAGAAGGAAATACAGGACATTCTCATTCTGCCTTCGCACATCTCTATCTATTCTGTAATATCTAGAATTTGAGGTTTGTGCTATGCCTCTAGGACCTTCTAATTACTTACTGGAAAATTGATCTTGTTTTTGCATGTAAGTGTTGTTGTTAGTCATAGTTCAGGTCCAATTCAAAAGGGTTATTAAGTCAAAGAGGAATAAGTTTTAAATTACTTGCACCAAATACAGATTATAGATGTCTATATTTCCTATGCAGGTATATGCTATGTCATCATCTCAACTAGGGGTGATCATTTCCCATAATTGGTTTGAAAGTGATGTCCTTTCATATAACATGGATCTTGGTAGCCTGCAAAATATTGGATTTACTGATTCCCGAAGGAAGATTTTAATCTGAATTTATTGAGTTGAATTATCCTGAAGTGTTTTCAGTTCAGTCTTGAAGTAGTTGATGAATGTTTCCAGCTGAAGTAATTATAAGACAAATAGTGACAACTGGTGCTTTTTCTGATCAGCTGAAGATGAATAAAAGAGTAATTCCCTCATCCTTTCCTTTCTTCACGTGCTCCTCTGATGGTTTTGCTCGTGGTTTTAGCTGCCAGCAACTCTTAAACCTGGTGTCACATTTGTTATATCTCCCCTGCTATCTCTCATCCAGCATCAAATAATTACTCTGACCCTCAAGTATGGAATACCATCTACTCCCTCTCCAGAAATATATCCTACCATACAATCATAATCCCACCATAAAATGGTTATGTTTCATATGTTGCAAAGGATGTACATTTTTATGTAGTTAATGAAAAGATGCATGCCTAAGATGTCTCTCTTAAAGATAAATTTTAGCATCTTAGCCTTCCAAGAGAAGTGTATCATACTAGACAATCTTTGTCCTGCCATAAAAAGTTGGGCTATGCTCCATATGTTGCAATGGAATTTCTATTGGACTTCTAAAACTTTCCTGAGTGTTTGTGATTGTCAAGTCATTATTCTCCACTGCTTTGCCTGCCTTTTCAGGAAAGATAAACCATCGTGCAAGTTATTGCATGTAACTCCTGAAAGGATTGTGGGAAACCCATCATTTCTTGAGATATTGAGATGCTTGCATAGAAAGGTACAATTTCTGATCTACTATAACTTTTTTCTGAAAGTTTCTTTTTTACTTTTTGATACTCGGCCATCACACATCGCAGGCACAACTAGCAGGTTTTGTCGTTGATGAGGCACATTGTGTGAGGTATGCTCTTGGACATCCTTGTATCTGAAGGAAAGATCATGCTAGAGTTACCTCAAAAGGAATAAGTATTTATGACTGTCCTTGTTCCAGATAGAGAAAAGCAAGTAAATTTTATATATGCTCACTCAAACTCTTTTTATCAAACGTTTTTGCATCTTCTGTGTTTCTGTTCTAATTACATTGTCAATGTTATGCTGAACCTTCTGAAACCCAGACCTGCTGTGGAGTTCTAGGATAACAGAATGCAATGTTGAAGTAACTAATTATGGAAATGATCTAGTTCCTTCCTTTGCAAAAGTCAGTGGCACATCATTTATCATAGTAAGCAAAATGTACACAACTAAATTTAAGCTCCATGGAAATTGCTTGCGGAAGTAATTGAAAGTGTCCATGATTGGCAAGATAGTCCGGTCCTTTAAGCTGGTTCTTGTGTCCCTACTAATTCTTTTAACATTTATACTATGTATTAACAACTTGAGATATAAGGAAAAAGTTCAAACATGAGATCATTGATTGTGTTTCTTATGAGGTCTTCATTGGATTTGCTCTGCCAGTGCAATCTCATGAAAGGAACGTATTGCTGTGTTGAGCATTTCTCATATATTTGATTGATTGTAAACGAATAAAGCTTATTGATCATTACTTACTTGGTTGTCATTATTGCAGTCAATGGGGACATGATTTTCGTCCAGATTATAGGGGACTGGGATGTCTCAAGCAAAACTTTCCATACATCCCAGTGATGGCCTTAACTGCAACTGCCACTTGGCCAGTTCGCAAGGTACGAAACTTGCACATTATCCTCCAGATTATGTTGAAAAAAATCATTTGGGTCTTATCAAAATGTACATCCATTGCAGGATATCCTAAAAGCTCTCAGGATCACCCGTGCTCTTGTTCTTGAGACAGGCTTTGATAGACCAAACCTAAAATATGAGGTCATAGCCAAGACCAAGGAACCAGTGAAGCAGCTTGGAGAGCTGCTGAAGAATCATTTTGCTAAGTTGTGTGGCATAGTGTGTTGCCTCTCGAAGAGTGAATGTATTGATGTTGCAAAATACTTGAATGATAAGTGCGGTACAAAGACGGTGTACCATCATGCTGGATTAGCAGCCTGTCAAAGAGTAGCGGTTCAAAGAAATGGCATACTGGAGAGGTCCAGGTTGTATGTGCAACCATTGCTTTTCGGATGGGAATAGACAAACCTGATGTGGCCAATACTGGAGAGGTCCAGGCTTTGTATCTTCAAGCTAACTTTGGATGGTAGTTGCAGATCACTTCCTCTAGGAACACTATCAGCGAAATTGAGCATTTGATGATGTTAACCTACATTCTGACAAATACAGGTCATTGTCTTCATTTTCAGAGTCTTCTGCAACACGACCATCATGATTCACTTCACCACTAGATTGCACAGCTGCCACTTCACTATTATCCTCTTTTGCAAGGAAATGGGGATCCACAAAAATTGAAGACACGTTCTGTGAGAGAGTAGTTTCTAAATCTGGATTGGCATGGTCAATAGCTAAAATGGAATGGAAGTCCCAATCTCCAACCACTGAAGAAGGGAGAGACTAAACTTCTAATAACTCTGTACTGATTTTGCTGACTGCTTGCAGTTTTCACTGAAGACATGGAACTACCCAGAAAAGGATGGGACTCCTCATTAAGACATGCCAGTCAGCAAAAGCACACACAATTAGAGTCAGACAACTAGATGGCTCAGAAAGAACAAAAATGTTCCTACAGTTGACAGCAACAAGATACTTTAGTAATTGAAATATCACCTTTTTTTGGAAGTTGATTGATCAAACCATTTGCAATTCACAATATGAATGTGACCCCATCTTTAAGCGACCTTATATTTTATTACCTTCTGGAGCTTACAGCCAGTAAAGAGCACAGCACAATCTAAAGAACTTGGAAGCATCGTAGTGGGACTCACAGTGCCCCAAAGCATCATGGATGAGGCCAATAGAAAGATTTGATGGTAATAACATTGCTGAGCGATGTGCTTTGAGCAACCAACAGGCCGTCCTAGCTCACACCAGAAAAGCAAGAACTGGCTTGAGGATCTTTTAACAATTGGCTGTTCAAACCGTACGTGGTTTAACACCTTGTTTCCTTGAACCACAGAACACAATTCTTTAGGACTGATTTAGAAGTCAAAGTCAATGATATTCTCATGCCAAGAAGTTTCATTGTTTCTCATTTGAGTAATCAAATTCCCAAGTAAAAGGATATTACCAAAAACCAAGATTAAATCAAGTATAGCTATTTCCCATTTCAAACTATAATTGTCACCAAACCTTGAAATGATAAAGATTTTCCTTTCAAACTCTTAAAAGTGTTTGCATTTTCACACAGCGGTCAGATATCAAAGGGAAAATATGCAAGCAAATCACTGAACCTTAATCTTGAAGAAGAAATGGATATTTCTGCAATTAAATGTGTGCACTTCCTGGTCAATTTTGCAGAAAATTTCCCACCATTTTGTGTGATATGCTTCTGAATCTCCTTCCGTGC
This sequence comes from Corymbia maculata, assembly GCA_014182735.1. NCBI lineage: Eukaryota > Viridiplantae > Streptophyta > Magnoliopsida > Myrtales > Myrtaceae > Corymbia > Corymbia maculata. The sequence goes on along the minus strand of CM024683.1, from coordinate 22,148,475 downwards.
ATCTGAGATAATGCAGTACATAAAAATTGAAGAACTGGAGGACAGCCAACAGCAGCAGCAATATCAAATAATGAGTACCTGCAGGAATCCCTGTGACACATATTGTCAATCCAGAAAATGGAAGAACTCTATAAGACTCCTGAGGTACAAAACGGTGCTCATTACAGCATTGGTATAACCAATCAACAGGTTTCTTCAGAACATTTAAAGCCTGCTGCACAAGGACAACATTAATTGATAAATACAATTTATCTCTCAAGATGGGATTCATAAAAGAATTTGCACAGAGAATGTTCAAAAAAGTATGGAGGAAACCCGTCCTCAGTTCAGCCAACTCAAGCAGAGTGCTACCCACGATGCTTCCCATACTTAGTGAAAAAGCATAATGAATCTCATTTAAAGTGATTTAACCTTAACAAGATACAACAAATTCGATACACTTAAACTAAATTCAAAGTATTAACTCCAAGACTTAAACCTTGTATTTTGCAACCAAAACATTCTTCGCAATTATGAAGCTAACATCTGCTGAAGTTTTAGTCTGTAGAACTCCCCCCATTGAAGTTACCTATTTCTCAATCTCAGCCAGCAGATTCACAGAAATGGTGAAACAATAAGAGAGATGACAGGCTGTTGCCATATTTGTTCAGACAAAAGCATGTCTAAAGGCAAAAGAATCAAGGGGTCACATAAAGGATGCATGGATAAGGATAAGTGACGCACCACACTGAATTCGAGAGACGAGTAACAACAAAGATTAGACGCTAAAAAGCTATACAAGGCCAGGCTTATCTAGGAATAGGCATACCTTCTCATCCATCTCAAATCCAGATGCAAGGACTTCGATGCCATCCATCGCAAGACAAACAAGTATACCCTTTTTAAGGTAGAGGTCTTTGTTCTTTCGCACATAAAACCACACTGTGCAGACCTGCAAGAAGCCGAAATATCCTCCATCAAAGTCGACAATTTTTTCCCCAGGCAGAAAACTCCTCTCAACTTGCTTGGCCAGTACATTGACCCCCAATGCTCCCGCTTTCATTTCTCAACTACAAGTCCTGGTTTAGCATTTAGCAGCCTCGAGTAAAAACCAAAAGATAAAAACTAGGACGAGAACAAGATCTCTACCGACCAGCTTAGTAGTTAGTGCACTCGTTCGCCCGAAGATCCTCGGAACTTCTCCTGCTAAACGACAAGCCAATAGCTCTCGAGACGTAAAACAACCTCAAACCCAATTCCCAAAACGAACCCAAAAGCCGTTGCGCCGCCCAATCCCAACGTTCTCACGTGATCGGATGAAGAAACAACGTGAAAATCGCAGGGCCCATTCCTGGAAGGATCGCAGCAGAGGAAGGCCTCAGCTCCGTTCAGCTCGAGCTCGTCGAACGGCCCGGGAGGCACTCGAGTTCCTCGACACGGACACGTTCGGCCCCTGCAACGGCCTTCGTCTTCATCATTTCCTTTTCTTCCTTCTCTGGCAGCGACTTCCTCGACAGATGATCGGGTCTCATTGCGAAGGATTCTGCGAAATCCAAATGCATGAGAATCGGAACATGGAAGAAGATGTGAAAGAGGAGCGAATCGGGGAAGATTGATTAGGGTATGAGAAAGCGCGGGAAGAGGCTTTTAGCTTGGGTTCTTTTCGGATTTTCCTTTTTAATTCCCTCTTTTCCTTTTGATTTTGTGGATAATTTCTCAAAAAAACCCCTAACTTTAACGACGTCACACGACCTGCTCTCCAACTTCGAAAAAGTTACGTACTTTGCCCGCGGCCGCCGGCCGACAATGGCCACGAAAAGAAAATATAAAAGAAAAGAATTCAAAATGATTTTTTTTTAAATCGCAAAAAATTGTCCTTATTAGTAGTAATTATGTAATATAAGATAGTCGATGTCCACATTAACAATTTTTTATCAAAATTTATCAAAATGATGATATTGACAATTTGTCAAATTTTTAGTGTTAAATTGATTGTATTAAAAAGCTTCAGACAGAATCCAAGACTAAAGTGGATGAATATGATAAGTTGAGGGCTTAGATACACGAAATAAAATGTTTAATTACATACAGGGGTAATTTGGTGATTACTTGGTAAGGAGATGGTGTGTAATTTTAACTTTCAACTAGAGGGTAGTTTTGGAAAAAGGAAAGCGACAAAAATGATGTTTTGGTGGAAACAAAGAGGTGCAAATGATACAAGATTCGAACCTGAGACCACAAGAAATAAAGACTAAATGCCAATGAACTTGTTTTGCTGTTTGGAGATAAATCTTCATATGCCCATCAAGGGTGTTTTAGGTTGGTTTGGGGATGGGTTGAAAATGGTTCGGCCTAAATAAACTCATTCAAACTAATCCATTTATATGCAATATGTATATAGTAACTTATGTTAGACATGTCCTACATTGCTAAAATCTCTCTTTATTTAACCCAAATCTAAAAAAATCCACACCCAAAATCGAGATGAAATTATGGAATGAGTGAGCATAAGAAACAATTAAAGAAGTGGGTCGGGATGTGAACGTATTTTATGTCCCATTATTTATTATTTACGATTTATGTACCGAACATAACTAATCAATTAAACGACTCAATTTGTCACATATCAATTAAAGAAATAAATTTATGATCTATTTTAGTGGTCTAGATCTTCAAGAGGGATAGAAAGACAAAAACACGCCCGGATCACTCAGCACTGTTTTTGCAGCACCGACCGCAACATGCGACTGGCCCCTTTCCTCACCCGACCCACGATCCATACCCCCACATTTCTCGTCCGTGGCACGTGACTCGCAGGTGCAAAGAGAGATGGAGAGAGATCCGCCAGCTCCAGCGCTTAGAGTTTAAAGGAAAAAACGACGACGCAGCACGAACCGCTCGACCTCGACAGTTCTTGGCGGAGGGGAATGTCGTTTCGCTCTTCCATCCCCCGTTTTTTTTTTTAAATATTTCGTCTTTTCTTTTTCTCGAATATGGTTAAAGGCCAATCGAATATTTCTGACAAGGCAAATCCCCCATTATTTTCCCCCTCCTCCCCTTTTCTGGATTTTCATACATTTCTTTTTCTCCTTATGCAGGATGAAATTTCCTTTTCCTTTTTTTCTTTTTTGCTAATTATATGAAAGAGATCTCGAAAAGGGAAAGTCCGTCAAATTGAAGCGGTACCCTTCTCCGTTTCCATTTTCAGTTACTGGCAATAAAATTATTTTCAAATAGTGGAGAAATCTTATATTTAGCAAAAAATGAAAATGAATCTTAAGACGGATCAGATTCGTTGTATAAAAAGAAGCAATGCAAATGCTTTGGCCACTCACTAGGATTTTAACTTATGTTTTATCCGGTCCATGATGTTAGAGGGTTATTTTTGGGGATTTTTCTAAAATTGGATTATCGTCGAAAAAAAAATCACGACTAAATCATAAGATCCTATCAATAAAAATTATGCAAATTCTTCTTCTTTTTCGGTCAAAAAATTTATGCAAAAAGTCCAATAAATTATGGTTGCCCCTTGGCCAAGGAGCGTGTAGAAAACGCGCCCACCAAGCGCGTGAAGTCAAAACTCGCCATCCCCTCGCCCGGGTTCCCATTCTACCAAAAATTCATAAGACTCACCTTTCGTCTTCCTCCTCAAATCCTCCCTCTCCGTCACTATGTGAAAAACGCTTTCACCACCATTCGCTCTAAAAATGTAGAACAGGCACAGCATTGCATCGTCTCTGACGAGTGTCGAGCGAGCATCAACCACCATGGGAAGGGAAGAGGCAAAACCCTAATCTCCCACACCCTAGCAGTTTATCAAGATTATTTTAGCATCGGATCATGATGATAATTGATTACAGTTACTTTTATACAACACAAGCAAGCTTTTCTTTTCCATCCTTTCCTTTGTTTGCCGTTTTCCATGCGAAGCTCCACATGTAATCATGGCATACAACCTTAAATATGCTCGAATTGGATAGATGAAGCAGCTAGGATTTTGGTCCCAAAATCATGTCAATGATTTTTGGTCAAAATTAATTAGAATAACTATATTAGCAATTTGTTAAAAGGTTTTAGGACCACATTAATAAATCCTTAACGGGTTTATGACTAAATTGACACGATTCAAAAATTTAGAACTAAATTGACCATTATATAGTAAGTATAGAACTTTTTGTACAATTTTCGCCATGCCAACTGTATATATTCTTACCAACAAAAAAAAAAAAAAAAAAAAACCATATATTTTCTTAGCCCCCGCACTTTGAGAGCTAAGGGAAAAATTCAACCACGGCATAGGATTTACTTCCCACTTCTATTGGTGTTAGAGAGATGAACCGTAGAAGTTTCTGCATGTGTAATGTTGCTTCCACTCTTTTTTGTCGCCTTGAGGAGATTACAAGCGAACACCAAAAGAAGAATTGTCGCAACAAGCACCGCAAAAGAACGCCCCAGAATGAACTGATGCACTCCATCATTTGCTTTGCTCTAGCTCTTCCCTTTATCCATGGAAGTCTGATAGCAAAGAAAAAAAAGAAAGAAGAAATGCCCTTCTTCTAGCGCAAAAAAGATAAGTTAACATATGAACTGGACTCATGCATCAACCTGAAAAGATCAACACAACATCGCTCAGAGAACGAGCAGGACACGTTACAGCATATGAACATCACCTAACCAGCCTTCATATGGAGGTGTTTCCCAATTTCCAGTAATTTATGTAAAGCCAATGCTATCTAGTACTTGTTCTCCAATCAATTGCAACACTCTGAAAATCGAAAAGAGATCGAGTCTTGCATTCTCTACTTGAGCTCAGCTCGATAGCAAAAGTTGAAATACTCAGGATCAACTCGACTACATCCTCACAGCAAAATATTGTTTTTTTTTTATCCAAACAATGTGGTAGTGTTGGAAATATATCTTTCCAAATTATTTAATGTTTGTTCTAGTGAAATGTGTACATAAATAAAGGTAAAAATGTAATTTAAAATAGGCATTCCATTGTCAATTTTTCCTTTTGTTGATACATACCAACGGATAAAAGAAACTGGAGGTACATCTCGTAGATCTATAACTTTAGCATGACATGCATGTCCCTTTGTTCGCAAAGGAGTCTTTACATGTATTCCTGTCTACCGAGGTCAAGAATGATTCAAACCCGGAAAAAAAAAATTAAAGTCAAAAAGGCTCTCAACAATTGAAATGAACATCAATTTCAACCCCAATAACCTTTTTTAAAAGAAATTTTTTGCTAACGATGTGGTCTCTAATTTCTAAAATTACTCGATTGATGTTGATGTTGATGTTTATAATAGTTTTTCTTCCTTCAAATTTTGCGTTTTTCATCTAGCTTGTTTAATGCGAAACATCGAAAAATTTCTTCAAATTATGTAAATATTGATGTGTAAATCATACGTGATATTTAATAATATTTTTAAACTTCAAATAACTATTTTCTGTTTCGGATTTTGAATAGAGGCACAATCGATGGATAATTTTTTCATATATCTTCCCATCGAGCAAGCTCAAGGGCGTCAAGCGAAACCAAGAAAACTTACGAGGGGGGCCCAAAATAGAACTTAAAACAAACTTCAGCTGCGAAAACGGAATTGTCAAAAAAAAGAATTAAAAATTAAAAGGGAAAATGGCTCTGATTTCTCTCCGTTCTCTCACTCCACCGCATGAAAACGCAAAAGGAAAAGCATCAGTCCCGCTTGTACTGTGTCAAAAAAGTCCCACATTGCTTGGCGAGGTTTTTCGAAAAGGAGCACTTCGAGCGCGCGCATTATCGACGATCGATCATCGACCGAATCGGCTCGAACAGGTTGAAGAGTCAATGGAGGATCGGGGGGCTTGGAGGAGGTGGAGAAGGCTCGGGGGTTGCTGTGCTCGGGACCGTCTCGTTTCCCTCTACGGTAACTCGAATCATCGCTTTTTGCCGCGCACTTTTTGTGCTGATTAGCGTTTGCAGAGGTTAGGTAGGTCCTTCCTGTGGCCTGCTTTAGGTTTGAAGAGATCGGAGCTGGTTTAGCGAAGTAGTCTTGCTGACGAGCGAAATGTCTGGCACGGTTCCAGTTTCATGTGTTGAGGTTGCTTCGGATGGTGGTTTTTCTTTGTTATTAGCCGAATCGCGTGGTATCTGGTGTGATTAGGGAATGTCGTAATTGCTGGTGTTCCGTGGATAATTTGTGGATTGATGGATTGTGCATTCCTGAATAAGGAGATTTATTGCGTTTAGGCCATCCTTCTGGCGGCGGCTGTGGAATGGTCTACCTTTCTGAATGGCCCGGAGGAGCTGGTTAAATCTAGTTTATTAAGTGTTAGTTCATTGAACTAACTCCAAATTATGTATGGTATCTTGCCTACAATTAAGTATGGTGTCTCACTGTACTAACTGCAGACTGCATATTGCAGATTGTGTTTATTTGATCTCATGTTTGCCATGGGACTTGCAAAATGATCTCTTTCTTCTTTTGGTTTTCTTAAGGTGACAAAGGTCGAGAGTTTATCACTGTGGAGCACTGTGGCAATGACTTCCTAGCAGAACTTGCTGAAACCGTGCAAGATTCTGATTGGTATGATATGCAAGCTGCGGAAATCAGAAGCTTGTGGAGTTTTGACTGATATGTCTGGCCTATATAGCCATAATGGCGGTGAATGCAATGTTATGCACAATGTCGATATTATAGAAGATTCTCCACAACCTGAGAAAAACCAAACTTTCCTTGAGGTGGATTCCTCTATTGATAGTGAAGACGAAGACAATATATTTGGCAGTAAAATGGGTAGGAAATCCACATTCTATATTCCCGAACAAAGCAGTACTCTGAGCGATTCTTCTACTCAACTTTTGGTCAGATGATTTTTAGAATCCATGGTATGCTTCTCCCATGGACATAGACAATAGATGCCAAACCACTTAAATCACTGTGTCACTGTTCTCTACTCATATAATTTATCCTCTCCTTGATCATTTGCAATTTGCTTGTGATTTTGCACACGGCAAAGGACCTACACAATGTACATGAAAAAAGCATTTAGTAAATTGCTTATGAGGCCTTTTAAGCCAGTTCTTGTGTCTCTATTTATTTTTTTAGCCTTTTTACTATATATTAACAACTTGAGATATAAGGCAAAAGTTCACCCATTGATCATTGGTTCTGTTTCTTATGAGGTCTTTACTGGATTTGCACTGACAGTGCCATCTCATGAAAGGAACTTACTGCTGGTTTGAGCTTTGCTTGTATATTTGAATGATTGTAAATGAGCAATGCTTACTGATTGTTACTTTCTTTGTTGTCATTATTGCAGTCAACGGGGACATGATTTTTGTCCAGATTATAGAGGACTGGGATGTCTCAAGCAAAACTTTCCATACGTCCCAGTGACGGCCTTAAATGCGATTGCCACTCAGCCAGTTTGCGAGGTACGAAACTTGCACATTAACCTCCAGATTTTGTTGAAACAATCATTTGGGACTGATTGAAATGTGCATCCATTGCAGGATATCCTCAAAGCTCTCAGGATCCCCCATGCTCTTGTTCTTGAGACATACTTTGACAGACCAAATCTGAAGTATGAGGTCATAACTGAGACCAAGAAACCACTGAAGCAGCTTGGAGAGCTGCTAAAGAATCATTTTTGCTAATTTTTGTGGCATAGTATATTGCCTCTCAAAGAGTGAATGTGTTGATGTTGCAAAATACTTGAATGATAAGTGCCGTATAAAGACGGTAGACTATCTTGCTGGATAGCAGCCCGTCAAAGAGTAGCTGTTCAAAAGAAATGGTATGCTGGAGAGGTCCAGGTCGTATGTGCTACCATTGCTTTCAGGATGGGAGTAGACAAACCTGATGTTGTAAGTTGAAATGGACTCTGTGCCTTTGTCTATTTTTAGTTTTAGATCAAACTGACATGTTGGCAAATACTCACTAATCCACTTTTCTTCTAATGTTTAAGTTTCACTAATTGGTTTCTTAGTGTGCTTGGAAGTAAACTTTGCTAGTTCCATGGTCCAGTGCCCTGCTAAATTGTCATTCTTGGCTTTATGTTGCAGGAACCGAATTGTGCATTTTTTCCAAGTCAAATTCTCTCTTTCATGCATTGAACTTTGGTGTGCTGAAATTAAGTTTAAATTAGGATGAAGTTATTTTCTTTACTTTAAAAGTGGCAAATGACTCTGATTTAACTTGACCTTCAGTTATAATGTTTTTGTCATATTTCCACTTTTTTTTTAATGGTTTAGTAATTATGTTTTATGGCATGTGGTCAGCATTTTGTCATCCACAATGCAATATTCAAGTCAATCGAAAGCTATTACCAAGAATAGGGAGCGCAGGAAGAGATATTCTAACATTAATTCTTCCACTCAACATCTGGCCAGACAATCTTTAGAATTTATAGTATGCTTCTCCCATGGACATAGACAACACATGCCAAACCAGTTAAATCACTGTGTCACCATTCTTTTCTCTTATAATTTGTTCTCCGCTTGTTCGTTTCCAATTTGCTTGTAATTCTCCACACAGCAAAGGACTGAGACAATGTACATGTCCAAAAGCATTTAGAAAATTGCTTATGGGGCCTCTCATCCAATCAAATGTCCAATGAACACTCATAACTTTGCCAATTATTTCCACAATCTTCAAGATCCAAAATGACATTAGAACTCTATGGTCAATAAAGAAGTTGATTTCAGTTTTGGATGATGTACAAATACCTATCTTTCTCAAATACTTTGAGAGTATAGCAGATCTCAAAGTGTGGAACTTAGCAATCCAGCGTCATTGAAAGGAATGTTTTGCATAAACGAAGGCTTGTGATTTCTGCTGAGTGTTGTGACTGTCAAATTATTAATCTCCACTTTTGCTTTGCCTGCCTTTTTGTAAAAGATAACCCATCATACAAGCTATTGTATGTAACTCCTGAATGGATTGTGGGAAACCCATCATTTCTCAAGATATTGAAATGCTTGCATTGAAAGATATTGTTTCTGATGCACCACAACTTTTTCTAGAAGGTTCTTTGTAAACTTTCTATTTTCAACCATCATGCGTTGCAGGCGCAACTAGCTGGATTTGTTGTTGATGAGGCTCATTGCATGAGGTATGCGTAATCTTTGGCATGCCTTGTACATGAAGAAAGATCATGCTAGAGTTACTAAAAAAGGAATAATTATTTGTGATGTTGCCACTGCAAAACTATTGTCCTTGTTCCTGTTAAATATAAGCAATTTACTTTTATATATGCTAACTTAAACTCTTTTTCCAAAAATTTTCTGCATTTTCTGTGTTTCTAGCCTAACTAAATTTGAGTGTTACACTAAACCTTCTGAAGTCCAGACCCTTGTGAAGTTCTAATATAACAGAATGCAGTGTTCCTTGTTCATGAAAAGATTTAGGTTCCATCATTTGGGAAGACTTAGTGGCACATCGTTCATTATATTGAGTAAAGGGCACACAACTTAAATAAGATCCAATGGAAATTACTCGCTAGAGTAATTCGATCCGGCATAAGCTTGGATAAGGATCCAATCTCCTGTCTATGTTTGGCATGATACTCAGTCTCTTAACCTGGTTGTTGTGTCCCTATTTATTCTGTTAATGCTTATGCTTTATGTTAACAACTTGAGAAGGGCAAAGGTTCAACCAGGTGATCATTGATTGTGTTTCTTGCAAGGTCTTAACTGGATTTGCTCTGCCAGTTTGATCTCATGAAAGGAAGTGCTGCTGGTTTGAGCTTTTCTTGTACATTTGACTGATTAACGAGTAAAGCTCATTGATTGTCACTTTCGTGGTTGTCATCATTAGTCCATGGGGACATGATTTTTGTCCAGATTATAGAGGACTGGGATGTCTCAAGCAGAACTTTCCATATGTCCCAATGATGGCCTTAACTGCAACTGGCACTCAGTCAATTCATGAGGTACTAAACTTACATATTAACCTCCTGATTATGTTGAAATAAGCTGTTTATTCTGATTGAATTATACATCCATTGCAGGATATCCTAAAAGCTCTTGGGGTTCCCCATGCTCTTATTGTTGAGACAAACTTTGATGGACTAAATCTAAAATATGAGGTCACAGCTAAGACCAAGGAAACACTGAAGTAGCTTGGAGAGCTGCTAAAGAATTGTTTTGCTAATTTTTGTGGCATAGTATATTGCCTTTCGAAGAGTGAATGTGTTGATGTTGCAAAATACTTGAATGAGAAGTGCGTGTAAGGACAGTGTACTATCATGCTGGATTAGCAGCCCATCAAAGAGTAGCTGTTCAAAAGAAATGGCATACTGGAGAGGAGAGATCCAGATTGAATGTGCTACCATTGCCTTTGGGATGGGAATAGACGAACCTGATGTGCAAGTCGAAATGGACTCTGTCCTTTGCCTGTTTCTTATGTTTTAGAAGTTGATAAAACCGTCGTGGAATGACCCAGAGAAGAAGGGGAAGAGGAGGGTGTCCAGAGACAAGCTTTATTCGGTCAAGGGCAAGTTCAAGGCTTCTTTCAAACAAGGGTTCCAATGGTTGAAGCGCAACTGCTCAAGCTTTGTGCGTCGATTTTGATGCATGGGAATTACAGCATGTCATGCTCATTGTCATTAAGAGAAAAAGGATGAAATTAGTCGAGGAAACAGAGAGGTTTGTTTTGTTTGTTCTATTATCTTAATATGTATATAATGGTAACTAAGAACTCAGCCGTTGGATTAAAAGGAAAGATATGTTGAAGACGGTATTCCGTACACATTATGGTCATTACGAGTTTATTAGTAATGCCATTTGGTCTAACTAATGTCCCTGTAACTTTTATAGATTTGATGAATCGAGTGTTAAGGAGTATAGAGATTGGTTCATAATCGTGTTCATCAATGATATTCTGTTGTATTCAATAAGTCTAGAGGAACACGAACAACACTTGAGAATGGTGCTGCAGACGCTTCAAGAGCACAAGCTGAATGTTAAGTTTAGTAAGTGCGAGTTTTGGTCAAGTAATTTCTGGTGATTCCATCGATCCAACTAATATTGAAGCGGTTATGGATTGGCCGAGACCAACGATGGTAAAAAGTTCGAAGTTTCTTAGGATTAGTAAGTTATTATCGATGATTCGCAGAAATGTTTTTTGCAATAACCATGCTTTTGACACAGTTGCTAAAGGAGGATGAAAAGTTTAAATGAACAGATAAATATGGGCGTAGTTTTCAAGAGTTTAAGCATTAGCTAACTATTGCACCCGTGTTGATGATACCTTCTAGTCCTAGAGGTTATGATATTTATAGTGATGTGTTGTACAAAGGATTGGGCCGCATCCTAATGCAACATGGAAGAGCAATTGCATACGCATCCCGACAGTTAAGATATCATGAATTGAATTATCCGACGCACAATTTGGAATTAGTGGCAATCATTTTTGCTCACCGGGTACTTCTTGTAGTTCCTCTTCTAATGCCCCTTGACACCACAATAGTGACAATTCCCTTTTTCAGTCTTGGGCTTCAAACAATAGCTGATTTTACAAGCTTCTTCCTTTTCTTTTTCTTCAAAGTAGTCTTACACTTTGAAGAGGAAGCCTTAGCTATAGCCATCATAGTGGCCTTTGTGTTGTGCATTTCCTTCTCATATACCACCAACATGCCATGTAACTCAACAAGAGTTTCCTCCATTTTATGCATGTGGAAGTTCTGGACAAATCCAGAAAATGAATTAGGCAAAGACTGGAGTATTAGATCCACAGCTAATTCATTATCAATAATAATATTTGGCTTGACTAACTCCTCAATGTGCCAAATCATCTTCAGAGCATGATCATTCATCGATGATCCCTTAACCATTCTTATACGATACAATCCCTTGGATATTTCATACCTAGAGGTTCGATCGCTTTCATCAAAGGAATCCTTTAGATGCACAAGAATCGAGTAATCACTTTCCATTGTTTTGTACTTCTTCTAAAACTCATTATTCATAGAAATAAGCATGTTTGACCTAACTTTTAGGTCATCTTCACGCCACTTCTTATAAGTTTTGCACTCCTCTTGGTTCCCACCCATAGGAAAGTTTTCTAGCAAATTTTGATCAAGTACATACTTGATCTTTTTAGAATTGAGAACAATTCTCAAATTCTGTACCCAATCAATATAGTTAGATACCATCAAACAATTATTGTCAAGAATAGAAGTAAGTGGATTTGTCGTAACCATTTTTAGAGAAATAAAATTCGATACAAAAATATAAATCGTTAACTGTTGTCTTATAACATATATTTCACTTAGGCCTTTGAATGAAATATTATATTCCACTATTCTTTTCAGATTCCATACTCCTCATAATGGGAAATGGTAATCTTCGTTGGGACAAGATCACCAGTGGTGATTGGAGTCTTACCAGTCCATAGTCCACCTTACCTAAAGGTTATTAGTGTCCAACAAACTTAATGAGTGAATTAACATATCCAACATATCTCATGTGAGTCCTAATCATGCTTCGGCCTCTAGATCACGAAAGTCTCACCTGATAGTTATTGGTCTCATGACCATAATTAAGTCTACTCCATCATCTCATGCAAGTATTTAGAATACAAATGATTCATCACCTAACAGTTATTGGAAATCATTTGACCTAAACCCCACAATATCATATGTATAATGGAGTGGTCCTATATTCTTGAATAACAACTGACTCCAATGTATCCATAATTGGTCAATCAACCACCAAAACATAGGAATAAACCACGATGATGGTAGGCCACGAATTCAAACACTTGTTATCAACGGTCTCACCTTTTCATATTAACCAATTAATATACGTAACAAATAAAAATCTGAAGGCCACTTTAAAATGATTCTCATCGCAAATGAGAATCAATCATCAAATCATAAAAATAACACGAACTAATCATCAATTAAAAGCACAAACATATTAAAGGATTAGCTTTGATACCACTGTTGGAATTTATTTCGAAAAAAAAATAACGTACATAGATAAGATAGAATCAAAATTTGATTTGCAATATAAGTAAAAAAATCTAGACATGTATTTCCTTGAGATTGTTCCTGCATTTTAATAAAGCACGTAAAAGTGATAGAGAGTCTAATCACATTACCCTTATACCATGCTTAGAAGTTTTGGTTCTAGCATTCCTCAGATTTTGACCACAAATGTCTGATGTCATCGTAGTGTTAGTTCTAATGTTCTTCATATTCTGACCACAAACATTTGATCTTCTACTAACATTAGTTCTAGCGTCCTCAAAATTCTAGCCACAAACGTATGATGTCTTTTGGTAACATTGGTTCTGATGTTCTTCAATTGAGCCCTACAAGTGTCGGGTCTCTAGTTTAGACACACCACAAATCTCACATTGAACGGAAGAGAGAAACTAAGAGATCTCACTACTACAATTATGCTAGCAATTGCTCTCGTGTGTGAATAACTTGATTAATTACTATCAACACTCTTAATTGTCAATTGCCGATCATCTTGTAATTTGCTCTCTCGATCCCCTTTTATAACCAGTCCCAAATCATATTTAATTTGGCTCATTAACTCTAAAACTGTTTTAGAGAATTAATTTGGCCGTAACATCTAAGCTTGCTTCAAACATTAGATTTGGACTTAGGTTCTGAAACCGACATTAACCCAAGCATTAATTCTGTAACTATTACAACACATTATTCTAGACATTAATTTGTAATTGTTACAATCCTTTATTCTAGGCATTAATTTTGTGACTGTTACAAATATTTAATTTGACCGTTATATTTGAAACCGTTTCAGATCATTGAACTGCCAATTTATTCTGAAAAACATTTTTGATCATTAATATGGTCATTAGGTTTGAAACTGTTTCAGAACTTTAATATAACTATTAAGTCTAAAACCGTTTCAGATATTCAATTTGGCTATTAATTCCGAACTCACTTCAGATAATAATGTGATCATTTATTCTTAACTCACTTTTGATCATTAATGTGGCCATTAATTCTAAACTCACTTCAACTATTTAATTCGGTTGTTGAATCTGAACCTGCTTCAAATTTTCAATTCAACCTTTGAATTTGAACCCATTTCAAACCTTCGATTCAGTCATAAAATCTAAAACCCTTTCAAAACTTATATTTTTAGCATGACTTAATCCAATTTCCTCAAGTGGAAACACATTTGCAATATTGTCTCTCTCGTTCAAATGTCATTCTGAATTGGTTATAGTATGTGACGTCCCTAGTTTATCACTAAGCCGGTAATAGAATTTGTACTAACATATTAGCACAAGTAAGAAAACTAATTATCTTGATCAATCTCAAGTTCCTACAAACTATGAATGACTAGCAATATATTATGGCTATCCAAACAGCATGAAATGTTTCAAGAACATAATGAACATGTTAGTTTTGGCGACCATGTAATTTGATCATTCTGTCTCACTATGTCCCGATTGAAAGCCATGAAAATGTTCATCGAGCCACAAATTCGATCATATGTCCAAATCTAATTGACATGTATTCTTGGAGATATGAACCATTCAATCTGGATTACAACTCCGGCCAAGAATTTCAATACAATGTCACGATTAGATTGCATAGTTTAGGGTCATTAGCAATTAGTATAGTAATTGTGTGGTATTACCTACAGTCCAATTATACACTAATGTCAAATCGATCTATAACCATTCACCAATCGGCCTATAACCACGTAAGATTGTCTCTCATTGACCCTTATGGTCGAACTGTCTATCTACGGTCGAGTTCTCTGGTCATGTGCGTCTAAATCCTTAATTGCCTTTCCCAGTAGGTTTGTTAACTTGTGAATGGTCCACAAACCAATTCAGAGTCTAATTCCACTAATTGTGCATTGATACTATAAATCATTTCTTGTATCCTAAGCAAGGATCGAATTTAAGGATATCATAGTTGTATGTTGAGGAGCCGGTGCGGACCATCGGTAAAAGAGACCAAGTAATAAGAAATGAGGTCATTCCCCAAGTAAAGGTCCTATGGCAACGCCACAAAACAAAAGAGGTGACAAAGGAAAGCGAAGACGCAATGTTAAGGATATCATAGTCGTATGTTGAGGAGCCGGTGCGGATCATTGGCAAAAGAGACCAAGTAATAAGAAATAAGGTAATTCCCTTAGTAAAGGTCCTATGGCAATGCCACAAAAAAGAAGAGGTGACAAAAGAAAGTGAAGACGCAATGAAGCACAAGTACTCGCATCTATTTTGATGACTAAGTACATTTTGGAATGGAATGAAATTTTTAAAGGGATTGTAACATCTGCAGTTCTGGCCCATGAGAAATGGCCATGGATTTGGTGCGCCGATAGTGGAAATCGCCCATGGACCATTCCAAAGATCAATCATGGACGATCAGCTCAATCGAAAGGGTGACTGAGCGATCGGCCATGGTCTAATCAAAGGATCGACCAAGGATTTGATCAAGGGATATGCAGTGAATCGATCACTAAGCATGCAAGTTAAATTAAGCTATTCATGGCCATAAGGGTTGGTCGTGGGATGGTCATGCACCACCATCGATCGATGGATGATCATAGATCGATTATGCACATTCATGCTCTAATTGTGGATGATTTTGCTTGGTCATGTACTGATTGTTGGGCAACCATGAATCGATCTTTTGCGATCGTGTGTTGACTGCAGATCAATCGATTCTATGCAACCACATGACCACTGAGGGTCAATCATGGGTCACTTGCAATGGATCATGGACCAGCCATGGATCGGCTGTGGATCGACTCAACGATGTTGCCGCTTGGCCATATGCTAGGCCATGGCCAACCTTGCATTGGTTAACCCGGTCATGTGCTAGTCAGACTAGGCCATCAACCTAGTCACATTGGCCAAGCTTGGCTACGACCAACCTCGCCCAGTCGTCAATTGGCCATAAACGTTAGCCTGAATGGTGTAGTCGATTGTGGATAAATATTAAAAGCTCTCATCCGGTAATGTTGGTGCCTACATGGGCTTCATTCTCATGCTTGCATGATGTTCTTTGGAAGCTAGTTATTTAATAAAGGGGATGACTCACCCCCTTAGGTGGCAAAAGGAGAATTTGATCATGATTATAGGAAAATTTGGTGCTACTTGCGTAGCAAGAAAAGTGTGACCAAATCCAAAGGTAATAATGCCCAAATCTTAGGCATTAAATGAAGTGGAAGACTCACTCCTTTTATCTTTTAGACTTGTAGGCTTGAAAGCCTCACACCAATTTTGGGAGCTACAATCACACTAGAAGCGATAGGAATTCCCCTCCCTTACACGGATATATGAAGATAATGTAAAAGAAAAAGGCCTCTAGAAGAGGGGCTTCTAAATGCACTAACATGGTATGGTGGTAGTAATGTGTTTGTAAAGTGTTTTTCTGGCTATTTATTGTTGTTGTCTGGGCGTTTGTAGTATGTACGCTTCTGTGTGCTCATTATAAAAAGACAAAAAGAAATGGGACAGCGACACGTTTGGAACGTCACAACAATACCGTCAGTCGCAACCTTAGGTCGGGTCGGGATGTGACAAATGTATTTGCTTGAAATTATATTTACTAAAATGATTGGAGGGGTATAGTAAAATGGTGACGTGGCATGCTTGAGAATTGAGTTTGATCAAGTTAGTTGACGTTGTTGGGTGCTAAAAATTCCTTTTTTGTATTAATTTTAAATGTCTATTCAATATTAAAAAGTCGCTTCTCACTTTTTTCTTCGTTAGTGAATTTTAAAAGCAAATTTAAATACCTAGCCTTGAAGTTCAATGTTAAAAAGTCAGTTCTCACCGCCACAATTCATTCATTTGAGAAGGACAACAATTTGGTTTGCTGCATGTAAAAGTGTTATCGTTATTATACTGTGACAATTAATGAAATGTTTATTTTGCTAGAGTTCTAACATTTGTCTCACCAGCATTACCACACAGCCATTTCCTGATTTGTAGCGTTCACAATTTGCGTAAACATATTTTAAAATTCATCGTTGATATCACAAGTATTGCCCAAAACTTTTTCAAATTTTCCTCCTCAGTTGTTCGGAAAAGTTAATTTATGTGAATTAATAATGCCAATTATGTAACTAACGATTGCATCCTCAAGCCTTAGTTTTCTATTGAATATATTTAGATAGTTACGCCACTATGATATGTTAGAGATGTTTAGGCAATAATAATACTATCAGTTTATTATAATTTTAAAGGTGATTAAAAATTACTTAAAATGCAAAAAATAAACTCTCAAGATATAAATCAAAGCTATTGATTGTATGTCACAGCGTCCCGTGCATGGTGGTCACAATGGCGCTTCAACAAGATTTCCGCGTGGAAAAACGGCAGCCCCTTGGGCAAAACTTAGCAAATGTCTTTAATCTCTGTAATTTTGATTTAATCCACCGTGCATGGGTACTTTGTTCTTGCCCATTTAGCTGAGACATGAAATGGATCTGATCCAGTGTTCTTGTGGAAAACCCACTCGCTGGTTTTGGGAGAAATTGCAACGACTACGCAATTATTTATCTCATGGTGACATGGAACTCTATAACCCTACATGAAATGAATCTTCAAGGTCATGATTGATTATTGTTGTGACCAACTCCTCCCAAGACTAGACGTCTCTCAGCTAGGTAAATCAACCATTCTTTCCTGATAAAGCAAAGTTCAAATTATCGCCGCCTCCTGTCCATTTCTCGTCGCCAGATTTGAAATAACGACGCCAGCAACTGAAACACCGAGACCGAGTCGCATTGGATGCGTAAGCTATCATTCAGATCCTTCTCCGTTTCCTCGAGCGGCACAAAATGCTGATTCAAATAAGACGGGTACTTGCTTTCTCGCTTCCCGTCGTGAACATAACTGTTTCGGTCCGCACCGAGCTTCTAGAAATCCGAGACGAGGATCTCGCAAATGTCGTCCATGTTAAAATCGATCATAAAGTTTGGCGATTCCTCCTCTGAGTTGAACGATAATGACCCCTCACTCATATCCGAGTCTGAAAGCATTTGCTTCAGTAAGTCTCTGCCATCCGGGGATGGTCCCAATTCCCCATTAATTGTTCAGGGATAGATCCACAATTGGTAGGTTAGGAAACTGGTAAAGAGCTTTAAGGTTCCCTTTGCATGAAATGTATTGAAATGCAAAATGAGCACCTTCAAATTATAAAGCAAGCCCATCCATTAAGGAAAGGTGTCAATAATTTGATTTTTTCCGAAATTGAGAAACTCTAGATTGCTACAATTCCCGAAGACATCTCACTCGGCAGAGCAAGCACAAGTGTTAGCCTCTTGATGGCTAAGAAATTTTTTTGGGGGAAATACTATTTGTTTGGTATTTTTCTTTTTTCTTTGTGTAAGCTTTACGCGCCATGTTGGATGCTAGGGGTATGTTTGATAATCATTCTATTCTCGAGAATAATTTTTACGAAGAAATGATTTTTTTTTATTCAGATCCCCGGACAAGTTTTTGGGCATTTGAAGATATTTGGTAACTATCCAAAATTTCTATTCCCTGAATAGAAATACATTTGGTAAGAATCTTAAATTCTTTTGTGACTTAATTTTTTTGAGTTTTTTTAATACTTTTATTATATTTTTTGAGTTTTTCTTTTCTTTTTCATTTTCTTCTTCAACCTTCCATCGGTCGCCGGCCTCGGGATGGCTGGCAAATGGCTAGACAAGGGCTGGTGACCTTATAGGAGTGTCACTAGCCCCCGGTGAGGCCAAGCCTTGCCGGTGGCGGCCATCCCGAGGCAGGCGACCAGTTGGACATTGAAGAAGAATAAAAGAAAAAGAAAGAAAAAAAAAGGGTATTGATTTTGGAGTTGTTCTTGGAAACAAAATAAAAAACAACTTTTTTTTACTTTTTGATTCTGTTTCAAATCTATCCTTAAGAACAAAAAATTTACCAAACAAATTTTTATTCTTTTTTATTCCCGAGAAAAAAAAAAATAGAATCAATCACTATTGGGCAAGTAAACAAAGCAGGCACTAGAGTGCCAAGTAATAGCCATTTGACTACCCCAACAAGCATTCCTGTTTCGGGAGGAAAAATATTGCATCGATAAAAACTCAAGTATTCAATTGTTAAAGGCAAAAAGAAAGTCCTAAAACAATATCTCACAAATCTAAAAAGTTGAGGATCCCCTTGTACCATTAGGAAGAATCAGTAACCATCCAAATTGCTTGGAATTGAGCTGGACCAAATTGAAATCGACAGTTCCCAAGGGAACTAGTTTGGCTCTCGATTCCAAATTCCAAT
The DNA here is from genome assembly GCA_014182735.1 of Corymbia maculata. NCBI lineage: Eukaryota > Viridiplantae > Streptophyta > Magnoliopsida > Myrtales > Myrtaceae > Corymbia > Corymbia maculata. The sequence continues at coordinate 22,129,258 of CM024683.1, read as the reverse complement.
TAATTGGAATTGATGGTTAGTGGTCCAGTTCCGATTCTAGGTATGGAACTATCCATTCGGACTAGACTAGTAATATATAAATTTAAATAATCAATTTTTTAGAGAAATTTCTGACAATAAAAATTTAAGAAAAATGAAAACCTTGAAATTCTTAATCTGAAGCTCAATACTCATTAACTAAGTGCTCGTCTCATCTCGTCTCACTCTCACCTCATTTGAGTCCTATCTCTCACTCACAGTCTCAACTCTCAAGCGCATTGCCCATTAGCTCTCAATTTTTAATATAAGTCCAATCTTTTTAATGATCTTGCAATAAAAAATATGGAAGTTCTTTGTTTTTTGCTTCGCTTTAGCTTACTGAAAAATGTTGCACTAAGTGTGTGAAACTTTGTGGGACCAGTTTCATGGAACCAATGGCTGGCCAATTTTTTGAAACTAGTCCTTAGTGGGGCGATTTCCAATTCTAGGTTGGGAATTGTCCACCCAAACCATACTCATCTCTACATGCCATCACCTTTTTTAGTTTGAGAACTCCATTGAATAGCGCAAAACAATAGATTTTCTCGTTATTATGTCCGAACGTTGTCGCGACCTCACCTTGGGTGCATCACCTAGGGTTTGGCTAATGGATTACTAAGCCTAAACTTAGTTCGGGCTCTCCCAAGCCCATACCAATTCACGATTTAGGGTTTAAGTTTTTTAACATGCCAATGATTTTCACTTAGAAGTCGCCACTAATCTATTTTTGGTGAGTCGATTAGAAACCCAAGTAAAGTAACAGGAGAATTACTTCACTACCACAAACCAGAGACTATGGGATCGGGGACTTGATTACGTTAGATTTCTCTAACGCCCTTTCGGTACCTTTTCTCTTTTATTAAAAAAATGTTTTGCAGGCAGTTTGGGTTGATTTTAATTTAATCCCTAACATGCAATGTGATCATGGGAGTGCACAATCATAATTTAACACTCAATAAAGCAAAATAATAAATAAATTGCAAGCGCAGGGAAAAGATACTTACCCCGAAGCAACGAAAGCATCTGCAATGTTAGTTTTTTTTTTTTTTTTTTTTAAATCACATCAATGATCCTAGATATGATTTCTAATTAACATGCAATCTTTCAATTGTTTTTTTGAGGTTTTGAATTATTTAATGAGGCCTAAAAACTAAGTGCAATGCATGTGATGACGTGCAAAAGCGTCTAACTATAATAACATACAACGTGCAACCTAATATGCAAATTATATATCACGTGACATTAATTATTTAATTTAATCTAAAGCTAGAAAATATTTAATGCAACTATCCTAGCATGTCACGTATTCGAATGGCCCTAAACATGTAATGACTAGATGACACATGGAAGATGACCTAATTCTATATGACATGAGCATGGCAATTTTTATTTATTTTTTTCTTTTTTATAATCAAAATTCGAAATTAACTAAGTCTTATTAGAAAATTTCATCTAAAAAATATTATATAAATCTAAGATGCAACCTAACTATCACACTATCATGCAATCAAACTACCATGCGATGCAATATGAAATTTTTTTTTTTTGTATTTTTATTAATGGTAAAAGTTACTGATATAAAACCAACGCAAACAATGAACACAAATATATAACTCAACACGACTAAAGACGGAAGATTACAATATTCAAAAATCTAATCCGATGTCTCTTGGCACAGTATTTTTGATTATTATGACGCTCGACACAACAATTTTCTTAATCAGATAATGCCTAGCAAATTCAACAATCACGATCAACATCGAAGAATTGTAAACTACATAACAAAAATAACCAAATTAAATTCTGTTAAAGAAATTACCTAGTTTAGAAAATCTACTTTTGAGCAATGGGATTGGCGAAGAACAATGCGAGGATGACGATGAGTTCATGGACTGATGATCGTTGGTAGACCATTGGTTCAGAGTGCTTCCATCTATGGTCAACTCAACACAAATTCAACAATTTCACAAAGACAAAAAGAAGCCATGGGTAATCTGGAAATCTCAACCGTGGCACCAACTCGGCTGGAGCATCGACACCCGGGGATTATTGGAAAATTGCCGACCACAAACAGCGTCGGAGGGAGCTATGAAATTCAAGCCCCCGAACGAGACGTCCACGTTGAACACGGCCACACACTGCAAACCCAACTGCAGCCTCCGCTTGACTCTTGCTGCCACGTCGATGGTCAACTCCCCACCGCAACGTGCTCACCAGGCCGTTCACGCTCAAGTTCGTGACGATCACCAAATGTTGATTGGGCCTTGGCTAGGACTGAGGTTGCGCAGCCGAGGCTCTTGATGGTCTTTCTTCGGGTTTTCGCGAACAATCCGAGACAGCCTTCGAGTCCTCCACAATCACTTTTTTTTTTTTTTCGAGCCTTCCTTCTCTCAAATTTTCACCCACATTTCGCTCGTTTTTTTTTTCGAATCCTCACCTCTTTCGACCCCCCTCTCTCACTTTTCTCTCCCTTTTCTATGTTTTTTTTTTTTTTTGTGTCTTTCTTCAGTGTGTGTGGCCCCCTTTTTATAGGTGAGAAGATTATGTTATTTAAGGAAAGATGATAAATTTGCACGTTGCCTATTTAGCTCTTGTATCCCACGTGCAATATTTTTCCGATATTTCATCCGACGCTTTCCTTGAATATTGAAAGAATAATGAGAATATTCTCGGGAACATTCTCATATTCCCGGGAATATTCTCATATTCTAACTCGTCACCCTTTAACGGGAATATTTCATCTGACAGCTTCCTTAAATATTGAAAGAATAATGCGAATATTCTCAGGAACATTCTTATATTCCCGGGAATATTTTTATATTCCAACCCGTCACTCCTTAACAGGTCTAGACAAATTCTTTTCCCTTGTGGGCTTAGTCCAACTTGTTAAATTAAAGCTTAGAACCATCAATTGAAGCCTATCTACCACATGTCCAATGCAAATGCAATAATAAATGCTCCTAAAACTATATGCTATGCAATTTAATCATAATATTTTTTTTTTGTTTCGGGGTTAAAATAAATCCCTAAATTTTTGTGCATTAAATTACGAATGATCAATCAAAATTTAGGTGTCAACAAACGTTTTGCGCATGCCAAATGATTGGCCAACAAAAAAATTTAATTGATGAATTCCAAGGGTAGATGTGATGTAAAAATTGAAATTTTTCTAAGGAAATGTAGACCAAATTAGTGCTTGATATCCCTCCTGATGGGAGAACGATAACAATTCGAACAATATCGAATTAACGCAGCGGAATAAAATAATTTCCCCTCTTGTGTAAACCTAATAGGAACTGATATAGTAGAACAAAATAAATACCAAGCACACAAACACAAGATGATTTTTTACGTGGAAAACCCCTCGGTGTGAGGAGATCAAAAACCACGGGACCGGAGTCCACCCGAAAATTCACTATCAACAAAATTCGGTGAACAATGTTCTTCTCTAGCAAATACTAGAGGAACAAAGCAGCAAAGATCTCAAGAACATAATTCTTGGCAATACACATAAACTTCACAAGAGATCAAGGATAAATCTGATCAAAAATGCAAGTTTTGATCAATCCACGAAAAACCTGATGTAGGGAGCTTCAAACGAAAATCAAACCGTTCAGATTTGAGGCGATTGCACCACGAACACACTGACAAAATTTCAGCTCAATCGGACCTCGAATCGACCTCTGATGCCAGCTTGATGTAAATCAGACTTTGCTCCAAACCCCAGATTTTCTGCTTTCTCTTTTTCTCTTGTTACTATGTCTTTTGCAGCTACAACTTCAATGATAGTAAGAAACCCTATTTTTCCATATAACTTATTATATGGGCTCAAGCTCTTTTGGGTTTGCAACTCATTGGGCTTCCTCCACATAGGAGTGAACCCAGCTAACACCTCCGATTCCTTTCTCCTATTTACAATGATAAATTGTGTCCTTCGACTGTTACCCTTATCAGTGAGGACCAAACAAAATATAGTCGTCGCGAAAGCATGCTCATTGAACTCAAAATAAACAGAAGGAGAAAATAAATCGTGCTAACTTACATGATTTAGTCGGTGAGATATACATTTACAGGGAGAGCAATAAAAGACATTATGGACCAAGCAATATGATAAGGATTAATATCACAATCGAGTGACGTCCTGTTTACCGATCATTATAACCTCTCATCTCTTAGTATTTATCTCCCACAAATTTTAGAGAAACAATTAGTCAATCTCATCGATGAATACACAAATTTTGACGATGAAGTTTATCTGCTCGAACACAAGATTTTTCGCATACAATTCACAAGAACAGGCACACTACAATCTCAATTTGCTTCTGTGAACCAAACATCAAGTCAAAAGCCAAGCCATCAATATCCTCAATGAGGTCATGAGTTCAATTCGCATAAAGTGCCATTGAAATTGAGAGAAGTGGAAGGAATTGTGTAGACATAATAATATGGGGAAAACATTTCACTGTTAACGAACTTAAGATGATACTCAATTTACTCAAACACATTATGTTTTCCTACCCCATGATCATAACCAATAATTCTCAGTGTTTGGGAAAATCCCACAATAAGTCATCAAGTTATTGTACGAATCAAAATTCAATTTTAAACATTTCAATTGAACCAATGTAATCCTAAACTTTTGAATAGAAATGCAAGCAATCCTCTCAGCCATGTGTCACTTTAATTTTCTTACATAACGGTCCAATCATCATCGACTGTGACATAAACAATTTAAAAAAATCTTTCCTTCTTCTATGGTTATTGTTCATCATCTTTTGTTCATGACCTTCATCCAATCATCTTATGTTTTGAGTTAGTAACAGTGAAGCCCTGGAAACTCGCACCTCTTGAAGGATGTACAGTCCATAGCCACGATCATAGGTTGGCAGATCAAGGGCCAAGTCCCCTCCCAGCCAAAGCCCTTCCATGCTCCTGCCTTGAAGCTATATCTTTATAAGTTGGTTAAAGACAAAGCCCTTGCCTTTTCTAAGGTTGCTGACAATCCTAGAAATAAGAGGATGCAGCGCAGTTGGGGGATAGACCCTCATATTTTTGATATGGAGCCACCTACGGCTTAGTCTAGGATGATTTGGAACCTCTTGGTTTCCTTGTTTCTAGCTTATATCTTAACTCGGTGATTGTGGTACCCTTCCACTCCAGAGACATGTTATCTAGCTGAGTACCTGTTGGTACCATGATTCCCCTTGCTGTACATATCTTTGGTTGATTATTATATATACTTACCTTACCAAAAAAAAAAAATTCGGTCAAAATCTAGTCAAAAGCTCACTAAAAATCGGATGCAACAGGGTCAACAGCCTTTAACAGAACCGTAGTTTTGATTCACGTCGAATATGTATTTGGATTGAGCGAAGTGAAAGGAAATAATAACCTAGTGAAATTTTTCACTTGTTTGGCCGTCTAAATTGAGGAGGAAGTGAATGGAAATGATTTTAAACAGGGGGATATACTTTCAAAAATGAAGAAAAATACAAAGGAATGCAAATATTGCCCCCCCTTTTTTTTTTTGCAAGATTACCCGTAGTTTCATTTTTAGTTTTAAATTAAACGAAGATAATTAATTCTCTTTATGAAACTTCCCACCTATGAAGTATCGATACTTTCCGAGAGCCTTCGTGTTGGACACTCCAACCCATGTCCGACACCCAATTAACAAATGTGATCAAATCTCTCAACATGTGAGTTGGGAGTTCCAACATGCAAGTTGGGAATTCGACATGTGATTCCGATACACACATAGTCAATTTTGAAAATTTTCAATAAATAAAGGGTCAAAATATAGATATGTAAAAAAATAAAAATAATAAATATAGAAAGAATTAAAATCTAATCTTCTCCTCTCTTGACTCTCATTTTTGTGACACACAATTCACTTCGCAAGTTTATTTTTTTTCACTTCACAAGTTTATTTTTTTCTCTTTTCTTTTGACATCCTCTTAACACGCGAGTTCAGAATGTGAATTACTTATTTTTTTCTCCAAGTTGTATGGATTATTAGAATAGAGTTGAATTTGTCAAATTGAAATGAATGATATTAACAAATGATAAATTAATGTTTTTAGTATAAATTCATTCTAGACCCTTTTTTTCTTATTTATTTATTTGTGAATCTGAATTAAATTAATTTGATTGAAATGATTCTAAAAATGATAATTTATTATGTATACATAAAAATATACATTTAACATATAACATGTCACAATATGTTGGAATTATCTATTTTTTGAAAAATGATGTGTAGCCATGTTATGCCGTATGCCATGTGTTGCATATTGGTACTACTTAACTTCCCACACATCATTTACACTCATGCATCCACACATATGACAGGAGTTTTGATCCTTTCTTTCTTATCTCTTCATTTCTTTTCTCTTCCTTTCCATTATCTTCCAATATTAGATCACTAAACAAAGTAGTCGTGCCTGAAACTTTAACCGGCTTGTGCTGCGTTGCCTAACTGTCGAAGAACCTTCCAAGCTGCAAGCACCTTGGTGGGGCAAATTCATCAACCCTAAACCTTCAACATACAAGTGATCCCAAGTAGTTATGGCTCAACCATGCCCGTGGTGGTTTGAGGCCCTTTTATGATAAAGTCTAGAACAGATCTGCAGCGCTCACTTACCCCTACCCATCATTTTACTTTATAAAAAAAAATTATAAATTTATTAAGGAAAAACTCCCTTAATTTTCCTTTTTTTTTTTTTTTTTTTGGGGGGGGGGATTTTACTTTAGATGATCGCTGAAGCAAACATGGTTTTTCACACCCTTTCTAAATTGAACAAAACTATTTCAAATTCAAAACAGTGCTTGTAACATCCATGTGTCCATGGGTTCCCGGATTTAATTTCCGCATTTTCATGTGAAAGGCGTGCCAGGCTTTGAAATGAAATGATGAAGAAATTAATTTATAAGGAGTAAAATTCGACGAAATCAAAGCGCATGGAAATGTAGATGCTAAAAAATAAATTAAACAAACTTAAATGAAATTACATGAAATGTAGAGTGTTTCTAGACACTCAAATGAAAACACTAAACAAAATAAGAAATTCATATTTAGGAGACACATAATAGTGAACTGAACCCTCAAACTTTAAACTAACACCGAAGTTGAAAGACATTGGAATCGAAAGACCTGCACTGACAAAATTCGACAAAGCTTTGGCAGTATTTGAGCGTGGCCTCCTCCTCCTTCTGCAATCAATACTTTTGTAGCCTAATCCGCAGCAGAAGACAATTAATTGCTCTTAGTTTCGCTCCACGTGCTTGCACTGCTCCTCACGTCTTTTGTCCATCCTTATACATTTCTGAGATGGTACTTAACTCCCTTCTCCATGGCTCAAGCCTCTGAGACACTCCCACCGCTCTGTAGACATTTCTGAGCTTGAACTTCATAGGTGAATTAAGTTTCCAGGACGAAGTCGTTCTTGGCCGAGGTCATGTGCTGAACTTTTCGGCAAATAGGCTTTCAATCTTTATTGGCCGAATTTTTTATCAATAATTGTCCTGGGAAAATCTTCTTCAGACCATCCGAATTCAAGTTGAAACCAAAACAAAAAGACCGCAAGAAGCCCAACAATCAAGTCCTGTTCTGACTTCCTTACAAATGCAACATAGGGGTGTCCAACATATTACTTGCCATACTTTCATCGGGTTGAATTCAGTATAACCGGCTCAAAATGTACACGGCATGTTCAAATTTGGTACACTTAGAATGTCTCATCATGACATCTACAATAACTGTCACGATTCAGCAACTGCTTGCAACGGTTGATTTTTTATTATTTTAATCCGAATTCAAGTTGTCAGCCAAACTCTCCACAAGATGCAATAGTGAATCCACAACTTCTCTAAAGATTTAGACCTTCCACACTTCTTAGCTATCAACATTATCCTCCTCTGAGCTTCCTTAACTTTCTCAATTTTGAAAGACCTGACATCCTTTTTATGGAACTGCAATCGACAACCTATAGTAAGCAAAGGGATCCCAATTCTTCAAGACCACAAATCTCGACTCGCTTCCAATTAGATCTACCTTTTGCTTATTCATCATGTGCGACAAATCAAGTACTTCTAAGAGGAACTCATACCAAAGCATAGTAAAATATCTCAATCTTTCCATTTCCAGCTGAACAGTGCATCCAGTTTTCTAAGCGTGCACTTCTCCATATAGAGGACCTCCAACTCCGCATCAAATATATCAGAGAATTCCAACATTGAACAACTATAGAATTGCAAGATTGACAAGGTTTTCAAATGGGAAAAATCTGATGATTGTGCATTTTTGCAAGACAATGTTAGTGTTTTCAGCTAAGATAGCGTACCGATGCTAGTGGGAAGAGCTGTGATACACTCCAGCTCTTATACAAATCAAACTTGGGGGAAGCTGTGGCAACTGTTTAAGCTCAAGACATTGTTCTAGATAAAGTGTTTGGAGATTCGAGAGGCAACTCACTGTAGTGGGTAATCCAGATATACACGTGTCTGACAAGTTTAGGATCCTCAAACAGGATAATTTCCCAATTTCTTTAGGGATTTCACTGATCAGGTTGTGACATCCTCTAGCATCTAACTCTTCAAGCTTCTCCACTAGTCTAATCGCACTTGATAATTTTGTTATCCCCCTTATGTGGCTTATCCTAAGTACTTTCAGTTGCTTTAGATTGCAAATTGAATTAGGTAATCCAGGTATACGTGTATCTGACAAGTCTAGTTTCCTCAAACAAGATAGGCTCCCAATTTCTTCGGGGACTTTGCCGATCAAGTTCCAACAATCACTAGCATCTAACTCTTCAAGCTTCTTTACCTGCCCGATTACACTTGGTAATTTTGTCATCCTAGTTATGTGGCTCATCCTAAGTACTTTCAGTTGCTTTAAATTGCCGATTGAATTAGGTAGGTGACAAATACTTGTCCATGACAAATCCAACTCAACTAGTGATTGTAGTTCTCCAATTGCATCCGGAAGTTCCTTGATCTTTGTACACTGATATAAATTCAATTGCCTGAGTTCCACCAGACCTCCAATCGAGTAAGGCAGTTTGCTGATCTGTTTATGTGATACATCCAAGGTCAACAGGGACTTCAAATCACCAAACGTCTCTGGAAGTCTAAATTTATCTGGCATATTAGGCATGACAATCTCTGTCAAAGCTTGTAGACATCCAATTACTTCAGGCAACTCTTGAAGAGATAGACATCCATTCAAGTTCAAAGTAGTTAGCCGCTTTAATTTACCAATGGATGAATCAATATCAATCAAGTTGTGACAACCCTCAAGAATCAATCTCTCCAAGGACAGTAATGTAGATAAATCAGGTGTTCTCATTAAGTATCTGCAGTTGCTGAGATCTAATGCTTTTAGTTTATTTGCTGCCTGCAAAACAATTGACAAAATATATATTGATAAGCGACCTATGCCAAAAAAATGACAAAAGAAATGATATGCATACACAAGGAGTTGGACTTGTATCATACTTTGATTTGGTTCCAACCAATCCATTCATCTGTATGAGAGGTCAAGAACGACTAAATTAGTCAAAGGAAAGTTTGCCACAAACTCGTCAGACTTATAAGGGCAATATCGCCAAGAATGCCATCTTATATTGGAGAGAAGATTGTTGAAGTCTCCAACAAGTTTCACCGCATCCTCTTGAAAGAACCTCAGGTTTGGTAAACCAGCAAATGCATCACGCATTAGAATATCTCCATGATATCCTAGTGCTAGTGCTTTAATTTTCCTACTCCCCTAACAGTGGAAACACCAAGAAGTCCACATGTGAAGGTCAAGATCGAACAATAGCAAGCGCTAATAGCGATTAGTCTACAATGATTCACAAGAAAATAAAATGCCGTTCCCTTTTTATACCTCTTTTTGCTTCAAAATGCTCAGGGCTTCCTCATGATTCCACACTCTGCTACGCTTGCAGGGATCATCGTAATTCTCTTGATGAACAATTCCCCTTCCAACGTCTCGCACTTGATCATGCATCCAAAAAGTATTGTCGTCTTTGATTTTTACAAAGGACATGAGAAAGAGGACTTCAATGGCACCATTGGGACAGTATTTATAGTCATCCCACATGTAGAATGGGTATGTTTTATCCACATTAACAAAAAAACAAGCTATATCCAAGAATACTTGCTTTTGTTCATTATCTCACAAATCATAAGTTATCATCAATGTACTTTGAACTTCCTTAGGAGGAGCAATTTGCAGCTTCTCCAACGTCTCTTCCCATATTTTTTGGGCTGACCGTTAAGGGATGAACCAGTTACCTCAAGAGCTAAAGGAAGATTTCCCAAAATATGGACAATTGTTCTTGAAAGGAAGACATGATGATCTGGTGGAAAGTCTTCTCTAAAAGCACGCCTGCTGAAAAGCTTGAGAGCATGACCAAATTCCATTTCCCGTACTTCATATGCCAAAAAATTTGCAATTTCTTTTGCAGGACCTTCACCTGCTGCTTCTCCCTCAATCTTCAAGACACTTTGATACCTTGTAGTTATGATAATCCTACTACCAGAACCAAACCAATCACCTTTTTGTGCTAGCTTTTTTAGTTGCTTTTTATCATCCACGCCATCAAGAACAATGAGAAATTTTTTATTTCTAAGTACTCCTCTCTCAATCATGTTGATCACATCATTCTCGCCATAAATTTGTTCAACATAACGAGAACCAAGGAGCTTGAATAACAATTGCTTTTGCAAATGTACAACACGATTGTTTCGTGATGATTCCGCAACATCTTCAATGAAACAACATCGGTGAAACCTAGAAAATAGTTTGTTGAAAACGACCTTGGCAAGTGTTGTTTTGCCAACACCGCCCATTCCATAGATTCCAAGAAATTTTACACTATCATATTCTAAATCCAACTTTTTGATTATCACTTTTACACGATCATCAACTCCAACTAGGTGTTCAGTCACATTTTCATACATGACCTTCAGCTTCACCAAAACAGTTTGAGTAATGGAATGAATCAGACCTCCTTGGCTGCCATAACGCATTCAACATGTTAGGGATAACTTTTTAATTGTAGAACTAGTCCCTAAGTAACTCAATTGCCCTCACATGCTGAGGAAATGACGGAAAAAAGAAGAAGCCCAGACGCCAAAACATTCCTCATTTTTCCTGATTTCTCTCCGCTCCCCAACTTCAGTCACCGTCACCATCACCACCGGCCCCTGCCAGTCACGCAGCTGTTGACGTCGTTTGCCTCCCCACACTGTCACCATCGCCTTCCAGTGCCAAAGTCGGTCGCACCCCGGCCTTGCCTCAATCCTCTACGTCACGTTTGTCGTGGCCTTGCGACCGCTGGGGATGGTGTCACCAGCCTTGGGCGGATCTGGGCCCAGGACATCAGGTCTGATGTTACTGACCCGGTCGCCCAAGGTCGGCGACCCCGGATATGGGCTTGATAACATCAGACCCGTTGTCCCGAGCCCAGATCCGACTTGCCACAATGAGTGAGAGAGAGAGAGAGAGAGAGAGACAGGGCGGGGGCCAGATGGCTCGGCGGCGGCTTGATGTTGGGCTGGCGACCAACAAGTGGCACCGACTGATGGACGAGGTGCTGCGGTGACTGGCCGGCGGCTTTGGTGGAGCTGCTTGTCGATCTGTTACCGTTCGTGGCTACTGTGCCAGTGACTTAGGGAGGGAGGAGAGAGATTCAGGATGAGTAGGGTGCCCTACCACCACAAACGTGCCATCACCGGAACAATCGCCGCAATACGGCCGATAGCAGCCACTTTTGCGCACTGCCAGTGAGAATTACATTCTTGCCACAACGGTAACCAATAGCAGCAGCGGCAGTGGCCGCGAACAACCGCTATTTGAACTATATAGAAGCGACCAGATGAATAAACTATACTTTCACCAATAATACCGCAATCAAACTGAATCAAGAGGAAAAAGGGATCTACACATGACAGTTGAAAAGTTCAAGACATTTACCCTTCACATCCCTGCCAGTTCCATCCGCTTATATTCCCCACCTCAATGAGAGCCTTTTCCCATGACTCTACTTCAGCGGAGAACTTCTCCCGGTGCTTCGAAAGAGCTTGCCTATATAAGTTTGGCTCGAGTTCGTTTGCTCTGAGCTTGAGCTTGACGACATCAGGTTGCACGTCCAGGAAAATGGGTAGAATCTTTTTGTTCCCATTTGATTCCGAGGCGCACTTGACCATGTGTGCGAGCTCTCGGAGGCACCAGTGACTTGAAGCATAATTTTTAGAAAATATGGAAATGTAGATCTTGGAGTCCTCAATTGCCGGTAGAAGCTCACGAATTTTTTCACGCTTAAGGAGGGATTCAGTGTCCCTATAGACGATGATCCCAGCCCCCACCAGGTTATGGTAAAGACAATCCGTGAATTGATGACGGGTGTCTGGCCCTCAGAAACTTAGAAAAACATCGTATGAATGTCCGGATGACGCCAGCGAATTCGACCCTTCCTCCATGGTAGGATCTGTAAACGCCATAGACATCAAATCCTCTCTCTCTATCTTAGGGAAGTATGCTTTGAGCGTGCTTGGATGTGAGCGTGGGCTTCAAGCCTGATAGCCTCTCAGTATCTCGAGTCAGGAAAGGGAATAAGGCACCTGTTTTCGAATATTCCTTCCTCGAGTCAATATAATAATGATCTTTTATTTTTTTCTTTGGATGCACTGTCGTCTTTTAATCATTTCGTTTTGTCTTCACGCACTTGTCTAGTTGCCGACGGGCTGGCCACGGAAACTCCCAAATAAATATTAGAATGCGAATTTTACTTATAAGCACCTTAAGTGTGGAAATATACATGAATAGCTTCCAAAGTGAAGAGACACATCTGTCATTGAAATATATGTAATTACTTAAATAATATTAAAACTATCATATATTTATCAAATTCTTATCCTTACTTTAAGAAGTACCACGTCGCCAATGTTACCAATGAAAGTAGTTAAAATAAAATAAGATATTGCAAAGAGTTATTCACATTTTTACTTAGTTATAAGTGTTGAAAAAATTCCTAATTTTGATGTTAGCAAAAATTTTTAAGTTCTATTATGGAACAGCTCTAAAATAAAGAAAGACTTCAGTCTAGATATTATTCAAGATTATCAGCAAAATCTATTTTTTCCAAAAGATTCCATATCGATATAAAAACAAACACGGTATCTCATTTTGTTAGGGGTCCAGAATGAATTTCGTCCAGAATAGTAGGAGGACTATAACGATGGATTTACAACAGCTATGAATTTCACTTACCAAATATATATTGATTATGTTAATCAATTGATTGACAAATCAATATTGGAGACAATTTTCAAAAGAGGATGGAATACTTATGAAAATCAAGATTCTGCTTGTATGAGCAATCAGAATCTATAGGAATTCAACATCCATCTTCAACGGCTAGAAAATCTTCCTAAATCAATCTATCCAAGAAGAGAATTTGGAAGATAATCTTTCATTCGTGTGGCCAATGGCTAGTTTGGCTCGAAGGAGTATTTAAGGAAGAGGTGGTGCGAATTAAAATTCCAAACTCTGAATCCGTTCTCACATTCAATTGTCTCTTTAGTGCAAAAACCAAGTGATCAAGAGTGAATTACACAAAAAGAGTGACTTAGTGAGCGAGTATATCACTAAGTATTTACACTTGAAGCCTTGTAATCATTTATTGATCTCATAGTGGAATTCAGCCTATTGGCTAACAGCATGGCAAAGTAGACGTAGGCTTAATCAAAGTCGAATCACTATAATTCTATTTGCAATCTTCTCATCCCTTACTTTTTTCATTCTGATTGCATTTTACAAAAGTATACTTCGTCTTAGTCAAACTTTAAATTTAGACTCTACGTCTATATATCATTCAGACTTTACTTTGATCTATTTTTATAAAAAAATTATATTTACACCTATTCACCCCTCTAGGTGTCTATACTAGCTTTCTCAATTGACATTAGAGTCTTGTACTCACTATTTTGAAGTGTTTTTACTTCTGAGTTAAAGATCTTCTATGACTAGTATTTTGGCATCAGGTTTGATTAAAGGGCAGAGCAACACTTGACCACCGTACTTTGATGGGAAAGAATATAACATATTGGAAAAATAAAATAAAGGCTTTTCTCAAATCAAAGGATCTACTGGAATGGGATGTTGTCGAGAAAGGAATTGATCCCAATGCTAAGTCTGGAAAGGCGGTGAAGGAGGATGAAAAATCTCCAAAACCTTATGCTACTCTATTGAAGAAGAGTTGGCAAAAAGAGAAGCTTTAGACGCAAAGTTATTTACAGACTCTACTATGCTTTATCACTAAATGAATATAATCGAATTTCTTCTTGTGAAATAGCAAAAGAAGTCTAGGACAAGTTATATGTTATGTATGAAGGAACAAACCGAGTGAAGGAAACCAAAGTCAACATCCTTCTTGGACAATATGAATCTTTCAAGATGAAGCCAGGAAAATCTATTGGCGATATGTTTAACGGATTCACTAAAATAGTAAATGGATTTGCACATCAAGGGTAGCCAATCCTAGGCCCTATGAAAGTTAACTTCTGAGAGGTTTATCGAATGATTGAAACAACGTCAAGACTTCTATCTGTGAAACTCTAGGAATTTCACCTTTATTAGTTGATGAGCTTGTTGAAACATTGCAGTCCTATGAGGTAGAATAGCTAAATGATGAAGTTGAAACAAGAGGTAAGAAGTCCATTGCACTTAAATCTAACAATGATTCTAATGATACAGATTCAAAAGATGACATGGACAATGAGGAACTTGCCCTTCTAATCAAGAAAGTCAGAAAACTAAACAAGAAAGGGAGGGAATTCAATGGGAAGAAACAATTTAGACAATTTAGACAAAGGAGAACAATGGAAGAAGAAGATCCAAGCAAAGACGGGATTTGTTTTGAATGCAAGAAAAAGGGGCAAGGAAAGTATGAAAAGTACAAGAAGGCTTTGAAAGCTGAGACATGGAGTGATACAGAATGTGAGGAGAGTGAAGATGAATATGTCAATATCTGTCTAATAGCACACTTAGACTCAGATTCTAGAGCGGACTTAGATACAAACTTAGAATCAGACAAGGAAATCGAGCTAACTCATTCTGAAGTTCCAATCAAAGTTTCTAAATATATTAATGAGCTTTGATTAAATCTTATGTCCACTCTTAAAAGGATCTCTAAGCTGAAAATGGGGAAATTCCCAGTTGAGACAACGAGAATCTTTCTCAAAGAGAAAA
Source organism: Corymbia maculata (assembly GCA_014182735.1). Classification (NCBI taxonomy): domain Eukaryota; kingdom Viridiplantae; phylum Streptophyta; class Magnoliopsida; order Myrtales; family Myrtaceae; genus Corymbia; species Corymbia maculata. The sequence continues at coordinate 22,113,984 of CM024683.1, read as the reverse complement.
GTTTGAAAGTTTGCAAAAAAAAAAAAAAATTGGAAATTAGGGAAAATCGTGATTTTCTTTTTCAAGAAAATGAATCTTTGAAAAAGGAATTTTCTAATATCACAACAAAATTTTCAAACAGTTCAAAAACTTTAAAACATACTTTTTCTATTCAAATTCCTTATTACAATAAATTTGGACCTGGCTGTAAAAACGGAAGTGAATCTTTGATAGATTTTCCAAAATTTAAAGAGAGACTCAAACAAAGACCTCCTAGACAAGCTTACAAAAATCACTTTCAAAAGAATTTTACAAAACCTATCGGTCAAAGCAATCTCAAATTTTTGAAATATGGAGACCTAGAACATTTTGAGGATGAATGTCCCAAAGTTTGGAGACCTGTTAAGAAGGACTGGATAAAAAAAGTTTATACCACTAACTCTTTTGGACCCAAGAAAATCTAGGTACCAGAGAAAGCTTGAGAATATTCTTTGATTGCAGGTTACCTTCAAAAGCAAAAGAAAATGATACTTAGATAGTGGATGTTCAAGACACATGATAGGAGATTCAAGTACCTTTATTAGACTTGAAAAGATAAAAGGAGGAACCATTTCTTTTGGAGGAAACAACAAAGGAAAAATTGTTGAAGTTGGAATGGTGAAAATTGGAAGCCTCATCATTAACAATGTTTCTTTAGTTAAATGACTCAACTACAACCTTTTGAGTATCAGTTAGCTGTACAATACTGCATTCAGAATAAACTTTCATGAAAATATATGTTTTGGAACTAGTCAAAATTTCTCTCAGTTATTTATTTGTCGAAAACATGGCAACATATATCTTCTAAACATAAATTCAAATTCTGTCGAAAACATGGCAACTTATTTCTGTTCAAGATGAAGCAAATTTGTGGCATCGCAAGCTGGGACATGTCAGCATGAAGTAGATTTCTAAACTATCATTTAAGAAACTTGTCCACGGACTTCCAAACATGAGTTACAAGAAGTCTAAACTATGTTTTGCTTGCACATTAGGGAAATAGATATGAAGTTCTTTCAAACCAATAAATTATGTTTCTTCTAATCATGTATTACAGCTTTTCCATATGGATCTATTTGGAACTACTAGGACTCAAAGTATTGGAGATAAAAAAATATTGTCTAGTAATAGTAGAAGACTATTCTTAATTTACTTGAGTGTTCTTTTTAGCAAACAAAGTAGAAACCTTCTTGTATTTCTCAAAGTTTGCAAAAAGGGTTCAGAACGAGAAATGTTATACTATTTCTAGCATCAAAATAGACTATGGGGGAGAATTTGAAAATCAAGATTTTATAGATTTTTGTGACAAAAATGAATTTCAACATATTTTCTCCTCTTCTTATACTCTACAACAAAATGGAGTTGCAAAAAGGAAAAATCGCTCTTTATAGGATATGGCCAGAACTCTGCTAATTGAAAGCAAAGTAGCTTCTCGCTTCTGGGCAGAAGCAGTTTCTACTGCTTGTTACATAATTAATAGAATCTTTCTAAGGCCTATCCTTGAAAAAAGTCTTATGAGATTTATAAAAGTAGAAAACCAATCGTCTCTTATTTTCATGTATTTGCTTGCAAATGTTTTATTTTTAAAAATGCAAATGACTATCTAAGTAAGTTTGAAGAGAGATCAGACGAAGGAATATTCCTTGGATATTTTATTACAAGCAAGGCATACAAAGTCTTCAACAAGAGCACTCACACCATAAAAGAATTAATGAATGTGAAGTTTCTAAAACAAGACCAAATTCAATAGAATCAGACTCTACAAAAAGATTCAAAACTTGTTTCAAACTCAAGAAAGTTTGAATTCATCAAACAGAACGATCTAGCTAAGGAGAATTACAAATGAACTCAAGAGGAATCTTCTCAGATTCAAAAAGATCCAACACAGACTTTTGAAGAATATGTAAAAGGAGGAAAATGCTACAATAACTGGAAGCATAAGTCAAGTCATTCACGAAATATTATTATTGGCAACATTAAATAAGGGATCTGAACTAGATCAAAGAATAAGGAAGAAACAAATGTTCTAACACTTATTTTCAATATTAAACCTAAAGGAGCAGAAGAAGCTTTGAACAATGAAAGCTAGATAAAAGCAATGCAAAAAGAGTTTCAACAATTCAAGATTAATGACGTGTGGAAATTAGTGCCTAGGCCAAAAGAAGAATCTGTGATTTGAACAAAGTGGGTGTTTAGAAACAAAATGGATGATTGGGGGGTGATTTGGCTAGATGCAAAGTTGTTAGAAAGAGCACCTTTAGGACTTGCTAACTTCTAGGACAAATGTTAATATCCTGGTTCTCTAAGAAACAAAACACTGTAGCACTATCAACTGCAAAAGCATAATATGATGCTCTTGGTAGTTGTTGCTTGCAAGTACTATGGATTAGACAATAACTAAGAGACTATGGAAAAGAAGAAGCTTGTACTGAAATCTGATGTACCAATATAGGTGCCATCAATTTCACAAGAAATCCTATTCTTCATTCAAGAGCAAAGTATATGGAGATTTAACATCATTTCATAAGAAATCATGTGCAAAGTGGTGAAATAGATGTTCAATTCATTGATTCCAAATCAATTGGTAGACATATTCACCAAACCTCTGGAGAAAGGTACATTTGAGTCTATTCGTAAGAAATTGCATATTATTTATCCTTTTGTGTAAAGTTTATATGAGACAGGTAAGAAAGAATAAACTTCTAGACGAGACAATCTTCTGGAACGTACTCAGACTCTAATACTCATGGATTTGCAATTCAAATTTTGGTGCATAAGTTATTTCCTTTTATAATAAATTAGGTAAGTGAATCTAAATATTCTGTAAATACATTATCTGATTGATTTCATAATTGTTTCCTATTTTTATTTGATCTTATTTTTAGTTATTTTTTGAATTTCAGAATCAATAACTACTATTTACAGTTTTTCATTTCTAAAAATCATATCCTTTCATTGTCTTGGTTCAGATTTTATAAAAACCCTAAGAAATTATTTTTATCTCACCCACAGTTTCTTTCACACTCAAACTCACTTTGTAGAAACCCTAAAAGGTTCTTTCTTTTTTTTCTATCGATTTCTCAAACTCATTTCAAAATATTGTCCAAATCCTCCAAGTCTGTGTCAATCTCCTCTCAAAGAAGATCATTACAAGTAGAGGACCCCAATCAGTTGAAGGAGGACAAACCCATTTTGACCTAACAAACTCATCTAGTGAAGCATCTCCTAGGCAATCCACTCATCAATTGGAGTTTGATGAGGTTTCTAAAGGCTCATCTCTAGTTACTATAACTTCTATTCCAGTAGGAGACCCATAAGTTGTATTTAGACAATTTGATTATTTGAAGAAAGGAGGAGCTTTGGAAGAATTTTTACTAGAATATCTAAAAAAAACCATGGTTATGGAAATGAGGTTAAATTGATAGAGACAATTTTGACTGTAAAAAATCCAAATTGGGGAAAGGAGAAAGAAAAAGAAACTGTTAAGCATGTTAGGCAGACTTCTAATTCGAGAAGTGGGTCAGAAAGTATATGGGAATGAAAGAGAGAAGATGATGATGAGAAACTATTCAAAAACTTTCAAGTCAAAGTAGGAGTTGCTGCTATAGTCGATAAGCACAAGGGAAAGTTGTTTCGAACCAAGCAACACAAGAAATATTATACAGGGGGATAATGAACCACAAGATGGTGGACTTTAATTTTTTGGATGCGATAGGAATTAAGTTGAGAAAGAAGTTTGAAAAGTTGCAAATGGAAGACTTTTACTTATAAACTTCTAAGGTTTATCCAAAACTTGCTTGTCTCCAAATAAAATGCGGTTTACAGATCTTGATGATGTCGACGATGTGGATGTGGATATTTTGGCTGATATTATAAGATAGAAAGAGGAGATTTTAGGCCTATAGAAGTTTTTTATGAAATTGCGTACAATTATCTAACTAGTGGAAAGACTTCAAAAGCAAACAATTCCTATTCTAGCTTGTCTTCTGCCAACATAATTCTTTACAAAATTGTGATTAACTGCATAAAACTCAAGGCACTTCCCAAGATAGATGTTGCTAAGTTCGAAGCAAAAATGATTTGGGCCATTGAAAATGGAGTAATGTTCTCTCTTCCTCTTATTGTTTTACTACACATGCATAGAACAATACTCAAGGAAAAATGACAACTTCCATGTGGAACTCTTGTAACTAGAATTCTCCAGCACTTTCAAATTCAATTACCATCAAAATTTTGTACAAGAACTCTATCTATTATGGTATTAGGAGAGAGGATGATCACCAAAATGAGATTGAAGGATGTTATGGAGGTGTGGAAGAGAAAAAAGAAAGGGACACTAAGTCTTGCAACTCAAATCATTACTGTAAAAAGGAAGAGGAGAGGAAAGGAAAGGAGGCTGCTTCTACTCAACTTCCAAATAGAAAAAGGTCAGCAATTCTTTTGTAGGATGAAAATGATGAAGAAATGCTCTCAGATGTTATTGCTTCTACAATTCAAGTAGTGTCTACAGCAATAATTCCTATCAAAGAAGAAAAAATATGATGCAGCAGAAGGAGATGAAGGACAAAAGAAGGACAATAAAAAGGAAGCAAAAGATGATGAACAGAAAAATGAGAACGAAGCAAAAGAAGATGGTGGAAAAGATGGAGAAGAAGAACAACCAGAAGATATGGATCTTGAAGAAGTTTCCGAAGGAGAAAAAGCAGAAGAGATTGGAAAAGAACTTGCGCAAGAAAAAGAACAAGTTAAAGATAGAGTTGAGGAATAGCAAGAAGGTGAATAACAAGAAGGAGATCCCATTAAAAATGATGAGAACATCATCACAGGTGGAGAAGATGAGAAAACTCTAGAACAAACCAAATTTGATGATCAGATGAGTAGGTCCCCACCTAATACTGAATATATATTTGATGCACAACTCCCAGAAGGTTCTATTGGAGAGCAGGAAGAAGCAAATTTTCAAGAGGAGCATATATCTGAAAAGGTATCTTCTAAACTAGAAGCACATCAAACTCTATTTCTCGAAGCAAGTGCACAAACCGAACTAGATCCAAACTATGCAAGAATTGTTGAGTTGGTTTTGCAAATCAAGGCTCAAAGTTGACATTCAAAGGATGAAACCCTCTCTGTACAACAAGCTAGAGAATCTCAACAAGCAAACTGAGCAAAACATGGCAAAAATGGAGATAGCGTTTGCTTAATGCATGACCAAGATTGAGGAATCAATGCAAAACAAGAGGATTTTCAACTTGTTCATGTCCCTCGCAAAACTTGATTTCAACCTTTTCAAAACAAATTTTTATTTGTGTGCGGTTTGATAGTTTGTTTGAATTATGTTTGGACTTTGGTTTCTTGGTTGTTTTGTCTAGTTTGTGATTTTGCAGACTCTTTAAACCCTCTTGATGCTTGCAAAAAGGGGAGATATGTTAATATATTATGGTGTGGCTTATTTTATTTAAATCTTGCATATTATTTGTGCTATGCCTAACTTTGTTTTACAGGAATAAATTCTACATATCAGCATAAAAGTTTTGTCACCATCAAAAAGGAATAGATTATTGAGAAAACTCATAGTTTTAATGTAAACAAAACTTTCTAAGTTTTATTGTGGAACAGACTCTAGAATAAAGAAAGTCTTCGGTCTAGATATTATTCAAGATTCTCAGCAAAATCTATTCTTTCCCGAAGATTCCATATCAATCTAGAAATAGACACGGTATCTCATTCTATCAAGGGTCCAAAATGAATTTCGTCTAGAATAATAGGAGGACAGAATGAATGATGGATTTACAACGGCCATGAATTTCACTTACCAAATATACATTGATTATGTTAATCAATTGATTGACAAAATCATTCTTGGAGACAATTTTCAGAAGAAGATGGAACACTTATGAAAACCAAGATTTTACTTGTATGGGCAACCAGAATCTATAGTAATTCAACCTCTATCTTCAACGGCTAGAAAATCTTCTTAAATCAATCTATCCAAGAAAGAAATTTGGAAGAAAAAACTTCATTCGTGTGGTCGATGGTTAGTTGGCTCGAAAAAGTATACACGGCTTGCGGAAGAGGTGATGCGAATAAAAATTCTAAAGTCTAATTTGTTCTCACATTCAATTATCTCTTTAGTGCATAAACCAAGTGATTAAGAGTGAATTACATAAAAAGAGTGACTTAGTGAGTATATCACTGAGTGTTTACACTCGAAGTCTTGTGATCATTTGTTGATCTCATGTGGAATTCAGCCTATTAGCTGACAACGTAGGAGAGTGGACATAGGCTTAACCAAAGCCGAACCACTATAATTCTGTTTGCAATTTTTTCATCCCTTAACTTTTTCATTTTGATTGCATTTTACAAAAGTCTACTTCATTTTAGTCAGCATAGTGAGTACTTGATGAGACATGAATTAACTGATAATGTAGCTGCATAGGGTAACACGGTATATATCCCAAATAGAAGACATATCGAGCCCTAAGAAATAACTATTTTTTCCTTCTTTATCGTCTCAAAATGTTGAACAAGAAACCGCTTGATTAAGGTATGAAGTACCAGAAGTTTAATCATCAGTCATTAATATAGATTAGTAGCTCAACATGTTGTAAATCAAGCACGTGGTGCCCTGTTTCAAAACATATGAGGCTCATTTGGAAACAGTAGACCTTGTACGAATGACAATATGGCTGCACCGCGTGAAGGTCCTCATCAAAAGGAGACGCATTTCAGACATTAAATTTGACTAGCCCTAACCATGTGTTGCTGTAAGAACCAATTGAGTGTTAACAAATGTAAGTCGGGCAATTACTTTACTTGAAAAAACAGTTAAGTCACATGATTGCCAATCTCTTATCCATTTGTCAAACATATGCCAAAACACGGAACGCGCAATCCGTGTAGATGCTAATTTAGAAAACGACAAGTAGATGCTAATCCCCGAAATACTTAAATGACTATGTCCATCTTCTTCTAATAAAAAGAATTCATTAAACACGCATTCTCCAGACCAATTGAAAGGTGAGATTCCTCTTAAGATGAATCAATCACCTTGATTCTTGCGGTCTTCTCGATGTCGTCGGTCAATCAATAGATTGTTATCCTAGAAGCTTTCTTGTCTCATTTGTTAGAATATACAGATAATAAACCATGCCATCATTTAACAATTTAAGTTTTTTAGAACAGTCGGCAGTGATCCCACAAAATCTTACATGATATCAGAGTTGGAAGTCCTGAGTTCAAATCTTACCAAAGCCCATTTGCCTTCCTAATTAAATTTTCACGCTTAGTACTAGGCAAAAAAACCAGACTAAGCATGAGGGGGAGTATTAGAATAAATAAATAATAAACCACGCCGTCATCTAACAGCTTAAGCTTTTAGAATAGTCGACAGTAATTACACAAAATCTTACACCATTCATTTAATAACAAATTTTAAAGTACGGAATCATAATATGCATTTTTCCCAAACTCATACTATGCATTTATCTAATAGCTTAAATTTTTAGAATAGTTGGCAAAGGTCTTACCAAATCCAATATGATATCAGAGCTGAAAATTTTGAGTTCAAATTTTTCTAGAATTCTATTTGCCTCCCCAATTAAATTTTCACAAAAGACCATACTAAGTTCGAGAATGAGTGCTAGAATATTTAAATAATAAAACAATCTCCATATAATAGCTTAAGCTTTTAGAACGGTCAGCTATGATCCTACAAAATCTCATATAGTATTGGAGTTGGAAATCCTGAATTCAAATTTTATAAGACCTCATTTGTCTCCCCAATTAAATTTCCATGCTTAATACTAGGCAAAAGATTAGATTAAGTATGCAGGGGAGTATTGGAATATTTAAATATAAACCATGCATTTATTTAACAGCTCAAACTTTTAGTACAGTCAGTTGTGGTCCTACAAAATCTCACATAGTTTTAGAGCTAGAAGTCCCAAATTCAAATCTTATCAGGCCCCATTTGCCTCTCCAGTTAAATTTCCACGTTTAATACTAGGCAAAAGATTAGACTAAGTATGAGGGGGAGTATTATAATGTTTAAATAATAAATCACGCATTTATTTAATAACTTAAACTTTTAGAATAGTTAGCAGTAGTCCAACAAAATCTCACAAAACTAATATAGGGATACACAATATCATGAATGTAGACATCATAGGACCATCTAAAAGACGCACACGATATTTTGAATATTTAAGAAATTCAGTGATTTTGAGGATGTCGTTCACCACAAACATATATGACAAGTTGTAACATTGTTTTCATAAATTAATAACTAATATCCAATGTTACAATTAAACAGAATTTGGGTGTTAATTTGAAGGGAGGTGTTCACCTCATAATTTTTTCAGATAATTTTGCTCTTAAAGTTAGCTGTTCCTATATATATTTTAACTTTTTAGAGTTTAAAATCAGGTTTTGATTTAATGTTAACATCTCAATTTCTTAAAACTTGGACACAGATTTTCAAAGCTGGCATTTTAATTTGGCTCATAGCAAGAAAAATTTCTTGTTAACTATTTATGGATTGTTGAACGCGTGAAAATGAGAAAACATGGTCTTTGTCTTCTGCAGTATCACTTGTTAACTGGATTTGGTTGTTGAATGTGGAAACAAAGAAATAGTGTACATCCTCAGTCGTAAAAACAAATAAGAACAAGGAGAAGATTTGGAATAGAAGGCATGCGCTTCAATTATTAAAAGATATGCCAAAAAATGGAGCACTATTTAGGGTCCATTATTAAAAGATGTGCATCTTGGATAATGTTTATTGGTCCATAACCAATGACGAGTTATTGAAGTCAACTAGATTATTTCATCTAAGAACCATAAGTGGGGATTATCTTTTTGATGGCCGATCATAATAAAACTTTATCATAGTTTCATTTTGTATCAACCTAGTTCGAGGAGAACTAATAAGTCCAATTTGCCCAAAAAAAATTAATAAGTCTACCTCATTAGTCACTAATTATTTGTCTTGGTCTTTTATAATGGTTTGAGTCTTGGTCTTTGTTTATTAATTTTTTTCGCTGGAAATAGTCTTGGTCTTCGTTGCATCTTCCAGCTCCCAAACATGAATGGGTGGGACTGTTTTTTTTTCGGTCGGTAAATGGGACCTTAGATCGTGACGTTCTCCCCAAGATTAAGAATTAATAATTGCCTTTTAAAAGTTGATAGTAAAAAGAAGAAGAAGAAGATTTTGAATAGAAGGCACGTGGTTTAAATAACTGTTCAAGAAATTATGATCTATTATTAGAATATATGCCAAAAAATGGAACACTATTTACTGTCCATTAAAAGATTTGCATCTTAAATAATATTTTATTGGTCTACCACCATTGACTTATCAAAAATAGTCGACAAATTATTGAAGCGAATCAGAACATTATGTCGAATTGACCATAAGTGGAGATTTTTTTTTATGACCAATCATAATCAAATTTTGTCACACTTTCATTTTATATCGATCTAGGTAGAGGAGAACTAATAAGCCTGATTTGGCTCCAAAAAAAAGAAAAATTTATAAATTTGCCTCACTACTCATTGATTATTTGTCTTGGTCTTTTATAATAAATTGGGTCTTGGTCTTCGTTTTTCATTTTTTTCTGCCATAAGGAGTCTTGCTCTTCGTTCCATCTTCCAGCTGGCGAACATGGATGGGACCTTAGATTGTGACATTCTCCCCAAGGTCAAGAACTAATAATTACCTTTTAAAAGTTTGGTCGCACACACTGAAAGAAACATATACTATCATAAAATTAATTATTGTAGCGTAAAAGCACAGCAATTATATTATTATTTCGATTTAAAAAAACAAAATTATATAGGAATACTACTTTTGATTATGGATGTACTTATGCAATATCATTATTAGATTATTATTATTAGTTGTAATCTTGTTGAGCCGATTCAATTTTTCCTGACATTTCATGTGTATCTTTATGAATGCAGCCGACACTAGAAAGACCATGGAAAATTCTTGCAATTGTAATGAATGGGCAAATAAAATGAATATATAAATGTTGGAAATGTGATATCGTTTGACAAACGTTACTTTTCAACTTGGTAGAGGGAAGGAAACAATAAATAGATGCTAATCCCTAATTTATTAAATGATTCTTGTCCATCTTCTTCTAAGTTTTAAACTTCATCGATTCATCAAACGCGAGAGCATATTTTAAACTAGTTATAGTAAAGTGCATCACATAGTATTGTCCTTACAATAAACCATGCGATGCACTAAATAAACCACAGAGCCCAACATCATATTTCCTCAATTTGCGCACTTTGATAATTAAGGGAAAAATTAAACATTTCATGGCTTCTAATTTAATAAAATTGGATCAAGCATTGAATGGATTTCGAGTTAGATTATTATTTTGGACATGCATCGAAAATGTTTAGATGGGTGAATTATTTCTAGTAATCTCATATCGGCATGTTGGATTATAATATATGGAAATTGGATTAGTGCTCATGGTCGAACTACGTCTTGAGATACGATATATGTTCACAAGCGACTTTTGTACAGGCTTAATCACAATCAATATGATTGATGAGTTTAATTACGATCAACTTAATTTTCAAGTCTTATCACCTGGCAAAGCATGAATAGGATTGAGCATTGGGGCATGACTTGGGCATGGTTGGCATTGGACTAGATATTTTAAAAGAAATTATTTAAGCAAAATTAAATTTGAAATAATTGTAATATTTTTTTTCAAAAAATGAAAATAATGAGAAATTATTTGAGGGAAATTAATAAGAAAAAACACTCATTCTTTTAAATCAAAATGAAACCCTATTACATCTTCAAATAATTTGAAAAAAAAAATTACACTTAGTGGTGCTCTACTAATGATTACATTCAAGCAATTGTGTCTTTAGCCGTGATTTGGATAATACAATACCATCGGTGTTCTCGTCACTCTTAGGCACCCTTTCCAGGAAGTCAATCATTGTCTTTGTCCGTACGCCTTGTATGTGCCTCAAAACTAGGACTTGGTGACTCTTATATATAATTAGTTGTAGATCACAACCGACCGTTTTAAAAATTTAAGCTGTTAGATAAATGCGTGATTTGCTATTTAAATATTCCAACACTCCCCCTCACACTCAGTCTTGTCTTTTGCCTAGTATTAAACGTGAAAATTTAATTAGGCAGGCAAATGGGATATAATAAGATTTGAACTCAGGATCTCCGACTCTGATATTATATGAAATTTTGTGGAATCACAGTTGACTATTCTAAAAGCTTAAACTTCTAGAATGGTCGGCAATGGTCTCTACCAAATCTCACATACCCGATCTTTTTTGTATTTGTGTTTTGCATTTACCAATTCCTTTTTATAGATAGCCATTAATTTCCGAAATTTCTTCCTTTCTTTCCTATTATGTGTAATTAATTGTATCATATGGATGCACATACTTTAGTTTTTAGCTTAACATTATCTCCCCAGCAAAATGGATTCCACCCGAGAAAGGCACTCTAAAGATCAATGTGGAGGGCTCATATGCGAAGGGAGAGAGAACAGGAAGCATTGCCAGCGTTTGTAGAGACGGGTTTGGGAACATCGTGGCTGGATTTACCAAGGAAGTGTGGGCGAACTCGACGGAGCAAGTGGAAGCTGTAGCGTGTAGCGTGCAGAGAAGCCCTACGCTTCTGTTCTACGTATGAACTCAAGTACTCTCTATGGTCAGATAATTAGTCAATGAAAAGTGCACTTTCAAATCAAGAACAGCCAACGTGGAGCATCCCGCCTCGTCTCTAAAGGGAAAAACCTTTTGGCCCAATACAAAAGCATCCGTCAGCCCACTGCAGGAGAGAAGCGAACCAGGGAGCTGATTGTACCTCTAAGGCCCATCGGCAAAATCCCTTCCCACTAATTGGGTTTCTTATCCCCCACAAATATTATAGGACCTAATTCGTTAAGAGGCCCACTTAATTCGTAGTCACTAGGCTATTTGACATAATGAAAGAAGTTTATTTCAACAAACAAACAAAAAAAAATCATTTAGATTTCTCCACTCCCTCCAAAATGTAGAAGTTACAAACATTTTGTAGAAACACAAAAGTTTTCGATGACTGAGGCTCTTCTTGAAATTGTGATAACTTTAGGATGACCTGAGTATAGCTTGAACCTGCATACCATCAAGGAACTTGTTAAACTGCTTAACTTCATCCTCTCCAAACACTATCTTATGAATGCGTGGATTCACAGAAAGACAAAACTGGCCTAAACAAAGAGAATAAATAGGTCGATTTGCCCTTCTGCTCTTTGATTTAATGGTCTTGTTCAAGAATTTAGTTATCTCACTGAACCCCTCATTTATCCTCCTATCTTTACATTAAATCATTTTCTATCACGTTGCTCTCACACTGGCCCATCCACTACCGTGAGTGATTGATTCCATGAATCGCTCTGATTCTTTGGCCTTTATGATAAACAAATGCAAAAATGGCGGATTGCTAGAAGCCAGCGATTACTTTATTCTGCTTGAAGAGGATGATTAGGATGAAACCCTTGCCTTCACTTGCCTGTTTCACCCAACTCTTGTGGGGTCGTGGAGAAGATGAAGAAGCATTGCGCCACTGCCATTGACCCGATCGGTCAAATGAATTCGAAGGGAATGACGCCCAACGTTTTTAGTCTTAGCATTTTGATGAAATGGCTCTGCCAATTGAAAAGGTCCAATTTTGAACTTGAACCCATAACTGTGAGCTATAACACTGAGATCATCGGAAGACAGGCTGAGAGCCAGATGTTGCCATATACACCACGGTTATTGCACAGAAAGACCAGTGGAAGAGGCCTTGAAGTTCTTTAACATTAGGACTAGCCTGGGAAGTCGCCCAAATGTCATCTCTCACAATTCCTTGATACATGGCCTACGTTGCATGGGCAAATGGACAAAAAATTAAAAAAGCAATGATTTTGTTTTTTTTTTTGTTTTTTTTTTTTTTGGTCGAAAATTTGTAAATTTCATTACTAAGGAGGGATATTAGATACATCTGAGCATAAAATTTGTAAGAGGCTTGAGGGGGGGCGGCTGGTCCAATTTACCGGTAACGTTTTGTTTCGTTGGGCTTTGGCGGCCCAATCCGCTGCTCTATTGGCCTCTCGTTTGCAATGGTTGACTTTGATGGGCCTTATATTGGCTAGGATGGCACAGGCTTCTCGATGTGGGCCTGTATTTCCCGGGAGAAGAGGTCTTACGCGCCGCACGCTTGGAGCTGGAGGGGTTTCTGCGATCGCCATCTTGCTTATCGGTTGAGCAAGTTGTAAGTTGTCGGTCTCCACTTCCCAGCTTAGGGTTTCAACTTCTCCCCTGCTCTTGTCCGACAGCCACCGCAGTGCTTGAAGAAGAGCCTCCGCTTCTGCTTGGATTGGGGATTCGATCGCCACAGTTCGCGCAAAGCCCGCAATTATCCGTCCGCAGTGGTCTCTGCACAACCCAGCAACTGCACTGTCTCCGCTCTCTGTGCAAAACGACCCATCAACGTTCCACTTGTGAGATCCACGATCGGGGGGTTTCCACTTGACCGATTCTTCTGGTATGTTGGTTGATTTGCTGTTTGTTCGGGCCACCCTTGAGCTGATGGTTCTGTGTTGTGTTACTGCAGCTTCGATGAGCTGATCCGGCTGGGTTCGTTGTCCGCGGAAGATGGCCGAGTTCCTGCCTTTCCAGATCTGCCATAGAAGTTGGGTTAGGAGCTCAAACGGTACCTTTTCATGCTTAAAATTGTTGATCCAGTCCTCCATTCGGGTGATGTGTTGGTGGTTTATGTGTATGTTGATGTCTGAATGTTGCCATACTTGAGCTGACCAAGGACATAGGAGAAACAAATGTTCAGTAGTTTCGGGTTTGCTCTGGCACATGGCACACTGGTTATAAGGTATAATGTGTCATTTTTGAAGGTTCTCCCTAGTTGGTAAGGAATTATGACATAATTGCCATAGGAAGTGTCTTAATTTCGGCTGGGTTTGAGTGTTCCATATGCGCCGCCATAATGTATGGGGGAACTGGTAAGAAGAAGAAGCCTGATGTGGTGTTGTGCTGCTTGTGTTTAGGGAGCATGTTACGGTATGCACCGCGGATTTGTGTATTTGCTGTCTTAGTATGCGTCCAAACCATATAATCTTACGCCTGTGTCGGCTTAATGGAATGGAGAGCATTTCGAGGCCGTGTCCTCGGTCAACTAGGTTCCCGATTTTATCTTCTTTCCATGCCATATGCTCCACATCGATCAGCTCCGACACCATTGTTGGGTCCTCTCTATTAGCTGGGCCATGAATTATCCCTCTAGGTAGCCATTTATCCTCACGAATTTTTACTTTCTCGCCATTGCCAATAGCCCATCGAAGTGAAGGTAGGATAGTATCCCTTCCTTTCAGAATACTAAGCCAGCCCCATGAGGGGTTACTCCCTTTTCCAGCTTGTTTGAGATTTCCATTTGGATAGTAAAGCCCTCGAGACACCTTACTCCATAGGGTATCTAGTTCGGTAAGCAATCTCCAAGCTTGCTTGCCCAACATAGCTTCGTTAAAGCTTATAAGGTCTCTAAAGCCTAGTCCCCCTCTTTTTTTTTCTCTCCTTTAACAAATCCCATCGCTTCCAATGTACTCCTTTGTGCTGGTCGTTCGTCTTCCACCAAAAATCAGCAATTTTTCTTTCAATGGCCCGACATATGGAGAGTGGTACTTTAAAAACTGACATGACATACTGTGGTATCGCTTGTACAACACTTTTTATCAATACTTCTTTCCCCCCCCTTGACATGATGTTTTCTTTCCAGCCCTCGAGTTTTTATTCACTCTAGCCATGATCCAAGCAAACATCTCCTTTTTTTGACCTTCCCGTCCGAGGGAATACCCGGTATTTCCACGATTTTTCCGGATTTCGCAACTCTCATTTCACGTGTCAAATTTTGCTTCAAGAGGTATGGGCAATTTCTACTAAAAACATTCCCGACTTATTTAGGTTGATAGTCTCGCCCGATGCATAGCAATATTGATTCGGGGCAAAGAAAGTTCGACACTCGTGGTTTTGCCATCCATAAAGAGGATTAGATCGTCGGCAAACATTAGGTGGGACAAGGTAGGGCAACTTCTGTTTAGGCGAATTCCTTTGATGCTACCCTCTTCCACAGCCTTATGTAGTAGTTGGGACAAGGTGTTTGCTACTAGTATAAAGAGATAGGGGGATAAGGGGTCACCTTGGCGAAGTCCTCTGGATGGAGTGAAGTACTGTTGTAGTTGCCCATTGATTTTTACACTGTACGTTACAGTAGAGACACACTGCATAACCCTCTTAACCCATACATCGTTGAAACCCATCGTTTTCATGCAAGCCTCTAGATAGTCCCACTCTACTCGGTCATAGGCCTTCTTCATATCCAGCTTTAGAATCGCCTGAAACTTTCTCTTTCGCTTTCTTTTTCGTAGCTGGTGGAGCACTTCTTGTACCAAAAGTATGTTATCTTGTATCAGCCTCCCTTTTACAAAAGCACTTTGTTCTATAGTTATTAGTTGGGGGAGGAACAACTTCAATCTATTCGCCAATACCTTCGAGATGATCTTATAACTGAAGTTGCATAGGCTGATTGGGCGAAACTGATCCACCTGTTCTGGGCTTTGGACTTTTGGCACTAGGGTAATGATTGTCTTGTTCAATTCTGGATTTAAAAAGCCATCCCTCCAGAATTTTCTAATTTCAGTGTAAACATCTTGGCCAATTTCATTCCAGTGATGTTGATAGAATATCCCATTCATCCCATCCGGGCCTGGTGCTTTTAGTGCTCCCATTTGAAAAGTAGCTGCTGTATTTCTTCTAGTGTAACCTCCCGAATCAACTCTTGATTCATGTCCTCTCGTTACTAGACATGGTAATCGATCAAGTACCGGTTTGATGTCACGGTTGCCCACCGAGGTATATAGCTCCCTAAAAACATGTCGCCATTTGCTTTATCTCGATTTTGATCTCGCGTCCAATCGCCTGCTGGGTTTTTCAGCATGTTGATACGGTTCCTGTGTCTTCGTTGCACTGTTGTTGCGTGGAAAAACTTGGTATTTTTGTCCCCCCATTTCAGCCATTGGATACGAGATCTCATTCCCCAGTAAATCTCCTCTTGGCACCATAGTCTTTCAATTTCATTTTTCAGATTTTTGACCCTCTCGTTTATCATAGTTTTCTGCTGGGTCATTTACTAGCTGCTGAATTTCTCCCTGTAAAGCCGGATGGTCTTGCGGGCATTTGAGAATGTTTTCTTACTCCACATATGAAGCTGTTTTGCAACCCTGTTAATTTTGTTACTGAGATCCCCCCCCTCTGCGGACCATGAATCCTTCATTACATGTTCATATTCCTCATGTTCTATCCAAGTACTCTTCAAACTTAAAATCTCTCCTTCTTTTTTCCACACAGGGGTATAAATCCAGCGAAGAGGACTATGATCGAGCCCACCGGCGGCAAAGCATATACCTCCGCTTCGGGATAGGTTATTCTCCGAGTCTATATTGCGAGGACTCTATCCAGTTTTCCTTGACATGGTCATCCCCTTCTCTCATTATTTGTCCAAGTGAACGCGCATCCCTTACTCTCGACATTCATCGAGTCCACTTTGGAATCTAGGAAGTCTTGGAAAGCTTTCATCCCGTAGTTTTCAGCCATCCGTTTGCCTACTTTTTCCCATGCATACAGCACTTCATTAAAATCCCCAATGCATACCCAGGGCCCATGGAATGGGAGTTGAGTTGTAGATATATCAGTCCATAATTTCACTCTATCCTGGAAATCCGTGGGAGCATGAACACATGATACTCTCATCATATTGCTAGTCTCCCTATCAGTGCAGATTAAATGTATGCAGTGCATCGAGTTTGCCTGGATAGAAATTGTTACCTGATCAGTCCAGAAGATAGCTAGACCCCCTGCAATGCCTCTCGGATTTACTATATAGCTGTTCTGGAACTTTAAGCTTCGTTGTATCCTTTTACTAACCTCCTCCTTATTCTTAGTTTCCATTAGAAATAGGACAGCGGGCTTTTCTTGAGCCACCATGGCTCTAATGGCCTGGATTGTCAGGGGATTGCCCAAACCCTGACAATTCCAGCTCACTAGCTTCATTTGTAGTGTGGTGGCTTATTAGGGCTAGCCACCAAAGCCCATCCTCTCGTTTCTTCCTCCGTAAGCACGGGTGTTTCCAGTAATTCAGTGTCATCAAACGCTTGATTACTAATCCCTTGCGGTGTATAGGGAGCATATCTCTTCAATTTTTTCTGAGCAACATGTTTGGTACTCTTTCCCCGTTTATCAGCAGCTGTTTTTTCCTTAGAGGTGGTATGTTGTGAATATATTTCCCCTCCCCTTGCAAACTGTGGTTCAGTGATGACTCCCCCTGTTGTTTTCCATTGCATGTCTTCTTGAACACTCTCCTTTCTCTTACCCTTATCCCTATGAAGTGGCTGTCTTTGGACCATCCTCCCGTTGAGTTTCATAGACCACCAACTCTCCCAGGTGTGTGGGTGTATCAGGGGGGCTCATTTCCTCGAGTAGTTCGTCCATAGACTTCCCATAATATACATCCCAGAACGGACTGGACTCATTTGCTTCCACCTTCAACCATGAGCCAAACATCATATCTTTTTTGTTGAGAAATCGTTCTTCCCGGTATGTAATTTCCCCACAATTCGAGCATAATGTCCTAGTTTTCCACGGGAATAGCGAAATGCGGAAGACGTTCATACCGAAAGTCCAGCCAAATTTTCTTGCCCTTATTACTAAAGAGGGCCCCTGGTTTAAGAGGTATGTCAAGGGTCATTTCTACTCTTGCCTTCCCTATTTTATAGGGTATATACCCTTTCGCCTCGACCTTTGCTTCAATTACTGGTCCAATATCCTCTGCGATACGTGCTATTACATCTTCTGATATCCACTCTGTAGGTAAACCGTGAATATGAACCCAGAAGCTGCAGGTATCAAATTTGTAGCAGGCAGGGGGAGTATTTGGTGTCCACGGTTTCAACAACAGTAGGTGGTTTGCGAAAGACCAAGGTCCCGCTAACTCTACTCTCTCTTTATCCGCTTCTGATGCAAATCGAACAGCGAATATACCAGGTGCTAATAGGTCGATCTCAGCATTTTCAAGCTTCCATACCCTTTTCATAGTGTTTTGGAAGGCTTGAAAGTTGATTTTGGGGTTCTGATAGAGCTGCCCTATAAGAGTATTGCGGCATTCCCTTACCGTACTTGCTGAGATTACGTCATCTACTGATGTGATTGTTTGTTGTGACCACAGTCTGCCCAATCTTTTGCACAGCAGGGCTAATCTGATTTCCTCCTCTTCTTTGGACTCCATTACAGCTTGTTCGAGTGCCTAGGGCTGCACTGGTTCCGCTCAATGTGATGTAGAGAAGACCGCTCAATGTGATGCAGAGAAGACACGGGTGGGGGTATGTGCTGGGGGTTGGAGTCGGGTGGGGGTATTTACTTTGGGATTTGGGTTGCTAATTGCTACTGAACATCATGGGTGGGATCTCCGATTTTCTGGGTTTTGGTCGATGGAGGGGGAGAGAAGAAGGGGGATTCGAGAGTTGGTGGAGGCTAGATTGGGTTACGGGGGATTGTGGGGATGGATTGTGGGTAGGGTATTTACCTTCATTGTTTGATTTGTAGAACACACAGCTGGAGAGAAATTAGGGTTTTGGATTTTGGAAAGCTACCACAGGAGGTAGAGGGAGCTCTTCAGAGAGAAGAGAGAAAAACTTTAGGTCTGATGCTTCATGATTTTGTTAAAGAGTAGAACCTAACTTACTGTTAATTATTATAAGATTTGGGTCTTGGAAATGTCAAAACAGTTGACAACCATTGACTTTTCAGTAGTAGTCACAAGAAGAGTTATTAATGAATTCAAAAGGACCATAAATGGGGAAACAAGAAAAACCAATAAGTCCGCCTCTCTATACATTAGTTATTTGTCTTGATCTTTTATTGTGGGGTACGTTTTGGTCCTCCTTAACATGGATGAAACCTTAGACTATTTATTTTGCAGAAAACAATTAAACATGTGATTGCTTCAAAGACTCGTAAACCAAACCCTCCACGAATGGGGAGGCTGCTATCATTCCGAACAGAAACATCGCTACAGTTCCTTCATTTATGAGATTGTTGTAGCCTCTAAAGCCCAAACATACATCATAGGGATCACTTCCCTACTCCTGTTGGAGTTGGACTGATGAACGTACATGTAGATGCTTCGTCATTGTTCTTATTTTCTGCATGCGTGCTGCTTCCCCTCCTTTTTCCTCATCTTGAAAGGATTATAAGCTAACTGTGGAAGAAGAATCAGTGCAACAAGCACCGCAAAAGAACGGCCCATAATGGACTGATGCACTCTGTTATTTGCGCTGCTCTGGCTCCTCCCTTTATCCATGGAAGTCCGATAGCAAAGAGAAAGAAGAAATGCCTTCCTGTAGCGCAAAAAAGAGAGATTAATATATGAACTGGACTTTTGCATCGACTCGAAAAGATTGACCCCACACGCTCAGAGTGAAGTGCACATCCTTACGAACGAGTTGGGCACATCACAACATATGAACATCAATTAACTAGCCTTCATATGGAGGAGTTTCCTCATTACCAGTAATTCATGAAGAGCTGATACTATCGGATAATTGAACTCCACTCAATTGCAATATTCAAAAATCAAAGCCCGATCAAGTATCGTTTTCTCTCCTGGAGCTCGGCTCAATAGCAGTAGTTGAAATAATCAGGGCTCAACTCGACTCAAGCTCCATATAACTAGAATCAAGCTCAATCCCCACATAATCAAACTCAAACTCTACTTATCGATACCCTAAAATACAAAGGGCCCCCCCATAAGTAGCTGTTTCGTAGGAGTCAGCAAATTTGGGAGTAGATTCATATAAGCTGATGCTTCCTCTGCAAAATCCCCTTCTTCATTTTGATCGGTCTCTGGTATGGCAATTTGAAGGTCCTCAGCCGGTTAGGCAGGCCCAGATCAATCATGTGATAAAGTGATTCCACGACAACAATAGGATCAAACGAAATGCAAACTAATTAGCAAATTCTTGGTCTCCTCGCCTCAGCTTGTTTCTAGAATGACAAAAATCGTCCCAATTATGAAAAAGGTAATTGATACAGCTTATTGAATCGAAGTTACAAAAGGAAGCCTGAGATCATTACATAGACCAACCAGACCTATCACAAAAGTAGCACCAGTTTTACCTCGCTTGGTGATCTTTCAAAACGACAGTCTGACCACTTGTTACGGAAAGCTAGTCTACAACATATATGATAGACTAGCCAAAACTACTTTCTATTTTTTTTATTCACCCGCCAGAAAAACATGAATCTTGATTTTTTATTTTAGCTTAGTTTCTCATACTTACTGGGAATTCATGCTCGAGGGAACAATAAAAAACTTACAGGGGTTTCCAATCATCACGGAGAATTGAAATTTCAACACAATATGCCATTAGTCAAATATGGACCATAAAAGAGCACGCGAAAGGAATTCAAAATGGCCAAGGATTTTGTCAAGGAAAAATACTAGTTTGGGACACAGTGAAAAAGGGACGTGGCCATAGTAGACGATCATCAGCCTCTAGATGAAATATTCAAATCCCGGGTTTCCTAAGAAGGAGGTGATTCTTGTTTATAAATGCCAATATTTTCATTCATTGCCTCACAAAGCGCTAATCAGTCTGCAAAAGCTACCAATGGAAGGATGACTGAAATAAACGTTGCTATGATGCAATCAACGGCAAGGGTATTTAGGCAAATCCAGATTAAATAGATACCCAGTGTCGACCACATAATTCTTATAAAGTATAGCTTCAAGTTCAGTTTGGTCATCAAAGCATGAAGAATCTTACCAGATGACCAACGCCTTCTTTTGACATTTGGGTTAACGTTTGATATTGGCTGAAGCGTCTTGTCAGCTCCTACGATCAATTCCCCCACTACTTCAGTTATGTAAGACTAGCAATTTAGGAAAGTACAAAACCCTGTTAAAGAAAACCTACTAGTCAAAAGAATATAGTGATAAAAACTAGTTTATGAATCTCAGAACAATAATGATAGTTTACTCGCTCACCTCCGTTAAGGAGACATGGCTCGTCTCACTGTTGAAATAAGGTTGTGAGAATTATCACATCATTATTACCGCAGAAGAATCTTTTCATGGAGATTTATCTTTTCATGGAAAAGTCCATATCCTCGTCCTTCATAATGTCTAAAAACTGTTGCTCTTAGTAATTTCGGTATCGGTTCCAATGAGTCGCACCCAGATATATCCAAATAAATTAGATCCAACTTTTCAAGTCCCTGAAGCCGAGTAAGTTTCTTGCAGTCTCGTGCCACTAGAGATTGTAACTTTTCGCATTTCGACAAATCTGGCAAAATCTTGATTGATTGGCATCCCGTGATATCTATGTGGGTTAGAGATCTTGATTCCTCAACCCCAAGAATCTCTGTAACACCAAGTGAATACCTTATCGTGAAATTCTCTAAAGTTTCAAATTTCGACAGGTTTGGTAGCTTTTCTAGGAATTTACACCTTGTTATGTATATGCTTTGACAAGATGAGAATCTCTCGAGGCTCTCAACACCACGTAGACTGTAACAATCATTGATGTTCATCTCTTTTAGGGTTGCGAAGCATGATAGGTAAGGTAATCTTTCAATGGACCCACAATCAGAGATATCCAATACCTCTAAGTACTTCGCTTGGTCAAGACCTCGAATTTCGACTAGATTGTGGCAATAGTTAGCCTTCAATTGCTTCAAAGATCGTAATTCTGGAAGGATCAGCCTCTTGATGGACTTGCAGCAATCTATAATTATCTCCTGCAAGAACTCCAAATCATCATGGCCCCGAATTTCAACTAGATCATAGCAATACTCAACGTGTAATCGTCTTAGAGAATTTAATCGTGAAAGGTACAATCTTACAATGGAATTGCAATACATTATTGACAACTCTCGCAAGTTGAATCCATCAAGCTTAGGCATTATCAGCTTATGACAGGAGGCAATAGAAAGTTTCAAGGGTCTTGAAGGAAGCTCCGGAATATATTCAAGTAGATCGCATCCATAAAGACCCAATTCTTTTAGGTGGCTTAGGGAAGAAAGCTGTGGCACGTTGGGACTTTGACACGAGACCGTCAAATATGTTAAACCGGAAGGAAGCTCTGGTAGTGACCGGAGCTCGTCACACTCTTTTAGGCTAAAGTGTTGGAGAGAAGAAAGATTCCGAATGCTTTCTGGCAAGTAAGATATTGGTGCTCTACTGATTAGAAGAATCTTAAGTGAAGACAAGTGGCCGATTTCACTTGGAATTTCCCCTTTTAGATTCCTGCAGGATTCGAGATTTAGCCTCCACAAATTTTTCAACCTTCCAATAGCACTGGGTAACTTTTCAATCGGAGATTCACTAATGTCCAAATCTTGCAAATTCAGTAAATTCCCAATTGAGCTAGCGATTTCTCTCAATGACCGACAACCATTAGCACTCAATTTCAGCAACTTCCTCAAAGAACCAATAGACATAGGAATCTCTATAATACCGGCAGAATCTAAAATAAGCTCTTCTAGGTTATGTAATTCGCCCACTTCTTGTGGTAGCTCCTTGAGACTTCTACAGTCACTTAAGTCCAAGGAAACGAGGCTCTTGACTTTGCCAATAGAAGGGTCGACTTTCTCTAGTCTGTCGCAGTGTTTCAAGATGAGAATCTCCAATTCTATGCAAGCTGATAAATCGGGAGTACTTCTTAAATAATTGCAAAATGCAAGGTCAAGAACTTTCAATCGCCTTGCTGCCTATACAGACGAGAATAAGCAGTCAAAAAATTAGTTCATCAACAATACAAAACAAAGAAAAAGTCGCAAGATGTCTTTTCCATCTTACCTTGATTAAACTCCATCCACTCCAATGCTCTGTGATAGGGTTGTATGACAATTCCAGCACCAGTAATTTCGGTAGATGTAAATTGGTTGCCGAAAAAGATAGATTGGGTTCAATGTCATACCACTGAAGCCATCTTAACTCAGAAAATAATTCGTCAAAATCTCCTCTTAACTCTGCCTCCCTCAATTGAAGGAACCTTAAGTTCCGTAAGTTTTCAAACTGTTCATTTGTGTATGTATCAAGATGGCCAGTAGGCCTCAATGGGTGGTCATAGTATTTGTCAAGACAAATTGCCTCGATCCTATCAGTTCCCTGCATATCAAATCAATCAACTCACTGTCTGGATTGGCTTTTAATTTGTAGTTTTTGCTTCTTCTTTTTTTTTTTTTATTGTACTCGCACAATTTGCTGTCTTTCTGACCTTCCCGTATATAAATGTTAACACCTGAACGTACATTTGATTTTTTTAATCATTTTTTAAAATTTTGAACAATATTTAAATTTTGACATGAAAATAAAAAGAAAAATACTTCTTTCTATAAAAAAATGTAAGACATATGCACCTTTGCCTGTTGCTTTCTTCGAATTTCGTAGTGCCAGGCACTTTGACTTTTATTGATGGTGGAATACACGAAACCTTTCAAAACATACAAATTGTTGACTTGTAAATTTTCATAATATTTTAATAGAATTTGTTAAAGAGTGGCCATGAGCCACTTAATAAATAGTTAAGGAAGCACCCAACTTTTAATTCATTAATTATTATTGTCACCGGGAACAAATTCGGAGCTCAAGAAAAATCTTATACTTCCATCCGGTTATCTTATTATCCAATTATAGGTTTCTACTTTCTTGGAAACAATAAGCTAAACCCACTAATTTTTTTGAAGAAATACAAATAATAAAAATATATATGTAGTCGGTCTAATCCGATTCCCTCCTAGAACAGAAAACCGGATCACTCGGCCACTAATTTCACTTTTAGGAATTGAGAACCGGATTTACACTACACTCAAGAATCGGACCCAATCGGCTGATCCCATCTGCTTTGGGTGATTCCCAATTTAGGTGGTTCGTCTTGCACACCCTTACTAGAAATGGTGTTAGTTTTGGAGTTTGCTTAATGTCTACTACACTGTACACAGGCGCTAAGCGTGTGCTCTGTTGACATTATGCTTATTTTTATCTTAACTTCGTAACATAGCATGAATTTTAAAATAATAAGAGAATGATGATAAGAAATGGGGATGATATGAGGGGTTGATGAAGAGGATATTATATAATTGGCACAGGTATGGGATGAGTTGGTTAGAAAGAAAAGGCAAAAAAATAACGCAAGTGCCAAAACTTGTCATGGGAATATTTAAGTACCAAAAGTTGCGAAAAATATACTTAATTATTACTTTTTTTAAAAACTGAAACATTTAAGTGCCAAGTCCAATCAAGGATAGCGAAAATCCGACGTAACTTGTTTTAATAATATAACTTGCATACGTGACTTATTGAAAAGCTGAGTCTACTAAGCTAAAACAATGTCGTTTTGATGCTGATGTGGTTTTTAATATAAATAGTAATTAAATAATATTAAAAATAAATATTAAAAAAAAAAGGGAAGGGGTGAGGGCAGGGCAAGGGCTATGTAGCCCTCGCCGCAGCCCCACCATTGTCGGGAGGGCCGGTGGGCGAGGGTCGGTCGCTAGGCCCTGCCCGTGGCCAAGCGGCGGCGATGGTGAGGGCTATGCTTGCCCTCACCCAACCCTCAACCCTTGCCCCCTTTTTCTATAAAAATTTTTAATCAATTTTTGGGTTTTTTTTTATTGATATGGCAATGTTGAAAAGAAATGCCATGCGGATAATTTTTAAAAAAAAATTGCCACTCGGATAAAAAAAAAAATTTAAAAATGCCACATCAACAAACAAAATCACCAGAAAATGCCACATAGGTAATTTGGTTGAAATTTTTACTGTTGACATTTAGGTAATCCATTCTTCTCTTATTTTGACACTTGAGTATCCCATATCAAGTTTTGGCATTTGGAGTGTCCAGCACTCGAGAAAAGACGCTCTGCAAAATTAAAACTTTAAAATGCTGCCATTTGTTTTATGAGTAGGAGAATCCTTGTATACAGGTACAATTTGAAGGGACCTGAGACCAATTTCACTATTCTAGTTACAATATTAGATCAGATATACTGGACCCGCGTGCGCTATGCGCATTATTTACGCTGGATGGGACCTGTGACACCAATTGAAATTTCAACTGATGAACAGTTCCCTCTTTAAAGAAAATAAAGCACATGTTTATTGTTTGTTTGACAATTGAGTAACTATATTTGGGCAGTGAGTGGTGGCAGTTCTAGAGAGGGTTACAGATGATTTGCAATTTTAAATGCTAAATGACAAAAATAAATTGTGGATTCATATAAACTTGATTCAAGTTATTATCTAGTTTGATTTCAAAGTAATTTAACTTGAGAAATCAAAAGCATAACCTCTTCCTCAAAAGAATAAACAAGTGTCGTAACATTTATGTGGCAACTCATGCGTGTGCAGGTGGCTAATAATTATGAATGTGGAAGTTATCCCGAGATAGTCTATAACGCGACAAAGTGGAGCTTATCGCCAACAAAATAGGAGTTCGAGAAAGTGGAGCTACCCTCCATGGGGGAGTTTTCCTGAGAGTCCACGAGAGGGACTAGTATAAAAAGGGGCGTTGAAAGGCAAAATCAGACACGCACAAAGACGACACTTCTCCGAGAAATCACTCTTGTAATTTCCTTGTAATTTTGGTTTCATCACACTTTCGCTTCATGTAATTCCTTTCATGTCTTTTATATTTCTTGTTTTCAATTCCAATGCATTATCTCGCACTAATGTTGGTTAAGTTCACACTCCGTCGAGGCCTCATTCCTGCGGTTAATTTCAGCTTGAGTGAGTCAACAGTCTCACCACAAAGCAGTCTCACTTGCCCTCTCCAATTACCATAAGCTCGGCGCAATAGATTGACCTAGTTTTCGTTCAACAGTACATAAGATAAGTATTCTTTTTCATCATTGAAAAGTTACTTGAAATTTCCAGTTATATATCAAATATTATGCCCACTTTTGATTGTGTGAAACGATTGCATGGTTTAACATTCAAATTTTTTGGCCTAAGCCTAAAAAGTTGAAAACATGTAATTGAAGAGGCAAATAGAAGTCTAAAATGATTTGAACTCATAATTTCCTCATCATATATAAGATGAGATATTCCGAGACCAATCTCAACTATTAGAAAAGTCAAAACTACTAAATGAAGACGTGATTTAATATGCCAACAAAGCAACCCATAAATCCTAACCCAAACTTCTGTCTCATCCCCTATCTCTCTCCTGGCCCATCACAAGTCGACTGCCAATCCCCCGTAGTCGCCACGTCACATCTGGTCCAGATTGTGATATGGTCTCCCATGGACGTGGTTCGCACAAACCCCACCTAGTCAAGTTGAGCTTGTGCAAAGTCGAGCTCAAGCTAGGGGGGTGTCGGTCACGAGGGACATCGACACCAGTGTTGGGTGTCGATGAGGGTTGGAGAGAGAGAGAGACTGTTGTGACGTGAGTGAGGAGGGTGGAATAAGAGAGGGAGAGGGAAGAGATTGGCGTAGGATTTGGGAGAAGAGTTTAAGCAAGGACATCGACGTGGAGTTTGAGAGGAAAGAATTATAAATTAAGGAAAGTCAAAAGGGAAAGGCCATGCCAATGAAAGAAACAAAGAAAAAGAAATAGGAAAATTTGCTTTTTTATCACACATCTAATATAAATCATGAGATGAGCAAGATCAACCTGATAAAAATTTAAAAACGATTTAGTCTTTTCTTAATTTAATTCTTAAGTGGGTTTTGCTATCGCATCTATTAAGAGGAAAGAAGAATGGAAAAAGATAGATACAACTAGCACAGGGAGTGACAACCGACGAGTATCTTCAAAATCAAAATGGAGAAACAACGAAGCAAACACAGCACTGCAATAAGTTCAGCTGTACTAGAAAGCAAGCACGCGCTACACGTGTGAATTTGACACCTTTTTTTCTATGTTGATGTTTTGATTGATTTTTAGTTATGAATCGGCACCTAATATCAATTAGTATAATGGACTAAGAAATCTTCACTTATTTGATATATGATGTTTATAATTCATCTCTATTTATTATCATAGTCTTTTAGATTGTCAATATTTTCAACTAATTATGAAAATAACGTACTTTTATTAGATGAGGTTTTTAGTTTAGAAGCCGTGGTTAAGTAATTTTCAATTTTTTGTGAATTAAAATTTGACAGATATAACTCATAATAATGAATGTAAATATTTGGAGATATTCTACCTCTACGATGGCATTAATCATGAGTATAATATTTCCCTAAAAAGTAGGAGCCTTAGCTCCTACCAGATCAAACGTTAGATTAGATTAGATTAGATTAGACATGTAAAAAATATGAGGATAAGGGAAAGAAAAAAGAATTGTTACCTTTTTTTCCATTAGTACTTGGAAGGCTTCCTTGTAAACCCATAATCTGCTACATCTGTTAGGTTGTCCTTGGCAAACTATGCTCCTTCCCAAATTTCTCATATAGTCATCCATCCTTAACTCACCATTATCTCCTATTTTTATGAAGCACCTCAACTTCAACTCTTCAATACCTAGACTTGGATAAAACCCACAATCCTCCCACATGTACATGGCGAATTTGCTCTCTTTGCCAATAAAGAAACAAACAATATCGAGAAAAATCTGCTGATGCCCAGCTTCTAATGCATCATAGCTTATTTGCAATATCTTTTGGACATCTCTATGTTGTTGGTTTTTTAATTGCTTCTGCACATCTTTCCATACTCTTTTTGTTTTTTTAAACAGGTATGAACCTACGACCTCAAGTGCCAAGGGAAGCCCACCCATGGTGGATATGATATCACGAGATATACTCTCAAAGTCCCTCGGAGAATAGTCCATATGAAATGCATGTCTATTAAACAAAAGCAAAGCTTGCACCTTAGTTAATTCCATCAATTCATACTTGTAGTCTACCTCGAATTTAGATTGATCGAGAAGGGCTTCATTTCTAGTGGTAACCATGATCATACTTCCTGGCATAAACCAATCACGTGCCCTAGCCAATGCATCTAATTGAGTCTTGTCATCTATATCATCCAAAAGAATGAGAACTTTTTTTCCTCTAAATCTAGTTTTGATCAAATTAATTCCATCATCAACATTCCAAATTGCATGCTTAATATGTAGTACTTCCTTAATTAGTTGTTTTTGTAGATGAGTAATACCACAACGGTGAGCTGTTTCTCGAATATCAGCAAGGAAGCTACGATGCACAAAATCACTTGACAACTGATTGTATACTACTTTGGCAAGAGTCGTTTTTCCGATCCCGCTCATGCCATAGATTCCAATCATTCGAGCAACACTGGCAGGAGTGTCTACCAAATTCATGATTTTGTTCGCATGATCCTCAATTCCAACTAAGTCCTTAGTAAGGACATCAAGCTGAAAATCTTGTTGCAACTTGCTCAGAATATTTTCGACAACTTTTTCCACTAATTCGCCTTCATGCCTATCAAACAACAAAAATCAATAATAACTCCGTGATCATACTTAATCTCATCAAAAGACTGGCATATAATGAAGGATGCATGGGGCCAATTAACTTGCAAGCTGTTTTGGTTCTACAATTAGCAATGGGGGAAGATGGTGTAGCGGTCATTTCATTTTTTTTCCCAATCCTTTTATGCCAATAGATGGATCTTGTTGAAAAAAAATAAGGTGGTGCACCTGGCTCATGAAGAGTCTTTCCAACTATAACGTCTGTTATAAGGATTAAGGTTGTCCCCAGTAGAAAGATAGGAGGTCGATTTTTATTTTTTATTTTTGGGATAAAAAATTTTAGAAGGAGAGGAGGTTACCCCAACATCACCTACCAATGGGGTAAATGGCATTGGAAATCGAACCTAAGCATGGTAAATGTGAAGTGTCCAATTCCTATCAGCTGAGCCAACCCGTTGGCATAAGGAGGTCTATTTTATCTGGGAGGGATCAAGTTTTGAAAGACCGAGCATTGGAATCCTTTCGAGGCATGTAATTTAGTGATTGATACTAGTGGCTGGAGGGGTTGTTGTTTCTTTATTCTTCTTCTCTCTTTTTTTCCCCTCTGAAACGGAGACAAATGTAAAATTCTTGGGCGCTACAAGATTTGGTTTAAGTTGCAAGTTGTCGTTGGTTTAGTCTTCAGGACATCTTGGGAAGTACTTGTGTTTGTTAGTCTTCGAGGCATTATTGGGACATTTTGGGGATCTTTCCTGAGCTTGTAGTGAAAGTAATACATCTGCATTTCATCGGTTATGCGTGAAGAAGAAAACTTATTAAAAAGAACAAAGTTCTGTGAAGTACCCGTTAGCGACTTTCTCGGATTCCCATCCATGTAAGTCACTGACTTCTCTAAGTGCTCGTGGCCCTTCCTGAATATCCTTGTCATCAAAATGCTTCTTACGCGAACAGAAGGCCTCTCCAAAACTTCCTTTTAGATACCTCACATGCGATGGGTCCACTTTGTAAAAGATAGGCAAGACTATGTGTGACGTGCTCTTCTTGTGATCCATGATATGAATGAGTTCGCGGAGGCACCATTTGCTCGAAGCATAATTTTCCGAGATGATGGGGATTGAAATCTTGGACCGTGTGATGGCATCAAGAATCTGTGAACCAAATTCCTCGCCAATTGGGATACTGTTATCATCCCTGAACACCCAAACTGGTACAGTCCCTGCCCTGATCAAACTGTGATAAAGGTGATCGGCGAATGCCTTGCGGGTATCCAAGCCTCTAAAACTCAAAAACACGTCGTATTGACTGCTACATACATCTGCAGGTACTGGAGAGATGAGAGAAGTGGATGCTCCCTCGATGCTCTCTTCCTCTGCTCCCTTTCCCTTTCCCAAACTCTGCCCACAGCCCATGGCGATTCGAGGGGAAAGTTGAAACGAAAGATGCCTTTTCTGCTGCTTAAAAGGAGCGATGAACAACGATCGCTGAATGCTGCTTAAACCGCGATAGAGGTAATCGGTGAATGTTTTGCGGATATCCGAGCCTCTAAAGCTCAAGAACACGTCATATTGACCGCTACGTGCATATGCGGACGAAGAAGCGGATGCTCCCTCAATGCTCTCTTCCTCTGCTCTCTTTCTCTTTCCGTGACTCTGCAATGCTCCCTCAATGCTCTCTTCCTCTGCTCTCTTTCTCTTTCCGTGACTCTGCCCTCTGTCCATGGCGATCTGAGGGGAAAGTTGAAACGAAAGATGCTTTTTCTGCTGCTTAAAAGGATTGATGAATAACGAAAGACACTTTTAGGATGCTTTCTGCAAATGCTTGTTGGCTTGGTCCCCTCCGAATAACGTGTAAGTTAATTTTTCCCTGAGGCAATGTTGAAGGAGATTCGTGTTCTTGAGAAAGAGATAGGTAATACGATGACACGGCCTTCCGCTGAATTAGCCGAGTTGTTTCACTGCGGAAGAATAGGTGACCCTGAAGAGGCCCCCAAAAAGCCCACATCATTTACTTCTTCAGAAACACATATTTGAAATTAAACATATTGAAGTGTAATTAATCAACTTCCTTAAAACACATTTGAACAATTACATAAATTTACGCATGTCAGTGATATTTAAATTATGAAGGAAGTCAATGAAAATGATTCTATATGCGGGCTCAAATTTTATTTCTTTCTAAAAGTTCATAGAAATTAGGAAATGCAAAAATTGCACTTTTCTTCCAAAATTGGCCTGACTTCCTTTCTACGGATGAATAGAATGAAAGATAATTAAGTCTATCAATGAAATTAAGTTCCATTTACATCATGTCCACCCAACATGTATCCAAACATATTTCGAGGAATTTTAACTTTTACTCTCCTCTTTCATGGTCTGCTTTTCTTTTTCTTTTCTTTTTTGGTTCTTAATTTTTAGATTTTGAAAATTGTGGCTTTAGTATGTTCGAAATTTGGGGCTTTTTGTGCCATTACTTTTTATGGCTCTTAAATAGGATTAATATTAATACAAAAGGCCACATCTCGCTTGTAATTAGAATATCACTGGCGGCAATATATTTGATTGAGTGATATAAAGCTAGGTGAATCTCCTAATGCGCACATGTAGCTCAATTTATTTGATTGTTTTCCTGTGTGTTATAAGATCGAACTGGGTTTTTTCTTCTTCTTACTATTGGATATCATGTAAAAGATCTTACAAGTATCACACTATGGATTTTGGTATGCTTTATATTGTGATGATTGAAACTATCATGAGTTGAGAATAGCTAAAAAGTAGCAATATAGTTAAAATGCTCAAACTCTCAACATGCTTTCTTATTCCTCATTTACTTTTCTATTTTGGTTTTTTCAAGTAGAGACTCCGTCGATTTTTAAAGCTTTCAAGGGAGAAAAGGAGTTTTTTTCTTTTTTTTTCCATTTTCTTGCTAAAGAAGGGAGAAAATGAGTTAGAGGTGAAGGGGAATATACTTTCTAGGATTAAAAGTCCAACAATTCGAGGAAAGCAAAATATTATTTATTTGGAATGTTGTATAGCGAGGGAAAATTGGCGAATGAAATCTCCTTAAGAGAAGACTTACTCTTAGGATGATAGCTTGCAAGATGAGTAGGCTTTAAATTAAGAATCAGCAACTTATTCTGTGGTAATCACTTCTCCGTGAACTAAGATGCGAAGAAAGGCTTGAGATCAAAGAGAGGAGACCCTAAAAAAGCCTGGGCGAGAACTTTCAAGAGGGAAAAGATCAAAGAAAACAAGTCAGGACAATAGTTTCGAATTGTTATGCAAGAGAGAGGCCAAATGAGAGAGAGAGAGAGAGAAAAATTTGGACCGGAACGACCAATTCTGTTCATTTCTACTCATAAACCATTTTGTTGTAAAGATAAATGTGGCTCTTGCTAATTTCCCATTATGATATTATCAAAGCCGTTCTTCCTCTTGTAAATGCTACATGCTCTCCCACCCCAAGCAAGTATAAATCATATTATCAAATCTATTGTCGATCAGTAACTTTCTAAGCTGCATATACGTAAAAGTCACGACTTTGTTGTAAGCAGTTAAATCGCATAAAAATCACACTTTATGACGAATTTCTCTAATTCAATCCGCAAAGATAAAGTCCACCTAAAAATTGTCCGCATGGTAAATATGTGTTAGTTCATTGAAACCAGTAGCTTTGATCACTTTCAAGTTTTCCATTGTAATACCAGCACAAAAAAAGAAGAAGTACAATTGTTAATTTTTCATAATTTCCGGAAATAATTTGAATTTTCTATCATTTTCCAGAAATCACACGAATTGCCAATATAATGGACAATGGTTTGAGGGACATCCAAAAATTCTCTAGTTGATCTGGTCTGTTCAGATAATTTATTTATTTTTGTTGACAATTCTGATTGATAGCCTTTGAAAGTTTTTATGTGATTATTGAAGAGAATAAACTAGCATGATCAATATTTGGAAAATTCTAGTTTTTAACTATTTTCATGAAAAAAAAAATAGATTTACTTCTGCAAAAAGTAATTTTGGACAATTGGGATACTATAGGGCCGATGGACCCAAAATCGGGTCTAAAAGGGTATTTTCATAATTTAAGATGGGCTTTTTGTCTCAAGGGAGTTCAGTCAACCATTAATATTTTGCAAACAATATCGGCATAGGGTCCAACATGCGATTCCACCAAATTCAAATGGTCTAACCATTCATAATCGATTAGCTTGTATAAGGAGATTGTGGTAAGAAAAATTAACAATATATGTCATGATGATTTAGAAAAAGTCAAGGGAATGTCGGAAGTAATGTTTTGTATGCCTTAAAGGGTGTTAGGTGTTATGAGATGAGTAATAATCAAATGTATTTTAGTTCATTGAATTGTAATAGACTGGAGATTGAATCTCGGGCTTACCTCGATGAGCGATTTAGAGATGAAATCACTGTGATGGATTTCAGTGTTTGAGAAGAAGTTGCCTTGAAGCAAATCAAGCTGTGTGTGAGTCCCGAAAGGCAGTGCGATCCAAGGATTAACTTCACGCCTCAAGCCAGAGCTATCAAAGTGAGATCGCTCAGAACAAAGATGAGGGTCTCAATGATTTATGGTGTGATCGGCGTTTCTCCTCTTCGAGCACAAGCACTTGGGGCTTTAAATAAAGCTTTCCTCCTTTCTCTTGC
This sequence comes from Corymbia maculata, assembly GCA_014182735.1. Lineage (NCBI taxonomy): Eukaryota > Viridiplantae > Streptophyta > Magnoliopsida > Myrtales > Myrtaceae > Corymbia > Corymbia maculata. The sequence continues at coordinate 22,080,778 of CM024683.1, read as the reverse complement.
CCCAAAGGAGACGCGCAATCTTGAGGTGGATTGCGTTTCTTTGACGAGGCAGTTGTACATCTTTTTAACTCACTTTTTGACCAAGACCACCGGAACAATTACTTCCCCTTGGGGTTTCTAAATGGGCCAGACAACCTCACTGTAGAGACTTCAAGGACATTTTGTTACCTTTCTTCGTAACTGGACCGCGTGGCCACTCAAATCAAATTGAACATGGGCGGTGCGTTTAACTTTTATGTCGGAGTCTAGGTGTTCACTTTGGAAATTAGTTTTCACATTATGCCATTTCAAAAGGGCCCCGCGATCATGTCCTTTACTTGGCGACTTTTGCAGAGTGTTTACATTGGAAAGTACTCCCTCCCTTCGTACTGGAAATTACTCCCTCTCTTGCCTCAAAAAGATGAGCCAGATGTGCTTGGGATACACACAATCCTACCGTGGATATGCGCGTCTTTTATGTGGAAATCTACTTCTTTGACCGACTAAGCCTCACATTTTCTTAGCTCTCTTTGTAATGGGATCATATGACCGTGCAAATCAAAGTGAAGATGGACAACATTTTGCTTTCCCTTCCCGTTGAAATGAAAGCCTCTCACCGCTAGAGGTGTTAAAATGGTGAAAAATCTGCTTTTTAACTCATATTTAGTGACTCGGATCATATATGTATTTTAATGAGCCCAAATTATGTCTATATGCAATTCATGTTAATTGAAAAAGAGAAAATAGTAACGATTTTTCCATTTGCTTTCGTGGGGCTCCTTCTTAGCTGGCCTCATGCTCAAGTGTGGTACAACTCAACACATGGAGCCCACTATGGGGTGCGACAACTGCAGGATCTTTCTCACAACGGCATCAATTAGGGGGACATGCGGACCTCTGGAGTGCCAAAAGTTGGCACAAAGGGACACTTAAGTCTTGCCAAAAGCTTCAAAGGTACACTTAAATGCCAAAAATCGGAGCAAAAGGGATCACTTAAGTGCCAACAAAAAATTCCAGCCAAATTGCCACGTGTTCATTTTCCGGCGACTTCATTTGCTTGACGTGGCATTTTTTTTCAAAATAAAAAATCCACGTGGCAATTTTAAAAAAAAAAAATTGTCCAGTCAGATTTTTGAAAAATTAAAATCGATTTTATAAAAAAAAAAAGGGAGAGGGATCGGTGAGGGCTGACGTGGATTTAAAAATTATTAATTAAATAATATTAAATAATTAAAAATATATTATTATAAAATCGATTTTAATTATAAAAAAAAAAAAAAGAGGATCGGCGAGGGCTGTGCAGCCCTCGCCGCCGCCATCGCCGCCCCACCTCACCGGGAAGGGCCGACGACGGTGGGAGAGGGTCGGCCGGGGTCGTCATCATCAAGGACTCATAACTCAAGAACAATATATTGTTGGAGCAGTCAAGCGCAACACTAAATTTGGTCAATGGGATATTTCTCTAGCACGTTCGTGCCAATATCTACATTTTGCAAAGAAATTTTTATTGTGAAAAAAGACTTTTTCAAGGAATCTATCTTTATATCAATTTTTCTACGAAACCGAGTTAATTACCTTTTAGAAAATTCTCCAGTGGGGGAAAGCACGTCCAAGTCTTCCACTATCTTGCTTGCTTAGTTGCAAGGAAAGCGATGAGGCCCACGAGGCAACTAAAAGTAAGTCAAAGTCTTCCCCCATCTTGCTTGCTTAGTTGCCGAGAAAGGGATAAGGCAATAGCCGATGGGACCTGCTCAAAAGAAAAAAGGGGAAAAAGATTCTAATGATCAAAGCAAATCAGAGCCTTCCAACATCTTGCTTTCTTAGCTGCATCGGGAGACGAGACACCATTATTTATCATGAAAATATAGTATAAACTTAATTTATAAATAACGCGATAAAAAAATCAATCATAATATAATAATTATATTCAAATTTGCATTTTATGACAGGGCTTTAAATAGGATTTACACAATTTCTCTTAAGTGTTTTCATAAAATCTAGATGTCCGACTATACTTCGTAAATACATCATACATTAAACTCTTCAATTTATCTATTGTCTCTAAATAACTCGTATTGATTTGATAGCATACGTGGTAATGTTATTGTCCTTATATTCTTTTTTATTTAGATTAACAAGAGTGAGCCAATTCAAATCACAATCCATGAATATGAACTCACGAGCATGTAATATGTGTAATCCTAAGCCCAATCTGTCATCAAGTGTTTGAGGATAGTTGAAAGCTATCTATTACTTGAAATATACATCCGCGTGGCCAAGAGTAGCCACCTAATAAATTTTATCAAATTTTCATCTTTATTTAGATTCATAAAATCCATTTTCTTCTCCCCTGCTTGCTTTGCTTATGCTGATCGTAAAAAAATTTTTATTTTATTTTGGAGATTTACATTACATCCAACATTTTTTGGTCCATATACAATTCAGCACATATATTATATTTACAGAATAATTGCTCGGTATTACAAGAATGCTGTTAAAAGGAGTAACATGTAGGTAAAACCAGTAAGACGTTTGCCTTTTGCTGAGGAACATACTTGTCGTTTTCTGGCTTAACAGATAATGGGCCGTCAAACTGATCCGAAAAATCTGATTTTGCCGGTTTTTATTGGTCATTAACTACAGGAATCAAGGGTACCTCGGTACCATTGGATCTTTGACTCTTCCCTCTTTCTTCCGTTGACTGACATGAGACATCGGTGGCCCAAAATGGAAAGGAACAAAACGGAATAAATTCGTTCACACCCATCATCTTAATACCACCAAATTTAAGACTTCGAAACGAGGTTTTAAATTATTGGCATCTGCTGCGCAATAAACAAAAGCAAAAGATCAGTGCATGAAAAACAAAGAACATTGTTTACCTTCACCAGCCAAAAGATTGCAATGTCAACAGCAAATGCGGGAAAGAAATTCAGAAGAAAACCACGCGAAACCATTTATTATTTACAAGCATATACCATCCTGGAAATAATATGCGTGCCATTTAACAGGGAGAGCTAAAAGATTGTCTTCAATGCAAAATAACTGTAGTCATATGTCATCTTTTTAACACGTAAAAACAACAATTTCATTCAGCAAAATTTGCCACCTTGATCATGAATAGTGTAGTATCTGAAAAGCACATCACTCTCAAACTACTTTTCATGCACATGACAAGGTGCTTATGTCATAAAAGTGACATAATTAATCAATGAAAAATATTTTCATTATTAACAAAAATTTAGGTCCAAATATTTTTGTGGATAATGAAAAAATCTTTTGTTCATTCGTTATTGTTAGCGATTTGTATAGAAATGTTTGCCAAATTCATTTTTGCGAGGCAAACACACCTTTAATGTTAAATAGTTCCAATGTTTAAAACAAGGAGAGGGAAATTCAAAGCAGACGCTTTACATTGGTTTATAGCAAGTAAGGTGGATTGCAAATATCTTTGTTTTTTTGCACATGTGAAAATGAGAAGACACGATCTTTTTCTTCTGCAGTGTGGCTAGGCCTTTGGTTTGGTGGTTTAATGTGTAACCAAAGAAGATTTGCGTAAAAAATTGGATGCGGTTCTAACGGAGAGTTTTCAATTTTCACTTGGAGCATGACTTAACAATGGATTGAATAACAAAATTCATAATAATTAATTTTAGGAATAAGTGCACCAAAAGTCCTAAAAATTGTCATGAAAATACAATTGAATCTTAAAACTTTAAAGAAGTGCAATTAAATCTTAAAATTTATTATGAAAATGCGATCGATTCATAAAAATTTCAAAAGGTATAATCAAGTTATAAAACTTGTTAAATTAGTTCAATCAAATATTTCTGTTAATCATACATTTTGAAAATTTTAGAACTCAATCGTACTTTAATAATAAGTTTAATGACTTGATTGTATTTTTTGAAAGTTTTAAGCCTATATTACACTTTCATGATAAATTAGGGCTAAATTGCAATTTTTGAAAAATTTCTGATTTGATGGCACTTTCATGATAAGTCTTAAAACTTTTAATGCACTTATTTATTAATTTTAAATATAATAATAATGTAATTAGAGCAGCTCGATATATTTCATTCCATATTTTTGATTTGAGGCTCACTTAAATTATATTTCAATGAAGGTAATGAAGGAGGTGATGAATACTCATATTTAAATCAATCTCAATTGGTTATTTATGTGGAAAGGGCACAACTTCCAAATCATGATTGTTAGCTATTCATTATTTATACCGTGAGGTGAGGGAAAGCAAGTCAAAGTCATACACCATCTTGTTTGCTTCTTTGGATTTTCTAAGTCGAAGCAGCTCGATATATTTTATTTCATATTTTTAATTTACGGTTTGCTTAAATTATATTTCAAAGAAGGTAATGAAGGAGGTGATGAATACTCTTATTTAGATCAATCTTGATTGGTTATTTGTGTGGAAAGTGCACAACTTCCAAATCATGAATGTTAGCTAATCATACTTCATAGCGGGAGACGAGGGAAAGCAAGTACATCCACCACAAGGTGAACGCGGACAAAACTTACTCAAAAATCTAAATAAATAAATAGAAGACTCTGGTCAACGTTCAACATTGGAGTGCTTCTTGTTCTTTCCCTTAATTTCGTCGAAGGTGCGTGAATCTGACGTAATCGCATACACCTATCTCTACGGGAGATGATAACTACAAACACTTAGATCATGTTTGCTAAGGGTAATCGGTCCAGAATGGATAGAGTCTAGAGTTGAATTTTGTATCTAGCCTTATTATAACATATTCCCTTTTTTGGACCCCATACTCTATCATATTTGCAATAGACTATATTTTGGACTCGACACTATTTTTACAGTCCAAGAACAAGGTCTACCATGTTTTCATTAGAACCTATTTTGCAATCGCTCATTATCTTTTATGACTTCGAATTTTACATGAATTTACGATTGAGAGAGAGAAATTAAGGTTCCTGCCATTGAGACTTGAGAGAGAGGGGCTTTCTTTCTTTTTTAAATATTGCTTCGAAGATAGAGAGACTTAGAGACAATATAGAGAAAGACGGTTTTTTTTAATAGGGTAAAAACCAGTTCCAAAACCAGTCTAGTTCCAGGCAAGTCTTCGCTTGAAACCTATTCTTAAACTAGTTCCAACTAGTTCCCAAACACTAAATCCGATTCCCCGACTGGTTCAATCGGAAACCGGTTCTCGGACCTGTTTTTTGGCTGGTCTATTCAAGTTCCCGAGTAAACTCAATCCATTTATACATCTCTAATGTTTGCGGTGAGATAAGAGATCAGTCTTTATCGTGGAAATATTGAATAGAATTAATTTAAAACTGATGCGACGAACAATACTAATCCACTTTAAGTTTTTAAATAAAAGTGCGGCAACTCGTGTTTTCTGATGAGACTCGATATAGGGTTCTCATAGTTTTTCATAGATATTTAAGAAATCTCGCCGTTTGTTGTAAATTTGACATATACTAAACTTTTAATTTTATTTATTGACTCTAAATAACTGTTATTACAATGTTTATTGCTCTGTAACTATACCTTCTTCTTCTTTTCCCTTGAAATGAAAGGGAATGACCTAATATTGGTCATGATACGTGAATGATTGAACGTGAACAAGAGAATATGCGATGCATTCAATTATCAGCCTCGTGAAGCGTTTGAAGAGGATTGAAATGGATTTATCAAAGCTATCGGTTGCTTTCAAATGTTAATTTCAACTATCCAATGGAACACGAGAATATACGATGCATTCAATTATCCCAAAGGAGACGCGCAATCTTGTGGTGGATGGCGTTTCTTAGACGTTTTCTTAGACGGGCCAATTGTCCCTCTTTTGATTCTAACCTTTTTGACCAAGACCACCAAAACAATCCCTTCCTCGAAATTGGCAAGACGACTCCTGTAGACTTGGTAGTTCTTTTTGTTTTTCGATCCCGCGCCCTATCAAATCACAGTGGAAATTAACTTTTTGAAGATGGGTGATACTTTATCCTGACCTTATGACAATGGCTCCGCGTGGCCGCTCAAATTATTGATTGACTGTCAACCCCATTGGTGATTGACGTAGCAATTAGATTGTAATTGGACCGCGTGGCCACACAAATCAAATTGAAGATGGGCGATACTTTTTGCTTTATCCTCACCATTCGCTTTACCTGCTCCATTGACCGACAGAGTCGATATTTTATGCTGGAGTCAAGGTGTTCACAGGAAAAATTAGTTTTCACATGATGCTATTTCAAAAGAGTCCCCGCAATCATCTCCTTTACTTGGCAACTCTTGCAACATATTGGAAATTACTTCCTCTCTTGCTTCAAAGGATCAGCCAGATGCGCTTGGGATACACACAACCCTACCATGGATTTGCACTTCTTCGGAAAGGGAATTTACTTCTTTAACTGACTAACCCTCACATTTTGTTAGTTTTCTTTGTAATGGGATCACATGGCCAAGCAAATCAAAGTGAAGATAGACGACATTTTGCTTTCCCTTCCTGTTGAAATGAAAGCATCTCACTGCTAGAGGCATTGAAATGATAAAAAAAATCTTATTTTTAACTCATATTTAGTGACTAAGATCATATATGGATTAGCTAAAATTTATCAAAATACTTATTACTAATTTAAAGAAAAAAATTTAATGTAATAAATATTTTAATGAGTTTGAACCATATTTATATGAAATTTATGTTAATGGAAAAAGAGAAAACAGTAATGATTTCACCATTTGCTTTCAAGGGGCTTCTTCTTAGTTGATTGGAAATTGTTGACGTGGATATTAGGCATCTTATGTGACGTTGCCGATATTGACATAGAAAATTTTTGAAAATTTTAATTTTTTTGAATTTTTTTATTAATTATATTATTTTTCTTTGTTAAGGGCATTTTCTTTGTTTGGAAGTACCAAAAAGCAAGAGCTCGCAAGCCCTTGTTAGCGGTTGGCAAGGGTTGCAGCCCTTGCATAGTGGACAAAAAGGCTGCAAGGGTCACGGCCCTCGCCCAACTATGAACGAGTGCCATGAGCCCTCCACCAGTGGCTAACAAAGGCTCGTTGTCCTCACACATAGCACATGAAGGCCGCGAGTCCTCATCAATCATTAGGCAAGGGTAGCAAGTTGCCTAGCAATCAGTGTGGGATCACTACCCTCAAACGTGGCAAGCGGGAGCCAAGAGCCCTCCTTAGCCATTGGGCAAGGATAGCAAATTGCCAGCCGTGCCATGTAGGACTCCCGTTATCTATGTTAGCAATTTTTAATCAAAATTAGCTGGATGGAATATATTGATAAATTATCAAAAAGTTGTGGGCTAAATTGACCAAATTAAAAGGTTTGGACCAAATTTTTATAAGTGCAATAAGTTTAGAACTTTCTAATAATTTTCCCCCATTAAATCACAAGAAAACCACACTTAACAATGAGTTTCCCTAATCCAATATGCAAAGATAAGGCCCTCCTAGAATTTTCCTGCACATTAAATTATTTTAGAATGAAAGAAGGTAACATCCTCCCATGATGCTCATAATGGGTTCTAGAAATGAAGTAGTACATCGGGGACCATCTCATGGTTAGAACAGTCTACAATAGAGCATTTTAATTTAATCTTTAAAATTGATTGAAAGTAGAAGTTTAACCAAATTAGATTAGTGAAAGACTGGAGGGATATTGTTGTTATTCACAACTAATGACGGATTTCAATTGCAATTGTCAGATATTGTTATAGGAACACAAAAAGGAAATGAATAAACCCAAAGTCGCGTGCCACTCAAGTCAAGAGTGATGGGTTTTTCTTTTTTAAAAATGTCTTATACGATTAGAGGTGATTATTCCCAGTCCGGTCTAGTTCTGACCGGTCCGGTCCAATCTAATTGAACCAACCACTTAACAAAAAAAAAAAAATTTAAAAAAAAATTATTTTAGGATTTATTGTATTTTTAGAAATTAAAAAATATTTTAAAATAAAAAATAGTTGGTCTGGTCTAATTCGATTCCTCTTACCAAACTGAGAAATCGGGAACCGGACCGATGCCCCCGAGAATCGGACCAAACCGGCCAGTCCGATATGATTTAGCGATTTTCAGTTCGAACGGTTCGATGTACTCACCCCTACATGCAATCATACAAGCCACGCAACGGCTATCCTTTGTTTTGAGGGATTTAATTAATTAGTAATCGAGTGACAAGGAGCAGTTGTAGATGCTTTTAGTCCTCCCCTTTATGTTCTTTGAAACCTCACCCTCTCGTTGGAGTCAAACTTGTTGGGTTGGTCCATTCCCAATTAACGTGTACGTTAATTTCTAAAGTGGGCGATAAAAGAATTAGAATCTGTTTTCTAACATATTCCATTCGTTTAACAATATAAGCATAAATTCGGTTGTTATTTGGTTATTGAAAATCAGAATTTCACAAATCATATTGTGTTATAACAGATTTGGAAATGGATGAAAGACGTGAAGAAAGGATCTTGTGAGTGCCTGAGCCTTTAAAGTTCAAGAATACATCATAAGAATCACTTTCCCGCTCTTGCTGGTGTTGGATAGATGAACAAATATGGAGATGCTTCGTCAATGCTCTTATTTTCTGCATATGTATCGCTTCCACTCTTTTTCCTCTTCTCAAGAAGATTATGAACTAACCCAAAACGAAGAATCGGTGCAACAAGCACCATGTAAGAACGCCCTAAAATGAACTGATGCATTCCTCTATTTGATTTGTTTTGGCTCTTTCCTTTATTTGAAATACTCAGGCTTAACTACTTGTGAAGAAAAGTCATGAAATTGATATGTACGTGCCACGTGGTAACTTATTGTTTAAAAATTAGTAGGTAATATATGAATATCAAATAAAATCACCATTTAGTAGACGGGATCCGGTCTCATTTTCCCTTCTCGTCCAGTTGTCGTCAATTGTTCAAGCAATCCTCGCCAATCTTTGTTGGAAATGCTATTTTTCCAAAATTTTGTAAATCATTCCATTGAAATATTTATAAAGGTAAAAATGTAACTAAGAAACTATATTGCTTTGTCAATATTATTCTTTTGCTGATGCACGGCACCAGATTAAAGAAATTTGAGATACTTCCATAGATCCGTAACTTCAGTACGACTCGCAAGTCGTCTTTTTGCAAAGGAGCCTTCACACATGTTCCGAGATACGGATCCCAAGAGTGCTGTAACTTGGCACGGAGGGGACACTTAAGTGTCAAAACTTACAAATGGTACATTTAAATGCCAAAATCAAAGAAAAATGGATTACTTAAGTGCCAACGGCAAGAAAATCCGACCAAAATGCTGATGTGGCCTTTTTCCGGCGATCTGGGGTTAAAACGACGTCATTTTTGTTGCTGATATGACAAAGTAAACCCAAAACGGCGTCGTTTTGGGTGCTTGATGTGGCCATAACACCCAAAACGACGCCATTTTGACTAATAACTATTTTTTAATAAATATTAGTTAAATAATATTAAAAGAGCAAAAAGTTTTTTTTTTTTTAAAAAAGAGGGGAGTGGCGGCTGTCGCCGCCGCCCCCATCGCCGGTGGGGCGGTGGTTGCGACGCTTGGGCACAAGTCAGCGACCCTCGCCGTCCGTCGCCGTCGCCCCATCGGCAATGGGGCGGTGGCGACAAACTACTCCCCCTCCTCTCTTTTTTTTTTTTAAAATTTTTTGCTCTTTTAATATTATTTAATTAATAAATATTAGTCAAAACGATGTCTTTTTGGGTGCTGTGGCCACATCGGCACCCAAACGATATCGTTTTGGGTTTACTTCGCCACATTAGCAACAAAAACAACACTGTTTCGACTCCAAATCGCTAGAAAAAGGCCACGTTAGTATTTTGACTGGATTTTCTCGTTGTTGGCACTTAAGTAATCTCTTTTGCTCCGATTTTGGCACTTAAGTGTACCGTTTGTAAGTTTTGGCACTTAAGTGTTCTTCCGTGCCAAATTATGGCACTCCCGCTGTACTTATGCCCACATGTTCCTATCTACTGAAGTCAACAATGACTCAAACCCAGAAAAATAAAAATAAAAAGAACCAAGGGTATCAAATGAAGCCAGAAGAACTAACAGGGAAGCAAAATAGAGCTTGGACAAACTTCAGGTGCAAAAATGGAATTTTGAAAAAAAAAATGGAAAAAATATGGCTCCAATCTCTCCCATTCTCCAGCACTGCCAATTAATGTCACCATCGGTCACTCACCCGATCGACACCAACGACGTCCTCCCCAACTTAGCCCCCATCCTCGTCTGCAACTCGCCCCCTCTCTTTTCTTTGTCATGGCCTGACTCGAAAATAGAGGCGTCTTGCCCAAAGTTGCAGCGACGCTTGACTAGACCTAGCGTTGCGTTTGAGTATATATGGCATGCATCGAGCTAAACGTGGCGTTGGAGCTCGATTAGATATGATAGCCCAAGCGGTGGCCGTCATATGAGGACTCATAACTCAAGAACAAATAAGTTGTTGCAGCAGTCTAGTGCAACATTAAATTGGGTCCGTGGCATATCTCTCCTTACATAGCATGCTTATGTTAGTATCTACATTTTGCAAAGGAAATCTTTATTGTGAAGAAAATACTTTTTCAAAAATTCTACATCAATTTTTCTGTGTAACCAAGTTAATAACCTTTTAGAAAATTCTCTGGCAAGGGAAAGCAAGTTAAAGTCTTCCACCCTCTTGTTGCTTAGCTGCAAAGAAAACGATAAGGCAAAAGCCGACAATACCTACTCAAAAGAAAGGGGGGCAAAAGGACCGGCGAGGGAAAGCAAGTCAAAGTCTTCCTCCATCTTACTTGCTTAGTTGCATTGTGACACGCAACCGTTATGTATCGTGGCAATGTTGTATAAACTTAATTTATAAATGAGGCAACTAAAAAAATCCATCACAATATGATAATTGTATTAAAGCCCTCGCCGATCGTCGGTGGCCTTGCCAATTGTTGGTGAGGCTGCCTTCACCAAAGCCTCAACCATGGCAAGGCTGGCCTTGCCTAGAGCTGGGCGAGGCTGCCGACAAGGGTAGGTGAGGGCCGCAACCTTCGCCAAAGCCTCATCGGCCACTAGGTGGAGAAGAAGCCAATGAGGAAGAAGATGAAAAAAAAGAAAAGAAAAGGAAAATAAGGAAATTCAAAAATTCAAAAAAATTAAATTGTTCGCCAAATGTCGGCATTGGCCGGTGGTCATGTCATTGTCGACCGGCCAAATTTCATCAAATGAACTGAATTGATAAAAAAAGTTTAAGTTCAAATTGGTATAATTATAATAGATTTAATAACTTTTTATAGTACGATGCTATTTCAAAATAGCCCCGAAATCACCTGCTTTAATTGGCAACATTTGCGAGGTGTTCATATTGGAAATTACTTCCTCCCTTGCGTCCAAAAATTGAGCAAAATTTGCTTCAGATACACACAATCCTACAGTGGATTTGCACGTCTTTGACTATCGCATGAATTATCCTTTATTCTACCACATAATTTCTTTCTCTCCCCCCGACCCAAGTCACTCCCCCGATCAACGCCAACGATGCCCTCCACAACTTAGCTCCCATCTCGGCCCCCCAATCCCCTCTCTTCTTTGTCATAGCCCGACTAAAAAATAGAGCAGTCTTGCTCAAAGCTACAGTGACACTTAACTAGATCTAGCATCACGTTTGAGTAATTTTGGCATGTATCAAGCTAGACGCAATGTTGGCCTCGATTAGATCTAATGTTGAACCCAACAATGTGGTGGGCCTCAATAACTCAAGAACAATATGTTATTGTAATATTCAAGCATGACGCCAAATTGAGTTAATGGGATATTCTCGTTACATAGCATGCTCACGCCAGTATCTACATTTTGCAAAAGAAATCTTTATCATGAAAAAGAGACTTTTGAAAAGATTCTATATCAATTTTTCTATGAAACTAAATTAATTACCTTTTAGAAAATTCTCTGGTGAGGGAAACCAAGTCCGCGTCTTCCACCATCTTGCTTGCTTAGTTGCAAAGGAAGCGATAAGGCAAAAGCCGACAAGACCTGCCCAAAAGAAACGGGGAAAAAAGGATGGGGGAGGAAAAGTAAGTCAAAGTCTTCCCTATCTTGCTTGCTTAGGGCGCAAAAAACCATTTCTGGCCAGAAATTAATTTCAAGAACTATTTTTGAATGAATTTCTAAGCCAAAAAACGTATTTGATAATAACACAAAATTTATATTCTTAGAATAGAAATTCGTTTGATAATGAATAAAATTTCACTTTCCCAAGTGGCGGCGGCAATGGGAGGGATGGCAACGGCCGGCGGGCGGGGGTGGTGGTGAGCGGCGGACGGCAAGAAACTCATTTAGGTGAAGAGTAAGAAAAATATAAACAATTTCTGATTTCTATTTCAAAAATAGAAAAGTAAAAATGTTTTATTTTTGATTTCTATTTCAAACCTATTTTTAGAATAAAAAATTATTTTAGAAATAGAAAAATGAAATTATTTTATCAAACGGATTTATATTCCAGAAATAGGTCTGGAATAGAAATTTGTTCTAGAAATAAAAATAGAATGATTACCATGTGCAGCTTTAATTGCCAAGAAAGGGATAAGGTAAAAGCCGACGAGGCCTACCCAAAAGAAAATGGGAGAAAAGGATTTTGGTGATGGAAAGTAATTTATGGCATGTTTGTTAATCAATCAAATAGTATTTGATTTTATTCTTTTATTTTCACAAATAGATTAGCACGAAAATTTGTTTGATAAAAATTTTGTTCCTAAGAATAGATTTAGAACAAAATCAAGAATAAAATAAATTGCTTCTTATTTCCGAAAATAATTCTAAGAATTAAGTCTAAGTTCTTTTCTTTTCTTTTCTTTTTCTTCTCTTCTCTTTCTCTTTTCTTTTTTTTTTTCCTCCTAACCTACTACCACCCCTTCGTCGCCCACCGGCCACTGTCACTGATGTTGGCGGTGGCTGGCGAGCGACTAAGTGGCTTGGTCTCATAGATCTAGGTGAGGCTAAGCCTCGACCAGCCCAACAAGCCTCGCTAGGCCACCGGCAAGGCTCGACCTCACCTAGGCAATGCGAGGTCAACCTCATCCCGGCTCGGCGAGGTCCAACCGCGCGCTAGCTAGCGAGGCTCTCCTTGCCCAAATCTGGTGAGGACCTTGTGCCGCCTGGGATGAGAACGAGCCTCACCTAAATTTGCAATTTGCAATGCTTAGCCTTGCCGGTGGCCAAGCAAGCCTCTGGTAAGCTTGTCGGACCTCTCCCGGCCGCTCGTCGAACATCGGTGGCAGCCAGAATCGGACACTAAAGGAGGAGGAAGAAGAGAAAAAAAAAATAAAAAAATAAAAGTATTAACAAATTAGAAGAAACAAAACAATTTAAAAGTTTTACCAAATGCATTTCTATCTCGAGAATAAAAATTGTACACAATTACCAAACGCTTTCAAATGCTCAAAAATTGTTCTCGGGAATAAAATAAAAAAGAATCATTTTTTAATTAAAAATTATTTTCATGAACAAAATTGTTACCATTCGCACCATTAAAGTCTTTTACTATCTTGCTTGCTTAGTTGCACTAGGAGACGAGTGACCATTATTTATCGTGAAATATCTTATAAACTTAATTATAAATGATGTGATAAAAAAATAACAGTATAATAATTTATCCAAAATTTGTCTTTTACGATGAGGCTTTGTATGGAGTTTGCACAATTTCTTCTAAGTTTTTTAATAAAGTCTAGATGTTTGGTAATGCTATATACATCAAACTCTTCAATTTGCCTATTGACTCTAAATAAGTTATATTGATCTGATAGCATACATTGTAATGTTATTGTTATATATATATTTCAGAAAAAGCTTCCATCCCTCACCACATGATGTAAGATTCCCATGTCTCCTCCATTACTTTGTCATATTCAGAATATCTTGGGTAACCGCATGGGAATTCGCATATATCCAAACTGATTCGATGCCTATCCTCATACGCTAGCATAAAACAAAATGGTGGGACAAATTTAAATTCCAAAATTGGGGAACAAAAGAAATGGTTCAAAAATGGTTGGAAGAAAATAACCAACCAAGAAAAATAATAAAACAAACATCATATCTTCAAGAAAAATCTCAAATAATATCAGCGCTTGCTGCTGCAAGCACCAAAGAAGAATGCTACTAGATCATTGGTCAACTATATCAAGACGACCAAAGATAAAAAGAATATATATATTTTCCTTTAGATTGACAAAAGTGGATTGGTCATAGTCCATGAATGTAAACTCACGAATATGCAGTACGTGTAATCCTAATCCTAGTTTGTCATCAGATGTTTGAGAATAGTTGAAATTGACATTTGAAAGCTATTTGTTACTTGAAATATACATTAGCATAGCCAGAGTAGCTACCTGATAAAGTTTGTCAAATTTTCATCTTTATTTAAATTCTTAAAATCCATTTTCTTCTCCCCTGCTTGCTTTGCTTATGCTGATCGTGATTTTTTTTTTTTTTTGAGATTTACATTAGATCCAACATTTTTTTTAGTCCAGATACAATTCAGCATATATATTAGATTTACAGAATAATTGCTCTGTATTATGAGAATGCTATTAAAAGGAGTAACATGGAAAACTAGTAAGATTTTTCCCTTTTGCTGAGAAACATGTCGTTTTCTGGCTTAACAGATAATGCACCGTTAAACTGATCTGGAAAAAATTGATTTTACCGGCTTTTATTGGTCATAAACCACAGGAATCAAAGGTATCTTGGCACTCAGTGGCTTCCAGAGCAATGGTAGGATGAATGGAATAACCTTGGATCTTTGGCTCTTCCGTCTTTCATCAGTTGACTAAGATGAGATATCAGTGGCCCAAAATGGAAAAGAACAAGAAGGAATAAATGCATTCACACCCCTCATCTTAGCACACCAAATTTAAGACTTCGAAACGAGGTTGAAGATATTGGGTTCTGCTGCGCAATAAACAAAACCAAAAGATCAACGCATGAAGAGAAACAAAGAAGATTGTTTACCTTCACTACCCAAAAGATTGCAAGGTCAACATCAAATGCAGGAAAGAAATCCAGAAGAAAACCATAAGAAACCGTTCATTATTTACAAGCATATACCATTCTGGAAACAATATGCTTGCCATGAATGGGAAGAGCTGAAAGATTGTCTTCAAAATGAAATAACTATAGTCATACCTCTTCTTTTAATATGTCAAAACAACGATTTCATTTGGCAAAACTTGACACCCCAATCATGAAGAGCGTGGTATCCGAAAAGTACATCACTCTCGAACGTACTTGTCATGCACATGGCAAGGTGCCACATGTTGCTCTGTGTCGCAACACCAAAAAATTGACTCGATCCCAACATGAAATTAGCAATTTTGGCAAGATTGACTCAATTGGTAAATTGTAAATTGTCAAAATTGTTTATGACTCAATTGACAAGATTAAAAAGGTTTAAAATTAAATCGACAAATTGTCAAAAAATTAATGAATATTTCAATAATTTTCCCTAGAAAAATAAGGGAGAAGATCATAAGTTCCTCAAATTGGAGAGTTGCGAGCTAATGAGGACATTTAAAGGATCCTATTACCTCCATCCACTAATCATATGTGAAAGATAGCCAAATGTCATGAGAATTAGTGACAACTGCCTAGGAGGTTGTACTAACATTTTAACCTTCTCATTGTTCACATGAAGAGCCCAGAGAATCTTAATGAAATAAGAGAAAGTAGCGTCCGATGATATACTCTTCAGTCAGTCACCTATGTGTCAAGCAGAACCATTTAAGGCTTCATCACCTTCAAAATCAAATCAGAGGGTTTTGTATCTTCAAGCTAACTTTGAATGGTATTTGCAGATCACCTCTTTTAGGAGCACTATTTGGGGAAATCGAACAAAGTGAACATCCAAAGGGTCAAGCATTCCCCTGCAACAATATATCTAGCAATCTAGTCATCCAATTTGGGTAAATTAGGTGAAGTTGGAAAGCTCTTACAATGCCCAACCCAATTATAGCCATCAGTCATAATCTTAGCAGGGGTTAACTTTTGATCAAAATCAAGTCGAAACTCGGTAAAAAAAATATAGGTGTCTTCAAGGTCAACAGTCTTCAATGAAGTAATAAATTTGATTCACGTCCAATATGTGTTTGGATTGAGGGAAGGGAAAGAAAATGGATGGCGGTAATAATCTAGGGACCTTTCTTTAGAGGCAGAGTAATAAGCGGATGAACTTGAGTTTCTAATCCCCAAAATAGTCGAATGACTCTTGTCCATCTTTCTAAGTTATATTGAAAAACTTCATTAGATGCAAGACTGTTCTTCGGACCAGTTGAAAAGTGCATAACATAGGGTTTCCTTTCAATAAACCATGTTTCGTAGTTTTTGATGAAAACACAGAAATGTTAAAAGTGCATAACATAGGGTTTCCTTTCGATAAACCATGCAATCCAGTTTTTCATGAAAACACATAAATGGTAAGAGTGACTTACCTTGTTGTTTTTTTGGTCATAGACTATTAGACTTACCTTGTTTAAGCGCTAAATGATCCACACAGGCCAATGATATATTTCCTTAGCCCCCGCACTTTGAGAATTAAGGGAAAAATTAAACCACCTCATGGCATCTTATTCTATAAAATTGGATCAAGTGTTGAATGGATTTCCAAGTTGATTGTTCTTTTGAAACATGCATCGAAACTGTTTAGATAGGTGAATTATTTCTAATACATCACATATCAGCATGTTGGATTATGATATATTGATATTGGATTAGCGCTCACGGTCAAACCACATATTGGGATATCATATTTGTTCACCGACCATTCTAATTTGGGGTTTAATCATGCCCAATGTGATTTATCAGGCTTAATCGCAGCTGATATAGTATTTGGGGCCTTGTCACATGACGAAGCATGACTAAGATTGGGCATCGGGTCATGCCAAGGACGACAAGACTCGGACATTTTTGGTCCATGCCCTTTTTAAATAAATTCCATAAAAACTAATTTTTTGTTCGAAAATTAGAAATAATGAGAGATTAATTGTGGAAAATTAATAAAAACGCACATTCTGCTAAATCAAATTAAAACACAAGTATATCATCAAATAATTTGAAAAAAAAATTACACTTAGTGTGCTCTAATTAATAATTACACATTCATGTCCCTCACCAATGTTCAGATCATATAGTGTCATTGTCATTCTTATGTCCATGCTGGGTACATTCTTCTGGAGTTTATTCTTGTAAAAACTAATAACACTCTATGGTAACTATTTCTAAATTTTACGCAAACAAGTTGGATTTATTTGACTTCCAAAACTTGGCCAGTAATGAACAGACTTTGCAGGTGCCGTACACGCCGGTGGAATGAGTAAGTCACAAACCATAATAGAAAGAATCGGAATAGGGGTGGCTCGCCTCTTCCACCATTTCAGGTCCTCGAGATTATATTCACCAACTTTATCGAAGTAGTCTCTTTGGTAGACGATGAAAACGAAGACCTAACGGGCTGTGGGGGTGTTCAACTTATGAAGCAAAAGATCATATAGGTTTGTGGGCACTACTCAAAGAGGCCGCATTCTTTTGCCGTGGGATGGATAGTATTATATCGACCGACATTATGCCACATACATATTTGAGAGCCAACTCATCATTATCGTCAATCTGTGTTTCCCTTGAAACTCCTGACTTAGTCCAGATATTTATAATATGGAAGAAGAAGCGTTTGAACCCCTACAACTTAAACCTTGGATCCAAGATAGTGCTTACCGAAACAAAAGCACCTCCAACTTGAACCTTGTTATTGTAATATTTAAGGAATTTTGCATTTATGGCCACTACTATTTCGTTGAAGAAGGGATCATCCTTCTTGTTCATTAATTCAATTGACATTAGGTATAGAAATGGAAGGACCCAATTGCTTGACCACTAATCCAAACTGAGAATTTCCCCCTTCGAATTTCAGTCTCAATAAATTCTCAGTTTTTTATGTGGTTTGCAAGTTCACTCTCGCATTCCAAGGTCTAAGACGAGTAACAATGGAACAAATCCACCTTGATGTAAAACAAGAGCTCGAATTATCATATTAGAAAATCGGAATATGATTGATTCAAGCATGATTTTTACTATTAGTCCAATTTGACACATAAAAAACTAGTCAAAGATTTCTATATGGCGAGGAACCCTCCTAGGAAAATCACTAAATCTGGGCAGAATAAGAAAGCTTTTGGAGGAAGTAAGAATTATACCTGTACACTAGCACAAGAACACAAGCAGCTAGATGGAAGATGAAAATCCCCAAACTGCCCAGATAAAATCTGCAAATCTATACAAAGCATTGGGTTATGGAATTTTCGTCGTGATCATGACGTTTTGGGCACAACAAAATAGTGTTTTCTTTTTTCGCCAAACAGTAAATTAGTGTTGGAAATCTATCTTTCTAAATTATTTGATATTTGTTCTACAGAAATATATGTAAAGGTAATAACTTAAATTAAGATAAGTATTATTTTATCAATTTTTCGTTTTGCTGATACACAGCAATAGTAAAAAGAAATTTGAGATAACTTATCATAGTCTTATGCATGCAAAGAAGCCTTCACGCATATTACTATCTTCCAAGTTCAAGAACGATTCAAGCCCAGAAAAAGAATAAAGGCCCTCCCACCAAACAGACCCAACCCCCCAAGGGTATCGAATGAAACCAGAAAATCTTATGAGGGGAGAAAAATAGGAAGTTCAACAAACTTCAGGGCGCGAAAACGGAATTTTGGAAAGTAACTGAAAAAATAAGGCTCCTGTCTCTCCCATTCTCCAGCATATAAAAATAGGAAAGGGGAAACAAACATCAATCCCGCCATCGCCGTCTAAGGATTTTCGAACAGAACACTTCGAGCGCGCGCTCTCTCTCTCGAGAGTACGGACCGATTCGATTCGATTCGATTCGATTCCGACTCGTGCATCGGTCAACCGATCGAATCGGCTTGAGCAGGCTGAGATTCCATGGGGGATCGGGGCTCGGAGGAGCTGGAGAAAGTTCGGTTGCTGAGCTTGGCTCTTGAGTTTGGCTTCGACGAGCAGTCCGCGACCAAAAGTGCTTGGATCGTCTCGTCTCCCTCTACGGTACTCAGAATCATCACTTTCGTCGTCCATTTTTTGTGATAGTCAGCGGTGCAGAGGTTGCGTTGGTCCTTCTCGTAGTCTGCCTTAGGTTTGGATAGATTGGAGCTGGTTCGGCGAAGTAGTCTTGCTGAAGAGTAAAATGTCTGGTGCTGTTCCGGTTTGATGTGTTGAGGTTGCTTTGGATGGCGGCTTTTCTGGGTTATTAGCCGAATTGCGTGGTATCTGGTGATTAGGGAATGTCGTAGTTGCTTGTCTTGCGTGGATAATCTGTGAATTGATCGATTGTGCATTCCTAAAGAAGGAGATTTATTGCGGTTAGGTCATTATTCTGACGATGGCAATGGAATAGTCTATTTTTGGATTTGAATGGACGGGAGGAGCTGGTTAAATCCCATCCCCATTTCTCTGTGGGTTTTGCGTAGTAGTCTTCTTGACTAAGGAAACGCCTGGCTTATTTCTGAACTATCCGCAAATTTACATATGGAACTCACAAAATCATCTCTCTCTTCATTTGTATTTCTTAAGGCGACGAAGGTCAAGAGTTTATCACTGTGGAGCACTGTGGCGATGATTTTCTAGCAGAACTTGCTGAAACTATGCGAGATACTGAGGATTGGGATGATTTGCAAGCTGTGGAATCAGAAGCTTGTGGAGTTTTGACTGACATGTTTAAGCAAAGATATCCCTAACGACGGCAAAAGCAATGTTGTGCATGATGTTAATATTATAGAAGATTCTCCATGACCTGTGAAAAATCAGACTTTTCTTGAGGTGAATTTCTCTACTGACAGTGAAGACGAAGGCTATATGCATGGCAGTAAAATGGGGAGGAAACCCACATGCTATATTCCTGTTCAAAGCAGTACTCCGAGCAATTCATCCACTCAACTTTTGGCCAGACGATCTTTAGAATCCATGGTATGCTTCTGAAAACTGTGAAGTTGTCTCACTCCTTTCTGCCCCCACCAGTTTGAAGGGATTAAGAAAAAGAATGAAAAGCAGGATGGCTGGGCATGTTTTTTCTAATGCCCAAAACTAATTTGGGTGATGGTTGTTAAGTTTGTGGCTTGAGTTTTTGATTCATGGACCTAGATTTGGCTTGGGATTGGCCCAGGTAATTGCGTGTACCAAATACGTGGCTTGAAGAATGTCTTGGTATTGTACAGGGTTGGCCGTTCGGTGAAGCAACTGTGGACACCTGAAGAAGCCACAATAGTTACCGTGCAAAATCCCATGAGTCAGGCCACAATGGTCCAGTTGTTTAGGAGGTTGACCAAAAGTTGGCAGATCTTGGCACGACCTTTAATTCTTTTAACAATGATTCTGCAACTCATATTTTTATATATTTTTGTTGCTGAGTTATATTGGGGTCAGAAAGGAAAATGAGAAGAATTGAGAAAAGATTGTCTTGGTTTTTCATCAGGAGAGATTAGTGTCCATCTCAGCAAACTCCTGGGAAATGCTTCCCACTTATCTCATTCGTTTTTGATTGACTCTTGCAATTGGGGATTTGCTTAGTGAGAAAATGATTTATCTCTTATTATAATTCCCTCTTGGTCATTGTGAAACAACTCCTCCCGTTGATGTAGATGAAACTGCCCATCCCTTTAAATTAGTGTGTCATTCTTCTTTGCTCTTAAAATCATGTCTTTCCTTGATCATTTCAAGTTTGCTTGTAATTCTGCTCACAGAAAAGGACCTTACGCAGGGTACCTATACAAAAGCATTTAGTAAATTGCTTATGAGGGCTCTCATCCAATCAAATGCACAATAGACACACCTAACTTGCCAGTTACTGCCAGTCTTTAAGATCAAAAATGACTTGTATTAGAACTGTTTGCTCTATAAAAAGAGTTGATTTTTGTTTCAGATGATGTAACAATACCTATATTTCTATAATACTTTGAGAGTATATTACATCATCCAGGTTTTGAACTTAGCATCCAGTGTCTTTGATAGGAGTTTTTTGCGAAATGAAGGCTGGGGATTTCTTTGTGCACAATTTTCATTTTCCATCACTCTATGTCAGAAACTATTTATGGTGCTGAAGAGGCTTTTTTGTGTATGGTGCTGAAGAGGCTTTTTTGTGTTGAAGGACTATAAGAGCACCGTCACTCGAGGTTCGATATCATCAGTTCCAAATAAAAGACATTGCTCTCTGATTTCGACTAGCAAACAAGGAACTCTGAGTTATGAGGAATTGCAAGCCTTGGACGACAGAGAATTGGCAAATGTTGTAATAATCGGAAACAAGGCATTTTGACCAATGCAGCATCAGGCTTGTAAAGCTTCTGTAGCCATGCAAGATTGCTTCATTCTCATGCCCACTGGAGGTGGTAAAAGTTTATGTTACCAGGTTAGTGAATGTTATTTCATTTTTGTAATGATCGTATGTAGAAGTAGGTGTGGAGACAATGCTGAGAGCACAAGCCCTGTGCACTTTGCTCAATGGTTCCACCAATTAAATACTAGACGGGTAGACCTGTATATCAAAATTTAAGCTTCAAAATGATCTTGTTAATCTGCTTTGTTAGCACCGTTGAGCAGTTTGTGCTTAAATTTAGGAAGAAAACGTTTTCCAAATGCAAATTAAGGATCGGACAAAGTTGGAAAAGAAGGAAATACAGGACATTCTCACTCTGCCTTCGCACAACTCTATCTATTCTGTAATATCTAGAATTTGAGGTTTGTGCTATGCTTCTAGGACCTTCTAATTACTTACTGGAAAATTGATCTTGCTTTTGCATGTAAGTGTTGTTGTCAGTCATAGTTCAGGTCCAATTCAAAAGGGTTATTGAGTCAAAGAGGAAAGTGTTTTTAAATTACTTGCACCAAATACAGATTGTAGATGTCTATATTTCCTATGCAGGTATACGCTATGTCATCGTCTCAACTAGGGGTGATCATTTCCCATAATTGGTTTGAAAGTGATGTCCTTTCATATAAAATGGATCTTGGTAGCATGCAAAATATTGGATCTACTGATTCCCAAAGGAAGATTTTAATCTGAATTTATTGAGTTGAATTATCCTGAAGTGTTTTCAGTTCAGTCTTGAAGTAGTTGATTATGTTTCCAGATGAAGTAATTATAAGACAAATAGTGACAACTGGTGCTTTTTCTGATCAGCTGAAGATGAATAAAAGAGTAATTCCCTCATCCTTTCCTTTCTTCACGTGCTCTTCTGATGGTTTTACTCTTGGTTTCAGCTGCCAGCAACTCTTAAACGAGGTGTCACATTTGTTATATCTCCCCTGCTATCTCTCATCCAGGATCAAATAATTACTCTGACCCTCAAGTTTGAAATACCATCTACTTTCTTGAACTCTCAGCAGACTGCTGCCCAAGCAGCAGCTGTCCTCCAAGAACTAAGGCAAGGTTTAGTGTTCTCTCTTTCTCTCTCTCTACTGAAGTATATCCTACCATACAATCGTAATCCCACCATAAAATGGTTATGTTTCATATGATGCAAAGGATGTACATTTTTATGTAGTTAATGAAAAGATGAATGCCTAAGATGTTTCTCTTAAAGATAAATTTTAGCATCTTAGTCTTCCGAGAGAAGTGTATCATACTAGACAATCTTTGTCCTGCCATAAAATGTTGGGCTATGCTCCATATGATGCAATGGAATTTCTATTGGACTTCTTAAACTTTTTTTTTTGCTGAGTGTTGTGATTGTCAAGTCATTATTCTCCACTGCTTTGCCTGCCTTTTCAGGAAAGATAAACCATCGTGCAAGTTATTGTATGTAACTCCTGAAAGGATTGTGGGAAACCCATCATTTCTTGAGATATTGAGATGCTTGCATAGAAAGGTACAATTTCTGATTTACTATAACTTTTTTCTGAAAGTTTCTTTTTAACTTTTTGATACTCGGTTATCACACATTGCAGGCACAACTAGCAGGTTTTGTTGTTGATGAGGCACATTGTGTGAGGTATGCTCTTGGGCAGCCTTGTATCTGAAGGAAAGATCATGCTAGAGTTACCTCAAAAGGAATATGTATTCATGACTGTCCTTGTTCCAGATAACAAAAAGCAAGTAAATTTTATGTATGCTCACTCAAACTCTTTTTATCAAACATTTTTGCATCTTCTGTGGTTCTGTTCTAATTACATTGTCGGTGTTATGCTGAACCTTCCGAAACCCAGACCTGCTGTGGAGTTCTAGGATAACAGAATGCAATGTTGAAGTAACTAATTATGGAAATGATCTAGTTCCTTCCTTTGCAAAAGTCAGTGGCACATCATTAATCATAGTAAGCAAAATGTACACAACTAAATTTAAGCTCCACGGAAATTGCTTGCGGAAGTAATTGAAAGTGTCCGTGATTGGCAAGATAGTCAGGTCTTTTAAGCTGGTTCTTGTGTCCTACTAATTCTTTTAACATTTATACTATGTATTAACAACTTGAGATATAAGGCAAAAGTTCAAGCATGGGATCATTGATTGTGTTTCTTATGAGGTCTTCATTGGATTTGCTCTGCCAGTGCAATCTCATGAAAGGAATGTATTGCTGTGTTGAGCTTTTCTCATATATTTGATTGATTGTAAACGAATAAAGCTTATTGATCATTACTTGGTTGTCATTATTGCACTCGATAGGGACATGATTTTCGTCCAGATTATAGGGGACTGGGATGTCTCAAGCAAAACTTTCCGTACATCCCAGTGATGGCCTTAACTGCAACTGCCACTCGGCCAGTTCGCAAGGTACGAAACTTGCACATTATCCTCCAGATTATGTTGAAAAAAATCATTTGGGTCTTATCAAAATGTACATCCATTGCAGGATATCCTAAAAGCGCTCAGGATCACCCGTGCTCTTGTTCTCGAGACAAGCTTTGACAGACCAAACCTAAAATATGATGTCATAGCGAAGACCAAGGAACCACTGAAGCAGCTTGGAGAGCTGCTGAAAAATCATTTTGCTAATTTGTGTGGCATAGTGTATTGCCTCTCAAAGAGTGAATGTGTTGATGTTGCAAAATACTTGAATGATAAGTGCGGTATAAAGACAGTGTACTATCATGCTGGATTAGCAGCCCGTCAAAGAGTAGCTGTTCAAAAGAAATGGCATACTGGAGAGGTCCAGGTTGTATGTGCAACCATTGCTTTGGGTATGGGAACAGACAAACCTGATGTGGTAAGTTGAATTGGAATCCAAGCCTTTGCCTAATTTTAGTGTTAGAATCAAGCTGACATGCCGGCAAATTCTCAACTAACTCACTTTTTTCCTAATGTTTTAGTTTCACTGATCAGTTTGTTAGCATTCTCGGAAGTAAATTTGCTGTTGCCATGGTCCAGTGGCCTGCTAAATTGTCATTCTTGGCTATTGATTGCAGGAACTAGTGAATTATGTGTTTTTTTCAAGTCAAATTATTTCTTCCATGTATGGAACCTTGGTGTGCTGAAAATAAATTAAAATAGGGTAAAGTTATTTTCTTTACTGTATGTGGCAAATGAATATGATCTAACTTGACCTTCTGTTATAATTTTTTGATATATTTCAACTTATGTTTGTTGGTCAGTAATTATTTTTTTATGGCATGTGGTCAGCGTTTTGTCATCCACAACACAATGTCCAAGTCAATCAAAAGCTATTACCAAGAATCAGGGAGGGCAGGAAGAGAAAATCTACCTGCAGTGTTCATTGCTCTATATGCCAAAAAGGATTTCAGCCGGGTTGTGTGCATGTTAAGGAGTGGTCAAGGATGTAAAACTGAAATCTTTAAAAGTGCAATGGCTCAAGCTAGGAAATTGCAGCAATATTGTGAACTCAAGGTAATCCAATTTGTTTCTCAACTTCTCTCTGATGATCTCAACTAAATGATGCTTCTATTTTGTGTTCATACTTTCCACTTTGTTCTATTGATTGCTGTTAGTGTTAGTCTGGCATTAACCCGTCTGGGTGCTGGATCATTAGATGGGTCTGTTGGCAACATATTCAAATAATAATGGAACCTTTAGGCTAAACTCATATTCTGTGCCCCTAATTGGAGCAAAGTCTATTGATAAACGTGTGTTTCCTCTCTAATTTGCGAACTTTTCAGGATGAGTGTCGGCGGCAAACCTTACTTGCACACTTTGGCGAGTCTTTGAATCGAAAAGACTGTAAATACAATTCTAATCCTTGCGACAATTGTTTCAAAGCCTCTTCATCAAGGTAAACCTTTCAGGTGTCAACTCTCTTGATGGGCGACAGGTACCGACTTACGCATGATCTTCAGCCGCACATTCTGGTTCCATCATCCGCATTTATTGGAAGACCACGTGGTAATGGAGGGGCAAAGGTCCTTAACTATGGATACAGAATTCTTCAGTTGTGATGATCTTGTCATCTCATGTTTGTCTTTTCCTTTCGTCTAATGCCATGTTCCCTGTCTAGAACTAATTATTTTCCTTGGGAAAGAAAAAGTGGGTTGACATATAAACCAGAGAGGCTTATAGGAACACACCCTCCGGTCTGGACTGCAGAAGAAAGGTTACTTGATTCAGTTCAGCAAAGCTTAACGATGAAATCCAATTATACAAGCACATGTTGCCTTTCTTCTTCTTTCCCGTTTTGAATTAGTGATGAATGCATATCATGACCGCATCTGAAGTTAATTTACTTGCATATTCAATTTTTCAAGTAGTATGTCTTAAGATACAATTGATTGGTTGAAAACCTTTATTAGGTACAATCATCAGTTATCCAACTACTGAACACTGCCGGCTTTCTGGTCAGCAAGCATTGCGTCGGTGGACTGGATTATTCAAGTCATTAGTGGACTGGGATCTTAGATCCCCATTATGCAATGGTTTTTCAGTGAGCAGATGGCAATGCACCTATAATTCGATAGCTAGGGGTTTAACATGGTTTTATTATTCCTGGGTCAGGCACGTTAGATTCATTTTGACTTGGACGTGTCAACTGCCCAACAATGCTCTCACGCGGCACTTATCAGTTGCTTCTTTGTTGTATTTGCATAACAACTACTCACGGTAACGATTGCATATATAATCATGAGAATTGCAGCCAACGGCTTGCACTCAGGAAGGGTAGTTGGGATCAGCACAGTTTTGATGACGGCACAGCATCGCACAAGGTGAGGGAAATTGACAGTATTGGTCCGGAAGGTCTTTCATTTATTGCCGTTTGAAGTGAGGACAAAATTGTTCCTCTGAATGTTAGTACGTGCATGACTCATTTGAAAAGGATTGTTTTGGAAATACATTGGACTGGGCGGATTCTCTTCGGCCTAAGAAAAACAAAATGAGAATTTGGGGTATACACGTTATCCTCTGAACACAGGAGAGCATGTACCGTGGAAAATCTTCAAGTGAGAGCATATAGATTTTGGAAGCATGTAAGAGATTAGGAACTGTAGCTCAGATTGCATGGGATTTTAGAGAGAGCCGCTATTACATGGATCAAAATAGGTAAATGAGAAATAAACAAATAATCCTGTATATCCCAATATCAACCGATGGAAATCTCTTGTTTTACGAAAGTGCCAACTTGATTATCATCGAGCTTGGTTAGATATGTGGTCATGTGTTTGAATTACAAATTTGAGTTGTTTCGTGATTGAAAGCAATTGATTTGTGCTCTTTGGTTCTAGTGCATAATGAATTACTAACATTTTGTTTAGTTGTGGTGATAGGTTTGCCATTGTCAAAACATAAATTATGGGTGATATTTGATGGTCATAATTCAAATCGAACATTTAATAATCAACGTTAAATTCTATAGTATGTTCAGGGATAAATGATTTGAATTGACCATCCCAGCCCTTGAATATTATTGAAGAACTACGTACATTGTTCTTGTTTAGGAATCTGAGATGATCCTCCTTTCTCTCTCTCTGAAAAAAATCCTTCCCATCCGAAAAAGGGGAGAGCCAAGAGGGAGGGAGAGAGAGGGAGGGAGGGCACAGATGGACCCATGGTCGCCGAGCCACCTATCCCATGTAGTTGACCGGAGTCTAGAGATCACGACGATCCAAACTCTTAACCAAAACCAATGTACGTAGCCAAATCCTGGCCTCGCATGCTCAAACACGCCTTGCCCCCGCACAGATTAGACGAGGTGAAGGAGCCGGTGATAAAAGCGTCGTGGTGGAACGACTCAGAGAAGAAGAGGAAGAGGAGGGTGGCCAGATACAAGCTTTATTCGGTGGAAGGCCAGTTCGAGGCTTCTTTCAAACAGGGATTCCGATGGTTGAAGCGCAAATGCTCGACCATCGCTTGTTGATTCTAATTAGTAGAAGCTACAGAATACGGTGCTTATCATCATCAAGAGAGAAAAAGGGTGAGAAAGAAGAAACAGAGAGGTTTGCCGTGTTCTTGGGCTGTTCATCTTTTTATGTATCTAATGGTAATCAAATATCCAGAAGCGCACCACAATGTTCGATCTTTCCAGTATTATGTTCTTCCAACTCGTTGTTTCGTTCATCGATCTCCAGCATTCAAAACATAGGAAAATGAGACAACTCCTATGTGATAATCACATATATCTATATTTGCCGATTTTTCTTTTTTCTTTTTGAAGTTTCTTACCCTCTGATTCATTTGCAACAGGATTCTGCATCCATGCCCATGCAATGTAAAATTGTCTGATTTGTTCATCTCTCCTCTTTTCAGTAAGCTCTTTTCCTAATAAATTTGATGCTGATTGCAAAGCCAGATGAATACTTGTATTTGTAGGATTGACGTTTCAATCTATTTCGTGGGTGATTTTGTTGGCTACGACTATGTCTTGGCCAAATGTTCTTTACGCCTCGTTTCTGGGGTTTTTTAACCCCCTAATTTCCTCAATTTGTCTATTTTGATTCCTCTTCATGGTAAGATTCATCACATGGCAACGTACACTGCTGAAGCCCGATATTTTAAAATGCTGTGTGCCAGGGTTAAATAAAACGAAAGGCTTTCCATGGTTCCATTTTGATTTGAGGACAGTTTTCATATTTCAAGTACCGTCCCATTGAGCACGGAGTTACAAAATATTGAAAACT
This sequence comes from Corymbia maculata, assembly GCA_014182735.1. Taxonomy (NCBI): domain Eukaryota; kingdom Viridiplantae; phylum Streptophyta; class Magnoliopsida; order Myrtales; family Myrtaceae; genus Corymbia; species Corymbia maculata. The sequence continues at coordinate 22,052,706 of CM024683.1, read as the reverse complement.
AAAAAGCACAAAATGAACCCTCTTTAATCCTATAAAAACTTGCGTAGTTATTGTTTAAATGGTTGTAATTTATAGGATTTTGATGTAAAATGTGATGAAACTTTAAAAACAAGCTTGAAACAAATCGTTGGCATGAAATCAAAGGAGAAGAAAAGAAAGTGTGAACACCCATGAACAGAACCGAATCACTTCACCAGATTTAACACGTACATCCAATTATCCGGTCAATTCACGATTTTCCAATTTCAAATCAATTCAGCCGATGAGGTTATGACTAATATTCTACAAGTAGTCAAACACAAAGCTCTTGCCCTTTGGAATAATAGCTTAGACATTGGTCGAGCAACTAAGTAAATAAAGTGTAGACTCGATCCATTGACTTTACTTGCAATTTTTCTTGCGGAATGTTCAACCATTATTCTGAAAATTAAATTGTTTCATATTAAGTACGTTTAACAAGTATGTCGACACGGCCCACATTATATATGTGTTAGCACTTACAGATTCGAACTCGGCTTAACAAGCTACTTGGCCTTGTCTCAAGCTCTGGAAATATTGAGTATAAGTTCAAGCAGATAAGCAGCGAATCAGACTGAGTACCTTGCGAGTAGCTTTCAGCCTATCAACTATTAAAATTCCACCATTGTCATCTAGTACAAGGTACAGGACAATCAAAGGGAGGTCTGAAAGAATTTGTTTCGATTGAAACTTGAATGCGTGATTAGCGAACACAATTTGGCGTAGTATAGTCTGATTATTAATCAATAAGATGACCTTTTAAAGTTTTTTGTTCAAAGCAAATGAGTAAATTCCGGGAAAGCTCTTTTCACCCTTCCAAAATTCTCCACGTTATCCAATACTAGTCTTCAAACGTGGCCAACACCAGAGAAATAGTTTTCAGGTATGAAAATACGCACGGATGTGGCTCTTCTGCTTTTAGATTCAAGCTTAAACAATTCAACTTTAAGATTATACTATGGAAGCGATTGCAAGATGCTTACATATGATTTTCCGACGTGACCAAATTAGAGAGATGATTTTACACTGGTGAGCGCTTTATTTTGTGTTCAAAATTCTTTCAAATGAGAAACTATTGTCTTCTTGGAAACAAAATCATCGAAACTCTTGCCTGCAATTGACAGACTAGTTGCCGATTCAATGGTGTTCATAGTTGCATTACTTATAGCTTCCTTGTTCATAGATGTTTTTTCCACGAGACGAGTCTCCCAGTCACAAAATTGTAGCTTGAATTTGAATTGGACATCTAACCGGTAATCCTGTTAACAAATCTCATTTTATGCTTAACTCATACATGTAGAACCACCTGCACATACGGTCTTCCGGTAAGCGATTTGTGATTCGCCTTTTGCTAAAGAACAGCACGATGTCAAAGCTCGCTGTGGCCTAATAGACCACATGAGAAGAGGTTGCTTCACATCCAGAATCCTTAGAAGAGTATTAACAACACAGAGCACATGAAATGCAGCTTCAATCTACACAAGGAATATCACACTCGCTAATTATCAATAAATGAAAATATCCAAGATCCTACCATCACAATTTACCCCATGAGAGATAAGATACAATTGCATAAACATCATTGACACCAATCGCAGTTGGACCACAATGAATAGAGACTTCATTAGCTGGCCGACGAAAAAGAAACCAACAGGCTCAAAAGAAGTAAGCAATTAGCAACACTTTCCCTATTTGTGTTCAGAACAGAATTGAAGTTAATAAAATTATGTTGAAAAGGCTAAGTGCCTAAACTACAATACAAAAAGATGTATTTGCTACTTAGTTATTTTGCAAGATCCAATTAGCAAAATCGGTAATATGGGATAGTTGGCGAGGAGGTCAATTTCAACTTTACTAATCCAATGCTGCATACATGATAGTTGAACTTATCAAATCAGAAACCTATATGAGATTATTTACAGGATATTATCACACTAATAAACTAATAGAAATGGAGGAGATTATCGTCATGCATACTCGCATACTAACTTCAAGTGAAATTCCACAATTAACATAGTATAAGCAAGTTAGTTTTTCATGTTACGATTAGCAGTGCACACCCTTCAGAGCCTCATCGAGTTCATGAGGGATATCATTAGAATGCAATCGTATCAAATAACTCTGCATCAGGGCAACATACAAAAGGTCAGCAACTACGTATTTAGATTAAAGTAGGGGTAGAACCTAATGAGCATACAAAAAGCCTGTTTAATTGAAAAAAGTACATTTACAATCGTTCAGGTATGTGTTGTTGAGACAAGATCAAATGTTTGAACATGCACATGAATCAAAACTTTTTTTAGACACTCCAGTTGGCCCCAGAGCATCTTCAAGGTTGGCACACAAGATGGTCCTCAGCTGTTGCAGATGCTTCCTCTGCAAAATCCCTTTTCTTCGTTTTGATTGGTCTCAAATATGAAATTTGAAGTGCCTCAGCCAAGTTAGTCACACCGAGATCAGTCATGTGATGATACAGTTCCATGGCAACAACAGGATCAAATGCCATGCAAACTAATTAGCAAATTCTTGAGCTCCTTGTCCTAGATTTTTTTCACAGACAACCAAAAACTGTCTAATTATGCAAAAGGTCATCGACACAGTTGACCGAATTGAAGTCCCAAAGTAAGCCTTGATCATTACATAGACCAGCCAAACCTGTCATAGAAGCAACACTTGTTTCCCTTACTTGACAATCTTTCAAAACAACAATTTGACTTGTTAAGGTGGTCTATATTCATATATGACAGACTAACCAAAACTATAACATTATTTTTGTCACCAAACATAAGCACTTGGACCTTGAATTTCTTAGTTCATCATTCTCGGAGAAGTGATGATCTCTTTAGAAGGTTAATGAGGGACATCAAGGGAACAATAAGAAACTTGACAGGGTTTTCCTTTGTCAAGGAAAATCAAAAAGCATTTGTCCCAAACAGGACATCTGCCATTAGTAATTTGACATACAAAAGAACTTACAAAGGTACTCAAAATTGCTAAAAGGATATTTTCAAAGAAAATGTGAACTTTGGACATTAGGAAATTATGAGTGTAGTATACAATAATGAGTAGCAGAAGTTCAACGGCCTCTTGATGAAAATTTCAAATCTCGAGATTACTGGATAGGGGAACTGTTCATCACTAGGTAATTCTTGTTTACTGTTGTTGATATTTTCATTCTTGCCAAGCAAGCTGATATCTATTTGCAGTCTACAGAAGCTGCAAATGGAAGGATAACGAAAAACATAGCTACGACGTAATCAACACCATTTTACAGAGGCAAATTTAGAGTTTCTAAAATCAATCAAATAAATACCCAGTGTGGGGCAAATCATTCTAAAAAAATACAGCTTCAAGAAAAGCAATGCTCTACTCGCTCATGCTGGCCGTTCAAGGATGGAGAATCTTACTATGCCTTCTATTGACATTTAGGTCTATATTTTCATCTTGGCTGAAGCATCACGTCGACTTCTATGACCAATTACCCTTGCTCCTTCAATTATGTGAGACTAGCAATTTAGGGAAGTGCATAACCCTGTCACGGAAAACCTTCTTGTCAAAAGAACATAGCGATGAAAAGTAGTTCATGAGATTTAGAAGAAAAATGATTGTTCACTGCTTATTTACCTCTGCTAAAGAAACATGACTAGGCTCACTGTTGTAATATGGGTATGAGATTTCTCACATCATTATCACTACAAGATAATATTTTCATATAGAACTCAGAATTGATGTAATTCTTAATTTCTAGAGACACACATTCCGGTTAATCTCGGTATTACTTCCAATGAGTCACAACCAGAAATATCCAAATATCTTATATTCAACTTTTCAAGTCCATTAAGCTGAGTAAGTTTCTTGCAGTTTCGAACTCTTAGAGATGGTAACTTCTCACATCCCGTCAAATTTGGCAAAGTCTCCATTGATTCGCATCCACTTAAATCCAACTCTTCTACTAACTCCGCACCGTCTAGACCTTGAATTTCGACTAGATTGTCACACCTAACAGCCACGAATCTCTTCAAAGACTGGAATTCAGATAATCTCGGTATTGCTTCCAATGAGTCACAACTAGAAATATTCAAATCAATTAAATTCAACTTTTCAATCGCAGAACAACTCAAGTCAAGATGTTGCAAATTCTGTAAATCCCCAATTGAGCTAGGGATTTCTCTCAGTGACTTACAACTCTCGGCGCTCAGTTTCTTCAACTTCCTCAGAGAACCAATAGACGTAGGAATCTTTGTAATCCCAGAAGAATCTAATATAAGTTCTTCTAAGTATTTTAATTCACCCACCTCCTCTGGTAGCTCCTTGAGACATTTACAGCAAAACAAATCCAAGGAAACGAGGCTCTTGAGTTTGCCAATAGAAGGGTGGAGATGCTCCAATTTGAGACAAAAAGGCAAGTTGAGAATCTTCAACTGTGTGAAAGCCGAGAGATCGGGAGTACATCTTAAATGACGACAACAATGAAGGTAGAGAACTCTAAGCCGCTTTGACGCCTAACACAGAAAAGAGAATAAGCTGTCAAAGAAGGAGTTTGATTGGCTAAACAAAACACAAAAACCCTAAAATCGCTGAGAGGATGTCTTTTTCTTCCCAATCTTACCACGAACGAACTCCATCCTTCCCAATCATCTGTGAAGTCGCAATCTAACTCCAGCACCGATAAATTCGGTAGATGCAAGTTGGTAGTCGGAAGAGACAAATCGCTTTCCTCGACACGCCAGTCAAGCCATCTCACTTCAGAAAGGAGATTGCCGTTGGAGGTTCCACTTGAAGCTACCCGCATCCAGTTGCGGAACAAGGAGGAGGAGCGTCTCCATCTCTGCAAGTTTCCTTAACTGTTCATCATCTTCGTCTGGATATGGAGAAAGAATTGGACGAGAGAAAATGACCGAACCTGTCAGACCTTTTAACTTTTTTTAATCTTTGCTTTTTCTAAATCTTAGATTTGCAAGATTCATTACCTTTCTATCCCTTCCTTCCTGTATACAGATATGGACACGTGAACCCCACATTTAATTTTATTTTTGACGACCTTTCGAAAATTAAACAAATGACATGGAGATAAAGAAAAAATAGTTATTGCTTTAAAACAACTAAGGCAAATGTACCTTAATGTTTTATCTTTTGCTTCTTCTTCTTCTTCTTCTTTTTTTAAATTCTCTAGCGTGTGCACTTTGACTTTTATTTAAGACGAAATACATGTAACCATTTCAACTTGTAAATTTTCGTATGACTTCTGTATAACTTTGCAAAAGAATTCGTTAAAGAGTGCTGGTGGGCCACTTGTAAGTAGCTAAGGAAGTACTAGGTTTTTCATTTCGTTAGTTAAATGTAATAATGCGGAAGAGGAAAAATGGGGATTTTTCGATATATCGATCTATAGAAAAGATTACATGGAGAGTTATGTATAGACTTTATTACAAGATTATCTAAGGAAATCAAATCAAAATAAATATAGAATATCTGAATATATTAATATAAATATCTACAAGAGATATTTAAATATCTTTAACATCATTAACTATTTGTGTGAAGTGTTTAATCATTTCTTTGAAAATTGAAACGTTTCTTTTTTTTTTGTAAAGTATGTTTAAATAGTGACATGGTGATATTGGTTAGCAATTTTGATAGGGATTCAATAAAAAAAAATTGCTTTCGGAATAACTAGAAAATGAACTTTTTAACTAAAAAGTGGCATGGTGACATTGTTTAATCGTACATCCGTTTCCACAAAATTGGCATCGTTTCTTTTTGCATCTTATAAAACAAAACATACTGTTTAACTTTCCTGCTAAAATAATTACTTGAAGATGGTCAAAAAAATTCCCTTATGGTTTTTATTGACTTTTATAATAATACCTAGGTTTTCGTCCAAAAGTTCAATTGGTTGGAAATTCACTTTTACGATTGACATGTTTGTCGTTGTGTCACTTTTACGGTATAATTTCTCTTAAGTCTATACGTCGGAAAAGTCGCTAAATTGTTGTGATCATCATCCCACACTATCTTTCATAATTTTTGTTTGTACATTGATCTATTCTGTATATTACATTAAAAAATCTATTATATGGAAAGGGAATTTCGAACCTAAAATTATTGTTAAAAGTTTGCACGCAATTTGCATATATTTCACCAAAATGAAGTGAAGAAATTGGATACAACAAGATAGACGTAATAATATTTAAAATAGTCAAGATAATTGGAAATCAATCTCATGAGTATTTTCATTTTCCAAAGTTAAAATCAAAATCTCTCGAATTGTACAACCATTCAATTTTTTCCCCACACTAATTATCATCTTTTAGTAGTTTTGTCTATTCAAAACATATTTGACATCTTCTTCTTTTTCATTTTTTAAACACCCGTATGGTTTGCTTTTTTTGCCAATGATACGAAGGTATTGGATCAACGAAAGAGGGTGATATGGAATCATAGGAGCAAACTATTTCAAATTATATCAAGAATATAAAGCTGTTTTGTTTGCCCAACATCTCTTTGTTAATTGCTAGGGTTAATTCCTTGCCATCGATCAACCATGAGCTTTTGAGGCATCCCAAATGGACAATATATAATAACAAAATGACATAAACATTGATAATTTAAGTAAAAGATAAAACATAGTTGAAAAAATTTGCTTTGTGCTGAAAATCATATATAATGAATACAAGGGTATGGATATTTAATAATAAGCACGACATTTCCTCTGATTAGTGAAGTTTTTCTTAAAAAAATAAATAGTCAAGTCAGTAGCAATTTCTAGCACAAAAGAGGCATTGTCCCTAAAAATATAAATAATATAAAACAACTTATAGTGGATAGCAATGTTTGTCATAAAAAGATCCACTCTTTATCATACACCTATCCAAATCTATGAAATAAGCAAGGTCAACGGGATAAAACCTTAAAAAATAGTAAGATTTTCCAAAAGATATTTTTAAGGAGATTTTTGCTATCTTATCTATTAAGAGGAAATAAGAAGAAAAGAGATAACTATAATTAGTTGAGGGACCGATATCTTCAAAATCAAAATGGAGAAAAAAAATATCAGGATTCCTAAATTAAAGGAGCACCACAATACATTATCAGAAAGCAATCACATGTCATAGGCGTGAAATTTTTTCCAATCTTATCGTTTTGAATAAATTATCCATTATTGTAATTGGCACACACTATTATTTTTTTAACCAAAAAATGTTCATTTATCAGATCCATGATGTTTTTACTTCATCTTCATTCATCCTTGCAGTCCTTTAGATTATCAATATTTTCAACTTGATATGACAATTGCACACGTTTAGTAAAAGAGTTTTATAGTGTGAAATTGTAGTTAAATGATCTTAAATCGATTGTTGATCAAATTCTATGGATGTAATTCATATCAATGAAATTGAATCAAATGATATAACTTTTTTCATCCTTTAGATATTTATAATCCATTTAGCTATCACAATTAATCTACGATGGACATAAATGGATGTTTGAATTGATTCTTTTTTCCTAGAAAGTAAGAGCTTCTGTTCATGCTACACCAAATTAAATATATCAAAATAAGAGGGAGAGAAAAAGAAAGGAGTGGCATATTTTACCTCCCATGTTCTTAGTACTCTTGAGACTCCCTCATAGTCGTAGTCCCATGGTCCACTACATTTCTCAGGCGATTGTCCTTGGCAAAAAATGCTCCTTCCAAGATCTCTTAGTTGATCATGCACCTCAAATGTACCATTATCTCTAATTTTAATTAAGCACCTCAATTTCAACTCTTCAATACCTTGACTTGGATAAAACCCACAATCCTCCCACATGTACATGGCCAATTCGCTCCCTTGGTCAATAAAGTAACAAACAATATCGAGAAAAATCTTCTTATGTCCATCTTCTAATGCATCATAACTTATTCGCAATATCTTTTACACATCTCTATGTGGTTGATTTTTTAATTGCTTCCCCACATCTTCCCATACTTTTCGATCTAGTTTTTTAAACAAGTATGAACCTACGACCTGAAGTGCCAAGGGAAGCCCACCCATGGTGGATATGATATCATGAGATATAGCCTCAAAGTCCGTCAGAGATTGGTTTGTACGAAATGCATGTCTGTTAAACAAAAGCAAAGCTTGCACCTTATCCAATCCCATCAATTCATACTTGTAGTCTACCTCAAATTCAGATTGATCAAGCACGGCTTTATTTCTAGTTGTCACAATGATCAAACTTCCTGCCTTGAACCAATTACGCTCCCCAACCAACACATCTAGTTGATTCTTTTCATCTATATCATCTAGAAGAATGAGAACCTTTTTCTGTCCAAATCTAGATTTGATAATATTAATTCCATCATCAATTCTAGACACTTTCTCTTTTTCATTGAGTATATCCGATATAAGTTGACTCTGTAGATACATAATACCAAAGAGCCTAGCGGTTTCTCGAACATCTGGAAGGAAGCTGATGTGCATAAATTTATTCGAGAGTTGATTGTAGATGCACTTGGCAAGAGTTGTCTTGCCTATCCCACCCATGCCATAAATTCCAATCATTCGAGCATTGGTGGAAGGATTGCTAATCCAATTCATAATTTCCTTTATACGACCATCAAGTCCAACTAGTTGCTTAGGCACATTCAACTGAAAATCTTCTCGTAACTTGCTTATAACAGTTTCGACCACTCGTTCTATTAATTTTCCCTCATGCCTATCAAAGAAAAAAAACAACGAGAGGTTATGGACCTAGACCCGGTCTATGCGAAGTATTCGATCCTTATTGACTAAGCTATAGGAGATCGATTTATCTTGGTGGTGATCAAGCTTCGGAAGACCCAGCATTAGAGTCCTTTGTAGGCCTATTATTTAGTGATTGATGCTATTGGCTGGAGGTATTGGGTTCGTTTGGTTCAACATTTCCAATGAGCTTTTAGGCTTGAAAGCCCCTTGGAGAAATGCTGGACCATTTGGTTCAACTTTGAAAACAGCTTTCAGTTGAAAGCTAGCCTTCAAAATGCTGAAATGATTTTTTCCCTTCCAAAAATACCCTCACTAATTCTTCGTATTTCCAATTTTGCCCTTGGTTTTTTTTTTTTTAAATTGAAAAAGGAGGTAGGCGAAGGGCTACCGCTGCCGGTGCTACACGGCTGAGGTTGCCCGACCTCGGGCAACCTCCAGCGAGGGTCTTGCGACCCAATCGAGGGCCGCCGGAGGTCGCCCGGCCTTGGGCGACCTCCGGCGGCCCTCGGGGTCGCACGGCCCTAGCCGAGGGCCGCCGGAGGTCGCCCTCATTTGGGCCAAGGGCTGCGTGACCCAGGCAACCCTTGCTGGGTCGAGCGAGGGTCCATCGTCGTGCGACCCTTGTGAGACCCAAGCAAGGGCCGCTGCGATCGCAAGACCCGGGCGGCGGTCACCTAGGTCGAGCCACCCTTGCCGAGAGTCGCCCAAGGTCGAGCGACCTTCGATGGCCCTCGGGGGGCCACGCGACCCTCGCCGAGGGTCACTCAAGGTCGAGTGACCTCCGACGACCCTCGCCGGGTCCACGCGACCTTCGCCGGAGGTCGCCCAACCTCGGGCAACCTTAGCCGATGACTGCCGATGCTAGATTTGGCTCGCCGGTGGCTATAGCCCTTCGCCGATTTGGCGAAGGGTTTAGTCCAATTTTCAAAAATAAAAATAAAAAAGATATATACACACACATATAATACCCATCGAAGCCCATTACAAAAATTTGTTTTACCAAACACACATTCAACTCAAAATCCATTTGCAAAGAAATTTTACCAAATACGATTGTATTTCCCAAGTAGCTTTGGGCTCTCAGCATTTGCATTGGACTCTCGGCATTTGCATTGGACTCAAAGCCCTTTGCAAATGTTGAACCAAACGCACCCATTATTGGTTCTTTGTTTTTTGTCCGTGCAGGAGGAAAATGTAAAATTCTTGGGCACTATGGGATGCTTTGGTTTTAGTTGTCATTGGTTTAGTTTTCATGGACACCTTGGGGAGTACTGGTGTTTGTTGTCTTCGAGGCATTATGGTTATTCATTTTAACATTTTGGGGATATTTTCTGAGATTGCAGTGAAAATTCATCCGCGTATCATCAGTTCAGCGAGGAGAAGAAAATTTACTTATCGAAAAAGGAAAAGTTCAGTAAAGTACCCGTTAGCAAATTTGTCAGATTCCCATCCATTTAAGTAACTGACTTCATTAAGTGCTCGTTCCCCTTCCTGAATATCCTTCTCCTCAAAATTCTTTTGACTGAAACGGAAGGCATCTCCAAAATTTCCTCTTAGATGCCGCACATATGATGGGGCAACTTTGTAAAAAACGGGCAACACTATGTGTGAAATGCTCTTCTTCTGATCCATGATATGAATGAGCTCGCGGAGGCACCATTTGCTGGAAGCATAATTTTCGGAGATGATGGGGATCGAAATCTTAGATCGCGCAATGGCATCAAGAATCTTTGAACCAAATTCCTCACCAACTGGTATACTATTATCATCCTTGAATACGTAAATTGGTACAGTCCCTGCCTTAATCAAATTGTGGTAGAGGTGATCGGTGAATGTCTTGCGGGTATCTGAGCCTCTAAAGCTCAAGAACACGTCATATTGACTGCTATCTGTGGCTTCCGGAGAGATGGAGGAAGTGGATGCTTCGTCAGTGCTCTCTTCCTTGGCTCTCTTTCTCTTTCCCTGACTCTGCCCTCTGTCCATGACAATCTGAGGGGAAAAGTTGAAAGCAGAGGTGCTTTTTTTGCTGCTTAAAAGGATTGATGAACGACAAAAGACACTTTTAGGATGCTTTTCTGCAAATGCTTGCTGGTTTGGTCCACTCCGAATAACGTGTACATTAATTTATCCTCGAGGCAATGCTGAAGAAGGTTCGTGCTCTTGAGAAAGAGTCAAGTTGTGAAGACACGGCCTTCAGCTAAGCAGGCTGACGTTGTTTCATTGCAGAAGATTAGGTGGCCCTAAAGAGGCCCCTGAAAAGCCCACAGTATTTAACTTGTTCAGAAATAGATATTTGAAACACATTTAAATATTAAAACACATATTTAAACATATTGAAGTGTAATTAATCGACTTCCTTAAAACACATTTGAACAACAACATGACTTCACACTCATCTATGATATTTGAAGACGGATTCTTTCAGTTCACTGAAATTATTAGGAAAGTCATGAAAGTATCTTCCTCTGAATATAAGCTCACACCATGCCTAATCCTCATCATAATCTTCGACCTTACTCTTATTATTTTTAGTCTAATATATGAACAACCTTATCTCCACCACCTCATTTTCACAACCCCTTCTGTCTAATCCCATTTCCATTGGCCAAACTAACGCGGTGTGATGTAATTGTTGCCCAATAAACCTCATCCTCTAGATGGTGCACTTTTCTAATTGGAGAAAATTTCCATCAGTCACGTTTTTAATTTGGGGGGTGGGTTCAAGTCTTAGGCATTACTCATATGTAAAATTAACTAAAGCTAAATATTAATTGAAGAAAAATTTTCAATTCCTCAGTTGCTTAAATTATGAAGGAAGTCGATGAAAATGATTCTAGATGAAAGGGAAATACCTCCTTTTGGGTCCACATTTTATTTCTTTCTAAAAGTGCGTATGAATGAGAGGAAATGCATAAATTGCACTTTTATTCCAAAAATGGCCTTACTTCCTTTTTAAGGACGAATAAAATGAAGGATAATTAAGTCAATCGATGAAAATTAAGTTCCATTTACATCATTTCTACCCAACATGCATCCAAACATATTTCGACGAATTTTGACTTTCCCTCTTTTCACAGTCTTTAAGGACTATTCGACGAAACTTTCACTCGATTTTTTTCCAAATGCTAAAAGTGAACAAGTCTCTCAGCCTTTATTCTCTAAGAAAACTCGAGCTTCCCTGACAAGCTGATACGTTCCTCTCTCTTCCAATGGCTCAGAACAAGGAATTCCCTCTTGCTTAAGTTAATCAATCTTAGACCGTCTCTGTTCTTGCTCCCCCTCCCCCGGGGGCCCCTTGGGTGGGGGGTGTTTCTTTTCTCTTTTTGTGTGAATTTTGCTTCTCTATTCGTTTCAGGTTCTTTTATGTTTTGGTTCAAATTCGGTGATTTCATATTTTAATTAGATTTAAAATTGTCATATCCTTAATGAAGTTGGAAATGCGAGGTATAGATGAACAGATGATCCTCATCATTTCTCTCTTATTTATTTAATGTTGCCGCACATGCCAATAATTTTATATAAGACGAATCAATGATTTGATGTTACCAGCTATTCACCTCAAACTTTCAAATTAAAATTATTGATTGACATATTGTCAGCAAAATAAAGCTATAATTTGTTAAATAACACCAAATGAGTATAATTCATTAGTATTTAGTTACTAATGATATATGAAATACTTGTACACTCTCCTTGAGTTCTGTTCCGGGTCATTTTATTTATTACAATTTTGTTGACATATCATTCAGCACTTGAAAAGTCAGTAAACTAATGAAAAAAAGAAGAACGTGAAGTATTCAAAAAATCAAAGATAATTGAAGTAAAAGCGTAGAAAAGAAGGGGATGAAGTGTCTGGGCTTCCATTTAGAAGGAAGTAGCGATATTTAGAGGTACCGTCCAAAAGGCTTTTGAATTATGAAATCGTGACACATAAAAACCTTCATGAACATGAATTAAAAGTAACGAAGGGAACGAAAGATGCATGGCAATCTGAGGGCGAAATGGCTTGATCACTCACAAGTAACGTGTACATTAATTTTTCAATTGGGCTGTAAAGAACTAGAATCTGTGTACAAGTATATTGCAGTCTATTAAAAATATACACATATGCACGGTTTTTATTTGGTTATCAAAAATCGGAATTTCATAAATAATTTAAAAATTGAGTTGAAGCAGAATTAGAAATGTGTGAAAGATGTCGAGAAAGGACCGAGCTAGTAGTTGTGGAAGCAATTTTGTATTTTAATTTTATTTAAAATTGTAATATTCTTAATGAAGTTGGAAATCTGAGGTAGAGATAAACAAATGCTCGTGGTTATTTATCTTTTATCTATTCCACACCAGCACCACATGCTCCAATTCCATGTAAAATAAATTTATTTTGAACTGGTGCGTTATCACCAAGCCTTTTATTTCGAATTTTCACATGTAAAAAGTTGATAGATAAAACGGAGGAGCGGATGCTCCACTCTCTTTTAATGCACTCTTTTCTTTCTCCGTGTTAGTCTGAACAATTAGAAATTGGCAACTGATTTGATGGAAGAAGGAGAAGAAGATAAGGAAGTGAAAGGAAGCTGGTGAAGAAAATTCAGAGACGACCAAGGTTTGGAACAACGCCTTGAGTGCCTGTCCCCAATTTTTTTGGAGGGCCACTTTGAAAATATCACCGGAAAGATTTTTTTTATCCCTTTAAATGGAAGTAGAATAGGATTATTGGCTAAATTTGTGATAAGTTAGGTTAAATTGATTAATCACATTTTGAAGAAAGTTTTTTTTATTTGCAATGAAAGAGGTAAGAAATGAGTGATATGAAGCTAGGTGAATCTCCTAATATGCGCATATGGCTCAATTCATTTAATTGTTGTCAAGTGTGTGTCATAAAATCAACTAGTTCTTTTCTTTTTTTTTTCCCAACACAATTAGATATCATGTAAAAAATCCTAAGAAGTATCATATTATAAATTTTGGTTTGTTTTGTATCGTGATGATTGAAACTGTCATTGAGTTAGGAGTAGGTAAAAAGTTGTAATATAGTTAAAATGCTCAAACTTTCCCCGTACTTTTTATTCCACATATACTTTTCTTTTTTTCAAGTAAAGACTTGGTCAATTTTTAAAGCTTTAAAGGGAGAAAAGGTTTTTTCTTTCTTTTTTTCTTTTGCTAAAGAAGGGAAAAATGAGTTGGTGGTGAAAGGGAATATATTTCCTAGGATTAATGGTCCAACAATTCCAAAAAAACAGAATATTACTCATTTAGAATGTTCTATAGGGAGATAAAATTGTCCAATGAAATCTCCTTAAGAGAAAACTTCCATTTTTGTAACCAAGAACCAACTAGTTGATCCTGGAACTGGCCTACTTTTATTTTTCTTATTTTTTTCTATAAATTGATCTAGGGGCTTCAAATACTGAGAAACCTCACAAGGATTAAAAATTGGGTCTTTGGAATCAAGCGAAATACAGCAATTTTGCGCGCAATAGAGTCTAGCGCGCTTGTAGACCTACTCGTTCTAGTTCAACAAAAGATTAATATTGAATTACGATGCAACTAACAATCAGACAGCAAGGCCATCATAGGACTAGCACCATCTAAAGTCAAAAACAAAGACTTTCTTTTTTTGCCGAAGTCAAATCTGAGCTAGGGACATATCTCGTTAAGAGGTTACAACAACTCCAAAGAGAGAATAAAACCCCACATCCCCAATAGACAAAAAGGACCTAGAACACACATAGTTCAGCCGATTATTCCAATGACAAGGCGACAAATCAATAGAAACAAAATGCTAATAAGACATGAAAAAGCGATACCTCCCCACTGCGATGCGACGAGAGGCGTGAGATCGGAGAGAGGAGACCGTAAACAAGCTTGGGCGAGAACTTTCAAGAGGGAAAAGAATAGAGAAAGCAGTGAGGACTAATCAGGAGATGATAGTCTCCAATTGTTCTGCAAGAGAGGCGAAACGTGAAACATAAAAGTGACAAGAGAGAGGACCAATCAGAAGTAGACGATAGTCTCGAATTATTATTGATTGACCTGTGGACGATAGGCTGATTGACCAGAGTACGGAATGACCAATTCTGTTCATATCCACTTGTGAATCATATTGTCAAATCTATGTGGATCAATAACTTTCTAAGCTATTTCTAAGTTATTTATACGTAAAAGTCACGTCTTTGTTGTAAGCAGTTAAATCGCATAAAAACCACACTTTATAACAAATGTCTCTAATTCAATCGGTAAAGATAAAGTCCACCTAAAAATTGTCCGCATAGTAAATATGTGTAAGTTACATTGAAACCAGCAGCTTTGATCACTTTCAAGTTATAGCACAAAAAAAAATAGTACAATTGTTAATTTTTCATAATTTCCGGAAAACATTTGAATTTTCTATCATTTTCCAAAAATTACACAAATTGCCAATATAATGGAAAATGGTTTTAGGGACATCCAAAAATTCTCTAGTTGATCGGACCAGTTCAGATAATTTTTTTTTTGTTGACAATTCTGATCGATAGCTTTTGAATGTTTTTGTGCGATTATTGAAGAGAATAAACTAACATGATTGATATTTGGAAAAATCTAGTTTTTAACTGTTTTCATTAAAAAAATTATTTCTGCAAAAACTAAGTATTTTGGATGTTTCATGCTTAAAGTAATTTTGGACAATTGGGTTACGTATAGGGCTGATGGACCCAAAATAGGGTCTAGAAGGGTTTTTTCATAATTTAAGATGGGTTTTTTGCCTCAAGGGAGTTCAATCAACCATTAATGTTTTGCAAACAATATCAGCATAAGAGCCAACATGCGATTCCACCAAATTCAAACGGTCTAACCATTCATAATCGATTAGTCTAAATAAGAAGATTGTGGTAAGAAAAATTGGCAATATATGTGATAATGATTTGAAGAAGTCAAGGGAATATCACAAGTAATATTTTGTATGCCTTAGAGGATGTTAGGTGTTATGAGATGAGTAATAATCAAATGTACTTTTGTCCATTGAATTGTAATAGACCGGAGATTGAACGCCGGGCTTACCTCTATGAGTGATTTAGAGATAAAATCACTGTGATGGATTTCAGTGTTTGAGAAGAAGTTGCCTTGAAGCAAATTAAGTTGTGTCTGAGTCCCGAAAGGCAGTACAATCCGAGGATTAACTTCACACCTCAAGCTGAAGCTATCAAAATCAGGTCAGATATCTCGGAACAAAAACGAGGGTCTCAATGATTTATGGTGTGATTGGCGTTTCTCCTCTTCGAGCACAAGCACTTGGGGCTTTAAATAAAGCTTTCCTTCTTTCTCTTGCCCCAAAGGAGACGCACAATCTTGTGGTGGATTGCGTTTCTTTGACGAGGCAATTGTACATCTTTCTAACCCTCACTTTTTGACCAAGACCAACAGAACAATCACTTCCACTTGGGTTTCTAATTGGGCAAGACAACCTCACTGTAGACTCCAAGGATATTTTGTTACCTTTCTTTGTAACTGGACCGCGAGGCCACTCAAATCAAATTGAACAGGGGCTGTGCTTGTTGCTTTATCAAATTGAACAGGGGCTGTGCTTGTTGCTTTACTCCCACCCTTTGCTTTATTGGTTAGCCCCATTAATGATGGAATCGATACTGCCCCATTAACAATGGAATCGATACTGCTTGAAAATTAGTTTTCGCCTTTTGCTTTATCGGTAAGCCCCATTAACGATGGAATCAATACTACCCCATTAACGATGGAATCTATACTGCTTGAAAATTAGTTTTCACATGATGCTATTCCAAAAGAGCCTTGCAATCATCTCCTTTAGTTGGCAAATTTTGCAAGGTGTTCATATTCGAAATTACTTCCTCTCCTACCTCAAAAGATGAGCCAGATGTGCTTGGGCTACACACAATCCTACCATGGATATGCACGTCTTAAATAAGGAAATTTACTACTTTAACCAACTAACCCTTTCCTTTTAGGGTGTGCAGGGTAACGATTATGTGTCTGGGAACAATTTCTGCTTAAAAATGATTCTTTTTTATTTTGCTCCCGAGAACAATTTCTGAGCATTTGAAGGTGTTTGGTAACTGGCCAAAATTTTTAGTCCCTGGGATAGAAAATGCGTTTGATAAAACTTAAAAATTTCTACTCTAAAATATTTTTTTTTGAATTTTTAATGATTTAAATATATTTTTTTTTTTTTTTTTTTTCTTTTCATCTTCTTCTTCCTTAATTGTCGGCAGCCAGCGACCGGTCAAAAGGAAGAAGAAGAAAAAGAAAAGAAGGAGGAGAGAAATTTAAAAAATTGGGCTGATTATGGAATTCTTCCCAGAAACACAGAAGTAACTTTTTTTTTTATTCTTGATTTTGTTCCAATCTATTCCCAAGAACAAATTCGAACAAACGAATTTTTATTTTTGTTCCTGGGAATAAAAATTTTAATAAACGGATTTCTGTTTCAAATCTACTCGGGAACAAAAGAACATAAATTTTTACTATTTGGCCGGTTACCAAACGAGGCCCTTGTTAGTTCTCTCTAATGGAATTACATAGCCATGCAAATCAAAATGAAGATGGACGATATTTGGCTTTCCCTTCCCATTGAAATGAAAGCCTCTCACTACTAAAAACATTGAAATGATCAAAAATCTTATTTTTAACTCATATTTAGTTACTAGGATCATATACAGATTAGCTAAAATTTAAAGAATAGGTTATTATGAATTTAAAGAAAAAAATTTAATGTAATATATATTTTAATGCGTTTGAACCATTTCTACATGCAATTCATGTTAATCGAAAAAGAGAAAATAGTAATGATTTCTCGGTTTGCTCGCATGGGGCTCCTTGGTTGGCGCATGCTCAAGTGTGGTGCCCCTGGCACGTAGAGCCCCCTATATGCGGCGTGACAACTGCACGAGCTTTTTCTTCACTTGTCTATTGCTTTAACCAATGGTTGAGTGACATGTCATTCGTTTCCTACTCGTTACGGATTGCTAGTTCTAGCAGGACTTACGTGGAATTTACACGGGTCTTGTCATTTTTAGTTTTCCAAACTTGATCTTTCTCACAAAATCATTTAGCTCCACATCCAGACGAGGACATCAATTAGGGGCAATTCAGCCAAACCTCCTCCATACGCTTAAGAACGTGAGGAATTAGACTGGTATTGTGTGCTTATTCTACACACACAAATTTTTATCTAACGAATTTAGGGATTAAAGTTACGGTGAAGTATAAGGGAATGGAGAAAGCATGGAAAAAATAACAAAAAAGTCCTAAATCAATTTGCATTTGTGTTAATTTGGTCATAAATCTTTTGACAATTTGTTAATAGAGTCCATCCGGCCAATTTAGATTGGAAATCATTGACGTAAATGGTAGGCATCCTACATGGCATTGCCAACATTGACATAGAAAATTTTCAAAAGTTTTATTTTTAATTTTTTTATTAATTCTTTTATTAAGAAATTAACCGAAATTAACTGAAAGCAAGTCTAATTATCGAATGCCTTGAGAGCACCCAGTCAAGCATAGCTTCAAGAAATTAAGCAAAAAATTAGACAAAACTCAAAATCGAGCCATCCACTCTCATCACTTTCCCACAATAAGCAAACAAAGCCCCGACCGCCATCTCAATCGAAAAAGGCCACAATGAGCAGCTCCTCATGAAAGAAATCAGTACCGGATGCACACCTTCGCCCGACCGACTACGGGATTCAACGAACCAAGTCCCGAAGAAACTCAACCCGACGCGCATGGGAAAATGTCATAGTTGAAGTGGGCAGATCGATCGCGGCGTACCTGAATCAACACTTTGAAGACGCCAAAGGCCACATACAGATTGATGTTCCGGAGTGCAAAAGAGAGAAAAACATAGTCATGTCAGCCGATTCCTCCTCCAACATATAGAGAGAGAGAGGAACAGAGCTTAAGCGTCATCGTTGGCCGTTCTCGCGATTGCAAATTCCCATTCCTCGTAGGCTGAGGGATTACAGTTCTAGCCTGATGGTTCTGGCTAGATCTAGTGGCGACAGTGGTTGCTGTGCTCCGACAGCAATGATGGTGGCTAGGATTTGCCGACGACTATGGTAAGGGCCTTACCGTCGCTGATTGAGAGAGAGAGGAGAGAAGGGAGAGACCGGCGCTTACCAATAAAGAGGGGAAAAAAAAGAAATGTCGTTTTGATTTAGGTAATGTGTAATGGGTAATGGGTAGGGTTATTATCCGACCCTACCCAACCCTAATAACATCCAAACAAAAAATCTTTGCCCAAACAAAACTGAGCCCCAACCCCGAAATACCCATAATTTTCGGGTCGGGTTGGGTCGAGTTGGGCTGGGCCGGGCAGTTTTGCCACCCCGTAACATTTCAACCTTTCTCATTGTTCACATGAAGAGCACAGAGAGTTATAATAAGATGAGAGAAAGCAGTGTTTGATGATATACTCTTCAGTCAATCATCATCATGTGTCAAGCAGATTCATGTAAGGCTTCATTGCCTTCAAAATCAGATTACTAGGTTTTGAATCTTCAAGCTAACATTGAATGGTAGTTGCAGATCACTTCTTTTAGGAACACTATTGGAGAAATTGAACAAAGTGAACATCCAAAGAGTCAAGCATTCCCCCGTGGCAATGGTAGTTGCAAATCACTTCTTTTAGGAACACTATTGGAGAAATTGAACAGAGTGAACATCCGAAGAGTCAAGCATTCCCCTGTGGCAATGGTAGTTGCAGATCACTTCTTTTAGGAACACTATTGGAGAAATTGAACAAAGTGAACATCCAAAGAGTCAAGTATTCCCCTGTAGCATTATATCCAGCAATCCGGTCATCCAATCTGGGCAAATTATGTGACATAGGAAAGCTCTTACAATGCACAACCCCATTATAGCCATCGATCATAATCTTAGCAGGGGTTAACTTTCGATCAAAGTCAAGTCGAAACTCAAAAAAAAAAAAAAAAAAAAGGTGTCTTTAAGGTCAACAGTCTTCAATGAAATAATAAATTTGATTCACGTCCCATATATGTTTGGATTGAGGGAAGGGAAAGAAAATGGGTGACAGTAATAATGTAGGGACTTTTCTTTAGAGGTAGAGCAATAAGCAGATGAACTTGATTTTCTAATCCCCGAAATAGTCAAATGATTCTTGTCCGTCTTTCTAAATTATATCAAAAAACTTCATTAGATGCGGGAGTATTCTTCAGACCAGTTGAAAAGTGGTTAACATACGGTTTCCTTTCAATAAACCGTGTATTGTAGTTTTTGATGAAAACACAGAAATGGTAAAAGTGCACAACATAGGGTTTCCTTTTGATAAACCATGCAATCCAGTTTTTCATGAAAACATAGAAATGGTAAGAGTGACTTACCTTTTCTTTTTTTTGTCATAGACTGTTAGACTTACCTTGTTTAAGTGCTAAATGATCCACACAGGCCAATGATATATTTCCTTAGCCCCTGCACTTTGAGAATTAAGGGAACAATTAAACCACCTTATGGCATCTTATCGGCATAAGTACAGCGGGAGTGCCAAAACTTGGCATGGAGAGACACTTAAGTGCCAAAACTTACAAACGGTACACTTAAGTGCCAAAATCAGAGCAAAAGGGATCATTTAAGTGCCAATGGCGAGAAAATCCGGCCAAAATGCTGACGTGGCATTTTTCTAGCGATCTGGGGTTGAAACGGCATCGTTTTTGTTGCTGATATGGCGAAGTAAACCCAAAACGGTGTCGTTTGGGTGTTGATGTGGCCACAACACTCAAAACGACGTCGTTTTGACTAATATTTATTTTTAATAAATATTAATTTAATAATATTAAAAGAGCAAAAAAAAAAAAAAAAAATGGAGGGGGAGCGATGCATCGCCGCCGCCCCATCGCCGTGGGGGCGGCGGTGACGACGGACGGTGAGGGTCGCCAACGCACGGCGGGTCGACGAGGTCGGACGGCCCTCGCCGACGCCGAGAGAGGGCGACCCTCTCCTAGATCTCAGGCAAGGGTCGGCCGCCCTCGCCTCGGCCTAGGCGAGGGCAGCCGACCCTGCCCTCTCTCGGCATCCGGCGAGGGCCGTCCAGCCCTCGCCGACCCGCCCGGCGTTGGCGACCCTCACCGTCCGTCGTCACCGCCGCCCCACCGGCGATGGGGCGGCAAAGTGACGAGCATCGCTCCCCCTCCATTTTTTTTTTTTTTTAAAATTTTTTTTTGCTCTTTTAATATTATTAAATTAATATTTATTAAAAAATAAATATTAGTCAAAACGACGTCGTTTTGAGTGTTGTCGCCACATCAACACCCAAACGACACCGTTTTGGGTTTACTTCGCCATATCAGCAACAAAAACGATGCCGTTTCAACCCAGATCGCTAGAAAATGCCACGTCAGCATTTTGGCCGGATTTTCTCGCCGTTGGCACTTAAGTGATCCATTTTGCTCCGATTTTGGCACTTAAGTGATCTATTTTGCTCCGATTTTGGCACTTAAGTGTACCGTTTGTAAGTTTTGGCACTTAAGTGTCCCTCCGTGCCAAGTTATGGCACTCCCGGGATCCGTACCTCGCATCTTATCCTATAAAATTGGATCAAGCCTTAAATGGATTTCCAAGTTGATTGTTATTTTGGAACATGCATCGAAACTGTTTAGATGGGTGAATTCTTTCTAATATGTCACATATCAGCATGTTGGATTATGATATATCGATATTGAATTAGCGCTCACAGTCAAACCACATATTGGGATATCATATTTGTTCACCGATGATTTTATGGGGCTTAAACATAGCTAATGTGATTTATGAGGCTTAACCACAGCTGATATAGTATCTAGGGCCTTGTAACGCGACAAAGCATGATTAAGATTGGGCATCAGGTCATGCCAAGGACAACAAGACCCCGACATTGTTGGTCCATGCCCTTTTTAAATAAATTCCATAAAAATTAATTTTTTGTTCAAAAATTAGAAATAATGAGAGATTAATTGTGGATAATTAATAAAAACGCACATTCTGCTAAACCAAATTAAAACACAAGTATATCTCCAAATAATTTGAAAAAAAATTACACTTAAGTGTGCTCTAATTAATAATTACACTTTCATGTCCCTCACCAATGTTTAGATTATATAGTGTCATTGTCATTCTCATGTCCATGCTGGGTAAATTCCTTTGGAGTTTTTTTTTTTTTGGTATCCAAAATCTGGCCTGACTCAACCTTACGGGAGTGCATGGCCTCCGCGGGCCCGACAGGCCTAACGACGACCACCGACTATACCTGGAGGGGAGCTAGCCCAGGAATCCACCATTAGGGCCCCCCACTTAAGATGTGTTAGCAGCTGCGGAGTTTTGACCCTAGGACCTCTGCAATGAGGTGCCCAAAGCTGAACCAACTCAGCTGCCCACCGGTGGGTTCCTTTGGAGTTAATTCTTGTAAAACTAATAACACCCTATGGTAACCATTTCTAAATTTTACGCAAACAAGTTGGATCTATTTGACTTCCAAAACTTAGGCTAGTAATGACCATAGACTTTGAAGGTGCCGTATACGCCGGTGGAATGAGAAAGTCACAAGCCATAATAAAAAGAATCGGAAAAGTGGTGGCTCGCCTCTTCCACCATTTCAGGTCCTCGAGGTTATCTTCGCCTGCTCTATCGATGTGCTTGAAGTAGTTTCTTTGGTAGACGATGAAGATGAAGACTAAGCGGGCCGTGGGGTGTGCTTCTGCTTATGAAGCAAAGACCATATAGGTTTGTGGGCATTACGCAAAGGGGCCACATTCTTTGTCCGTGGGATGGGTTGTGGACCGACATATGCCACATACATATTTGAGAGCTAACTCATCGTTATCGCCAATATATGTTCCATTTGGAACTTTTGACTCAATTCCAAATATTTTAATATGGAATAAGAAGCATTTTGAGCCCCTTCAACTTGAACCTTGGATCAAGATAGCGGCTACCAAAAAAAAAAATTAGGATGTTTCTGTAATATTTAAGGAATTTCACCTTTACAGCCACTACTATTCCGTTGAAGAAGAGATTCATCTTCTTGTTCATTAATTCAATTGACATTTGGTATGGAAATAAAAGGACTCAATTGCTTGACTGCTAATCCAAACCTTCGGATTTCAATCTCAATAAATTCTCAGTATTTCACATGGTTTGCAAGTTAATTCTCGCATTCCAAGGTCCATGACGAGTATCAATGGAACAAATCTACCTAGATGCAAAACAAGAGCTTGAATTATTATATCAAAAAATCGGAAGTGATTGTTTCAAGCATGATTTCTACTATTAGTCAAATTTGACGCATAAAAAACTAGTCAAAGATTTCTAAATGGCGAGGAACCCCTTAAGAAAATCACTAAATCTGGGCAGAATCAGAAAGCTTTTGGGCGGAGTAAGCATTATACTTACACACTAGCATGAGAAAATAAGCAGCTAAATGGAAGATGAAAATCCCAAAACTACCCAGGTGGAATCTGCAAATCTATACAAAGCTGCAACACACCATTTTGATTTGAACAAATTCCTCCATATTCTTCGCAACTCAAAGCCACCTAAAAATTGGTGAGGATCAGTCAACGGCGACCGGATGAGGAGGGAAAACGGACTGGATCTTATCTAATTAATTGTGATTTTTCTTTGATATCCATCATTTTCCTCATTAATCATAATATCCCAGTAACATATCATCTCATAACTTTTGGGACACGACGTAATTTCCTTTTTGTAGTCATAAGTTCCGCAAGTCCTATAGTTTGTAATATTCCATTAAAGATTATAGTTTGTAATATTCCATTAAAGATTGTAATCTGCTTAAGTTTGTAGTAAATTTCTTTTCTTATTGTTGGAAAATTACCTAATGGATATTTACTTTCGTTCAGTGCACACAATTATCCTCACTTATCTGTAAAATATCATTTTTGTAATTTTTCTTATGGAGGATGTAATTTTTGTTTGGAAGGCATAATCTTTGGAATCTGTGCTTTGTAATATTTCATAAAAACAGTAATTTATTCTGTTAATGATAAATTTCATTTTTGTATGTTTAATGAAATAACTAAATTGATAGTAACTTGCTTTGCACTTTGTAATGTTTAATCAAAGGAAAGCTTAATCACCTTTGCATTCGTAACTTGCCTTTAATGTCTGTGAATTTAAATTATAAAAAAAAGTTAATTTTGCAAAACAGATTTGACGGAGCGGTTTTTTCCCTTTCTTATCCAGCGGTCCATGTTGAATGCGGGATCGGTCTCGTAAAAGAGAGCTTTGACTTATGGAATTTCTATCGCGATCATGATGTTTCGGGCACAACAAAATAGTGTTTTCTTTTTTGCCGAACGGTTAAGTAGTGTTGGAAACCTATCTTTCCAAATTATTTGAAGTTTGTTCTATTAGGTAATAGGTAAAAATGTAAATTAAGATAAGTATTACTTTGTCAATTTTTCGTTTTGCTGGTACACAGCAACAGTTATAAGAAATTTGAGATACTTCTCATAGTCTTATGTATGCAAAGAAAGCCTTTACCCATATTCCTATCTGCCAAGTTCAATAATGATTCAAAGCCCAGACAAGAATAAAGTGAAACGGAAAGGCCCCCCACCAAACAGACCCAACCCGTAAGGGTGTCAAATGAAACTAGAAAAACTTATGGGGGATCAAAAATAGAACTGAAACAAACTCCAGGTGCAAAAACGGAATTTTCGAAAGAATTGACGAAATATGGCTCCTAGTCTCTTCCATTCTCCAGCATATAAAAATAGGAAAGAGAAAACAAACATCAGTCCCGCCATCGCCGTCAGGGATTGTCGAACAGAACACTTCGAGCGCGTGCTCGAGAGAGAGAGAGTACGGACCGATTCGATTCGATTCCGACTCGTGCATCGGTCAACCGATCGAATCGGCTCGAGCAGGCTGAGATTCCATGGGGGATCGGGGATCGGCGGAGGTGGAGAAAGCTCGGTTGCTGAGCTTGGCTCTGGAGTTCGGCTTCGACGAGCAGTCCGCCAGCTGGTGCTTGGGACCGTCTCGTTTCCCTCTACGGCAACTCGAATCATCGCTTTTTGCCGCGCTCTTTTTGTGCTGATTAGCGTTTGCAGAGGTTAGGTAGGTCCTTCTCGTGGCCTGCTTTAGGTTTGAATAGATCGGAGCTGGTTTAGCGAAGTACTCTGGCTGGCGAGCGAAATGTCTGGCAGGGTTGCAGTTTCATGTGTTGCGGTTGCTTCGGATGGTGGTTTTTCTTGGTTATTAGCCGAATCGCGTGGTATCTGGTGTGAATAGGGAGTGTCGTAATTGCTGGTGTTCCGTGGATAATTTGTGAATTGATGGATTGTGCATTCCTGAATAAGGAGATTTATTGCGTTTAGGCTGTCATTCTGACGGTGGCTGTGGAATGGTCTACCTTTTGGATTTGAGTGGACCAGAGCTGTTTAAATCTAGTTCACCCTGTCCCTATGTCTCTGTGGGTTTTGCAGAGCCATCTTATTGACTAGCGAAATGTCTTGACTTATTTCTTCGAATCGTGGGTTGTAGATTGTGTTTATTTGATCTCTTGTTTGCCACGGAACTTGCAAAATCATTTCTTTCTTCTTTTGGTTTTCTTAAGGAGAGAAAGATCAAGAGTTTATCACTGTGGAGCACCGTGGCGGTGACTTCCTAGCAGAACTTGCTGAAACCCTGCAAGATTCTGAGGATTGGGATGATTTGCAAGCTGTGGAAATCAGAAGCTTGTGGAGTTTTGACTGATATGTCTGGCCAATATAGCCATGACGGTGAATGCAATGTTATGCACGATGTCGATATTATAGAAGATTCTCCACAACCTGAGAAAAACCAAACTTTCCTTGAGGTGGATTCCTCTACTGATAGTGAAGACGAAGACAATATATTTGGATGATATATTCCTGACCAAAGCAGTACTCTGAGCGATTCTTCTACTCAACTTTTGGTCAGATGATCTTTAGAATCCATGGTATGCTTCTCCCATGGACATAGACAATACATGCCAAACCACTTAAATCACCGTGTCACTGTTCTCTTCTCATATAATTTATCCTCTCTTTGATCATTTGCAATTTGCTTGTGATTTTGCACACGGCAAAGGACCTACACAATGTACATGAAAAAAGCATTTAGTAAATTGCTTATGAGGCCTCTTATCCAATCAAATGTCCAATTGACATTCCTTACTTTTGGCAATTACTTCTGCAATCTTCAAGATCCAAAATAACATATTGGAACTCTTTGGTCAATAAAGAAGTTGATTTTAGTTTTAGATGACAAATACCCATTTTCTCAAATACTTTGAGAGTATAGCAGATCATCAAATTGTGGAACTTAGCAATCCAGTGTCTTTGGTAGGAATGTTTTGCGTAAATGAAGGGTTGTGATATCTTTGTGCACATTTTTCATTTTCCCTGACAATCCAGGTCAGAAACTATTACAGTGCTGAAGAGGCTCTATTCTGTTGAAGGGCTGTAAGAGCACTGTCGCCCAAAGTTCAATATGGTCAGTTTCAAATAAAGGACATTGCTCTCTGATTTCATCATCCAGCAAGGGACTCTTGAGTTATAAGGAATAGCAAGCCTTGGATGACATAGAATCGGCAAATGCTGTAATATTAGGAAACAAGGCATTTTGACCAGGTTAGTGAATGTTAACATTATCTCATTTTTGTAATGATCATATGTAGAAGTATGTGTGGAGACCATGTTAGGAGCACAAACCCTGTGCACTTTGCTCAATGGTTCCACTGATTAAATACTAGATGGATAGACCTGTATATTGAAATTTAAGCTTTAAAATGATCTTGTAATCTGCTTTGTTAGCACTGTTGAGAAGTTTTTGCTTAAATGTAAGGACGAAAATGTTTTCCAAATGCAAATTAAGTGATAGGAAGTGATTCGAGTGCAGAACCGTGAGTTCCAATGTAAGGGATCGGACTAAGTTGGAAAAGAAGGATATACAGGATATTCTTGTTCTGCCTTCGCACATTTATATCTATTCTGTAATTTCTAGAATTTGAGGTTTGTGCTATGCTTCTAGGACCTTCTAATTACTTACTGGAAAATTTATCTTGTTTTTTCATATGTGTTGTTGTCAGTCATAGTTCAGGTCCAATTCAAAAGGTTTATTGAGTCAAAGAGGAATAAGTTTTCAAATTACTTGCACCAAATACAGATTTTAGGTGTCTATATTTCCCATGCAGGTATGTGCTGTGTCATTATCTCGACTAGGGTGATCATTTCCCATTAGTGATTTGATATTGATGTACTTTCATGTAAGATGGATCTTGGTAGCATGCAAAATATTTGATCTACTGAATCATGGAGGAAGATATTTATCTGAATTTATCAAATTGAATTATCCTAAATTGTTTTCTGTTCAGTCTTGAAGGAGTTTATATATGTTTCTAGCTGAAGTAATTATAAGACAAATAGCGACAACTGGTTCTTTCTGATCAGCTGAAGGAGAATGAAAGGATAATTCCCTCATCCCATCCTTTCATCATGTGCTCTCCTGATGTTTTTACCCTTTGTTTCAGCTGCCAGCAACTCTTAAACCAGGTGTCACAGTTGTCAGAGTTGTTATATCTCCCCCGCTATCTCTCATCCAGGATCAAATAATTTCTAACCCTCAAGTTCGGAATACCGACTACTTTCTTGAAGTCTCAGCAAACTGCTGCCCGAGCAGCGGCTGTCCTCCAAGAACTTAGGCAAAATTTAGCTCTCTAAAATGTTTGGCTATAATCCATATGTTGCTATGGGGTTTCTATTGGACTTCTAAAACGCCTTTTTGGCTTAGTGTTGTGATTGTCAAGTCATTGATCTCCACTTTTTTGCCTCCCTTTTCTGGAAAGATACACCATCGTGCAAGCTATTGTGTATAATACCTGAAAGGTATTATAGACTTTGGAGAAGTAAGCAATTAGCAATACTTCCCATGTTTGTGTTTAGGAACAGAATTGATGCTAACAGAATTATGCTGAAAAGGTAAGTGCCTAAACTACAGAACAGAAAGATGTATTTGTCACTTTAGGTATTTTGCAATATCCCATTAGCAAAAATCAGCAATACTGGATAGTTTGCAAGGAGGTCAATTTCAACTTTACAAATCCAATACCTTGTATATGAGAACTGAGCTTATCAAATCAGTAACCTATATGACAACATTCAAAGGATATTATCATACTATAAACTATAAGAAACAGAGGAGATTGCATACTGATTTCAAGTGAAATTCCACAGCTCATGTAGTATAAGCACGCAAGTTAGTCTTTCATGGTACAACCAGCATTGCAGTCCTCCCTTTGCATGCAAAGCCTCATCAAGTTCAGAAGGGATATCATTAGAATACAACCACATCAAACAACTCTATGTCAGGGTAATATACAAAAAATCAGCAGTTACATATTTGTTTAACGGAAAGGTAAAACCTAATGAGCATATATAAAGCATATTCAATTGAAAAAAAACATTTACAATCATTCAGGTATGTGCCGTTGAGACCAGATCAAGTGTTTGAATCTTCACAAGCATCAAAACTTCCTTGGGACACTCCAATTGGCCCCAAAGTGTCTTCAAGGTTGGCACCCAAGACGATTCTTAGCTGTTGCTAATGCTTCCTCTGCAAAATCCCTTTTCTTTATTTTGATCAGTCTCAAGTATGGAATTTGAAGTTCCTCGGCCAAGTTAGCCACACCCAAATTAGTCATGTGATAGAACAATTCCATAACAACAATAAGATATAAACGGGCAAAAAATTCAATACAGCTGATTGAATTAAAGTCCCAAAGTAAGGCTTGATTATTACATAGACCAACCAAACCTATCATAGAAGCAACACTAGTTTAGCTTGCTTGATAATATTTCAAAACAACAGTTTGACTACTAGTAATGTTAAGGTGGTCTACATTCATAATGACAAACTAGTCAAAACTACTTTTAACTCTTTTTTTATAACCGAACAAAAACACTTTTAACCTTATATTTAATTTTAGCTTAGTTCATCATACTTATTGGGAATTGATGCTCTTCTTAGAAGGTTCAAGAGGAACATCAAGGGAACATTAAGAAATTTGACAGGGTTTTCATTCATCACGAAAAACTGAAAGGCGTTTGTCCCAAATAGGACATCTGCCATTAGTCAAATTTGACACAAAGGAACTCTAAATGGCCAAGGATTTTTACAAACAAAATATGAATTTTGGACAGGGAAATTATGGGCGTAGTTCACAATATTGAGTAACAGAAGATCATCGGCCTCTAGGTGACAATTTCAAATCATAGGTTCACTGAGAGGGGAACTATAAATCACCAAGGAATTCTTACCTATGTTTGATATTTTCATCATTGCCTTACAAGCCGCTAATCTGTTTGCAATCTAAAAAGGCTGCCAGTGGTAGGATAAATGAAAAACATTGCTATAACATAACCAAAAGCGAGTTTCCAAAATCAATCAAATAGATACCCAGTGTGAGCAAATCATTTTTAAAAAATAGAGCTTCAAGAATAGTATTACTCTATTTTCTCACGCTGGCCATTCACGGATGAAAATCTTACTAGATGACCAATGCCTTCTATTGACATTTGGGTCTACATTTTGATCTCGGCCGAAGCATCATGTCAGCTTCTAGGACCAACTCCCCCACTCCTTCAATTATGTAAGACTAGCAATTTAGGGAAGTGCAGAACCCTATCATGGAAAATCTTCTGGTCAAAAGAAAATAGTGAAGTAAAGTTGGTCATGAATCTTAGAAGAAAAATGATTGTTCACTGCTCATTTACCTATATTGAGGAAACATGACTCATCTCACCATTGAGACATAGGTACAAGATTCATTACATCATTATCACCGCAAGATTATATTTCCAAGGAGAACTCAAGACACCTTCCGCTCATGATTTCTAAATATGCGCGTTCCAGATAATTTTGGTATTGCCTCCAATGAGTCGCAACCAGAAATATCCAAATCAATTAAATCCAACTTTTCAAGTCCTGGAAGCTGAGTAAGTTTCTCGCAATTCTGAACTACTAGACATTGTAACCTCTCACATCTTGTCAAATCTGGCAAAGTCTCCAATGATTTGCATCCTCCAAAGTCCAACTCTTCTAAAACCTTCGCACTGTCAAGACCTTGAATTTCAACTAGATTGTTGCACATGGCAGCCTCTAATCGCACCAAACATGGTGATTCTGAACAGAGAAGCCTTTTAATGGAATTGCAGCCATATATAGAAATGACTTCCAATAACTCCAAATTATCATGGCCCTGAATTTCAACTAGGTTATGGCAACGAACAATGGATAATTTTTTCAGACGAATTAATTGTGAAAGGTCCAATCTTTCAATTGAACTGCACTTTATTATTGAAAACACTTCCAAGCGCTTCAATCTATCAAGCTCAATCCATATCAACTTATCACACTCTTTAATATAGAGTTTCAACAGTCTTGAGGAAAGCTCAGGGATGTATTCAAGTAGATGGCATACCTCAAGATGGAGTTCTTCTAGGTGGATTAGGCTAGAAAGCTGTGGCAACTTGGGACTTTGACAGGAGACCGACAGACGGGTTAAGCTTGAGGGAAGCTCTGCTAGGGATTGAAGCTTTTCGCAGCGAAATAGGCCAAGGTGCTGGAGAGAAGAAAGATTCCGGATGCTTTCTGGCAGGTCAGATATCGGTGCACTAGTGAAAATGACAATCTCAAGCAAAGACAAGTCACCAATTTCACTTGGAATTGCACCTTTCAGACTACGGCATGATCGAAGACATAGGGTCCGCAGATCTTTCAACCTTCCAATAGCACTTGGAAGCTTTTCAATCGCAGAACAACTAATGTGTAGATATTGCAAATTCTGTAAATCCCCAATTGAGCTAGAGATTTCTCTCAGTGACTTACAACTGGTGGCGCTCAGTTCCTTCAGCTTCCTCAGAGAACCAATAGACGTAGGAATCTCAGCAATACCGGTATAATTCAATACAAGTTTTTCTAAATCTTTTAATTCGCCCAGTTCCTCTGGTAACTCCTTGAGACAGTGACAGCCACTCAAGTCCAAGTAAATGAGGCTAGTGAGTTTGCCAATAGAAGGGTGGAGATGCTCCAGTCTGCGACAATTGCTCAAGATGAGAATCTTCATCTGTGTGAAAGCCGAGAGATCAGGAGTACATCCTAAATGCTGGCAAAATCCAATGTTGAGAACTTGGAGGTGCTTTGATGCCTATAAGAAAGGAGAATATGCTGTCAGAGAACGAGTTGACCAGCTAAAGAAAAACAAAACCTAAATTTGCATAGAGGATGTCTTTTTTCACCAATCTTACCATAAATGATCTCCATCCTTCCCAATCCTCTTTGATCCTATTGAATGTTAAATCCAACACCGATAATTTTGGTAGAAGCAAATTGATCGTCGAAAGAGACAAGTCACTTCCATCAACACGCCAATGAAGCCATCTTACTTCAAAAAGGAGTTCCTTAGAGTCTCCGCTTGAAGCCGCCTGCATCAAGTCATGGAACCGGGGGTGCCTCTGCAAGTTTTTTATGCTTTCATCCGTGTAGTCTGGATATGGCGAAGGAACTCGACAAGACAAAATGATCGAATCCTTTCAACTTTTTAACTTTTTAGTTTTTGCTTCTTTTAAATCTTGGATTCGCACAATTTGTTACCTTTCTATACTTCCCGTCGATAAATATGGACACGTGAGCTAAACAAACGACACAAAAATTAAAAAAGATAGTTATTGCTATAAGACAACTAAGGCAAATGCACCTCAATGTTTTATCTTCTGCTTCTTCTTTTTTCAAATTTTGTAGTGCATGCAGATTGATTTTTGTTTAAGACAAAATACATGAAACCATTTTACAATATACAAATGTTTTACTTGTAAATTTTCATATGACTTTTGTATAATTTTTCAAAAGAATTTGTTAGAGAGTGCTGGTGGCCCACCCGTAAGTAGCTAAGAAAGCACACGGTTTTCATTTCATTAGTTAAATGTAATAATGCGGAAGAGAAAATGGAGAATCTTCTCTATATTATATAGAGAAAAGATTACATGGAGAGTCTATTTATAAACTTCATTATAGGACTATCTAATGAAATCAAATCAAATATGTATAATCAAAATAGATATAAGAAATATCCCAAATATCTCTAGAAGATATCGAAATATCTTCAACATCATTAACTATTTTTGTGAAGTGTTTAATCATTTCTTAAAAAACTGAAACTTTTTTTTTGTGATATGTTTAAAAAGTGACGGGGTGACAGTGGACAATAGTGTATAAATCATATGATGAGGCAGCCCAGATGGACAGTATATAATAATAAAATGACATGAACATTGATAATTTAAGTTACAAATAAACATAGTTGAAAAAATTGGCTTCATGCTGAGAATCATATATAATGTATACAAAGTAATGAGTGTAATATTAAACACAACACTTACTCTAGCTAGTCAAGTTTTCATGGATTTTCTTATAGCAAACAAACAAACAACTTATTGCGGATAGAGTAGGATTTTCCACTCTTTATTAACACCTAACCTAATCCATGAAATGGGCAATGTCAACGGGATTAAACCTTAAAAAATAGTAAGATTTTCCCAAAAATATTTTCAAGGAGATTTTGGCTATCTTATCTATTAAGAGGAAATAAGAATGGAAAGAGATAGAAATAACTAGTAGAGCGACGGAGATCTTCAAAATTGAATTGGAGAAAAAATTATCAAACATCGGATTTCTAAATTACAGGAGCACCACAATACATTTGGCCATACTAGAAAGCAAGCACATGGGATAAGTGTGAAATTTTTTCCTATCTTATTTTTTTGAATTAATTATCAATTATTATAATTGGCACATACTATCTTTCTTTCTTTTTTACCAAGAAAGCTTCATTTCTCTTATCTATGATGTTTATACTTCATCTTCTTTAATTATTGTAGTCCTTCGTATTATCAATATTTTCAACTAGATACGACAATTACATGCTTTTGGTAATTTAGTGTAAAATTGTAGTTAAAGGATCTTAAATTGATTGTAAATTAAATTTATACAGATTTAATTTATATTAATGAAATCGATTTATCAAATTAATCTAAGATGAAATAACTTTTTCCTAGATTTTTGAGATACTTATAATCCATTTAGCTATCACAATTAATCTAAGATGGACATCAATGGATGTTTACATTGATTTTTTTCCCTAGAAAGTAAGAGCATCTGTTCATCTAGATAAAATATTAGAATAGATCAGATTTAATATATTAAAATAAAGGGAGTGAAAGAAATGAGTGCCATATTTTACCTCTAGATGTCTTATTACTTTTGGGAAGCCCTCGTAGTCCTCCTCCCATGGTCTGCTAAGTTTCTCAAGCGGCTGTCCTTGACAAAAAATGCTCCTTCCAAGATCTCTCAGTTGATCATGCATCTCAAACATATCACGACTGTCAATTTTAATTAAGCACCTCAACTTCAACTCTTCAACTCCTTGACTTGGATAAAACCCACAGTCCTCCCACATGTACATGGTGAATTTGCTCTTTTCGCCAATAAGGAAACAAGCAATATCAAGAAAAATCTGCTTATGTCCATCTTCTAATGCATCATAACTTATCTGCAATATCTTTTGGACATCTCTATGTGGTTGGCTTTTTAATTGCCTCCACACATCTTCCCATACTTTTTGATTGGTTTTTTTATATAAGTATGAACCTACGACCATAAGTACCAAGGGAAGCCCACCCATGGTGGATGTAATATCACTAGATATACCCTTAAAGTCCCTCGGAGAATGGTCCATACGAAATGCATGTCTATTGAACAAAAGCAAAGACTGCACCCCATCCAATTCATTCAATTCATACTTATAGTCTACCTCGAATTCAGATTGATCGAGAATGGCTTCATTTCTAGTTGTAACAATGATCATACTTCCTGCCATAAACCAATTACGTTCCCTAGCTAATGCATCTAGTTGATTCTTGTCATCTATATCATCCAAAAGGATTAGAACCTTTTTTCCTCTAAATCTAGATTTGATTATATTAATTCCATCATCAGTTCGACGCACTTCATTTTTATCATTTAGTATATCCGATATAAGTTGACTCTGTAGATACGTAACGCCATGGTGCCTGGTAGCTTCTCGAACATCTGGAAGGAAGCTAACATGCACAAATTTATTCGAGAGTTGGTTGTAGATACACTTGGCAAGAGTTGTCTTGCCTATCCCACCCATGCCATAAATTCCAATCATTCGAGCATTGCTGGAAGGTTTGTTGATCCAATTCATAATTTCCTTCATACGACCATCGAGTCCAACTAGTTGCTTAGGCATGTCCAGCTGAAAATCTTCCCGTAACTTGCTTATAATAGTTTCAACCACATGTTCAATTAATTTTCCCTCATGCCTGTCAAAATACAAAAACAATGAGAGGTTATGAATTGAGACATAATCTATGCAAAGTTTTCAATTCTTATCAGCTGAACTATAGGAGGTTGATTTTATCTTGGTGGTATCAAGCTTTGGAAGACCGAGCATTGGGATGCTTTGGTTTTAGTTGTCATTGGTTTAGTTTTTAGGGACATCTCGGGAGTACTGGTGTTTGTTGTCTTCCAAGCATTATGGTTGTTTATTGGGACATTTTCGGGATCTTGTATGAGCTTGCAATGAAAGTAATTCATTCATTTGCATTTCATCGATTCTGTGTGAAGAAGAAAACTTACTAATCGAAAAAAAGATAAGTTTGGTAAAGTACCCGTTAGCAAATTTCTCAGATTCCCATCCATTTAAGTAACTGACTTCTTTAAGTGCCCGTTGCCCTTCCTGGATATCTTTCTCCTCAAAACGCGTATGACTTTGACGGAAGGTGTTTCCAAACTTTCCCTTTAGATGCCGCACATCCGATGGGGCAACTTTGTAAAAAATGGGCAAGACTATGTGTGACGTGCTCTTCTTCCGATCCATGATATTAATTAGTTCACAGAGGCACCATTTGCTTGAAGCATAATTTTCAGAGATGATGGGGATTGAAATCTTAGATCGTGTGATGGCATCAAGAATCTCTAGACCAAATTCCTCACCAATTGGTATGCTGTTATCATCCTTGAACACACAAATTGGTACAGTCCCTGCCTTGATCAGACTGTGGTAGAGGTGATCGGTGAATGCCTTACGGGTATCTGAGCCTCTAAAGCTCAAGAACACGTCATATTGACTGCTACCTACACCTGTGGCTTCCAGAGAGATGAATGAAGAAGTGGATGCTCCCTCAGTGCTCTCTTCCTCGGCTCTCTTCCTCTTTCCTTGACTCTGCCCTCTGTCCATGATGATTTGAGGGGGAAAGTTGAAAACAAATATGCTTTTCCCGCTGCTTAAAAGGATTGATGAACAATGAAAGACACTTTTAGGATGCTTATTTGCAAATGCTTGCTGGCTTAGTCCACTCCGAATAAAGTGTACATTAATTTCTCCCTAAGGGAATGCTGAAGAAGGTTGGTGTTCTTGAGAAAGAGGTTATGGAGCCACAGTCTTCAGTTAAGTAAGCTGATGTCGGTTCACTACAGAAGATTAGGTGGTCCTAAAGGGGGCCCCGAAAAGCCCACATCATTTACATGTTCAGAAACACATTCGAAACACGTTTAAATATTAAAACACATATTTAAACAGATTGAAGTGTAATTAATCGACTTCTTAAAACACACATGAACAACTACATAACTTCACGCATTTCTATGACATTTAAAAACCGATTCTTTCAATTCATACCTAAGATATTGAAATTATTAGAAAACTCCATGGAAGTATCTTCCTCTAAATATAAGCTCACACGATGCCTAATCCTTATCATACTCTTCGACCTTACTCTTATTATTTTTAGCCTAATATATGAACCATCCTAATCATCTTCACAATCTCATTTTCAAAAACCCTAACTAATGTGGTGTCATGTAATTGTTGCCCAATAAACCTCATCCTCTAGATGCATGCACTTTTCTAATTGGAGAAAATTTCCATCAATCACGTTTTTAATCCAGTAAGTTTGAAGTTATAGGCATCATTCATATGTAAGATCAACTAAAGCCAAAATATTAATTGAGGAAAATTTTTCAATTGCTCAGCTGTTTAAATTATGAAGGAAGCCTATGAAAATGCTCGTGGTTATATATCTTTTATCTATTCCACGCAGACACCATTTGCTACAATTCCATGTAAAATAAATTCATTTTGAACTGGTATGTTATCGCCAAGCCTTTCATTTCAAATTTTCATATCTAAAATGTTGATTGATATCTTGTCTGTAAATAGAGCTATAATATGTTAGAAAGGTATTTTCATAATTTTGTCAAGCGGGCTTTTTGTCCCAAGGAGTTCAGTCAACAATTAATGTTTAGAAAATAACATTGGGATAAGGGCCAACAAGCTATTCCACCATATTCAACTGGCCTAGCCATTCATAACCGATTAGGTTAAATGAGAAGATTGTAGTAAGAAAAATTAGCAATATATATGTGATGATGATTTTGAAAAAGTCCAGGGAATTTCACAGGTATTATTCTGTATGCCTTAAAGGATGTCTAGTGTTATGCAATGAGTAATAATCAAATGTATTTTTTGTCCTAGCAATTGTAATAGACTAGAAAACAAAAGTCGTGCTTACCTGGAGGAGCGATTCAGAGATGAAATGATTGTGATGGGTTTCAGCGTTTGAGAAGAAGTTGCCGCGAAGCAGATCAAGTTGTGTCCGAGTCCCGAAAGGGAGTACAATCCCGAGGATCACCTTCCCACCTCGACCTGGACCGGTTTTGGTTTGGAAAGACACTGAGCTAAATTTGCATATCATCTCAAGTCAGAACATCACAAGAAAGGACGAGTCGTGGCTACGAAATCACCAACAACAGACAGGGAACTTACTATCTTTCGTTAAAATCGCAGCTCTTCTCTAGTATATCTGAAAATCCCAGAAACGACCCTCGTGCTCCGAACGAAGTTTCCCCAAACCCAGCAACCCTAATCGCCTCAGCGGAGTCGATGATCAGAAATTACAGCAATCGGAACACTAAAAGTTCGAAACTCGACACGATTCGAGTTGATTTTACCTACCGATTGGTGGCCGCCGGAAAACCGGTCCCTCAAGATAAGATACCGATGGGTCCTTTGAAGCCGGCGGTTCGGACGGAGCGATTGCAGGCGTTCTTCGGGGCGGCCTCAGGTGTGAAAAGATCCCTGCTTCCTCAGCGGAATCAAGTCGAAGCTCTTGCTCAGATATGGAAGTAGAGAGAGAACTTGTACTTGGGAGTCGGACAGCGCGGTTCTGGTTGACTTTCTGCTGGAACATGATCACGTGCCGTAGTTGGGTGGAGGAACTTTGTCTTGGACGCCGGAGCCCAGTCGGCTATCTTCAAAAGTATATCCGCGGCCCATATCCTAAATGGAGTTGGGAACGGGAGATACGGGTAAACAGATGAACGTTAACTTGTGCTGTATTAATCTCATGCTCGCTCCATATGCTAACGATTTCATCTGAATCCAATTTATTTTAAAATGACGTGATATCATCGAGTTATTCTTTTGAAACTTAGAAATTTTAACTAATTGATTGGTATATAGAGCTATAATATGTTAGATGACATCTAAGAAGGGACGGATGCTCCCTCGGTGCTCTCTTTGACGGTGTTCTTGTTTTTACCTTTTGAGATGATTGAATCCAAGGACAAAGAGAAGAATCAGCACAACGAGCACACACAAAGGAAAAATGCGAAATAAAACGGCGCATCCCTTTTTGTTTCCCTTGCTCTAGCTTTGCCCTTTCTCTCCATGGAAGTGTTGGAAAAGTATTAGATAATATGAGAAATAAGAATAGTTGGAAATCTATTAAAAATGATGAAAAAAATAAGATGAATTGTTTAAGGCTTACAAGCACTATCCTTGAGAATAATTTTGCCCTTCGAAGTATGATATTTGGTAAAATAGGCTATGGAGATATAACACTATATAGAATAATAGAAGGAATATGAACATGTTATGCATATAGGCTAGCCCCAAAAAATAAGAAAATATATGCGAATTCTGTGAATTTGATGAATCTTAAAGAATTGTGATTCGAAGTTTAATCTTGATTAAAATGAAAGAGAGAATTGCTAAGAAATCATTATAAATCAATTGATACTTAATAAAAAAAAATGATGGCCATCATAAATGATATTTTGATCATGTCTATAAACAAGAGAGAGAGAGAGTCGGAAACTCTCCTTTGCACTTCACAAAGTTTTGAGATCTTTGTCTCGATAAATTTCCTTACTCATCGTGTCCGTAACTTTTCTTTAATGTCCAAAAGTGATGACAAAAAATCAATTTTGCAAAACGGACTTGACAGATTTTCCCTATCTATCCAACGATCCACATTGAATGCTGGACCGATCCCCTAAAAGAGAGCTTTGACTTATGAAATGGCCGTTCCATCAAGAGGTTTTGCCCATCATATAGTGTTGAAAGCATTATTTTCCCGAAGCTTTGAAAATCATTCCGTTGCAATATTTATATTTAATATAAAGAAAGGTAAAAATGTCAATTAAGAAAATATGTGAAAGACAGCCAAATGCCATGAGAATCAATGATAACTGTCCTATTAAGCAGTACTAACATTTCAGCCTTCTCATTGTTCATATGAAGAGCAGAGAGAATCATAATGAGACGAGAGAAAGCAATGTCCAATGATATACTCTTTAGTCGGTCATCATATGTGTCAAGCAAAACCATTTAAGGCTCCATTGCCTTCAAAATCATATCACCAGGTTTTGTATCTTCATGCTAACTTTGGATGGTAGTTGCAGATCACTTCCTTTAGGAACACTATTAGCGAAATTGAGCATTTGATGATGTTAACCTACATTGTGACAAATACAGGTCATTGTCTTCATTTTCAGAGTCTTCTGCAACACGACCATCATGATTCACTTCATCATTGGATTGCACAGCTGCCACTTCACTATTATCCTCTTTTGCAAGGAAATGGGGATCCACAAACATTGAAGACACGTTCTGTGAGAGAGTAATTTCTAAATCTGGATTGGCATGGTCAATAGCTGAAATGGAATGGAAGCCCCAATCTCCAACCATTGAAGAAGGGAGAGACTAAACTTCTAATAACTCTACTGATTTTGCTGGCTACTTGCAGTTTTCACTGAAGACATGGAACTACCCAGAAAAGGATGGGACTCCTCATTAAGACATGCCAGTCAGCAAAAGCACACACAATTAGAGTCAGACAACTAGATGGCTCAGAAAGAACAAAAATGTTCCTACAGTTGACAGCAACAAGATACTTTAGTAATTGAAATATCACCTTTTTTCGGAAGTTGATTGATCAAACCATTTGCGATTCACAATATGAATGTGACCCCATCTTATAGCGACCTTGTATTTATTACCTTCTGGAGCTTACAGCCAGCCAGTCAAGGGCACAGCACAATCTAAAGAACTTAGAAGCATCGTAGGGGAACTCACAGTGCTCCAAAGCGTCATATATGAGGCCAATAGAAAGATTTGATGGTAATAACATTGCTGAGCAATGTGCTTTGAGCAACCAACAGACAGTCCTAGCTCACACCGGAAAAGCAAGAACTGGCTTGAGGATCTTTTAACAATTGGCGGTTCAAACCGTGCGTGGTTTAACACCTTCTGTCCTTGAACCACAGAACACAATTCTTTAGGACTGATTTAGAAGTCAAAGTCAATGATATTCTCATGCCAAGAAGTTTCATTGTTTCTCATTTGAGTAATCAAATTCCCAAGTAAAAGGATATTACCAAAATACCAAGATTAAATCAAGTATAGCTATTTCCCATTTCAAACTATAATTGTCACCAAACCTTGAAATGATAAAGATTTTCCTTTCAAACTCTTAAAAGTCTTTTAATATGTGAAGACAAGATATAGATATGTGCATTTTCACACGGCCATCAGATATCAAAGGGAAAATATGCAAGCAAATCATTGAACCTTAATCTTGAAGAAGAAATGGATATTTCTGCAATTAAATGCATGAACTTCCTGGTCAATTCTGCAGAATATTTCCCACTATTTTGTGTGATATGCTTCTGAATCTCCTTCCATGCATCTGAGATAATGCAGGACATAAAAATTGAAGAACTGGAGGACAACCAACAGCAGCAGCAATATCAAATAACGAGTACCTGCAGGAATCCCTGTGACACATATTGTCAATCCAGAAAATGGAAGAACTCTATAAGACTCCTGAGGTACAAAACGGTGCTCATTACAGCATTGTATAACCAATCAACAGGTTTCTTCAGAACATTTAAAGCCTGCTGCAGAAGGACAACATTAATTGATAAATACAATTTATCTCTCAAGATGGGATTCATAAAGGAATTTGCACAGAGAATGTTCAAAAAAGTATGGAGGAAACCCTTCCTCAGTTCAGCCAACTCAAGCAGAGCGCTACCCACGATGCTTCCCATACTTAGTGAAAAAGCATAATGAATCTCATTTAAAGTGATTTAACCTCAACAAGATACAACAAATTCGATACACTTAAACTAAATTCAAAGTATTAACTCCAAGACTTAAACCTTGTATTTTGCAACCAAAACATTCTTCGCAATTACGAAGCTAACATCTGCTGAAGTTTTAGTCTGTAGAACTCCCCCCATTGAAGTTACCTATTTCTCAATCTCAGCGTGCAGATTCATGGAAATGGTGAAACAATAAGAGAGATGACAGGCTGCTCCCATATTTGTTGAGACAAAAGCATGTCTAAAGGAAAAAGAATCAAGGGGTCACATGGAAGGATGCATGGATAAGGATAAGTGACGCACCACACTGAATTCGAGAGACGAGTAACAACAAAGATTAGACGCTAAAAAGTTATACAAGGCCAGGCTTATCTAGGAATAGGCATACCTTCTCATCCATCTCAGATCCAGATGCAAGGACTTCAATGCCATCCATTGCAAGACAAACAAGTATACCCTTTTTAAGGTAGAGGTCTCCATTCTTTCGCACACGAAACCACACACTGCAGACCTGCAAGAAGCCGAAATATCCTCCATCAAAGTCGACATTTTTCCCCAAGCAGAAAACTCCTCTCAACTTGCTTGACCAGTACATTGACCCCCAATGCTTATCTTTCATTTCCCAACTACAAGTCCTGGTTTAGCATTCAGCAGCCTCGAGTAAAAACCAAAAGATAAAAACTAGGACGAGAACAAGATCTCTACCGACCAGCTTAGTACACTCGTTCGCCCAAAGATCCTCGGAACTTCTCCCGCAAAACGACAAGCCAATAGCTCTCGAGACGTAAAACAACCTCAAACCCAATTCCCAAAACGAACCCAGAAGCCGTAGCGCCGCCCAATCCCAACGTGCTCACGCGATCGGATGAAGAAACAACGTGAAAATCGCAGGGCCCATTCCTGGAAGGATCGCAGCAGAGGAAGGCCTCAGCTCCGTTCAGCTCGAGCGCGTCGAACGGCGTGGGAGGCACTCAAGTTCCTCGAGAGTCGACACGAACACGTTCGGCCCCTGAAACGGCCTTCGTCTTCATCATTTCCTTTTCTTCCTTCTCTGGCAGCGACTTCCTCAACAGATGATCGGGTCTCATTGCGAAGGATTCTGCTGCGAAATCCAAATGCATGAGAATCGGAACATGGAAGAAGATGTGAAAGAGGAGCGAATCGGGGAAGATTGACTGGACTGAGCCTTTTTTCTGAATACTTCCCCCCAAACAAAATTGGGGATGATTTGATTAGGGTATGAGAAAGCGCGGGAAGAGGTTTTTTTTCTTGGCTTCTTTTTCGGATTTTCCTTTTTTAATTCCCTCTTTTGCTTTTGATTTTGAGGATAATTTCTCAAAAAACCCCCTAACTTTCACGACGTCACACGACCTGCTCTCCAACTTCAAAAAAGTTACATACTATGCCCGCGGCCGCCGGCGACAATGGCCACGAAAAGAAAATATAAAAGAAAATAATTCAAAATGATTTTTTAAAAATTTGCAAGAAGTTGCAAATGTCAACATTGATCGTGTAACATAAAATAAAACGATTGATATTTACATTAACAATTTTTTATCAAAATTTATATTGATATCGATATTGTCAAATTTTTAGTGCTAAATTGACCGTATTAAAAAGTTTCGGACCGAATCCAAGACTAAAGTGGATGAATATGATAAGTTGAGGAATTAGATACGTGAAATGAAATGTTTAATTATATAGATATGGACCTGTGAACCCCATATTTAGTTTTATTTTTGACGACCTTTCGAAAATTAAACAAATGACATGAAGATAAAGAAAAAATAGTTATTGCTTTAAAACAACTAAGGCAAATGCACCTTTAATGTTTTATCTTTTGCTTATTCTTTTTTTTCAAAATTCTCTAGCGTGTGCACTTTGACTTTCATTTAAGAGAAAATACATATAACCATTTCACAGTCAAATATGTACTTTTAAATTTTCATATGACTTCTGTATAACTTTTCAAAAGAATTTGTTAAAGATCGCCGGTGGGCCACTTGTAACCCTCCCTCTCCCTCTGTGAAAAAAATCCTTCCCATCCAAGAAAGGGGAGAGGCCGGGAGAGAGGAGAGATCGAGGACACCGATGGACCCGTGGTCGCCGAGCTACCAATCCCATGGAGTTGGCCGGAGTGTAGAGATCATGACAATCCAAACTCTTAACCAAAACCAGATGTACGTAGCCAAATCCCGGCCTCGCACGCTCGAATACGCTTCACCTCCGCACAGACCAGACGAGGTGAAGGAGTCGGCGATAAAAGCGTCGTGGTGGAATGACCCCGAGAAGAAGAGGAAGAGGAGGGTGGCCAGATACAAGCTTTATTCGGTCGAAGGCAAGTTCAAGTCTTCTTTCAAACAGGGATTCCGATGGTTGAAGCGCAAATGCTCGACCTTCGCTCGTCGATTCTGATTAGTAGAAATTACGGAATACCGTGTTCATCGTCATCAAGAGAGAAAAATGGTGAGAAAGAGGAAACAGAGAGGCTTGCTGTGTTCTTTGGTTGTTCATCTTTATATGTATCTAATGGTAATCCAATATTCAGCAGTGTGCCACAACGTTCGATATTTCTAGTATTGTGTTCGTCCGACTCGTTGTTTCATTCATCGATCTCCAGCATTCAAAACATAGGAAAATGAGACGACTCGTGTGTGATAGTCGTATATATTTATATTTGCCGATTTTTCCTTTTTCTTTTTGAAGATTCTTACCTTCCAATTCATTTGTAACGGGAATCTGCATCCATGCCCATGCAAAGTAAAATTGCCTTGTTTCTGGGGTTCTTAACCCCCTAATTTCCTCAATTTGTCTAGTTCAATTCCTCTTTGTTGTAGGATTCATTGTATGGCAACATGTACTGCTGAAGCTAGATATTCAAAAATGCCATGTGCCGGGGCTAAATAAAGCGGAAGGCTTTCCATAGTTCTATTTTGATTTGAGGACAGTCTTCATATGTCAAGTACCATCCCATTGAGCCCGGAGTTAAAAAATTTTTGAAAACTGAAAACCCCAAAA
The DNA here is from genome assembly GCA_014182735.1 of Corymbia maculata. NCBI lineage: Eukaryota > Viridiplantae > Streptophyta > Magnoliopsida > Myrtales > Myrtaceae > Corymbia > Corymbia maculata. Next base: position 22,009,420 of record CM024683.1, on the reverse strand, counting down.
CGAACCCTCTTTAATCCTATCAAAACTTGCGTAGTTATTTTTCAAATGGTTGTAATTTATAGGATTTTGATGTAAAATGTTGTGGAACTTTTAAAAACAAGCTCGAAGCCAATCATTGGCATGAAATCGAAGGAGAAAAAAAGAAAGTATGAAAACCCATGAACAGAACTGAATCGGTTCACCAGGTTTAACACACTCATCCAATTATCCTGTCAATTCACGATTTTCCAACTACAAATCAATTCAGCCGATAAGGTTATGACTAATATTCCATAAGTAGTCAAACACAAAGCTATTGCCCTTTGGAATAATAGCTTAGACACTGGTTGAGCAACTAAGTAAATTAAGTGTAGACTCGATACATAGACTTTACGTGCAATTTTTCTCGTGGAATGTTCAACCAATATTCTGAAAAGTAAATTATTTCAGGTTAAGTACGTTCAACAAGTATTTCAATGAAGCTCTGGAAAAAATGAGTATAAGTTCAAATAGACAAGCAGCGAATCAATCCAGTACAGGATACAGGAATATCAAAACTTCCTTGAGACTTGAATACGTGACTGGTGAACACAATTTGGTGTGTAAAGTCTGATTATTAACCAATAAGATGACCCTTTTGAAAGCCAAATCTTGGCAAGACACTCTAGTTGGCCCCAAAGCATCTTCAAGGTTGGTCTGCAAGATGGTCCTCAGCTGTTGCTGATGCTTCCTCTGCAAAATCCCTTTTCTTTATTTTGATCGGTCTTAGGTATGGAATTTGAAGTTCCTCAGCCTAGTTAGCCACACCCAAATCAGTCATGTGACAAAGCAATTCCATGACAACAATAGGATCAAATGGGATGCAAACTAATTAGCAAATTCTTGAGCTCCTTGTCCCAGCTTGTTTCACAATAGGCAAAAATTGTCCATTAATGCAAAAGGTCATCGATACAGTTAATTGAATTGAAGTCCCAAAGTAAGCCTAGATCATTACATAGACCAACCAAACCTGTCATAGAAGCAGCACCAGTTTACCTTGCTTGATAATTTTTCAAAACAATAGTTTGACTACTGGTAATGTTAAGGTGGTCTACATTCATATATAACAGACTAGCCAAAACTACTTTTAACATTTTTTTTCACCAAACCAGAAAAACTTGAACCTTGAATTTTATTTTAGCTCAGTTCATCATATTTACTGGGAAGTGATGCACTTCTTAGAGTGTTAATAATGAGGGACATCAAAGGAACAATAAGAAACTTGATAGGTTTTCCTTCATCAAAAAATCGAAAGGCGTTTGTCCCAAACGTGACATCTGCCATTAGTCAAATTTGACATACAAAAGAACTTACAAAGGTACTCAAAATGGCCAAGGATCTTTTCAAAGAAAATGTGAACTTTGGACATTGGGAAATTATGGGCGTAGTATACAATAATGAGTAACAGAAGTTCATCAGCCTCTCAATGAAAATTTCAAATCCTGAGGTTTAACCAATAGGGGCTATTAATCACTAGGTAATTCTTGTTTACCTTTGTTGATATTTTCATTCTTGCCTAACAAGCTGATATCTTTTGCAGTCTACAGAAGTTGCCAATGGAAGGATAAACGAAAAACATCGCTATGACGTAATCAATAGCATTTTACAGAGGCAAATCTGGAGTTTCCAAAATCAATCAAATAAATACCTTGTGGAGCAAATCATTCTAAAAAAATATAGCTTCAAGAAAAGTATTGCTCTATTCACTCATGCTAGCTGTTCAAGGATGGAGAATCTTACTATGCCTTCTATTGACATTTGGGTCTATATTTTGATCTTGGCTGAAGCATCATGTCAACTTCCATGACCAACTACCCCTGCTCCTTCAATTATGTAAGACTAGCAATTTAGGGAAGTGCAGAACCCTGTCATGGAAAACCTTCTTGTCAAAAGAAGATAGCGATGAAAAGTAGGTCATGAATTTAGAAGAAAAATGATTGTTCACTGCTTATTTACCTCCGCTAAAGAAACATGACTAGTCTCACCGTTGTAATATGGGTATAAGATTTCTCACATCATTATCACTGCAAGATAATATTTCCATATAGAACTCAACAATAATGTCATTCATAATTTCTAAAGACACTTCTCTAATAATCTCGGTATTGCTTCCAATGAGTCACAACCAGAAATATCAAATAAATTAAATTCAACTTTTCAAGTCCCTGAAGCTGAGTAAGTTTCTTGCAGTCTCGAACTCTTAGAGATCGTAACTTCTCACATCCCGTCAAATTTGGCAAAGTCCCCATTGATTTGCATCCTCTAAAAGACAACTCTTCTAAGAACTTTGCACCATCAAGACCTCGAATTTCAACTAGATTTTTGCACCGGATAGCCACTAATTTCTTCAAACACCGTGATTCTGGACAAAGAAGCCTTTTAATGGAATTGCAATCATATATAAATATGTTCTCCAACGACTCTAAATGATCATAGCCTTGAATTTCAACTAAGTTATTGCAAAGCTTAGCACATCCCGTTTCAAATTTGGTAAAGCCTCCATTTTTGGAACTCCACTTTGAAACAACTCTTCCAAATACTTGCATCCGTCAAGACCTTGAATTTCGATTAGATTGTTGCACCCACCAGCAACATAGAGTTCTCTTGAAAAGCTTAGGATTTCAGATGGCATCTTGGTATTGCTTCCAATGAGTCATTACCAGAAATATTCAAATCAATTAAATTCAACTTTTCAAGTCCCAAAGAAGCTAACTCAAGTCAAGATCGTTGCAAATTTGGAGAAAAAGATCTCCATGATTTGCATCCAAAATCCCTTGAAGGCAACTTTTCACTTGAGCTAAAGACCATGATTCGATACTCTCGATTCAAGAGTAGAGCCCGAAATTTTCAAATCAATTAAATTCAACTTTTCATTCGGAATAACTCAAGTTAAGATGTTGCAAATTCTGTAAATTCTCAATTGAGCTAGAGATTTCTCTCAGCGACTTACAAGACACGGCACTTAGATTCTCTAGCTTCCTTAGAGAACCAATAGATGTAGGAATCTTTGTAATACCAGAATCATCTAATAAAAGTTCTTCTAAATCTTTTAATTCACCCACCTCCTCTGGTAGCTCCTCAGACTTGCCTACAAAAACTCAAATTTAAGGAAACGAGGCTCTTGAGTTTGCCAATAGAAGGGTGGAGATGCTTCAATCTGTCACAACAAGATAAGATGAGAATCTTCAACTGTGTGAAAGCCGAGAGATCAGGAGTACATCTTAAATTATGGCAATATGAAAGGTTGAGAACTTGTAGCCGCTTTGATGCCTAATACATAAAGGAAAATAAGCTGTCAAAGAAGGAGTTGATCAACTAAATAAAAATGAAACCCTAAATTGCAGAGAAGATGTTATTTTCTCCCAATCTTACCATGAATGAACTCCATCCTTCCCAATCCTCTGTGAATCTGCTTTCTCCTAACTCCAGCACCGATAAATTCAGTAGATGCAAGTTGGTAGTTGGAAGAGACAAATCGCTTTCCCCGACCCACCACCTGAAGCCATCTCACTTCAAAAGGAGTTCGCCATCGTTGGAGGTTCCACTTGAAGCTGCCTGCATCAAGTTGAGGAACCAAACCAGGAGGAGAAGCGTCCCAAACCTGCAAGTTTCTTTAACTGTTCATCTTTGTCTGGATACGAAGAAAGAATTGGACGAGAGAAAATGACCGAACCTCTCAGACTTTTAACTTTTTTTAGTCTTTGCTTTTTCTAAATCTTAGATTTGCAAGATTCATTACCTTTCTATCCCTTCCTTCCCGTATACAGATATGGACATGTGAACCAGATTTAGTTTTATTTTTGATGACCTTTCAAAAATTAAACAAAGGACATGGAGATAAAGACAAAATAGTTATTGCTTTAAAACAACTATGGCAAATGCACCTTAATGTTTTATCTTTTGCTTCTTCTTTTCTTCAAAATTCTCTAGTGTGTGTACTTTGACTTTTATTTAAGACAAAATACATGTAACCATTTCACAGCGTACAAATGTTTACTTGTAAATTTTCATATGACTTCAGTATAACTTTTCAAAAGAATTTGTTAAAGAGTGCCGGTGGGCCACTTGTAAATAGCTAAGGAATTACCGGGATTTTCATGTCATTGGGTAAATGTAATAATGTGGAAGAGAAAAAATGGGGATTTTTCAATATATTTCGATCTATAAAAAGATTACATGGAGAGTTATGTATAGACTTTATGACAAGATTTTCTAAAGAAATCAAATCAAATCAAATCAAATATGCATAATCAAAATAAATATAGAAAATCAGAATATATTAACATAAATATCTGCAGGAGATATTTAAATATCTTTAACATCATTAACTATTTGTGTGAAGTGTTTAATCATTTCTTTGAAAATTGAAACGTTTTTTTTTTTTGTAAAGTATGTTTAAATAGTGACATGGTGATATTGGTTAGCAATTTTGATAGGGATTCAATAAAAAAAAAATTCGGTTTCAGAATAACTAGAAAAGTGGCATGGTGACATTGTTTAATCGTACATCCGTTTCCACAAAAATGGCATCGTTTCTTTTTGCATCTTATAAAACAAAACATACTGTTTAACTTTCCTGCTAAAACAATTAGTTGAAGATGGTGAAAAAAATTCCCTTATGGCTTTGATTGACTTTTATAATAATACCTATATTTTCCTCCAAAAGTTCAATTGGTTGGAAATTCACTTTTACGGTTGACATGTTTGTCGCTGTGTCACTTTTACGGTATAATTTCTCTTAAGTCTATTCGTCGGAAAAGTCGCTAAATTGTTATGATCATCATCCCACACTATCTTTCATAATTTTTGCTTGTACATTGATCTATTCTGTATATTACATTAAAAAATCTATTATACGGAAAGGGGATTTTGAACCTCAAATTTCATCAAAAGTTTGCACACAATTTGCATATATTTCACCAAAATGAAGTGAAGAAATTGGATATAATAGGATAGACGTAATAATATTTGAAATAGTCAAGATGGTTGGAAATCAATCTCATAAGTATTTTCATTTTCCAAAGTTAAATCAAAATCTCTCGAATCGTACAACCATTCAATTTTTTTCCCCACACTAATTATCATCTTTTAGCAGTTTTGTCTATTCAAAATAGATTTGACATCTTTTTTTTTTTTTTTCATTTTTTAAACACCCGTATGGTGTGCTTTTTTTGCTAATGATAAGAAGTTATTGGATCAACGAAAGAGGGTGATATGGAATCATAGGAACAAACTATTTCAAATTATATCAAGAATATAAAGCTGTTTTGTTTGCCCAACATCTCTTTGTTAATTGCTAGGGTTAATTCCTTGCCATTGATCAACCATGAGCTTTTGACGCATCCCAAATGGACAATATATAATAATAAAATGACATAAACATTGATAATTTAAGTAAAAGATAAAACATAGTTGAAAAAATTGGCTTCATGCTGAAAATCATATATAATGAATACAAGGGTATGGATATTTAATAATAAGCACGACATTTCCTCTAATTAGTGAAGTTTTTTTTTTAAATAAATAGTCAAGTCAGTCTAGCGATTTCTAGCACAAAAGAGGCATTGTCCCCAAAAATATAAATAATATAAAACAACTTATAGTGGATAGAAATGTTTGTCATAAAAAAATCCACTCTTTATCATACACCTATCCAAATCCATGAAATGAGCAAGGTCAACGGGATAAAACCTTAAAAAATAGTAAGATTTTCCAAAAGATATTTTTAAGGAGATTTTTGCTATCTTATCTATTAAGAGGAAATAAGAAGAAAAGAGATAACTATAACTAGTTGAGGGACCGATATCTTCAAAATCAAAATGGAGAAAAAAAATATCAAACATTGGATTCCTAAATCAAAGGAGCACCACAATACATTACTAGAAAGCAAGCACATGTCATAAGCGTGAAATTTTTCCAATCTTATTGTTTTGAATTAATTATCTGTTATTATAATTGGCACATACTATTTTTTTTTTAACCAAAAAATCTTCATTTATCAGATCTATGATGTTTATACTTCATCTTCATTCATTCTTGTAGTCCTTCAGATTATCAATATTTTCAACTAGATATGACAATTGCATGCTTTTAGTAAAAGAGTTTTATAGTGTGAAATTGTAGTTAAAGGATCTTAAATCGATTGTCGATCAAATTTCTATAGATGTAATTCATATCAATGAAATTGAATCAAATGATATAACTTTTTTCATCCTTTAGATATTTATAATCCATTTAGCTATCACAATTAATCTACAATGGACATAAATGGATGTTTAAATTGATTCTTTTTTCCTAGAAAGTAAGAGCACCTGTTCATGCTACACCAAATTAAATATATTAAAATAAGAGGGAGAGAAAAAGAAAGGAGTGCCATATTTTACCTGCCATAGTCGTAGTACTCTTGGGACTCCCTCGTAGTCGTCCTGTTGTGGTCTTAATCCCATGGTCGTGGTCTTAGTACTCTTGAGCTACGTTTCTCAAGCGGTTGTCCTTGGCAAAAAATGCTCCTTCCAAGATCTCTTAGTTGATCATGCACCTCAAACGTACCATCATCTCTAATTTTAATTAAGCACCTCAATTTCAACTCTTCAATACCTTGACTTGGATAAAACCCACAATCCTCCCACATGTACAGTGCGAATTTGCTATCTTCGCCAATAAAGAAACAAACAATATCGAGAAAAATTTTCTTATGTCCATCTTCTAATGTGTCATAACTTATTCGCAATATCTTTTGGACATCTCTATGTGGTTGATTTTTTAATTGCTTCCGCACATCTTCCCATACTTTTCGATCTAGTTTTTTATACAAGTATGAACCTACAACCTGAAGTGCCAAGGGAAGCCCACCCATGGTGGATATGATATCATGAGATATAGTCTCAAAGTCCCTTGGAGAATGGTTTGTTTGAAATGCATGTCTGTTAAACAAAAGCAAAGCTTGCACCTTATCCAATTCCATCAATTCATACTTGTAGTCTACCTCAAATTCAGATTGATCAAGAATGGCTTTATTTCTAGTTGTCACAATGATCAAACTTCCTGCCATGAACCAATTACGTTCCCTAACCAACGCATCTAGTTGATTCTTGTCATCAATATCATCCAGAAGAATGAGAACCTTTTTTCGTCCAAATCTAGATTTGATTATATTAATTCCATCATCAATTCTAGACACTTTCTTTTTTCATTGAGTATATCCGATATAAGTTGACTCTGTAGATACGTAATACCGGAGAGCCTAGTGGTTTCTCGAACATCTGGAAGGAAGCTGTTGTGCATAAATTTATTCGAGAGTTGATTGTAGATGCACTTGGCAAGAGTTGTCTTGCCTATCCCACCCATGCCATAAATTCCAATCATTCGAGCATTGATGGAAGGATTGCCGATCCAATTCATAATTTCCTTCATACGACCATCAAGTCCAACTAGTTGCTTAGGCACATCCAACTGAAAATCTTCTTGTAACTTGCTTATAACAGTTTTGACCACTCGTTCTATTAATTTTCCCTCATGCCTGTCAAAAAACAAAAAACAATGAGAGGTTATGAACCTAGACATGGTCTATGCGAAGTATTCGATCCTTATTAACTGAGCTATAGGAGATCGATTTTATCTTGGTGGTGATCAAGCTTTGGAAGACCCAGCATTAGAGTCCTTTGTAGGCCTATTATTTAGTGATTGATGCTATTGGCTGGAGGTATTGTCGTTTCTTTGTTTTTGGTCTGTACCGGAGGAAAATGTAAAATTCTTGGGCACTATGGGATGCTTTGGTTTTAGTTGTCGTTGGTTTAGTTTTCAGGGACACCTTGGGAGTACTGGTGTTTGTTGTCTTCGAGGCATTATGGTTGTTCATTTTAACATTTTGAAGATATTTTCTGAGATTGCAGTGAAAATTCATCCGTGTATCATCAGTTCTGCGTGAAGAAGAAAAATTACTTATCAAAAAAGGAAAAGTTCAGTAAAGTACCCGTTAGCAAATTTGTCAGATTCCCATCCATTTAAGTAACTGACTTCATTAAGTGCTCGTTCCCCTTCCTGAATATCCTTCTCCTCAAAATGCTTTTGACTGGAACGGAAGGCATCTCCAAAATTTCCTTTTAGATGCCGCACGTCCAATGGGGCTACTTTGTAAAAAATGGGCAACACTATGTGTGAAATGCTCTTCTTCCGATCCATGATATGAATGAGCTCGCGGAGGCACCATTTGCTTGAAGCATAATTTTCAGAGATGATGGGGATCGAAATCTTAGATCGTGCGATGGCATCAAGAATCTCTGAACCAAATTCCTCACCAACTTGTATACTATTATCGTCCTTGAATACGTAAATTGGTACAGTCCCTGCCTTGATCAAATTGTGGTAGAGGTGATCGGTGAATGTCTTGCGGGTATCTGAGCCTCTAAAGCTCAAGAACACGTCATATTGACCGCTACCTTCACCTGTGGCTTCCGGAGAGATGAAGGAAGAAGTGGATGCTTCGTCAGTGCTCTCTTCCTCGGCTCTCTTTCTCTTTCCCTGACTCTGCCCTCTGTCCATGACAATCTGAGGGGAAAAGTTGAAAGCAAAGATGCTTTTTCTGCTGCTTAAAAGGATTGATGAACGACAAAAGACACTTTTAGGATGCTTTTCTGCAAATGCTTGCTGGCTTGGTCCACTCCGAATAACGTGTACATTAATTTCTCCTCGAGGCAATGCTGAAGAAGGTTCGTGTTCTTGAGAAAGAGTCAAGTTGTGAAGACACGGCCTTCAGCTAAGCAAGCTGACGTTGTTTCATTGCAGAAGATTAGGTGGCCCTAAAGAGGCCCCTGAAAAGCCCACAGTATTTACTTGTTCAGAAACAGATATTTGAAACACATTTAAATATTAAAACACATATTTAAACATATTGAAGTGTAATTAATCGACTTCCTTAAAACACATTTGAACAACAACATGACTTCACACTCATCTATGATATTTGAAGACAGATTCTTTCAATTCACACCTAAGATATTGAAATTATTAGGAAAGTCATGAAAGTATCTTCCTCTGAATATAAGCTCACACGATGCCTAATCCTCATCATAATCTTCGACCTTACTCTTATTATTTTTAGCCTAATATATGAACAACCCTATCTCCACCACCTCATTTTCACAACCCCTTCTGTCTAATCCCATTTCCATGGCCAAACTAATGTGGTGTCATGTAATTGTTGCCCAATAAACCTCATCCTCTAGATGGTGCACTTTTCTAATTGGAGAAAATTTCCATCAATCACCTTTTTAATTTGGGGGGTTTCAAGTTTTAGGCATCACTCATATGTAAGATTAACTAAAGCTAAAATATTAATTGAGGAAAAATTTTCAATTGCTCCACTATTTAAATTATGAAGAAAGTCGATGAAAATGATTCTAAATGAAAGGGAAATACCTCCTTTTGGGTCCACATTTTATTTCTTTCTAAAAGTGCATATGAATGAAAGGAAATGCATAAATTGCACTTTTATTCCAAAAAAATGGCCTTACTTGCTTTTTAAGGATGAATAGAATGAAGGATAATTAAGTCAATCGATGAATTTAAGATCCATTTACATCATTTCTACCCAACATGTAAACATATTTCGACGACTTTTGACTTTCCCTCTCTTCTTTCATGGTCTTCTTGTTTTTTTATTCTTAATTTTTACATTTTGAAATTTATGGCTTTAGTATGTTTGAAATTTAGGGCATTTTGTGTGATAAAATTTTATGGCCTGTAAATAGAATTGATATTACTACAAAAGGCTGCATGTCACTTGTAATTAAAATAACATGAAGCAATTTGTTCTTTGCTTTAGATGTAATGCAATGTGTTGCTTCTTTTTGCATGTATATAGGTTAGCATATTGCATGATGTCATGTCGATATTTCATATGGTGACACGTTTAATAATCATATTTGTCTTGTCGTGTCGTCTTACTTGCTTTATTAAAAGTGTCATGTTTGTATTGTGGCGGTTCAGCATGTTTACTAAACATGTTTTGTTCAGATTTTGCCATATTCATGTTATATCCTAATTTGAGATAACACAATTAATATGATACGACATGAATCATCAGCCATATCTTTAGTAATATGATCACTCACAAAAACAAAGAAAAAAAAAAAAGGATGTCCAAAGTCTTGAATTTTCGCAGTCTTTAAGGACTATTCGACGAAACTTTCACTTGATTTTTTTCCAAATGCTAAAAGTGAACAAGTCTCTCAGCTTCCTTGACAAGCTGGTACGTTGATCTCTCTTCCAATAGCTTGAAACAAGGAACTCTCCCTCTTGCTTAAGTTCAATCAATCATAGACCGTCTTTTGTATGAATTTTGCTTCTCTGTTCGTTTCAGGTCGGTTGCTCTACTTCTTTTATGTTTTGGTTTAAATTCGGTGATTTCATATATTAATTATACTTGAAATCGTCATATCCTTAATGAAGTTGGAAACGAGAGGTAGAGACGAACAAATGACCGTTATCATTTTTCTCTTATTTGTTTAATGCTGCCCCACCTGCCAATAATATTATATAAGACGAATCTATGATTTGATGTTACCAGCTATTCACCTCAAACTTTCAAATTTAAATTATTGATTGACATATTGTCAGCAAAATAAAGCTATAATTTGTTAAATAACACCAAATGAGTATAATTCATTAGTATTTAGTTACCAATGATAAATGAAATACTTGTACACTCTCCTTGAGTTCTTTTCCGGGTCATTTATTTATTACAACTTTGTTGACATATCATTCAGCTCTTGACAAGTTAGTAAACCAATGAAAAAAAGAAGAACGTGAGGTATTCAAAAAATCAAAGATAATTGAAGTAAAAGCGTAGAAAAGAAGGGGATGAAGTGTCTGGGCTTCCTTTTAGAAGGAAGTAGCGATATTTAGAGATATCTTCCAAAAGGCTTTTGAATTATGAAATCGTGACACATAGAAACCTTCATGAACACAAATTAAAAGTAACAAAGGGAATGAAAGATGCATGGCAATCTGAGGGCGAAAGTTGGAACAAAAGATGCTTTTCTACTGCATAAAAGGATCCATGAACTAATCTCTATGAACAAGTCTGTTGCCACGCAAGAAAAAATAAATATGAAATCTTTAGTAATTGATTGACTACGATCAGTCGCAAATGCTTCTAGTCCTTGCTTTATCTTCTTTCGGACGTGACCCACTAGTCAAGTCAAACTTGTTGGCTTGATCACTCACAAGTAACGTGTACATTAATTTTTCAATTGGGCTGTAAAGAACTAGAATCTGTGTACAAGTATATTGCAGTCTATTAAAAATATAAGCATATGCACGGTTTTTATTTGGTTATCAAAAATTGGAATTTCATAAATAATTTAAAAATTGAGTTGAAACAGAATTAGAAATGTGTGAAAGATGTCGAGAAAGGACCGAGCTAGTAGTTGTGGAAGCGATTTTATATTTTAATTTTATTTAAAATTGTCATATTCTTAATGAAGTTGGAAATTTGAGGTAGAGATAAACAAATGCTCGTGGTTATTTATCTTTTATCTACTCCACGCTGGCACCACATGCAAATTCCATGTAAATATGTCATCACCAAGCCTTCTATTTCGAATTTTCAAATCTAAAAAGTTGACAGATATCTTGTCCATGAAATAGAGCTTTTATTTTTTAGATGGCACCAAACGGAGGGGTGGATGCTCCACTCTCTTTTAATGCACTTTTCTTTCTCCATGTTAGTCTAAACGATTAGAAATTAGCTACTGATTTGATAGAAGAAGGAGAAGAAGATAAGAAAAGGAAGTGAAAGGAAGCTGCTGAGGAACATTCAGGGACGACCAGGGTTTGAGACAACGCGTTGAGTGCTTATCCCCATTTTTGTTGGAGGGCCACTTTGAGAATATCACCGGAAAGATTTTTTTTATCCCTTTAAATGGAAGTAGAATAGGATTATTGGCTAAATTTGTGATAAGTCAGGTTATTAATCACATTTTGAAGAAAGAATCTATTATTTGCAACTAAAGAGGTGTAAGAAATGAGTGATATGAAGCCAGATGAATCTCCTAATATGCACGCATGGCTCGATTTATTTGATTGTTGTCATGTGTGTGTCATAAGATCAACTAGGTTTTTTTTTTTTTAACAATTGGATATCATGTAAAAGATCTTAAGAAGTATCATATTATAGATTTTGGTATGTTTTGTATTGTGATGATTGAAACTATCATGAGTTAGAGTAGGTAAAAAGTTACCATATAGTTCAAATGCTCAAACTTTCGCCATACGTTTTTATTTCACATTTACTTTCTTTTTTCAAATAAAGACTTGGTCAATTTTTAAAGCTTTAAATGGAGAAAAAGTTTTTTCTTTCTTTTTCTTTTCTTGCTAAAGAAGGGAGGAATGAGTTGGAGGTGAAAGGGAATATATTTTCTAGGATTAATGGTCCAACAATTCGAGGAAAACAGTATATTACTCATTTGGAATACTCTATAGGGAGGTAAAATTGTCAAATGAAATCTCCTTAAGACAAGACTTCCATTTTTGTAACTGAGAACCAAACTAGTTGACTTTGGAACTGGCCTACTTTTATTTTTCTGATTTTTTTTTTATAAATTGATCTAGGGGCTTCAAATAACCCTAGCTTTTCCCGAAGGACTGAAGCACGTGCAAGAGAAAAACAAGTGAAGTTGTTGAGTTTGAGTCAGATTGTTTAAAAGCAGTCAACGCCATCAAGTACACAGATCAACGTTTATGGGAAGCCACTGCAATTATCTTGAAGGCCCGTGACTTATTGGGCCAAATTCCTAACGCCACCATAGCCTACGTGGATAGAAGTGCTAATCAAGCTATAGATTGGGTGGCTAAAGCCTAGAGACAGAATGCCCTTCCCTCAAATTGGGTTGTTAATCCCCTTTTGAAGGGCTCTTTTGAGAAATTAAATAAAATTTGCTGACCCAAAAAAAAAAAAATAGGGGCTTCAGAGAAACAATTAAAAAATTGGGTCTTTGGAATCAAGTGAAATACGCTAGCGCTTGTAGACCTACTCGTTCTAGTTCAACAAAAGATCAATATTGAATTACGATGCAACTAACAATCAGACAGCAAGGCCATCATAGGATTAGCCACATCTAAAGTCAAAAACAAAGACTTTCTTTTTTCACCTAAGTCAAATTTGAGCTGGGGACATATCTCGTTAACTGGTTACAGTGACTCCAAAGAGAGAATAAAACCCCACATCCCCAATAGACAAAAAAAGGCCTATCCCCAACACACATAGTTTAGCCGATTATTCCAATAACAAGGCGACGAATCAACAGAAACAACATGCTAATAAGACATGAAAAAGCGATTCCCTCCCCACTAAGATGCGAAGAGAAGCGTGAGATCGGAGAGAGGAGACCTTAAACAAGCCTGGGCGAGAACTTTCAAGAGGGAAAAGAACAGAGAGCGGTGAGGACTAATCAGTAGATGATAGTCTCGAATTGTTCTGCAAGAGAGGCCAAACGTGAAACATAAAAGTGAGAAATGAGAGAGAGAGAGAGAGAGGACCAATCAGAAGTAGACGATAGTCTCGAATTATTATTGATTGACCAGTGGACGATAGGCTCATTGACCAGAGTACCAATGAGGTTCTGATTGATATTTACCAATAACCATTTTGTTCATAGATGTGGCACTTGTAAATCATATTGTCAAATCTATCATGGAAATGCAATGCTAAGCTATTTCTAAGCTATTTATAAGTAAAAGTCATGTCTTTGTTGTAAGACAGTTAAATCGCATAAAAACCACACATTATAACAACTTTCTCTAATTCAATCAATAAAGATAAAGTCCACCTAAAAATTGTCCGCATAGTAAATACGTGTAAGTGCATTGAAACCAGCAACTTTGCTCACTTTCAAGATTTCCATTGTAACCAGCACAAAAAAATAATACAATTGTGAATTTTTCATAATTTCCAGAAAACATTTGAATTTTGTCATTTTCTAGAAATTACAAAAATTGCCAATATAATGGAATATGGTTTTATGGACATCCAAAAATTCTCTAATTGATCAGATCTGTTCAGATAATTTTTCTTTTTTGTTGACAATTCTGATCGATAGCTTTTGAAAGTTTTTGTGTGATTATTGGAGAGAATAAACTAGCACGATCGATATTTGGAAAAATCTAGTTTTTAACTGTTTTCAAGAAAAAAAAAAGATTATTTCTGCAAAAACTGAGTATTTTTAAATGTTTCTGGCTTTAAGTAATTTGGACAATTGGGATACGTATAGGGCCGATGGACCCCAAATCAGGTTTAGAAGGGTATTTTTGTAATTTTAATTGAGCGGACCTTTTATCTCAAGGGAGTTCAGTCAACCGTTAATGTTTTGCAAACAACATGGTAAGGGCCGGCATGCAATTCCACCATATTCGACTGGTCTAACCATCCATAATCAATTAGTTAAATGAGAAGATTGTAATAAGAAAAATTAGCAATATATGTGATGATGATTTTAAAAAAGTCAAGAGGGTATTTCACATATATTATTATGTATGCCTTAGAGGATGTCAGGCCTTATGCGATGAGTAATAATCAAATGTATTTTATTTTTTTTGTCCTATCAATTGTAATAAACTGGAGAATGAAGGCCGGGCTTACCTCAAGGGGATGCAGAGATGAAATTATTGTGACAGGTTTTAGTATTTGAGAAGAAGTTGCCTTGAAGCAGATCAAGCTGTGTCTGAGTCTCGAAAGGCAGTGCGATCTGAGGATTAACTTCACGCCTCAAGCCGGAGCTATCAAGATGAGATCTCTCAGAACAAAGACGAGGGTCTCAATTATTTATGGTGTGATTGGCGTTTCTCCTCTTCGAGCACAAGCACTTAGGGCTTTAAATAAAGCTTTCCTTCTTTCTCTTGCCCCAAAGGAGACGCGCAATCTTGTGGTGGATTGCGTTTCTTTGACGAGGCAGTCGTACATCTTTTTAGCCCTCACTTTTTGACCAAGACCACAAGAACAATCACTTCCCCTTGGGGTTTCTAAATGGGAGAGACAACCTCACTGTAGACTTCAAGGACAATTTGTCACCTTTCTTCGTAACTGGACCGCGTGGCCACTCAAATCAAATTGAACATGGGCGGTGCGTTTAACTTTTACGTCGGAGTCAAGGTTTTCACATTGAAAATTAGTTTTCACGTGATGCCAGTTCAAAAGGGCTCCACAATCATGTCCTTTACTTGGCAACTTTTGCAGTGTTTACATTGGAAATTACTCCCTCCCTTCGTACTGGAAATTACTCCCTCCCTTGCCTCAAAAGATGAGCCAAATGTGCTTGGGATACACACAATCCTACCGTGGATATGCGCGTCGTCTTTGACGTGGAAATCTACTTCTTTGACCGATCAACCCTCACATTTTCTTAGCTCTCTTTGTAATGGGGTCATATGACCGTGCAAATCAAAGTGAAGATGGACAACATTTTGCTTTCCCTTCCCGTAGAAATGAAAGCCTCTCACTGCTAGAGGAGTTAAAATGGTGAAAAATCTACTTTTTAACTCATATTTAATGACTCGGATCATACATGGATTAGTTAAAATTTTAGAAATAGGCTATTATGTGTTTACAGGAAAAGAAAATTAATTTACTATGTATTTTAATAAGCCTAAACTATGTTTATGTGCAATTCATGTTAATTGAAAAAGAGAAAATAGTAACGATTTTTCCATTTGCTTTCGTGGGGCTCCTTCTTAGCTGGCCTCATGCTCAAGTGTAGTACAACTCAACACATTGAGCCCACTATGGGGTGCGACAACTGCATGATCCTTCTCACGATAGCATCAATTAGGTGTTATTCAACCAAAACTCTTCCCTACAACTGTCGCATGAGCCCCCTTTTATTCTACCACAACAATTGTCTCTCTCTCCACCACCCCCGGCCAATTAATGTCACGATGCTATGGTCACTCCCCCGACCAACACCGACAATGCCCTCCACAACTTAGCCCCCATCACTATCCCCCCCCAACCTGCTCTTTCCCTCCCCCCCCCCCTGTTATGGCCCGACTTAAAAATAGAGTCATGTTACTTAAAGCTGAATGACACTTGACTAGATCTAGCATTGCATTTGAGTAATTTTGGTAGGCATCGAGCTAGATGCAGCATTAGATCTCAATTAGATCTAATGTTGAGCCCAACACCGCTGTGGGCCATCATTGAAGACTCATAACTCAAGAACAATATATTGTTGGAGCAATCAAGCGCAATGCTAAATTTGGTTAATGGGATATTTCTCTAGCATACTCATGCCAATATCTACATTTTGAAAAGAAATCTTTATTGTGAAAAAAGACTTTTCAAAGATTCTCTCTATGTCAATTTTTCTACGAAACTGAGTCAATTACCTTTCATAAAATTCTTAGGTGGGGGAAAGCAAGTCCAAGTCTTCCACCATCTCGCTTGCTCAGTTGCAAAGAAAGCGATAAGGCCCACGAGGCGAGGAAAAGTAAGTCAAAGTCTTTCCCCATCTTGCTTGCTTAGTTGTCGAGAAAGGGATAAGGCAATAGCCGATGGGACCTGCTCAAAAGAAAAAAGGGGGAAAAAGATTCTAATGATCAAAGCAATTCAGAGCTTTCCAACATCTTGCTTGCTTAGCTGCATCGGGAGACGAGACACCATTATTTATCATGAAAACATCATATAAACTTAATTTATAAATAATGGGAAAAAAATCAATCGTAATATAATAATTATATTCAAATATGTGTTTTACGACGGGGCTTTAAATAGGATTTACACAATTTCTCTTAAGTGTTTTAATAAAATCTAGATGTCTGACTATACTTCATAAATACATCATACATTAAACTCTTCAATTTATCTATTGTCTCTAAATAATTCATATTGATTTGATAGCGTACATGGTAACGTTATTGTCCTTATACTCTTTTATCTTTAGATTGACAAGAGTGAGCCAATTCTGATCAAAATCCATGAATATGAACTCACAAGCATGCAATATGTGTAATCCTAAGCCCAGTCTGTCATCAAGTGTTTGAGGACAGTTGAAAACTATCTATTACTTGAAATATACATCCGCATGGCCAAGAGTAGCCACCTGACAAAGTTTATCAAATTTTTATCTTTATTTAAATTCATAAAATCCATTTTCTTCTCCCCTGCTTGCTTTGCTTATGCTGATCATGAAATATTTTTTTATTTTGGAGATTTACATTAGATTCAACATTTTGGAGATTTATAGAATAATTGCTCCGTATTACAAGAATGCTATTAAGAGGAGTAATATGTAAGTAAAATTAGTAAGATTTTTGCCTTTTGCTGAGGAACATACTTGTCTTTTGGCTTAATAGAGAATGGATCGTCAAACTGATCCGAAAAATTTGATTTTGCCGGTTTTTATTGGTCATTAACCACAGGAATCAAAAATGGTTTATGACCATTTCATGCGAGTTAAGTGCAACAATGTCGACTTTCTCCCAAAGTCAGCTCTTTCTACCTTTTGCATAGCTCCCCCCACCGCCTGAAAACCTTTGCAAAATCCCCCTGCTTCCTCCCCTGTTCACTGTGATCAGCCTTTGAGCCTAGTGGTTATGCTCACCCTCGGCGACCAGTCATCACGGGTAAGAGACGGCACCCTTATCCCTGTGGGAAACCCTCAACTTGGTGACTGCTCCCTTCTCCTACACATGATCTAATCCAGTTCCACCAGGGCCAATCATCATGACAAACGACCCAAGCTCCACCACACTCAGCCCCTCTTCAACCCCATCAATGCGTTTAGGCCACACAAGCTGCAAATCCAAGTGCGCCAGATTGCCTCTGTCGCCCGTATTTTATTGACAAAGCTGGGACTGTGTGGGCCATCATCTTTCGGGGTAGTCGTCACTCATGGAAGAGGACAATGGAGCCTCGGCACGTCTGGAAAACCTGTGCAATAAACTTGGTAAGCTACTCCACAAACAAGAAATTGTCATTTGGGACGAGGAAATCTCAGCAGAAAATCTTTTGGAATGCAAAGTCTCTGTTATGGGACAACTATATCAAAACCCAAGTATCAACATCCCCGCTCTTCTGGCATCTTTGAAAAAAGCTTGGCGACTTGATAATGTTACCATGAAGCCACTAGAAAATAAGGTATTCTGCTTCACCTTTAACATTGAAGAAGACAAACAAAGAGTTCTCCAAGGGGGCCCATGGTGTTTCTCCAATCATCTCCTTGTCTTGAAAGAATGGGAGCCGGATACCCCACCCCACTGCTATGATTTCACAAAATGTGCCTTTTGGGTGCGAATAATGGGTCTCCCCCCGGAATGGAAGTCTGAAGGAATAGTCCAAAAAATTGCTCGCACTATGGGTAATGTTCTAGCTGTGAAAATGGAAGATAAAGGACCCGTAGCTCAGCGTGTTGGCAAAGCTAAAGTAGAGCTCGACGTAAAAAAAGAGCTGTTAGTGGGGCAAGTTACTGTCCACGAAGGCAAGAGGATATGGCTGGACTTTAAATATGAAAGGTTACCTTTCTACTGCTACGCATGCGGGAAGCTAGGTCATTATGCTAGCCATTGTAAAGAGCTCCCCTACGAAGAGGCAAAGTACCAAACGAAGCAGGGTAGTTGCTATGGAAATTGGCCAAGAGCATAAGTAAACGAACATAGTCCGTTTTGGGATGTGTTTTATGAGAAGCATGCCTTTGAACAGGGGGCTGACCCCTCAAAGATGTTCCCTGAACCGACAACTCACCCCTTGGCTATCACAGTATCGGAGAAGACAAGTACTTTCAACTGTCTTGACCTTACAACACTCCTTCGAGGAGGGAGAAACTCCTACAGCTAACCATGAGCAGCAATAACGACATAGAGCCAAAGAATCCCACCCCAAAGCTGAATACTCTACAGTCTCCTAAGCTGCCTAAGGGACTCAGTGAACCGGCTCTTAAAAAGAAGGACTGTAAGGGTCTAAAAACAACATCAATCAAGAAACAAAGACGCTACAGTCCCTATAAACCAACATCATCCTCCTCGGATTGGCTAGATGAATCAAAACTTATGGAGACACCTATCCGTGTCTAAGGATTCTACTGAATGGCTTTGGTGGCTAGCCCTAATAAGCCATCTCGGGATTAATGAATGTTCTTTGTTGGAACTGTCAAGGGTTGGGTACACCCTTGACGGTTCAAGAATCGAGAGCCCTTGTGGCTCTCCATCGACCCGCTATGGTTTTCCTGATAGAGACCAAAAATCAGGAACCTTTCCTCCATCATATACAAAGAAGACTGAATTTCCCACATTGTGAGGTGGTTAATCCTAGAGGAACGGCTAGGGGACTGGCCATTTTTTGGGATGATATTGTCGAACTATCATTTGAGTCACAATCAGAGCACTTCATGAATTTGATCAGCAAAGACCTAAGAAGTGGGAGGAGGATGAGACTCACCTTTATTCATGCCCCCTATATTTTTCAAAATTGACTCAACCTCTGGGCTGAAATCCACAACATAGGCTCATCAAATCTACTGTCTTAGGTCTGTATAGGCGATTTTAATGAGGTGATATTTTGTTGGGAGAAGAGGGGGGCTGTATTGCAGACAATGCCCGAATGACAGCCTTTCAAGACTTTATGAATGATTGTTCGCTTATGAATGTAGATAGCAAATGCTGCACATTCAATTGGTCCAATCAGAGGGAGAGAGAGGCTAACATAAAAGAAAGGCTAGACAGAATGCTCTGCAACATAGAATGGCGACTTACCTCCCCGGCCGCTGAAATATTTGCTCTCCCCGCCATTGGATCCGACCACAGCCCGTTATTTCTTTCCCTAGAAGTCAGTCCAGTGAAAAGGAAAAAGGCATTCAAATTTGAAGCTTTTTGGATTGAACATAAAGAGTGCCAAGAAATCATTAGCAAAGCATGGAATTCAGTACCTCATGACGAGCGGTTGTTTTCCACCAAAGTGACCGCAGTATCTAGAGCCCTAGCAAAATGGAGCAAAGCCACCTTCACGAGTGGACACCAGCATGTCTCTAAACTGAAATACGAATTGCAGTAATGTATGAATGACGGCACCAGACCTTATGTGAAAGCCAAAATCCAGGGGTTGCAACATCAAATTGAAGTGCTATGGAGACAGGAGGAGATATATTGGGGACTACGCTCACGCATTAACTGGCTGAAGTGGGGCGATAAAAACACTAAATTCTTTCACGCCACCACTGTTCAGCGCAGGCAATGAAACAGAATTTTCATGATCAAAAACTTAGATGAAAGGTGGATTTCTAACTCGAATCAAATTAAACAAGCAACTATGAACTTCTTTCAAGCTCTTTATCAAACTGAAGGACCAAGAGCATTTTCTCCCGTACTTGACCAGTGCATGAAAGTGGTGACAGACGACATGAACAAGGGTCTGTTGGTAACCATCACTGAAAAGGAAATCCAACAGGCGACATTTCAATTGGGAGCTGAGAAAACCCCAGGCCCAGACAGCCTAAATGGCTTATTCTATCAAAAACACTAAGAGATACTGAAACTAGACATTATTAGGGAGGTCCGGGAATTTTTCAGCACTAGCTACATGTTGCCCACTCTTAACTAGACTTCTATCACCCTTATACCCAAAATCCAGCAACCTGAAAAGCTAAACCAATTCCGACCCATCAGCCTATGCAATTTTGGATACAAAATTATAGCGAAGGTGATGGCAAATAGACTCAAACCACTACTCCCAGAAATCATAGCTGACGAACAAAGTGCATTTGTAGGCTGGAGACAAATCTAGGACAACATTTTTGTGGTTCAAGAGGTCCTCCACCAACTTAGGAAGAGGAAAAGAAAACGAAAATTTCAAGTAATCCTCAAATTAGACATGAAAAAAGTCTATGATCGGGTGGAATGGGACTTCTTCGAAGTTTGTCTACTGAAGGCTGGGTTTGCTGGCAGATGGGTGGGGTGGGTCATGCAGTGTGTTACTACAGTTTCTTTTAGTGTCAAGCTAAATGGGGAGCAGCTTCTATACTTCACACCATCCCATGGTATCCGGCAAGGGGACCCTCTATCCCCCTACCTGTTTATTTTGGTTGCTAACATGCTATCCACACTAATGAAAAAAGCAGTGGATGATGGCAATATACGGGGCATCACCTTAAACCGATGGTGCCCTACTCTTTCCCACATTCTATTCGTAAATGACTCTATCTTCTTTTTGGATGGGAAAGTGTTAGAATGTCAAAGCCTAGCTGCCATCCTAAACCGATACTGTGTGGCCTCCGGACAAGCCATCAATCTCAACAAATCCGGGGTTATCTTCAGCAGAGATTGTCCTATGCCCCTTCAAAGGAATATGGCTAGAGAACTACGGGTGCCCATTATAGAAAAGATAGGGAAATACCTTGGCATCCCGTCAGATTGGGGAGTGTCGAAGAAGCAAATGTTCGCTTGGATTCTTGGCAGGGTCAGTTCTAAACTAGAAGGCTAGAAAGAATGGTTATTTTCTAAAGCGGGGAAAGAAATCCTTGTCAAGACAGTTGTGCAAGCGTTGCCACAATACGCAATGTCAGTTTTTAAAATCCCTATCTCAGTTTGTAAGGCCATCGAACAAAAAATAGCTTAGTTCTGGTGGAAAACAAACTCGAAAAAAGCTGGAATTCACTGGAAAAAATGGGAGGTACTCAAGGCAAAAAAGGAAGATGGAGGATTGGGATTTCGAGACCTACATGCTTTAATAATGCCATGCTGGCCAAACAAGCTTGGCGCCTAAACTCAAGTCCCAACTCTTCTTGGGGTCGTTTGTTCAAGGACCTCTACTATCCACATTCGGATTTCTGGCATGCTAGAAAAGGACAGCAACCCTCTTGGGGCTGGCAAAGTTTGCTCATAGGTAGAGATTCCATATCCCCAGCCACACGATGGATAGTCGAAGATGGAACCAAAATCAAGACAAGAGAGGATAGGTGGCTTCCTAGAGGAAGAGTCTACGGGCCAACAAAACACAACAAGCCTCAACTCCTAGTTGGGTTCATCACATCAGTCGAGGGTGTATAGAACAAAACAACACTTCTAGAGCACTTCAATGTGCAAACAGTTCAGGAAATTCTGACTATTCCCCTCAACCCTCAACTAGAACTAGACCACATCATCTGGACGGGAACAAAGGCAGGCCAATACACCGTCAAGAGTGGCTATCACCTCATCCAAGACAAATCGGCTAAGCATATGCAAGGCGGTGCCTCAACTTCATATTCTCCCCCCCCCCCAGGGCCAGTGCGAAAATGGTATGGCAACTACAACCCCCAAATCAAGCTATTCATGTGGCATCTATGCAACAACGCACTCCCAACTAAGGACAACCTGCATAGGTGAAAGATAATCCAAGACCCCCTTTGCCCCCTTTGCAATCAGCATAGTGAAACTACAGAACACTTTTGCCTTCTATGCCCATGGACTAAATCTGTCTGGGCCAACCCAGCAATAGCAGTCAAGATCACAGCAAGGGGATTGAGCAAAATTGAGGAATGGCTAGCGGAAACTCAGAGGAAGAAAAACGCATTTGATCTAGCCATACTTGCATCGGTTACGTGGAGTATTTGGAAAGCTCACAACGCGGCGGTCTTCAACAAGCAAACACCACAGGCTAGCGAGGTGGTCGAATCCACCCTTCTCAACCTCCAAAATTTTCACAGATGGTTCAATTTAGCAAAACCCAGCAAACCCACCATAAACCCCCACAGTCATTGGATCCCACCAAGCAAAGACAGTTTTAAGATGAACTCAGATGGGGCTTTCGCACCTAGAGATTCAATAGGGTCGATAGCCTGGATTTTCCGAGATTCCACTGGTCAGTTGATGCACGGCGATGCAAAATCAGTTTCGGCGGCCTCTGCTCTGCTTGTTGAAGCACTCACCCTTGCTGATGCCTTCTACTTTCTATTCTGTAAATTGACGGGTGTTGTTTGGCCCGCTCATGTTGCTGTAGATTCCTCCAGCAACGTCGTTGAAGTAGAGTCAAATTGCCAACGCCTTGTTGAAGCTGTCTCCAGCCCTAATCAACTCTTGTGGGAGGCCAATATCCCCATCCAGAAATGCCGAGCCATCCTGTCGTGTATGCCTATAGTTCGGGTTATTTTTTGTCATAGGGAGGCCAATGTCGTAACCGATTGGGTCACTAGAACCCATCGAAAAAATGGCCTACCTCCAAACTAGGTCTCATCTCCACCTTATCGCCTTTGGGACTTACTCAAATTAAAACACAAGTATATCTTCAAATAATTTGAAAAAAAAAATTACACTTAGTGTGCTCTAATTAATAATTACACTTTCATGTCCCTCACCAATGTTCAGATCATACAGTGTCATTGTCGTTCTCATGTCCATGTTGGGTACATTCCTCTGGAGTTAATTCTTGTAAAAACTAACAACACCCTATGGTAACCATTTCTAAATTTTACGCAAACAAGTTGGATCTATTTGACTTCCAAAATTTGGCTAGTAATGAACATAGACTTTGAAGGTGTCGTATACGCCGGTGGAATGAGTAAGTCACAAGCCATAATAAAAAGAATCGGAAAAGGGGTGGCTAGCCTCTTCCACCATTTCAGGTCCTCGAGGTTATCTTGGCCAGCTCTATCGATGAGCTTGGAGTAGTTTCTTTGGTAGACGATGAAGATGAAGACTTAGCGGGCTGTGGAGTGTGCTTCTACTTATGAAGCAAAGACCATATAGGTTTGCGGGTATTAGCAAAGAGGCCACATTCTTTTTCTGTGGGATGGGTTGTGGACCGACATATGCCACATACATATTTGAGAGCTAACTCATCGTTATCGCCAATATGTATTCCATTTGGAACTTTTGACTTAGTCCCAAATATTTTAATATGGAATAAGAAGCATTTTGAGCCCCTCCAATTTGAACCTTGGATCCGAGATAGTGGCTACCAAAAAATAAAAAAGGTAGGATGTTTTTGTAATATTTAAGGAATTTCGCTTTTACGGCACTACTATTTCGTTGAAGAAGGGACTCATCTTCTTGTTCATTAATTCAATTGACATTAGGTATGGAAATGGAAGGACTCAATTGCTTGACCGCTAATCCAAACCTTTGGATTTCAATCTCAATAAATTTTCAGTTTTTCATGTGATTTGTGAGTTCATTCTCGCATTCCAAGGTCCAAGACAAGTATCAATGGGACAAATCCACCTTGATGCAAAACAAGAGTTGGAATTATCATATCAGAAAATCGGAATGTAATTATTTCAAGCATGATTTCTGCTATTAGTTAAATTAGACGGTAAAAAACTAGTCAAAGATTTCTAAATGGCGAGGAATCCCCTAAGAAAATCACTAACTCTGGGCATAATCAGAAAGCTTCTGGGCGGAGTAAGCATTATATTTACACACTAGCACGAGAAAATAAGCAGCTAAATGGAAGACGAAAATCCCAAAACTGCCCAGGTGGAATATGCAAATCTATACAAAGCTACGATGCACCATTTTGAGTTGAACAAATTCCTCCATATTCTTTGCAACTCAAAGCCACCTAAAAATTGGCGAGGATCAATCTAACAATCAACGACGACCGGATGAGAAGGCAAAACGGACCGGATCCTATCTAATTAATGGTGATTTTTCTTTGGTATCCGTCATCTTCCTCATTAATAGTAATATCCAAGTAACATATCACCTTAAAACTTTTGGGACAGGACGTAATTTCCTTTTTGTAGTCATAAGTTCCGTAGGTCCTATAGTTTGTAATATACCATTAAAATTTGTAATCTGCCCAAGTTTGTAGTAAATTTCTTTTCTTATTATTGGAAAATTACCTAATGGATCCTTACTTTCGTTCAGCTTACATAATTATCCTCATTAATAATAATTTATCTGTAAAATATCCTCTTTATTTTTTTCTTATGGAGGATGTATTTTTGTTTGGAGGGCATAAATCTTTGGAATTTGTGCTTTGAAATATTTCATAAAAACAGTAATTTATTCGGTTAATGGTAAATTTCTTTTTTGTATGTTTAATGAAATAACTAAATTGATATTAACTTTCTTTACACTTTGTAATGTTTTGAGACTTATATGTTGGTAATTTTCCTTACTCATCTTTTTTTTTTTGAATCAAAGGAAAGCTTGATCACCTTTGCATCCGTAACTTTCCTTTAACATTTGTGAATTTAAATTATGACAAAAAGTTAATTTTGCAAAACAAATTTGACGGAGCGGTTTTTTTCCCTTTCTTATCCAGCGGTGCATGTTGAATGCAGGATTGGTACCGTAAAAGAGAGCTTCGACTTATGGAGTTTCTGTTGCAATCATGATGTTTCGGGCACAACAAAATAGTGTTTTCTTTTTCGTTGAACAGTAAAGTAGTGTTGGAAACCTATCTTTCCAAATTAGTTGAAGTTCGTTCTACTGGGTAATAGGTAAAAATGTAAATTAAAATAAGTATTACTTTGTCAATTTTTTGTTTCGCCGATGCACGGCAACAAGAAAAGAAATTTGAGCTATTTCACATGGTCTTATGTATGCAAAGAAGCCTTTACCCATATTCCTATCTACGGCCAATGAAAAGGGCTTGACAAATGGAACCTTAGTGCTCATGTTTACGCCTCTCTCTCTCAAATGAAGAGCCCTTCTCTACCGTCTGAGTAGCTTCCTGGTTTTATCTAAACCCTACCGTACAAAGCAGCTTCCATTCCTTATGATGGTGAACCCGCTTGGCCCCCTAATCTTCGGCTAAGCTTTCATCTCCACCCTCTTCATCTTGCCCTAACCCTTTTAGCCATTAACCCCACAATGTCCCAAATAGTCCCACGAGCTTTTACCACAGCTCTTGCTGGCCTTCAACCACAACCTCTTTAGCGTGCTTCCTCTGGAGAAGCTGGGTCTGATCATCACTCTTTACACTGAAGTCAACTTTGGGCTTCTGATGGTGACGCCAGAAGCTGATGCACGCCTGGGTATACTCCAAGCCAGACTCGACATACGGCATCTTGATGGACTTACATCTCGTTGACTGCTAACCACCAAAGAGAGGACAGCGGATCATAGAGGAGGATCATGTAGCTTATGAATGCCTGGAAACACTATGCAACAAGCTTGGTAAATTACTACACAAACAAGAAATAGTGATTAGGGATGAAGATTTTTCAATGGATAAATTGCTAGAATGTCGTTTCTCTATCATGGGCCAGCTTTATCAGAACCCTAGCTTTAATCATCAAGCTTTAGTAACATCCCAGAAAAAAGCATGGAGAATGGAAAACTTTACTATGAAACCTCTGGAACAAGGGGCCTTTTGCTTCAACTTTAGTAATGAGGAAGATCAAAAAGAGATTCTCAAAGGGGGACCCCGGTGCTTCTCTAATCACTTGCTCATTCTAAGAGCATGGGAACCGAACATGCCCCCTCACTATTACAAGTTTCAGACCTGTGCATTTTGGGTTAGAATATTGGGTCTTCCTACCGAATGGCAGTCTGAGGGCATCATCAAGAAGATTGCCAACATGGTAGGGACAGTCCTGGAAGTTAAACTAGAAGACAAAGGCCCTGTTGCCCAGCGAGTCGGGAAAGCAAGAATTGAACTTGACATCACTAAGGAACTCATTGTAGGGCAATCCACGACCCATGGAGAAAGGAAGATTTGGCTGGACTTTAAATACGACAGGCTTCCCTTCTATTGCTACTTTTGTGTTAAAATGGGCCACTATGCAAGCCAATGCAAGGCCATCCCCTATAATGAAGACAAGTTCAACAACAAAACAGGCAATTGCTATAGGAACTGGTTATGTGCAGAAGTTCAGGACCACAGCTCATTTTGGGACGCTTTCTATGAGCTAAACTCCATAGCCAATGAACAGGAGGCCACAACAATGACCCAAGATACACAAGAAGAACCAACCCCCACCATTTTATTGGCGGATGCAAGATGCACCCCCTCTGTCACGGCGGCTATTCATCAGATTCAGGGGACTGCACAACCACAAGAAGCTCTTTTAAACAAGCAGATTAATGGGCCCAGGCTCAACAATACTGGAAAGGAGATCCTAATGCTCCCCGTAGCCCCCCAAGGCACAAGCAACCTGACTTACAAAAAGAAAGAGTGCAAGGGCCCTAAAACCCCCTCAACTAAGAAACAAAAACAATTCAGCCCTTATAACTCCAAAAACTTGAACATAGAGTGGCTGGACGATTCAAAACTGATGGAGACCCCTATAGGAGTGACCCAAGAATCCTCTGGATGGGCTATGGTGGCTAGCCCTAATAAGCCACCAACAGAAAAATGAAGTTACTCTACTAGAACTGTCAAAGGGTAGGTACACATTTGACAGTTCAAGAGCTACGAGCCCTTGTGGCTATGCATCGCCCTGCTGTGGTCTTCTTGATGGAGACAAAAAATCAAGAAGCACTTCTTCAAAGAATAAAGAGCAGATTAAACTTTCCTAACTGTGTGGTAGTCAACTCGAGGGGCACAGTTGAAGGGCTGGCTTTATTTTGGGATGAAAGTGTGGAAATACATTTTGAAACACAATCAGAGCATTTTGTGAGTCTTACATGCAAGAACTATGAGGATGGCAATACCATGCTCATTACTTTGGTCCATGCACCCTACAACCTTCAAAGGAGATTAGACTTTTGGGACAACATGCGCCGAATTTGCTACTCAAATCTGCTGCCTTGGATTTGCCTAGGGGATTTTAATGAGGTGCTATTTCATTGGGATAAGAGGGGGGCACGTATAGCTGAGAATGCCCGCATGACAGCATTTCGGGAGCTTCTAACGACTGCTCACTTATGGATTTGGAAAGCAAAGGGTGCGCCTTTACTTGGTCGAATAACAGGGAGGGATCATAAATCATCCAGGAACGCCTGGATAGAGTGTTATGTAATGTAGACTGGAGACTCTTATACCCGGAAGCTGAAGCCTATGCCCTACCTACTATAGGGTTTGACCACAGTCCCCTTCTTTTATTTTTGCATGCTGATCAGGTGAAAAGGAAAAAGGAATTCAAGTTTGAAGCGTTTTGGCTCGAAAATATAGAATGTAAAGTTATTATTCAGAAGGCCTAGGGACCTGCATCACAATAGAACCAGATGCTAACCTACAAACTGAAAGTGGTGTCTAGTGCACTGACTCTTTGGAGCAAAAAGACCTTTTTCCAATGGGCAACAAAAGATAGCAAGACTAAAACAGGAGCTGCAAAATCTGGCCAACAGCAACTACTACCCTATAGAGCGAGCAAGAATAAAAGGCATACAAGAAGAAATTGCAACATTATGGAGACAGGAAGAAATGTATTGGGGGCTGAGATCGCGCATTAATTGACTGAGGTGGGGAGACAAGAATACAAAATTCTTCCATGCTATCACAATTCAACGAAGGTAGAGAAACCGGATATCCAGAATCAAAACCGAGGGAGATCACTAGTTATCTAACCCAGAACAAATCAAACAAGTTGTCTTAGGATTCTTCCACAATCTATACCAGTCTGAAGGCCAAAGGAGCTTCATCCCGGTATTTGAACAATGCACAACAGCAATGACGGAGGAAATGAACAGAATTCTTTTGGCTGACATCACTTAAGGCAAAATTCAGAAGGCAACCTTTCAAATGGGAACTGGAAAAGCACCAGGGCCAGACGGGCTGAATGGACTATTCTACTAGGAAAATTGGGAAACTCTGAAAATGGACATAGTTATGGAAGTCAAAGCATTCTTCAGGACAAACCACATGCTCCCAGAACTAAACAAGACTCACATATCCCTCGTCCCAAAAACACAAAACCTTGAAACGCTTGATCAATATCATCCTATTAGCTTGTACAATTTTGGCTATAAAATCATTCTGAAAGTGCTGGCAAACAGACTAAAACCGCTGCTCCCTGAGATCATTGCCGAGGAGCAAAATGCGTTTGTTGGAGGGAGGCTAATCCAGGACAATATACTCATGGTCTAGGAGGTGCTCCATCAAATTCGGATTAGGAAAAGAAGGAAAAAGTTTCAGGCGGTCCTAAAGTTAGACATGAGAAAAGCCTATGACCACGTGAAATGGGATTTCCTTAAGGCATGCTTACTGAAAATGGGGTTTGATGCTCGATGGGTTAAGTGGATTATGCAGTGTGTCACGACTATCTCCCTTAATGTGAAGGTAAATGGTGAGCCCCTACAATATTTCAGAGCATCCCATGATCTTAGACAAGGTAACCCTCTCTCCCCTTACTTATTCATAATGGTGGCGAATGTGCTGTCTACACTTATGGCAAAAGCGGTGGAGGATCGAAGCATTAGGGGGATCCAACTAAATAGATGGTGCCCTACCCTCTCCCATCTCCTTTTTTTGATGACTCCATCTTTTTCTTGAATGGGACAATCTTAGAATGTCAAAACCTAGCCTCAATTCTAAATCAATATTGTGTAGCCTTTGGACAAGAAGTAAATCTCAACAAGTCAAGCATTCACTTTAGCCGAGACCGCCCCCTCTCTCTAAAAAGGAACATGGCGGAGGCATTGAGGGTACCAATTATAGAGAGAACGGGGAAATACCTGGGAATACCTTCAAATTGGGGACCCTTGAAAAAACATGTCTTTACTTGGATCTCGAGGCGTGTAAACACAAAATTAGAAGGATGGAAAGAAAGACTAATGTCCAAAGCAAGAAAAGAAACCCTTCTAAAGACAGTAGTGCAAGCCATCCCACAATATGCCATGTCAATATTTAAACTTCCTGTGTCTATTTGCAAGGCCATTGAACAGAAAATAGCACAATTCTAATGGAGAACAAATGAGCGAAAAGCTGGCATTCACTAGAAAATGTGCTAAAGCGAAAGAAAGAAAATAGGGGATTGGGCTTC
The DNA here is from genome assembly GCA_014182735.1 of Corymbia maculata. Lineage (NCBI taxonomy): Eukaryota > Viridiplantae > Streptophyta > Magnoliopsida > Myrtales > Myrtaceae > Corymbia > Corymbia maculata. The sequence continues at coordinate 21,979,568 of CM024683.1, read as the reverse complement.
CGGGACCTACTAGAATTCAATAGAGCCATGTTAGCAAAACAGGCGTGGCGTGTGAGCACCAACCTACACACTCTATGGGGGCGAATATGCAAGGGCTTATATTTTCCTCAAACAGACTTTTGGCGAGCTAGTAAAGGTCAGCGATCATCCTGGGGATGGAAGAGCTTAATCACAGGCAGGGATGCAATATCCCTTGCCATGAGGTAGAATATTGGAGATGGCTCGAGGATAAAAACCAGAGAAGACAGGTGGATACCAAAAGGGGTCTTGTATGGCTCGACAAACAAAAATGAGCCTCAATTTCTCTTGGGGTTTATCCCGGCAGAGGAAGGATCTTGGAAGGAAACACTCTTGCATGATCACTTCGATGAACAAACCGTGAGGGAAATTCTTGCCATCCCCCTCAAGCCACAAACAAAACAAGACTGTCTAGCATGGACAGAGACCCACAAAGGCACCTACACAGTCAAAAGCGAGTATAATTTCCTCCCCGACTCCCTAGTAAAACAGGCCCTCAATGAAGCCTCATCTTCCTATACCCCCCCCCCCCCCAAAAAAAACCTATGGAAAGCTATATGGAAAACATAGGCCCCAACCAAAATCAAGATTTTCCTATGGTCGCTATGCCATAATACACTTCCGACTAAAGACAATTTGTTTCGACGAAAAATCATACCAGATCCCCTATGCCCTCTATGTCGCCAGTGTCCGGAAACTGCTGAACACCTTTACCTACTGTGTCCCTGGACCGACAATGCGTGGGTGCATCCCGCCCTACAAGTGCAGATTTTCAAACAAGGATTGAGTAGGATAGAGGAATGGCTGATGGATATGGTGCGAAAAAAGGGTCTCTCGGGCTTGGAAATTATTGCGTCGATCTTGTGGGGAATCTGGAAAGCTCGGAACGCCACTACCTTCAACAATCGGAATCTGCACGGCGACGAGGTGGTGGAATCAACCCTCACCGCTCTACAAAACCACTGAATCTGGAACACAGGCAGTCACCAAAATCAACCCCAACGAACCCTAACAGGCGACTGGATTCCACCGCCACACCGCACTTTCAAGATAAACATGGATGGGGCTTTCTTACCAGGTGCGAAGACAGGCTCGATGGCTTGGATCTGCCGCAACTTCACCGGTCGGATGTTGAGCGGTGACGCCAAATCGGTGCTAGCGGCGTCTCCGATGATGGTCAAAGCACTTGCGATTGCGAAGCCCTCGATCGTCTCGCAATCGCACCGCCATGTTTTGCATAGATGGACGACTGTGGTGTTTCCCCAAACAACGCCGTTCAACTTGAAACAAATTATCAAGTCTTGGTTGAAGCTATTCTGCACCCTCAACAGCTCACGTGGGAGGCGTGTGTGCCTGTCCAGCATTGTAAAGAATTTCTATCACATCTACCCAATGTTCAGATCAGGTTTTGTAGGCGTGAGGCTAATATGGTTGTAGACCGGATCGCTAAAAAACATAGGAAAAAGGACCTACCATCTAGTTGGGTCCAATTCCCCCTGTATGTCTATGGAACTTGCTATGTATCAATGCCCAAATATTGAGCCCCTCCATTTTGGACTAAATCAATGGAAATTTCTGTTTCGACAAAAAAAAAAAAAATTCAAGAATGATTCAAGCCCTTAAAAGAATAAAGTGAAAAGGAAAGGCACCCACCATCCAGACCCAACCCAAGGGTGTCCAACGAAATTAGAAAAACTTTTTGGACATAACGTAATTTCCTTTTTATAGTTGTAAGCACTATAGGTCCTATAGTTTGTAATATTCCATTAAAAATTGTAAGCTGCCTAAGGTTAAATTATATTTCTTTTCTTATTGTTAGCAAATTATCTAATGGATTGTAACTTTCGGTCGGCAAACATAATCATCATCACTGATGGTAATTTATTTGTAAAATATCCCTTTGTAATTTTTCTTATGGAGGATGTCATTTTTGTTTGGAAGACAAAAATCTCTGCAATCGGTGCTTTGTAATATTTCATAAAAAAAAAAAAAAAAAAAAAGTAATTTATTTGGTTAATGGTAAATTTCATTTTTTGTATGTTTAATGAAATATCTAATTTGATAGTAACTTACTTTACACTTTGTAAAGTTTTGAGATTTATATGTTGGTAATTTTCCTTACTCATCATAACTTTTTTTAATCAAATGAAAGTTTGATCACCTTCGCAATTGTAACTTTCCTTTAATGTCTGCAAATCCAAATTCAATGACAAAAAATCGATTTCTCAAAATAGATTTGTTTGACTAATTTTTTTCCCCTTCTCATCCAGTGGTCCACATTGAATGCGGGATTAGCCCATAAAAGGAGAGCTTCAGCTTATGGAATGTTCCTCACGATCATGACATTTCGGGCCAAATAGTAAAGTAGTGTTGGAAACCTATCTTTTCAAATTATTTGAAGTTCGCTCTACTGGGTAATAGGTAAAAATGTAAATTAAGATAAATATTACTTTGTCAATTTTTTGTTTTGCTGATACACAGCAACAGGTAAAAGAAATTTGAGATAACTTCTCATGGTCTTGTGTATGCAAAGAAGCCTGTACCCATATTCCCATCTACCAAGTTCAAGAATGATTCAAGCCCAGAAAATATAAAGTGAAAAGGAAAGGCCATCGACCAAACAGGCCCAACCCAAGGGTGTCAAATGAAACTACGAAAACTTGTGGTGGGGTTAAAAATAGAACCGAAACAAACTCCAGGTGCAAAAACGGAATTTTCGAAAGAATTGACGAAATATGGCTCCAAGTCTCTCTCACTCTCCAGCATACAAAAATAGGAAAGGGACAACAAACGTCAGTCCCGCCATCGCCGTCTTAAGGATTTTCGAACAAACACTTCGAGCGCGCGCTCTCGAGAGAGAGTACGGACCGATTCGATTCGATTCCGACTCGTGCATTGGTCAACCGATCGAATCGGCTTGAGCAGGTTGAGATTCCATGGGGGATCGGGGCTCGGAGGAGGTGGAGAAAGCTCGGTTGCTGAGCTTGGCTCTCGATTTCGGCTTCGACGAGCAGTCCGCCACCAAGTGCTTGGACCGCCTCGTTTCGCTCTACGGTAACTCGAATCGTTACTTCGTCGCCCATCTTCTTATGCTGATTAGCGTTTGCAGAGATCGTGTAGGTCCTTCTCGTAGTCTGCTTTAGGTTTGAATAGATCGAAGTTGCTTGTGTTGCGTGGATAATCTGTGAATTGATCGATTGTGCAGTCCTAAATAAGGAGATTTATTGCGATTAGGTCATCATTCTGACGATGGCTATGGAATAGTCTATCTTTTGGATTTGAATGGACTGGAGGAGCTGGTTAAATCCCATCCCCATTTCTCTGTGGGTTTTGCGTAGTAGTCTTCTTGACTAAGGAAATGTCTGACTTATTTCTGAACTATCCGCAAATTTACATAAGGTGTCTTGCCTACGATTAAGTTTGGCGTCTCATTGTACTAGCTGCAGATTACATATTGTAGATTGTATTTATTTGAACTCTTTTTTTTTTTTGTCATGGAACTTGCAAAATCATCTCTTTCTTCATTTTTTTTTCTTGAGGTGACGAAGGTCGAGAGTTTATCACTGTGGAGCACTGTGGCGATGATTTTCTAGCAGAACTTGCCGAAACTATGCAAGATACTGAGGATTGGGATGATTTGCAAGCTGCGGAATCAGAAGCTTGTGGAGTTTTGACTGACATGTTTGGGCAAGATATCCCTAATGGCAGCGAATGCAATGTTGTGCACGATGTTAATATTATAGAAGATTCTCCACGACCTGTGAAAAATCAAACTTTTCTTGAGGTGGATTCCTCTACTGACAGTGAAGACAAAGGTTATATAGATGGCAGTAAAATGGGCAGGAAACCCACATGCTATATTCCTGGTCAAAGCAGTACTCCGAGCAATTCATCCACTCAACTTTTGGCCAGACGATCTTTAGAATCCATGGTACGCTTCTGAAAACTGTGAAGTTGTCTCACTCCTTTCTGCCCCCACCAGTTTGAAGGGATTAAGAAAAAGAAATGAAAGCAGGATGGCTTGGCATGGTTTTTTCCATGCCCAAAACTAATTTGATTGATAGTTGTTAAGTTTGTGGCTTGAGTTTTTGATTCATGGACCTAGATTTGGCTTGGGATTGGCCCAGGTAATTGCATGGACCAAATATGTGGCTTGAAGAATGTCTCAGTATTGTAAAGGGTTGGCCGTTTGGCGAAGTAACTGTGGACACAAGAAGAAGCCACAATAGTTACCGTGCAAATCCTATGAATCTGGCCACAATGGTCCAGTTGTTTAGGAGGTCAACAAAAAGTTGGCAGATCTCGGCACGACCTTTTATTCTTTTAACAATGATTCTGCAACCCATATTTTTATATATTTTTGTCGCTGAGGTATATTGGGGTCAACAAGGAAAATGAGAAGAATTGAGAAAAGATTGTCTTGGTTTTTGATCAGGAGAGATTAGAGTGTCCATCTCATCAAACTCTTGGGAAACGCTTTCCACTTGTCTCATTAGTTTTTGATTGACTCTTGTAATTGGGGATTTGGTTAGTGAGAAAATCATTTATTTCTTATTGTAATTCCCTCTCAGTCATTGTGAAACAACTCCTCCCGTTGATGTAGATGAAACTGCCCATCCCTTAAATTAGTGTCATTGTTCTTTGCTTTTAAAATTATGTCTTTCCTTGATCATTTCCTGTTTGCTTGTAATTCTGCACACAGCAAAGGACCTTATGCGGGGTACCTATACAAAAGCATTTAGTAAATTGCTTATGAGGGCTCTCATCCGATCAAATGTACAACAGACACTCCTAACTTGCCAGTTACTGCCACAATCTTTAAGATCTAAAATGACTTGTATTAGAACTGTTTGCTCAATAAAAACAGTTGATTTTTGTTTTGGATGATGTACCAATAGCTATATTTCTACAGTGCTCTGAGAGTATAGTACATCATCCAAGTTTTGAACTTAGCATCCAGCGTCTTTGATAGGAGTTTTTTGTGAAATGAAGCTTGGGATTTCTTTGTGCACAATTTTCATTTTCCATCACTTCATGTCAGAAACTATTTATGGTGCTGAAGAGGCTTTTTTGTGTTGAAGGACTGTAAGAGCACTGTCACTCAAGGTTCGATATCATCAGTTTCAAATAAAAGACATTGCTCTCTGATTTCGACTAGCAAGCAAGGAACTCTGAGTTATGAGGCATTGCAAGCCTTGGATGACATAGAATTGGCAAATGTTGTAATATTCGGAAATAAGGCATTTCGACCAATGCAGCATCAGGCTTGTAAAGCTTCTGTAGCCATGCAAGATTGCTTCATTCTCATGCCCACTGGAGGTGGTAAAAGTTTATGTTACCAGGTTGGTGAATGTTAACATTATTTCATTTTTGTAATGATTATATGTCAAAGTATGTGTGGAGATGTTTAGAGCACAAGCCCTGTGCGCTTTGCTCAATGGTTCCACCAATTAAATACTAGACAGGTAGACCTGTATATCGAAATTTAAGCTTCAAAATGATCTTGTTAATCTGCTTTGTTAGCACTGTTGAGCAGTTTTAAATTTTAGGAAGAAAACGTTTTACAAATGCAAATTAAGCAATAGGAAGTGATTCAGGTACATACCCATGGGTTCCAATACACAGGATCGGACTAAGTTGGAAAAGAAGGAAATACAGGACATTCTCATCCTGCCTTCACACATCTCTATCTATTCTGTAATATCTAGGATTTGAGGTTTGTGCTATGCTTCTAGGACCTTCTAATTACTTACTGTAAAATTCATCTTGTTTTTGCATGTAAGTATTGATGTCAGTCATAGTTCAGGTCCAATTCAAAAGGGTTATTAAGTCCAAGAGGAATAAATTTTCAAATTACTTGCACCAAATACAGATTGTAGATGTCTATTTTCCTATGCAGGTATATGCTATGTCATCATCTCAACTAGGGATGATCATTTCCCATAATTGGTTTGAAATTGATGTCCTTTCATAAAAGATGGATCTTGGTAGCATGCAAAATATTGGATCTACTGATTCCCGAAGGAAGATTTTAATCTAGATTTATTAAGTTGAATTATCCTGAAGTGTTTTCAGTTCAGTCTTGAAGTAGTTGATGTATGTTTCCAGCTGAAGTAATTATAAGACAGATAGTGACAACTGGTGCTTTTTCTGATCAGCTGAAGATAAATAAAAGAGTAATTCCCTCATCCTTTCCTTTCTTCACGTGCTCTTCTGATGTTTTTACTCTTGGTTTCAGCTGCCAGCAACTCTTAAACCTGGTGTCACAGTTGTTATATCTCCTCTGCTATCTCTCATCCAGGATCAGATAATTACTCTGACCCTCAAGTATGGAATACCATCTACTTTCTTGAACTCTCAGCAGACTGCTGCCCAAGCAACAGCTGTCCTCCAAGAACTAAGGCAAGGTTTAGCTCTCTCTCTCTCTCTCTCTCTCTCTCTTTGTGAAGTATATCCTACCATACAGTCGTACAATTTTATGTAGTTAATGAAAAGATACATGCCTAAGATGTTTCCCTTAAAGATAAATTTTAGCATCTTAGCCTTCCGAGAGAAGTGTATCATACCATACAATCTTTGTCCTGCCATAAAATGCTGGGCGATGCTCCATATATTGCAACAGAATTTCTATCGGACTTCTAAAACTTTTTTTTTTTTTTTGCTGAGTGTTTTGATTGTCAAGTCATCAATCTCCACTGCTTTGCCTGCCTTTTCAGGAAAGATAAACCATCATGCAAGTTATTGTATGTAACTCCTGAAAGGATTGTGGGAAATCCATCATTTCTCGAGATATTGAAATGCTTGCATAGAAAGGTACAATTTCTGATTCACTGTAACTTTTTCTGAAAGTTTCTTTTTAAACTTTTTGATACTCAGCCATCACGCATTGCAGGCACAAATAGCTGGTTTTGTTGTTGATGAGGCACACTGTGTGAGGTATGCTCTTTGGCATCCTTGTATCTGAAGCAAAGATCATGCTAGAGCTACTTCAAAAGGAATAAGTATTTATGATTTTGCCACTGCAAAACTACTTTCCTTGCTCACTCAAGCTCTTTTCTTTGAACGTTTTTGCATCTTCTGTGTTTCTGTTCTAATTACATTGTCGGTGTGATGCTGAACCTTCTGAAACCTAGACCTACTGTGGAGTTCTAGGATAACAGAATGCAATGTTGAAGTAACAAATTATGGAAATGAGCTAGTTCCTTCTTTTGCGAAAAGTCAGTAGTACATCATTAATCATAGTAAGCAAAATGCACACAACTAAATTTGAACTCCACGAAATTCCTTGTGGAAGTAATTGAAAGCGTCCGTGATTGGCAAGATAGTTAGGTCTTTTAAGGGCATGTTTGGTAAATGGCCAAACAATGAAAATTTTTGTTCTTTTGTTCTCGGAAGTAGATTTGGAACATAAATCCATTTATTAAAATTTTTGTTCCCAGGGAATAGATTTGGAACGGAATTAAGAATAAAAAAAAGTTACTTCTTTGTTCTCGGGAATAATTCTAGAATTAGCCAAATTTTTTAATTTCTCTCTTCTTTCTTTTCTTTTTCTTCTTCTTCCTTTTGACCGGTCGCCAGGCCTTGGCCATGGCTGGCGACCGGCTGGCGACCGGCTAGACGAGGGCCAGTGCCCTCACTGGCCCCTAGCGACGCCGAGCATGATGTGGCGTGAGCCTTGCCCAGATCTGCCTCGCCCAGCCACCAGCGAGGCTCAGCCTTGTCAGCCCACACGCCAGGGCAGTGCTTGGCCTCACCAGTGGCTGGGCAAGCTCGGCCTTGGCCAAGGGCCCAGTGGCCGAGCCAACTTGCCAGTTGCTGGGCGAGCTCGGCCTCGCCAGATCTGGGTGAGGTCGCCTTGCCAACTCGCGGCCCAGCCTCGCCGTGACTTGGCGTTGCCGGCCCTCGTCTGGCCGGTCACTGGCAATCTATTAAGGAAAAAGAAGATGAAAATGGAAAGGAAAAAAAAAAGAAAATTGTATTTAAATCATTAAAAGAAATTATTTTGGACTAGAAATTTTCAGATTTTACTAAATGCATTTCTATCCCGGGAATAAAAATTTTGGACAGTTACCAAATGCTTTCAAATGCTTAAAAATTGTTCTCGGGAACAAAATAAAAAAAAATCATTTCTGAACAGAAATTGTTCTTGAGCACAGAATCATTACCATGCACATCCTAAGCTGGTTCTTGCGTCCCTACTTATTCCTTTAACCTTTATACTATGTATTAACAACTTGAGATATAAGGCAAAAGTTCATGCATGTGATCATGGATTGTGTTTCTCATAAGGTCTTCATCGGATTTGCTCTGCCAGTGCAATCACACGAAAGGAACGTATTGCTGTGTTGAGCTTTTCTCAAATATTTGAATGATTGTAAACGAGTAAAGCTTATTGATCATTACTTTCTTTGGTTGTCATTATTGCAGTCAATGGGGACATGATTTTCGCCCAGATTATAGGGGACTGGGATGTCTCAAGCAAAATTTTCCATACATCCCAGTGATGGCCTTAACTGCAACTGCCACTCGGCCAGTTCGCGAGGTATGAAACTTGCACAGTATCCTCCAGATTATGTTGAAAAAATCATTTGGGTCTGATCAAAATGTACATCCGTTGTAGGATATCCTAAAAGCTCTCAGGATCCCCATGCTCTTGTTCTCGAGACAAGCTTTGACAGACCAAACCTGAAATATGAGGTCATAGCTAAGACCAAGGAACCACTGAAGCAGCTTGGAGAGCTGCTGAAGAATCGTTTTGCTAATTTGTGTGGCATAGTGTATTGCCTCTCAAAGAATGAATGTGTTGATGTTGCAAAATACTTGAATGATAAGTGTGGTATAAAGACGGTGTACTATCATGCTGGATTGGCAGCCCGTCAAAGAGTAGCTGTTCAAAAGAAATGGCATACTGGAGAGGTCCAGGTTGTATGTGCAACCATTGCTTTTGGGATGGGAATAGACAAACCTGATGTTGTGAGTTGAATTGGACTCCAAGCCTTTGCCTATTTTTAGTGTTAGAATCAAGTTGACATGCCAGCAAATACCAATTAACTCACTTTCTTTCTGATGTTCTAGTTTCACTGATCAGTTTGTTAGCATGCTTGGAAGTAAACTTTGCTGTTTCCATGGTCCAGTGCCCTGCTAAATTGTCATTCTTGTCTATTGATTGCAGGAACTAGCGAATTATGTGTTTTTTTCAAGTCAAATTCTTTCTTCCATGTATGGGGCTTTGGTGTGCTGAAAATAAGTTAAACTAGGATAAAGTTCTTTTTTTAACCGTATACATGGCAAATAAACATGATCTAACTTGACTTTCTGTTATAATGTTTTTGACATATTTCAACTTATTTTTGTTGGTCAGTAATTACTTTTTTATGGCATGTGGTCAGCGTTTTGTCTGCCACAACACAATGTCCAAGTCAATCGAAAGCTATTACCAAGAATCAGGGAGGGCAGGAAGAGACAATCTACCAGCAGTGTGCATTGCTCTTTATGCCAAAAAGGATTTCAGCCGGGTTGTGTGCATGTTAAGGAGTGGTCAAGGACGTAAAACCGAAATCTTTAAAAGTGCAATGGCTCAAGCTAGGAAAATGCAGCAATATTGTGAACTCAAGGTAATCCAATTTGTTTCTCAACTTCTCTCTGATGATCTCAACTAAGTGATGCTTCTATTTTGTGTCTACCCTTTCTACTTTGTTCTATTGGTTGTTGTTAGTGTTAGTCTGGCATTAACCCGTCTGGGTGCTGGATCATTAGATGGGTCTGGTGGGAGCATATTCAAATAATAATGGAACCTTTAGGGTAAACTCATATTCTACGCACCTAATTGGAGCAAAGTCTGTTGATAAATGTGTGTTTCCTCTCTAATTTGCAAACTTTTCAGGATGAGTGTCGGCGGCAAACCTTACTTGCACACTTTGGCGAGTCTTTGAATCGGAAAGAATGTAAATACGGTTCTAGTCCTTGTGACAATTGTGTCAAAGCCTCTTCATCAAGGTAAACATTTCAGGTGTCAGCTCTCTTGATGGGCGACAAGTACCAACTTACGCATGATCTTCAGCCGCACAGTTCTTCTGGTTCCATCATTCGCTGTTATGGGAAGACCACATGGTAATGGAGGGGCAAAGGTCCTTAGCTATGGACACTGAATTCTTCAGTTGTGATGGTCTTGTCATCTCATGTTTGTCTTTTCCTTTGGTCTGATGCCATATTCCTTGTCTGGGACTAATTATTTTCCTGAGGGGAAAGAAAACGTGGGTCAACATATAAACTGGAGAGGCTTATGGAAATACATTCTCCTGTCTTGACTGCAGAAGAAAAGTTACTTGATTCAGTTCGGCGAAGATTAATGATGAAATCCAATTATACAAGCACAAGTTGCCTTTCTTCTTCTTTCCTGTTTTGAACTAGTGATGAATGCATATCATGACTGCATCTGAAGTTAGTTTACTTGCAGATTCAATTTTTCAATTAGTATATCTTAAGATACAATCGATTGGTTGAAAACCTTTATTAGGGTACAATCATCAGTTGTCCAACTATTGAACACTGCCGGCTTTCTGGTCAGCAAGCATTGCATCGTTGGACTTGATTATTCAAGTCATTAGGAGGCTGGAATCTTAGATCCCCATTATGCAGTAATTTTTTCAGAGAGCACATGGCAATGCACCTATAATTCGATACCTAGGGGTTTAACATGGTTTTAATATTCCTGGGTCAGGCACAACGTTAGATTCATTTTGACTTGGACGTGTCAACTGCCCAATAATGCTCTCACCCGGCACTTATCAGTTGCTTCTCTGTTGTATTTGCATAACTACTCGCGGTAATGATTGCATATATATTCATGAGGATTGCAGCCAACGCCTTGCACTCAGAAGGGTAGTTGGGATCAGCACAGTTTTGATGACGGCACGGCATCGCACAAGGTGAGGGAAATTGACAGTATTGGCCCGGAAGGTCTTTCATTTATTGCCGTTAGAAGTGAGGACAAAGTTGTTCCTCTGAATGTTAGTACGTGCATGACCCATTTGAAAAAGATTGTTTTGGAAATATATTGGATCAGGGGATTCTCTTAGGCCTAGGAAAAAGAAGAAAAGATTGGGGTATCCTCGTTATCCTCTGAAGACTACGGAAGACAGCCTGTACTGCAGGAAATCTCCAAGTGAGGGCAAATAAATTTGGAAGCTTGTAAGAGAGTAGTAACTGCAGCTCAGATTGCATGGGATTTTAGAGAAAGAGCTGCTGTTAAATGGATCGAAATAAGTAAATGAGATATAAACAGATAGTTCTACAGATTCTCAATATCAACATATGGAAATCTCCTGTTTTACAAAAGTGCTAGTTGGTTGATTATCATCAAGCTTGATTGGCTTTATGGTCACATAAGCATCAAAATTACAAGTTTGAACTGTGTCGTGATTGAAATCAATTGATTTGTGTTTTTTGGTCCTGTTGAGTATTGAATTAATAACATACGGTTTAGTTATGGTGATGGGTTTGTTATTGTTGAAAGTTAGATTATGGGTGATATTTGATGGTCATAACTCAAATCAAACACTTTGTAACGAACGGGAAAATTCTATAGTTACAATCAAGAATAAGTAAGCGATGCAAATTGATTGTCTTAGCCCTTTAATATTTATTAAAGGATTGGAAGGTGATTGTCCTTGTTTAGGAATATGAGATGGTCCCCTTATCCTTCCAAAGAGGACCCTGGTGGCTATAACACCAAATGTCTTTTTTGTTGTGACTCCAGGTCATGGACCATGCCACATGCTTCTGTGTGGTACATGCACATGATTGCACATTGTAAGAGAGATCAAATTGGATGAGGTGACTTAGGTCCCAAAAAGGGAAAGAAAAGAAAAAGTTAACGTGACTTTGATGCAACGATAAACACCAGTTCTAATCAAACTGCTCGTCATGGGGTATTCATCATTGGTACATTTTGCTAGGCTTGTATCATATATCTGTTTAAGTATTTTTTTTATCCTAAAATCTTATGGCGGTCGTACTCATATACTCATATTTTGACTCTATATTGACATTATATGTAAGGAAATTTCTGAGAATCTTCAATATCGGGCTCCTCCAAAAGGCAATTGGACTACAGCTTGCCGAGGAAAGTTTGTATGACAACCCCATTTCCGAATCGGGACTGCAAAGAATTCATTTGAATATGCATCCAACATTCAAAAAAAGGGACATGGGCTTAGCAGATAAGAGTACCTAATAAACCCATCAAATGGGTAGATTGAATTGAAAATAATCCGATTCATATTATTAAAAATCATTATTATTGTAGAAAAACCCAAACTCACTATAAACTCTATACTAAATGAGTAAACATTCAAATCAAATTTAAAAAATAAAAAAATAGTAAATAAAATAAAAAAAATGTAAAAAAAATCTATAAATTGAGATAGGGTGGAGGTGTGTGGTGAAATATCGTAGTCACTGATAGGTCACCGTCACTTACTGAGTTTGAGAATGACTAAAAACAAAACATGTTTTACAATTATATTAAAAATGAGTCGAAAATAACTCATACGTTATATAGTTAAGTCAAAAATATATCGAAAATGGGTCATACATTTAGACCCATTTTTAACCCATTAAAATAAAACATAACTTACAAAATGGGTCTATAATCCGTTTTGATGCCCCTAGTACCTAACGATCCCATGTCGAGTTCGATTAATGTCTAAGTCTCACGTTGTCTTGTTATCACATTTGACTACCAAGACCCAAATTGGCTTCGTTTCCGGTCAACGGAGGGGGTCTACGTTTTATGCATGTCCTGTGGCAGTGTTTGATCCTAAACCAAAGACCATGTAGCATCGTGTGATGGGTAGACTAGGTAAGAAAAAAATGAAAAAGGAAACACGTGAATAATGCTTGACATCTTGAATTTCATTTTATTTTTGAAGATGCGCACCGAAGTCAAACAATCTGTCTTGTTCTGTATTTTCCCAACAAGAGAAAAGCGTCATTTTCGTTTTAGAAAAATGACACTAATAACTCCTAAATTTTAACTAATTACGCAATGTCACATTGGACTCTTAATTTAGTTTTGAACTATTCCTAAAAATATTTAACATAAATGTTTCTTTTTATAAAAAAAAAAGAAGAGGAGAAAGTCATCACAAGTTTCTGAATTATATTACCCAATGTGCAATCTAATATTTAAATATTTTTCGGTGATTGACACCATCAAAATTGACTTTATGATCTTAAATTTTTATTATTATATAGCTAAAAAAATCATCCCGTGTGCCTCATTCCCACGAAACGTTATCAGCTTCAACACAACATTCCAACAAATTGTTCATATGCAATCTACCAAATATGCAAAGTAACAATAATAACCGAAAAATCAATTCCATTTGGATTTTGGAAAGCAAGAAACTTCTGTGGGCACTTTCTAACAAGGGCGACAAAAAGAAACCAACAGACAGCAAAGCCAAAAGGTAAGTAGCAACTTTTCTCCAATTTGAACTGGCTAATCTTCCAAAAAAAAAAAAAAAGCCTTAATCGACAAGACTGACACGTGGCGGCCGGACACGGCACCATGACTCTCCGAAAAAAATAAAAAGAGAAAATAAAAAAAAAATCCTTTTTAGCAGCAAGATTGCCGTCTCTTCCTTGTCAGATTTTAATGCTCAAAAACCAGTCAGTCTCTCACTATCTTCTCCTTCTTCCTTTGGACACAAATTCCATTTTACCCTTCATTTTTTTATTTTTTTCACCATTTTTAAACTCTCGAACTCCTCACATTCTCTCTCCTTTCTCCTCCTCCTCCTCCTCCTTCCTCCTCCTCATCTTCTTCTTCATCTCGCCAGATCTCTCCCTCCGTCGTTGGCGTCAAGTCCGCCGAGCAATTCCATAGCCTGAGCTGGCGGCGGCTCCCGGCGTTTTCCCGTTGCACGCGCATCTCGCCGGCAATGCCGGCTCAGATCTGCTGTCGTTCACTTGATGCGATACTCGGCGTGCTCTTCGTAATCCTCACCACATTCGGCAGGAGGTAAGTGTGAATCTTGGGTTCGCGTGAAAATTTGTGATCTTTTCGTGTGCGTTACTGTTCCGTTTATGTGCGAATCTCCAGTTCAGTTTAGAGTCTGGACTTAGCAGGCCAGGTAGTGAGGTCGTGCTTTACAAGCAATGGGGATTCGGGAGTTTGGGAAATGCCGTGTGGATGAATCACGTTTCATTGAGTCATGGGGGATGCTTGGCGTTGGTCTGGATAATGCACCAAAGTGGTTGTTGGGTCGGTTCTTGGCAAATGTGAAATTAGGATTATCCGAGCAGCGAGTCCTGAAATAATATAAACTGGGTCTCCATTATTCATGCGTTCTCGCGTAATTTTGTCTGAGAAATAACTGAATACACCTGTTGAAGTTACAAATTTACTCTGGATGTTGTTGTTCTGGATCTTCCTATCTCCTCTTTATGTCAGTAATTTTCTTTCTGTTCTTTTTAGATACCTGTAGTTGAGAGATGGAGGTGGAGAAAAGACGGTCAAAGGGAGGTTTTCTACATATTTTCGACTGGAATAGCAAGTCCAGAAAGAAGCTGTTCTCAAATGGTCCTGATATACCTGGTCCTGGTACGACCCGTATTGTCTTTTTATGAATTTTGTTAGTCACGTGCGCACGTTGCTAGCATATGAAAGTTTTCTGGAGGCGATAGCTCTTATAGTGCTATTAACATGCTTTGTTTCTTGTTATAGATGGAGTTAAGCAAGGAACAGATGATGCAGAGATCTCGGCGAAGTCAAGGTTTCAGATGGTGGGAGTTCTTTTGGCCCTACTGTTGTCCAAATCTTTTTTAGTGGTGTATGAGTCCGGCCTATTTGACTTGCACCATTTCTTGCCTTACTGCAGAATGTTATTGATGACAATGGAGTTAGTTCAAGTAAAAACGGAAGTAGTGAGTGGAGTTGTGCTGCTTCAGAGACCAGCAATGAAGGATGTGAAAACAGAGCCCCTGGAGTAGTGGCTCGACTGATGGGTTTGGATTCTTTGCCAAAGTCAAATGGTCCTGAGTCCTCCTCATCATTCTCTGAATTTCATCAAGTCAAAGCTTCTCCTTACAGTGATGGCAACCATGATTTGCGAAGTAGATGTGATCCGATTGATTACGTCAGCAGTTCTAGTGGACTGGGTAGGTTCTCCTCACACCCTGCAGAAGCAAAGCTCTTAAAGGTGCAGAACCGACCAATAGAGAGATTTCAGACAGAAATGCTACCTCCAAAGTCAGCTAAACCTATTTCCATTACCCATCCTAGGCTTTTATCTCCAATTAAAGGTCCTGGATTCATTCCGGCCAAGAATGCTGCCTATGTTATGGAGGCAGCTTCGAAGATTATTGAAGCTAGTCCCCAAGTTGTCAGAGGCAAAGCATCATCGACTGTTTCAGCATCAGTTCCTTTAAGAATACAGGATCTGAAAATGAAATTAGAATCTTCCTATGAGGCATCAAGGCAGCAGAAAGCCAGTAGTTCTGGCAGTGTCAAGAATGCAAAAGGAAAGTCAAATGAGAAGAGCTACAGAGTACCGCAAGATACACAGCTGTCCAGGACTGCCATGGTATCAGCAAAGGTTAGTTCTGGAAATTGGAGATCGAAGGGTAAATCATCTTCCCTTGCTGAGCAAGGGAAAGTCAATGTTCAAACAAGAGAGGCAAAAAATCAGCTCAATAAGAAAAATCTAGTAGTTGAGAAAGAGCAGAGTGGGGACTCGAGCCAAATTTCCAATGGGCTGCCACGGTTGCAGAAGAGTTCACAAAGAAAAACTTCTACAAACCGGACAAACATTGCGCTCAAGCAAAATAACCAGAAGCAGAATTCCCTGAATGACAGACAGGGTCCAGTGTCGAGGGCTTCCCACTCCAAACAACCAGCAGGAAGAACTCAGCCTGTCAATGGTTCAATCAGACCATCTAAGACTGCGAGCAAGATGGCGCCAAAGGCCAAAACTGGTTCCCCAACAACATCTGCTACAAATATTTGCAAGGAGCTCAAATCATCTAGATTCAAGACTCCCACCCACAAAATAAATTCTGCAAATCTAGATATCAATTCAAATCGAAGTGTCACCACCAATGTCCTCATCGAGAGTGATGGAATGTCTGTCAAGCGAAATACTGTCATTGATGGACGCGTTAATCGAGGTGTGGATAGCAACAAAAACAGCCTGGATGTCATTTCATTTACATTCTCTTCTCCCATAAAGAGATGCTCTCAAGAAGCTCGTGCCTACACCGAAATGCACGAGAATGGTGACTTTGATCATTGTTTTAATGGCGATGATGGACCATTAAATTGTAAAGATTCCAGTTCATCATCTCCAATTGGAAGTATATCTGAGGGAAATTTTTTGAGTGTTCTCTTGGAACAGAAGCTCAGAGAACTAACTGACAGAATAGACTTGTCCAATTGCGACATTTCCAGGGAAAAGAGTTTGTCTATGCCTAAAATTAGCAATCAAGAATCAGTTGGCACACTCAACAGTGTAAGCCCTGTGGTAACAGAAAGTGAGGAAAGCTTTCGACAAGGGTTAGATGAGGCTGTGAGCAGTCCAGTTGCCTCTGGCTGTACTTCATCTGATGGTCCCACAATCAGCTCAAAGCAAGAGTGCCAGGTATGTTGCTTTTGCTAAAGTCCTTACTAGGTTCAGTTGTGCTCTGTTGTTCTTTAGCCTCTCGTTTCTTTAAGTAACTTCCACTTGAGAAAAGGACGAAATATTCCAGTGCTTTAACTCTAGGCACATTTTTAATACTTTGAGGATTGCGAAAAAAACTATATCTAGGCCTTCAACAAATAGAGTCTTGATGACTTTGGTGCAATGATGGAATTTAATGACCCAGGAGTATGTAGTCAGGGGAGTTTTCTTTCACTCCATTTCCGGAATCTTTCTACATTCTTGTATTGAAACTTTGACGTGCTGCTCATGATCAATGTGGCATGAAGCAAAAGCAAATAAACCTCAACTGTGTCATATTGAATCATCAGTTTATGTGTTTAAATATGATTAATTCTTTCTAAGTTGGAAAGCATTGGAAATTGACCCTCTTCCCTCTGCCAATTTTTGAGAACTCTTAGATGCAGGACTCAGATTTATCTTCTGTGTTTGTTACCCAGCCATGTCAAACCAAATAGAACTTTGAAACCTCGACTGTGTCATATCAAATCCTCAGTTTATGTTTTACTTTTGACTAAATCTTAAAGTTTTTGGAGTTATTCATCTGCAAATCTGGCTCATGCCTAGTCATCTCAATCTTTTCTTCTGTTAAATCCAATGTATTAGTCTTCAATCCGCAAAGAAGTATAGATTTCAGTCATTGCCTATTGGTCTAAAACTACCTTCTGTTATTCCGGATATGCTGTTAATCTGGATATGCCCTTATTACAGTTTGAAAGAGGCAATATCATGGATGAGCCTAAAATAAGAAACTGCAGTAGTATCATTTTATTCTTGTACTTCAGATTGATAGTTATTGTTGGGAACACTTACTGGTGTGTTTAAATTATCTTCATATCATAAAGGTTGTGGATTCAGAAGAAATAGAAGAGTGCAGCAGTAGTGCCACTAGCTATGGTGCTGGAAAAGAAACTGACAATGAACATCCAAGCCCAATTTCGACTCTTGAATCCTCATATGTGAGTGAAATAGAAGAGTGCAGCACCATGATCACTTATAGTGGTAAGAGTACTTCCTTCTTTTGTATGAACACGCGCATTACGTGATTTAGAAAGCCATTCGGATGCATGCTTCAGAAATTAATTGGGGGTTGCCAAGTGCAGAAAAAGAACCAGAACAGGTTGCAAAATAACAGGGTATATTGAAGTCCTGATACAGTAGATTTTGGTTTGTTCTATTCACTAAACTGATGAGAGGGTAAAATGTAGTAACTTGACAGTTGATATGAGACTAGAGCATATGCAATTATCAGCAATTTGCCATGCCTTCCTTTCATGAATGAATATTTGCAGTAAGAGTGACAGCTAAAGCATCCTTTTCTAAATCTCAGGCAACAAAGATTACTCATCCAGTCAAGCCCCTGAGGTGTTGGACTGGCTTTCCCAAAGAAAATTTCCAGCTATGGGATGTGAGGATGAACTTTCCTGTTTGACCTCTTCTTCTATGACAGCAGATGCCAGGACGAAGTGGGCAACAAGAAAAGAATCCCATTCATTGTATCCCGATGGTTCGAGAAGTTGGGAACTTAAATATGTGGAAGAAATAATTGGGAATGTAAAGCTGAGGTTGGAAGATTTTGGGGAGAGCGAGCCCAAGTTCATAAGCAATGGTCTCTTTGATAAATTGGAGAACCGAGCAGACAGCATGGATAGATATGAGGAGCACTCGAGGCTGAGGCGCAAACTTTTGTTTGATCGTGCATGCGAATGTCTGGAGGCACGATGTCGCAATATGGTCAATGGAACCTGTGAAGCATGGGCTAAGTGGCATGCATTGTTCCAAAGAAAGCGCTGGTTAGCAGAGGATATCTACAAGGAAATATCGGGGCAGAAAACCATTGGAGGTACGATGGTGGATGAGCTCGTGAACCAGGACATGAGCACTCGGCAGGGGAAATGGGTCGAGTTCAATGTTGAAGCGTCTGAAGGTGGTGTCGAGATTGGAAATAGGATACTAACCATGTTGATTGATGAATTGGTTGCCGAATTTTGATGCGACCAGCAAGAGATATTAAGTTATACCAAGCATCAATTGACCCCATTCTCTAGTTCTGTACTTAAAACCTGTGTAGGTGGAAAGGGGAAAGTTAGGAGGGTAGATTCTATATAAATAATTTCATCATGAGGAGCTTCTTAAGGTTAATGATATTCCGTGTTGTATCATGTGAAGATGTCTTGTCTCATTTAAAAATTCACAAACAGGCAAAAGCTTCTTATTTTACTGCAAGCTTCTTGTATTTACAGTTCATCCTGATGCTGTGAGTAAAATACTGTGTAGTCTACTCGTACCCTTAGCATCTCTGTCTCAGTTTTCCTTCCTGGACTTACGATGCGCTATTCCCTTAATGCTTTCACATCATACATCACTTTGGCCCAAATCTTAATATCTTTGTTGGATGTTGTTGGAGTGCTCCTCCTAATGCATCTCCATCGTTAGTCAGATTCACCTTACTGTTTAGGCAGCAAGTCCTTTTCGCTAGTCTTAATGCGCAGAATTTGTTATCAGTAATGCTGTGGAAGCATGCACCTGTCATGGCTGACACTTGCGATCGCAACCGTGCGGCATTTAGGCTCCGATTCAAGTGACTGGTTCGGCCTTATTTGAGTCACGGAAGCACAACTTTCCTCTTGAACGGGCGCAAATGGTCCCTTTCACGAAATGACACTCACAATTAGCACAGGCTCTCCTAAACCATATTGGTCGAAATTCAGGTTCCCGTTGAATTATGCAATTTGGTTTTGCTTGGGAGAGAAGAATAGGATTACATGTGAAAAAGAAAATCACGCAGGGGTACTCAAGCAGCAAAAGTAAACAACCCGTAATCAAAACTGTATAGTTATTGATTGGTAATTACTATATTCGCACGGAAAAGTTCTGAAAGAAAATGGTTTTTACTTTTTGTGGGTTGATACAAATGAAGAGAGGGATAGATTTTCTTTTAATCTAACGATGGAAACCAATCTCCCTGACCATCATCTAGCTCATTAAATGCAAGGAATTTCTTGAATATAAGTTTACAATCGCAATCTCGTCCCTAAGACATTCCGGAGTATGCATAAAAACTCAACATTTAGAAGTTTCAAGACTTGTTTGGTCATCTCGGTCATTTTCTAAACCCCTCGGCCTTGAAAAGCTCCAATCCGTGACATGACCGTCAGTACCTGAAGCACTTGCATGGTAATAGGAGGGCAAATGTTGATTCAAAGGGATTTGTTTGTTTAGTTATAGTTCACTTATTCAATCAATTGTGCAGCGTGGGATTTGAAAGAGATTAAATTTATGCTAAAGCTGTATTCCCCATAAGGAACTGGGCAAATTGACACAAGGCACAAAAGCACATAGGCAAGTTTACAAGGATAAAATGCAAGTCATAGAAAGATAGATAACACAAGCTTCAGAGATATAAAGCATAACTTTCGCGATGGGGTATCGCCCGCCATCCTCTACCATGTGCATATACTAGAAGCCATTGACTAATCTTCGGTCGAGCTAGCTCATCCTACTCAATTTAGTCATCAACATAATCTTCATTTGATCAGTGCAATAGGTCACCGAAAGCTCCATATCCGTGGAAGAAATTGGGTTGCAATGGTTGCTTTGTGACGGTACAGAAACAGGCCATCAAGCTGAGAATGGATTGTGTCTGGGTTTATAAGCACCAGAGCAAGTCACTACTGCCGGAACCCTTGACAACCCTGATTTCCCATTTGCCAACTAATCAGATTCTTGTCTTCAGCTACCTCTACTTTGCGCCATGGCGTCAGCTAACAATGTTTCTTTTTTCCTTTTTTTACTATATCCATTTGGAAAAGGTTCATTAACATTAAATTACCATATTCACAAGAATTATTACCACAATCATATGTTCATAATAATTCAAATAGTATCCATGTTTAAATTTTTTGGGGCCCCCCAAGATCTTAGGGTGGACCAAAGTGGGCTTCTGTAGCTACTAAAAGACCGAACATTTGTGTAGATTCTAAGCTACACATGCCAGGCCTAAAAAAGAGCCTACTCGCATAGGTGGATGAAATCATGAAAAGCCTACCCTCATCCTTGTAGCTGCTTATGGGTCAACTGTAGTTTTATTAAAAGGGTCCCATTAGGTCTATTTGATTTGAAATCATTCAATTTTCAAAATAAAGGTGATCTATAATTTGAGGATAATAAATATATTGAAAATTATAAAATTTTAGAAGTTACAACCAAAACGAATTGAGTTGCGCCGGATAGGAGAGGAGATTAATCAATGAGGGCGATAGCAAAGGGCCAGGGTGTGCGAAGAATTGGGTTAGGCGCATTTTTTGGCGGGTGAATAATGTGAAATTAAAGAATATTAGCGGGTCATTAAGACATTTTAATATAAGGACTGCAGTATTTTTTTTTTCTTTATTAGAAAAGAAAAGAATTAGTCACCACGGGTCTTCAAAAGGGACTGCCGGGAAGGGGGCAAAGACATCTTATGATGTCGGACTAACTCTACCTTGAGCGACCTTCCCTTATTTAGGACAATATCAAGACAAGGCTTTTACGATGAATGGCAACGCCAGTACTGTAATTCTCTCCTCATAGCACTGTTAAAAAAAAAAAAAAAAAAATGACCGTCCCCTGGCCTACTTCTGGTTCTAGGAAGAAGTTACAATGCAAGATATCACTTGTGTGGCATAAAAAAAAAAAGGAAAAAAAAATCACTCTTTCTTCTTCCTTACATGGCTCAAGACTTGTCACAGTATTTCTTTGAAATGCATCATGAAAAGTTATAGCCAAGCGCAATAAAAGGATAAGGTCTTCAAGAGATTCTTGTACAACTACTGTTACGATAAAATAAAATAAAGGTAAATATCAAATATATAGTGCAAGATATCGAAGGATTGGCACTCCAATCCTACCATTGAGCAAGTGGCATGCCCCGTTGATTATGGGAGGAATTCGCTACCTTCATACTAGGTTTGTTTCCCCTCCCCAAGTCCCGTTGGATCTATCATGTACCAATTCTTTTTACCGGGCCTTTCAGGCGCATCTAGTCGAATCAAATGAACTTTATTCCGACCCCCCAAAAAAAACCTTCCTTTCCTGATTGAATTTCGAGTTTCACCTCCAACATAACTTTTTCGGAATCCCTTTTTGATTAGACATTACGAATAGACCAATGCAATGCATAGATGAGGAAAACAAAACGGATCACATGCAACGGTAATGATATGGAGGGAGACGCCCTTGTTTCAATTGCTACACATGCATACAAATTGGCATGTGAATGTTTAGGTGGAGAGCAGGAGGAGGAGGGGGCTGAGTGGCTCCTGTGTCCACACAATAGTCAAAACCCAGCATCCCCCCTCCCCCCTCCCCTTCATTCAATTTCATTCTCAATGACATACCAAAACATTACAAATCGATATTAAAACATCGCATGTGAGTGGCCACTCCTCTCGCTTCCTCACCTTCCCTTTCACTCGTCTCGGGTCGGTCTGTCTCCTCTCTCTCTCTCTCTCTCTTCCATCTTCCATCGACCCCCACATATGGGTTGGGTCCATGGCCCCCTTCCAGATGTCTTGTATGGACCCGACCCTGAGTCCAGACAATCAAATAGAACACACACGATCGACATCAACCAAGAATATGATTTCAAGTTCAGATAAGAATTCGCATGGCCTCGCATCACAAGATCCACACACAAATAGATCGATTTGAAGTCCATGCCAAATAGACCCGATATGAGGATGATATGATATATAACGTCAATCAACATAATAAAATTGATTTGAGATCTACACTTTTGAGCGAAACTTCCAAGAAATCCCATTATTTCTTGATATGGGATTGAGCAACTTTTTAGCCGAACATGTTAGCCTGCACAGCGGCCAAAACACACATTCGAATCTCATCAAAATCCACAATAATTCCATCCTTTCTAACACAAGATTTATCTTATAAACATGCTACTACGTTTCACTTTCGGCTTCAACATATAGACTTACCAAAAAAAATATTTTAAAAATTAGGGCAAATCCGCCACGTGTCAGGACCCAATTGGCGAAGCAGGAGTTTCTCCCTGTGGCAAGCCAAGTAGACTAGGGTTTGCCCTCTAGACAATCAGCTTTCTCGGAATCAGGAAATCTGAAAAAGAAAAAAACGGAGTCTGCACCCCAATACGGATTAATTCATATTTTAATCGCGCATTCGTCAGAGGATTTTAGCGTATTTTAATGATAAAGAAAAAGATAGATTAATATTAATTGAGGAAATTATACGAGCATAAAAAAATAATAATAATTTCAGAAGCATCGTTCGCGAACTTTACAGGAAATCATATTTTTTCTTATTATCTTCTTCTCGAAGATGATTTTAATTTATTATATAATTTTGTTGTTTTAGAATTTACAGCGTTGGGCACACTTGCTGATAAAATGGGATTAGTTTATTTTAATTTTGATTAATCAAAGTGGAGATTTGCAGAGCCCCACGTCACCTGCAGCTGCTTGCCCAAAAGCTAGGATCCTATGAAGGGGGTGTCTATGATTGGGTGCGTCCGATGCTAGCTGATCCCCATTGCCCTAAAATTCAGCGGCCCATAGTTAATTGAATAATTATGCAAATGGTCCCTTTAACTTTCTATATGTATAGTGTCGTGATCCCTCCACTTTTATTTTTTTTTAATATGGTCCCTAAATTTTACCTCAATATACAATATGATCTTCAAATTTTTTAAATTTTTTTCAATATATTTCATAAACTTTTGATAAATATTTGATTTAATTCATTGAATTATATGAAAATATCTATTATTTTCCTTCCATTAATTTAATTTCGTGAATAACGTTGAAATTATTGTATAGTTCAGAGATTAAATCGAACATAATTCAAAAATTATTTTGTATGATTGATTAAAGTTCAAGAACAGACCGTATTGCACATTTGGCCAAAATTTAAAAATGATTTTGTTTATATTTTTTTTCTAATTAATTAATTGGAGTGCTCAATTCCAAAGATAAACCCCTCCCCTTTTGAATAATTGTGAGTTGCACACATTCCAGTAGACATTATAATGTACAGGTACATGTATATGCATGCATGCGGGACCACATAAGAATTCTAGTACTTTAGCTTGCGTTTCGAGACCTAGCTAATTATTAATGTCAATATTCATTGATTAGACTATAGGGTATTGTGCTCATATATATACACATATTTGAACTTTGATACATTGAACCTCAAATTATCAAAATTAAAGTATAGGAGGGCACCACGATGTTTAGGGAGATTCATCATTCACTATTCAATAATTCCATTCATAGTATGAGCGGCTCTTTATCTTTTTCCTTCTTGAAATAAATCACATCACATGGACATTAACATAAAAGATAGTATGACCGACCTTTTTGTCTAAGATAGAGAGAATGGTAGCATTTGGTCATTCTCTTTAAGATGCAATTTGAATGAACATCCTAAACCATCGAGTCATGCAACTTTTGTTTCCCGTTTTTTTGAATTAGGGTTTGGTGTCTACACATTGCTAATATCATGGAATTACGGAAGTTTCTCTATTATCTCGTCGTAATACGATAATTTCCCAACACATTCTTAAGAAAGTCACTTCCTTTAATCATTGCCATGGATGTTATACACAGACAAGTACAGAAGCTCAAGTAAGTACTTTCTATTCCAAAGCAAAAGAGAGAAATTACTGCCTAATGCCAAAAGAATATTCTCCTTGGATACTCCCATTTCCCTGCCCTGGGGAGTCAGGACACGTGTCGGCGACCGAGCGGGGCGGTGCAGGGAAAGCACCGTGGGGCGACGCTTCACGGGAGCAGAACCCAGTAACGTGCGGTCCTCCTCCTCACTGTCTGTGCCGGTTTGTATGTCTCTGCGTCCATCGCCCTTTCCCGTTTCCCCACCTTCTCTCTCTCTTCATGCTTCTTTTCTTTTTTCTTTTTCTCTTAAAAAGAAAGAAAGAAAATTTAATAATTTTTTTCAGATTATTTTCATGCCACAAAACCCTTTTGTTTATCATAATGAATTCCTAAATTATGTCAACAAATCCTTCAGAATCACTAATCAAGCAGCCAATGAAGGAAAATTTATCGTTTCCAATGTACTAAATATCTTCGTCAAAATTATCAAAAATAAAAAATATATTTATTCAATACTTCGAAAGCACTAGTTAACAAAATCATTTCAAACTCCTCTAATTTCCGAAACGGCCTTGACAATGGAGTCAGGAGCGGTGGCTTTGTACTTGCCTACCTTGCTTTGCATTTGGACTTTAGCTAGAATTGTCATTTGTTGACTAACTAGCTTAGCACAAGAAAAATTGCCAATAGGACCATTTTGGGGTAAGGTCGAGGGCCTTTTCGTAAAAGCCAGTGGGCACGGCGGGTGATAAATTAAATTACCCACAATTTGAGGGACCATTCCATCCAAACCAATAGAATAGTATTTTCCCCACAACCCCCTGAGATGCGTCAGAGCATCTGATGAAAACGATACACACGTCGCTTTCTAGGGGAGGGAAGGTAAATGGGGATGCGATTTTTGGAATTTTTAGAAGTCAAATATTATAAATTCTTTTGGTTAAAGATAAAAAGGGCGTAATTGTTTATTCCCCACCGAAAGAGGGGGTCGCGGGTGAAATTTCGTAATTTATTGGGGGGGCGATTCCGAAACTTGCTCATCACACATCACGTCTTGTGCAAAAAGTTTAATTTCACGTGCTTGTGGGTGTTCCTTTGTTTTTTTTGTTATATGTATATTGACCACTTATTGAAATTAAATTATGTTCATTTGTCCCTTAAAAAAAGAGTAAGCTCAATTTGGGTACTTCATATATGCGTGAGAAGTCCTAAACTTGTCAAAAAGTACATCAAAAGTCCTAAAACTTATCAAAAAGTGTAATTTAATCAAAATTTCAAAAGTCTTAAAGTTGATCATGAAAGTACAATTATATCCTAAAAATTTCAAAAAATGCTATACAATTGAGTCCTAAAATTTTAAAAAAGTAATTTCGTTGATAACATTTTTGAATGTTTTATGATTTGATACGACTTAATTACATATTTTGAAAATTTTAGGACTTGATTACACTTTGATTATAAATTTTAGGATTTGATTGCATCTTTTCAAAATTTTAGAACTCAGTTACACTTTCATAATAAATTTTAGGACTTCTAATGTATATATCAATTTTTTTTAATAAGAATAGCATAAATGATTAAGATGATATTGAATCATTGACAAAGAAACGTTGTAACTATTATTAGATGGTGTTTAGTCACTAGAAACAACAACCTTAATGATTAACATGAAATGTAGTTGTCAAGAGTGAACTTGAACTGAAGAAAAGGAAAGTACATAATATGTTAATTTTCTTCAGCATCTGTAAAATGGTAATCATTGGAACAAATCGATCAACTTTATCTATATAAAATGCACATTAATGATTATTCTTACTAGAGAACATTTTTGTCGGTCCACAATGCCGTGAATAAAAGTATGATATTATCAACAAATGTGCATATGCTCCTTCCCAACCAACACAATGTATGAACGCATTGCAAAACCAGAACATGGATTGCCAAAAATTTTCTCATAATTTATTTTCATTCTTTCGTCCCTTACACGATGAAAGTCAAACCCCCGAATATTTATTTTCTGGCCGCAATAAATATTTCCCAAAACTATAGAGCCTCCCCAAAAATAAATAAATAAATAAATAAAAGAGAGAAACAAAAAAGAAAGAAAGACGGAACGCCACCAACTAGCAAGAGGGGGGCATTCCGGTAATTCCGCCAATAAACAAACGGAGGCGCCTCGTACGGACATGAACCGAGGGGGAGAGTGGCAGGTTCCGTAATTATTGGCCAATCCGGAGGGCATAGTGTGAAGTCCCGCGGCTTCCCTCTATTTTTTTGGGGCTTTTCCCCCACGGAAATGCCTCCTCTGCACCATTTTCAGAAACTCTCCCCACCGTCATCATCATCACCTTCCCTAGAGAGAGAGAGTTTTAGAGAGAGAATGAATCTGGAAACCGAAGCCCACGAGGACCCGAGCCGGGACCCGGATCCGAACCCCTCGCCGGCGCCCGACAATGCTGGCGGCGGCCGCGGGGACGACGCCCGGCAGCTCCTCTTCTTCGACGACGGCGACGACAGCAACTGCTCGACCCCTTACGTCAGCGCCCCGTCGAGCCCCGGGCGGGGCTCCGGCTCCGGGCACGTCGCCGGCTACTTCTACAGCGCGCCCGCCAGCCCCATGCACTTCATGCTGTCGTCCTCCTCGTCGGCGATGCTCGCGCAGCCCCGCGCCTCCGAGAGCTCCGTGTCGTTCGAGTTCGAGTTCTCGTCCCGGTTCGGGTCTCCCGGGTCGGGCCATACTGGGCCGATGAGCTCGGCGGACGAGCTGTTCCTGAACGGCCAGATCCGTCCCATGAAGCTGTCGACCCACCTGGAGCGGCCCCAGGTGCTTGCCCCGCTGCTGGATCTGGACGAGGAGGAGCGGGAGCGGGAGGAGGGCGAGAATGGCGGGGGTTACCGGGGCAGGGATCTGAGGCTGAGGGACAAGTCGGTCCGCCGGAGGACGAGGTCCATGTCCCCTCTCAGGAAGATGCCGTTCGAGTGGAACGACGACGAAGAAGAAGAAGAAGAAGAAGAAGGCGGCAGGGGAAGCAAGTTCGGCGGCAAAACAGGGGAGAAAGCGGAGAATCTCGACGGAGAGCAAGGCGATGCTTCGAAGGTGGACTCTCTGTCCTCCGAAACGACGCCGTCGGTCTCGGCTTCGTCCTCGCGGTCGTCGTCAGCGGGCCGGAGCTCGAAGAGGTGGGTGTTCCTGAAAGATTTCCTGAGGAGCAAGAGCGAAGGGAGTAGCAACAACAAGTTCTGGAACACGCTCTCGTTCTCGCCGGTCAAAGAGAAGAGAGACAAGGAGAGACCCGCCAGCTCCGCCGCATCTTCGACCTCTAAAGAGTGTAAAGTCTCGAACTTTTCTTCGGCATTCAGGGTCGCTGGGAGTTTCCTCGACGCCGAGAAAATCAAGAAAGGTGGTGGTAGCGGCGGTTCCGGGAAGAAGTCAGGTGGGAAGAGGCCGGTGAACGGGTCGTCGGCTGGGAAGAGGAGGGTCCCGCCGTCGCCGCACGAGCTGCATTACACGGCGAACAGGGCCCAGAGCGAAGAGATGAGGAAGAAGACGTTCTTGCCTTACAGGCAAGGCCTGCTGGGCTGCTTGGGGTTTAGCTCAAAGGGCTATGGTGCCATGAATGGATTTGCTAGAGCTCTAAACCCTGTTTCTTCCAGGTAAAAAAAAAAAAAAAAAGAAAAAAAGGGAAAAAAAAAAGGGGAAAACAAAAGGAGATTGTTCTCTTAGGGTTTTCTCATAATAAACTGTATAGATCTGGGCTTTTTTCCTTTTTTTCCACTTTGGTTCTTTTTGTTTAGTTTTTTTGGATCAAGATTTGATGGGTCATTAGTATACTTATGGTGACCCTCTCCTGTTGATGAGCCTTCTCTTCCTGTTTACTAGAGAAGAAGATATGTCCTCAGATTATTATTTGGGGTTTATATTCTATTAATATGATGATTTGTGTCCCCCCAGTTACCTTACATAAGCTGGTGGATCAGGGGTAGATTTCCTCTTCTTCCTCATTTCATCATGGATCCACAAACTTTTGCTCTTCCTTTTTCATGGGTTTCAGTTCATTTGTACATGCTGATCTTTTCTGTCTGAGCAGAAACAGTATGTGTTTATGTGCAAATCATAAAAGATCCATGTAGACATGATCACATGGCTGTTCAGTGCTCAAGGAAAGAGGCACATGAATGTCTGATGTTTAGCTGTAGCTGTAGGGAGGGGAGAGGCCCCCCCATGGAGGACCCATTGCCAGAATTTGCACAAGGAAGCTGCACACCAACCTGCAAATTCACAAGAGTGGGGGACGTCTTGGAGATGTAGTTTTATTCACATGGCCCATGTTGATGATGCTCTGTGCTGGTGTTTAAATAAATGGTGGTTAGAATCTAAGGTATATGGGAAAGTACAAAAAGAAGGAGAAAGAAGATGAAATGACTGACAGGCCCACACACACACCAGCTGTCTTTTTTAAGGCAAATGGAGGTGTGTTTTGGGGGCTTATTTCAGGGGCAAATATTACTGAGGATTTTTTTTTTTTTTAAGCAAGAGAATCCATCCAAGATCTATAGATGGAGGTTTGGGTTGGCCATACAATCTGAAATCATAATCTAAAGCTCTTGGGTCATGATGTCCCCTGGACATTGACACAGAGAAGTTGACAGTACATTAGATAGGGAACTTGAAAGTGATACCTTTGTGGGTACATCATTTGTTAGTGTTCTTTTTGGCTGTTTCTCTCTTTGAGCTTCACTCAATTTTTCTCTTTGGCAGAAAGCAAGAACAAAAGAACAAATAGAGAGAGAGAGACTCCTTCCTCCTGGGCTTTTGATAGCCTCCTTTTAGCTCTCCTTTTGAGCTTTGTTTTTGGGGGTTTTGTTTTGATTGGTATCATGACTCCCACCCCATTTGGGAACATCATCATTTGTGGTTAAAATAGAAATCATAAATTTTCTTTCCAGTTGAGACACTGAGCCAGCCATCAAAAAAGCCAACACAAACTTTTCACCAAGACTGTAGGAAGGACTTTGTGAACCAGACACTAGTTAGAGCAAATGATTGTCTGTCTTAGGTAATCGATTGTTCTCGTCTTATGTATTTTATATTATATTTTATTTAAAAGTGTCCTCTAAATTTTTGTTCAGACGCAATTTAAGTAAGTTTGCAATTTCTCATACGCCGTCGATTGTTCTCGTCTTATGTATTTTGCATTATATTTTGTTAAAAAAGTCCCTCAAATTTTTGTTCGGAAGCATTTTAAAGCGAGTTTGCAATTTCTCATATGCTATTGATGTCATGTTACATGGAATCAATGTAAGGTTGTAATCGAGCCTAGTAGTTGAATCGATACGCAATCAAGCTTGAGGTCGACTTGATTCGCATGCTTAGCGCTCAAAATTCAACGCCAGCTCAATCGAGTATTAATTTTCACGCTGAAGCCCGTCTCGATTAGGAAATCAAATTTTTTAAGCTCGACTCAGTTACAATTAACTTATACAATTAACTTATACATGAAGCTTGAGCGCTTGAGCTTTATAAGCTCAAATTTTAAGCTTTTAAGTACACTGCTATTCTTAGAATTATTAAATATATATTTTTAAAATAATAAAAACTCAGTTAGGTTCACAAGTTTGACAAACTCAAGTTCAAACTCAATAAAATAATGGAGTCGAACTTGAGCTTGACTCAACTTGAAATTAAGCAAGCCGATCTTAAATAGTCAGCAAGTTGAGCCTAAGTTACTGTCAAGCAGCTTGACTCGATTTTATTCGCAGTCAACATTTTGGAAATTGAAATGTTCTATATTGAGTATATTTAACAAGTGTTTTGAAATTTTTAACAAGATTGTTCAAAGGAAAATATATTTTAACAAATGTCTTGAAATAATTTGTTAATATGACCTTTCTATTCGAAGTCCTGTGCTTTTCATATTTAAGAGCAAAATTTTGTAAACATTCAAAAGGAGAAGTTGCTGTACTATTTCATACCACGTCATGAGTGTGGCCCAAAATCAATATGAATAAGGGAAGTTGTGGAGTATAGATCTCAATGTTGATACAGTTGGATCATCAAAATCGATTTCAATAGTTCATTATAATATTTTTCGAGTTTTGATGTCGAAATACTTTGTACTATAGCTTTGGCTAAATGTATTTTGCCTAGTAAGTTATATTAGGAAATGGTTGTTCGAATTTTTTCAAAAGGACTCTTACATAAACTTAGGCCTTCTATCTATTATTGGCGGACTTAATCACAAATTTTTTTAAAAATCAGACAATCAAAATACCCTAAATTCAATGCAACATTTCAAGATTAATAACAAAAAAAGAAAAGAGGACCATAAATTGTAATAGTTGCGAATTTCTTCTTACTTTTTACCCTCCCCATAAAGGAAAGTCTTTTATGAGCCATCGGTTTCTCTACCAGGTACAACTGTACAAGTACTAGAAAAAAAGATGGGAAATTATTATCATCAGTTGCAGGCCATATGCAAACTGTCAGAAAACCCACCGGGTTGGATAAACTTTCTGAGAGGTTTTTTGAATTTTAGCCTGTGAGACTGAGCAAGAAAATTGCAGCCAAATCACATCAACACCGGGCCCCTCTCCCCTCCCATCCTCAAGCCATGAATTATGGTTCCTAGGGCTTGTGTCCAAAACCTACGCCATCCGGATGGGAGAGGCCAACCTGGGGATTTCACAAACAGATGATACTGTTTCAAATGTTCAGTCAAGATCAACCTAGGATTAATACTGTTCTTAGAGCAAGTGAAATGAAGAGAGAGAGACAGAGACAGAGACAGAGAGAGAAGAGATGACTGTTCAATTCTGTGCTCACTGCTCATAAGATTGTCTTTGAGGCTTTGGAAAGAATCAGGGTCTTCTGAGAGTGTGCTTTTGACAGCAAGAGGAAGGATGGGATATGCAGCTGCAGAGCGCAGAGAATGACTTGAGTTTACTGTTGGAGCGATGGGGAGAGGAGATAAGCTCACTGTTTTTTCTCTTGGCACATCAAGCAGAGAGTTTCTTGCATCTATTCTATCTACAAAACCCAGAGAAATTAAACAACTTGGTACTTTCTGTAAATTTAATGATCAAACCGTTGATGCTTTGGACTCATTTGTCTTATTTGATTTATGAGATTCCTAAGATGTTTCTTGAGTTTAGAATTTATTAGGACCATTCATTTATTGTTAGTGTAGTGTAAAGTAGATTATTGAGATTCGTAAGATATTTCTCAAATTTAGAATTTATCGGGACCATTCTTTATTCTAGGACCATTTATCCATTCTAGCATAGTGTAAAGTAGATTGTTGAGATTCGTAAGATATATCTCGAGTTTAGAATTTATTGGGACCATGCATCTATTCTAACATAGTGTAAAGTAGATTGTTTCTATTATGGCCAAGCTTGCGAAATTAACGTAATTGATGATTTTTTCGTCACATGACATGATGACAAATGATTGAGATGATACTTATGTGGATCAAGACTATTTCAATGATTAACATAAACTAAACATCAAGCAGTGAGTTTCTTGTATTTATTTTATTTAGGAAATCCAGAGAAACTAACCAACTTTGTACTCTTATAAGATTTATGACTAGTCCGTTTAGGTTTTTGACTTTTGCTTCATTTGACTTATAAAATTCATAATGTTTCTCGAGTTTAAATTTGTGCAAGACCATTCATCTATTCTGCTGTAGTATAAAGTAGATCGTTTCTGTAATGACCAAGTGACATGAAATGATGATCACATAAACTCCCGCGATCAATACAAATTTTCGATTAAAAAGTGATAATGATCTCGCACGACGGTCGATGGAAAAGAGAGACCTGCCTTTTTGTCTTGTCCAACAACGTTTTCACGTGTCTCGGGAGGGAAAAAAACAGAGGTTTTTCTGCTGACGCTGGGGGGAAGGGCTACAGATCGGCTTCGCCTTTTGCCCTCTTTTTCCTCCTCGGATTGTGGGGATTCTTCTCGGGCTTTGGCGTGACCATCTTTTCGTATCATCTTTCCAATCTAAGTCTAAAAGTCGTTTGCTGATTAATCTCCCCCAGTTAGAATCTCAGCGGAGCAATACTTCCATGATCCTGATGACCATGGGCTCGGTTGATCTCCACCGTCGGATTAAACGGGTCTTGCGTCGAGCCTAAATGATTAGGTGGGTCGGATTGATCGAATTCATATGTATCATCTTCCTAATCAAATTCTAAAGTACCTTTGCTAATTGTGCGATCTCGCATGATGAACGCGGGCTCAGTTGATCTTAGCCATTAGATTAAATGGGTTTCGCGTGGAGCCCGAATGATAAGGTGGGTCGGATTGATGGGGTTCATATGAGCTTGGAGCAGCTTATGATTTTCGCCCTTTCCTAGAGGCATGAGATGGGTTGTCCCACGTCCGACATGCTAAGGTGTCACCGCTTTGCAAAGTCAATTTTTTTTGGTATTGACGCAACGCCCGGGCGTGGAATATTGGTACTTGGCGTGAGAAGAAAATAGGAAAGTAGATAGGTTTTCAAAAAGAAAGATTTAGATTACCAAGGTCTTTTTTTGGAAAAATTAGAGAGGGAAAGGACAGATGTGGACGTGAGGAACCAATAGTAAAATCGACATGTCAATAATATGAAAACAAGTATGCATCATACTATTTGAAAATAGGCCAAGCACTAAGGATTCATATGTTTTGTGAAAAACGAAATAGTGTGGAAAATTTTATGAAAAATATTACTTTAGGAACACGACTCAATGTTTTTGATTTGGTCTCCTGAATTGGAAATCACTTTTTGATAAAAAGACCGACATTTATAATTGCGTTGCATTATTAACTCGGAAATCGAATTTATGTATATCAGCCATTTGTTTATAATAAGAAAAAGTGATTCTCATTATTCGTAATCCTCTAAATGGATATGTGTTAGATTTGAAATCATGGAACTTGTTAAATTAAGTAGTCTCGAAATCAATCATCCAAGCCTTCCTCCAATATTATTGATAGGACAATGGATAATTTTATCTTGGCAAATTTTCTTGTGTATTCATAATTATATGGATGAATGATTTCAAATTCTCATTAATCAAGAACTCTTTTCTTTTAGTCCAATGTTGTTGGCCTACCTTTATTTTAAAGCCAGCCAATGGCGAAAAATATGCGGGCCACCTTATTTCTCTCTCTTTTTGACAAACTTAATGTGATTTGCTTTATTGATAAATTATAACTACTAATTTCGAGAGAGATTGGAAGCCTAGAACGATGTATAATTTTTAGTTCGTTGAATAAACTACACTAAACTTATAAATTGTTTTCGTGCGAAATTAGATAGTCCAACACTTTTTTGAAGAACTCTCCATTCGTATATAAGTATAGAACATATGCTTTGTGGGCAAATTAGGTTTAAAGGCGGCTACCGACACGATGGCCTCTTGGCAGGCCTAAGTATTTACATGAACGAGAGAATGAGAAGCATGTGTTCTTCTCTTTTGTCGCCAGACATGCGCTTGGCGGCATTTCTCATGCCTCAAACAGCACGAGTTTCATCCGGGTGGAGGAAAAATTGCAAAAGGCCTGGATCTTGGGAGTTCTCAATTTACTCTTAGAATTCTCGATCGATTCTTTTGCTCGCCGATGAGGAGAGTGACTGGCCGTCCTAGAAGGCGAGGATCCCGGCCTTAACCATGTCCCGGTGAAGACAAACCGGTGAAGCGATGACAGTTGTCCGGTCCGGTCCGATGATGTCAGCTTATGAATCCATCTCTTCGTTGCAGGCTCTCTTTCTCTCGAGGTATGTCCTATTTTTGGTTTGGGTGTGTGCTTGGATCAGAGCGCAGGCTTCCAATATAATTCCCCCAGTCCGGACTTGGAATATCGTCCGGGTCATTAGTCAATTACTTTTTATCTCTTGATGCCCTCTTTTCCACCCGTCTATTTTGGCTTTTTCATTTGCGTGGATCCATCTTTGTCTTTTCTCCATGGTGGGTCGGTGACATTGGCCCCGCTAGAATCCAAGGTTACCCCCGGTAGATCGATCGAGCTGTGCGTACGTGGTTTTTTCATCTGAAAGTTGAAACTTTTTGATTGAATTTTTGAACATGATTTTAGAGCTGAGTTTTGCAATCCTTTATGCCTTTGGTTTGCTCGTGTTTTTTTATTGGAAAAAGTATTGACAAAATTCTAAACTTATTGTGTTGATATAAATTTAGTTATAAAATTTTCAATTGGACCAATTTAGTCCTAAATTTTTTTCACATTACTACCAATTTAGTTTATCGGGCGAATTTAGATAAAAAATTATTGACATGGATATTGACTGTCTTACATGAAATAACCGACGCTAATATTAACATTATTTTATAATTTTATAATTACATTTTCCTTTTTTATTTCCTTTCCTAGCTTGAGGAGGGTTGCGGTCCTTGGCCGACCCCTTGCTTAGTCGGATGGATTCAATTGGTATCAATATGAAAATGTTTATAATTAAATTAGTCCAATTACAAGGTTTATGACCAAATTATTGATAATATAGAAAGATTTAGGATAAAATTGTAGGGTTGAGCAAGATGGACCAATTGGACCAGATTGAATCGGCCATTTTGTCTAGTTCCCAAGAGTGTCGGTCTTGTTCTCAATTTTTAAAAAGGGAACTGGTGTTGACGCAATCCGATTCTCAGTTTCAAGAGAGAACTAGACCAATTGGATCGAACATACTGTGTGTGCAAAAAATTAAGGAAAGAGAGGAGCATGAATGGTCTCACTAAAGCTCCATTCATTTCACAGAAAATAACTTCTAGGAAAAATATTTTTTTAGATTTTCCAATGTTCATTTCATGGAAAATTAACTAGTTAGGGAAAACATTTTCCATCAAAGGAATAAAGCCTTTTGAAATAGGGGAAGATGTTTTCTGCATTTTTTCAAGTTAAGGAAAATATTTTCCTCACTCACTATCCCTTATCTCATACTCTACTAGCTTCTCTTCTCTTCTCTTCTTTCTTTCTTTAAATTCAAAATTTTTAATTATTTTTTTTCCTTTTACTTTTTTCACCTTGTTCTTCAGCTAGTCATTGGCCATCACCTTGAGCTCACTAACAATGACCTTGGGCCTCGCCAAACCACATGAGCTCGAGGTTCGCCGACGTTAGTCTCCAACCTCGCTAGAGCCTTGTGCTCGCTATTGGTTGGTTGATTTGGTGAGTGTCGAGCTCGTTGGCCTTGGCAGAGCTTGGGCTCGCCTGGATTGGCCGAGCCTCGAGCTTGCCGACCCATGTCTAGGTTAGTCACCAGACAACTCGCCATCATTGAGGCACATCACGACAAAGGAATGAGTAGGAAGAAGAAGAGGGGGAAGTTGCGGAGGAAGGAGCACGAAGAAGAATGAGGAAGGAAAATAAAAAGAAAAGGAAATATTAAAAAATAATTAAAAATTCAATTTTTATAAAAATTAAAATTACTTGGTAATTTTTCCTAGAAAATCAAATTAGATATTGAATGGGAGAATATATTTTTCACTTCATTTTTGTATTTCAATTGAATATTGAAAAATATTATTATTTTTTTAGAAAATGATTTCTTAGAAAATATTTTGCAGAAACATAATCTTTTAGTAGACGAACGGAGCCCAATTTGCTTTGCTCCCATTAATGCTTAAATTTCTCACCTTCTTTTGTTTCATTTATATTTTCCTTTTATTAATCCCTTGTTGGAAGTCCTTTCCATTATCTTGCAAAAGAATATCTCTCTGTATGCTCTTTCCCTCATGACTAGATTCCTTGCCAATTTGTTGCCAAAATAAATGGAGACAATCTCCTTTGCTTTACTCTTCAATCACAGCCACATTTGTTGCCCCTTCTTACGTAGGGAGGAATTAATTCCTTAGATCATGCTGGTTGAAATTTGTTGGAGAAAAGCATAAAAGATTTCTCTTGTTGATTGATTGGACCTTTTTCTTTTTGCCGAAGAAAAGCCGAAATTTCTTGCCCTCTTTCTTTTTCACTTTCATCTTGATTGGCTCAAATGGATTAGATCAATAATCAATAATTCCTACTAAATTGGTCCAATTAAAATATTTATAATTTAATTAATATAAATATAATAGGTTTAAAATTTTCTTGCTACTTTTTCCAAATTTTATCTCTATATTCAAGTATGTGTCCAAATCATCATATTGCTTGTCAACTTAAAAGTTGATTTGGAAAGTGGCATGACAATGTTCAATCATGTTTTAGTGTTACGGATACCAAACGTAGCACCCAATGATGCTCATATCATAGTGAAATTGATATACCAATTTTTTTTAAGAGAAAAAATTAGACGATGGTTTTTAATTTATTATGAAAATTATAGTCTATTTTGGATTACAAAAACTAAATAATAAATAATCATAAATTATTATAGGGTTTATTTTTAAAGAATTTGTGGTTCACAATATATTATTATTCTGAAAGTAGTTTCGAGACTGTTATACCAGTAAAGCCATTCTTGTCTAGAGTATCTCCACCCACATTTTCCATACTTGAAAATGGAAGACTCAACATAAGGAAACTTTTTAAACAATCATGAAAAAGGTTTCATCTTTCAAAGCTGATTTGCACGTATACCCTAGTTTAGGTGCATCTTATGCTATTCATACTTGGAATCCGATTGAGTATCCTCGGCAAGGCAACCATGACCCACGATCCCTATGCGCGTTCCACGTCTGTGGAGAGTGTACCGTGCTGCCGACGCTTCGGACTTTCCTCAAATTGGGCTTAAGCTCCTTCTCAGGTTTATCATAATCCTCGAGCTCTCAGCTTTCGTTCTTTTTCATGGTCGGTGCTCTAGTTTCCTACATCCTTACATAGTACTTATTGCTTCACCGTCTAGAACTTGTCACTTGCGAGTCGAAGGATCGCATCCCGCTTTGGCCTCGACTTCTCCTCCCTTGCCGGCGCCCTTGTCTTCGACCTTAGCATCTGCGTCCGCATTGGTCTTGACAGCCTCTTCCTTCAAGCTTGGTTTAGACTTCAGGGGCAATTTCGCATGCGTGGCCTGAGCAGCAACCTCGATTTTGCTGAGAGTGTTTGTCATAGAGATTGTTTTGTTTGTTTCATAAAAAATAAATAATTTAAAAAATTTTTCTTAAAAATTAATCGTTTGTATTATTTAGAATAATTAATTAATAAAATATATTTTTATCAGTGATAATAATTTATGTTTACATATTCTTGTGAAAGATAAAAATATTTTACATTCGTTTATTTTTTATAAATTTTTAAAAATGATTTAATTTTTGCTAAATATATCTAAAAATAATGAGTGGCAATTTAATGTGAAAATCATGATTGGACGTTCTACTCATCAGTTCCCAAGAAGCTGTTCTACCGCCGCGTACCGAAGGAAATGACATGCATTCGAGTCAATGATTTGTCAGTTTTGGCAATAACAGTGAATTCCAGTGGCAGTAAAAGGTAATTTAATAGCAATAAAAACACACCTTGTATTTTCAGTTGCCAATAACAAAGAATTTCTGTATCTTAAATGATAATAATAAATTGGGTAAAGACAAATCGGTGAAGTGACGACGGTGTCCAATTTTAATTCGGTCTGACACGGTGAGGGTGTATTAGTCCCTCTCTTCATTGCATGTCCTCTTTCTCTCAAGGTACATGTACATTTTGTCTATTTTTTTTGAACCTCCTGCTTTTTAACCTAAAAGTCTGTTTTCCAAACATGATAGCACCTAGCCTCTTGGGGAGGGGGATGTCTAAAATTTTTATTTCACGCCACTTGCATACTTACTCATCTAAATGTGACAAAACTCGAATATGTGTCGAAACTATAATATTGTTTGCGAAACAAACTAAGTTGATTTGCAAAATAGCATGATGATATTTAATCATGTTCTAAGTGTTGCACATACAAAACATAGATCCCAAGTAATGCCCGTATCACTGATACTACAAGCTATGTGTACATTGCTTTTGCCTAGAACAAATTAGGAGGGCCTTTTGCTATCATAGAACTTGTTGCTTGCAAATCGAAGCATTGCATCGAGCTTCCACCTCAACTCGCTCTCCCTCCCTTACTGGCGACCCCGTCTTCAACCTAAGTAGGTTCCCACCACCTTCACAGCGGCGTCCGCATCGGTCTTGACGGTCTCTTCCTTCAAGCTCGGCTCGGGCTTTGGGGGCAATTCCACATCTGTGGCCGGAGCAGCAGCTTCTCCTCTCCATCTTCTTCCCTTTGGTCTCTTGCTTTCACTGGGAAAGTGTATACCATGGCGTGTGGTTTTGGAGGAATGCAAACGAAAACGAGCATCTTTGTACAGATGCAAAACAAGCGAGTGTCCTAGGCAACACATGAAGCTGCTCTACCAAATACAAAAGGAAAGAACAATCACGCATTCGTGTCAACATTTGACCATTTTTAATAAGAGCTTTTGCTAACATAATAGTCTTTAGGTTACTTTGAGAATAATGATTTGTTGTGAGTTATAAATTCATGAAAGAGTGGACTCCACAACAATTTATAATTTTTTATTTTATGGAGAATTCTAGGGATAGTTAGTGATAATTCATTGTAAAATCATGATCCCACGTTCACATCATTAGTTTCAAAAGTGTTGTTAAAGGAAATGAATGTCATGCTCTCAAGTCAATAGTTTTGGAAACTACAGTGAATTGCAAGGGTTGCAAATGCTAATTTAATAGGAAACATAGCTGTCCCTTTTCATGTTATCGGTTTGGGCAAATGATGCAAATGATCCTTAAACTTTAACTAAATATATAATGGGGTCCATGAATTTCAAATTTGTTTAATGTAGCCCATAAACTTTAGTTTAATGTATAATATTATCCATGAACTTTTAATTTATTCGATATATTTTAATAAATATTCAATTTAGTTAATGGACTATGTGAGAATGTTTAATGTTGTCTATGAGCTTGAATTAATGGAAGGACAATATCGAACATCTTTATATAGCTTAGGGACTAAATTGAACATATACTAAAAGTTTAATGACTACATTGAAAAAATTAGAAGTTTTGGAATTGACATCGCATATTGAATTAAAATTCAGGAACTACATTGCATGTTGAGCCAAAACTCAAAAACTATTTGTGTCATTACCCTTTCGATTTCAAACATGGTAGAGCTAAGTTATTTCTGTGTCTTAAACAGCTATTATTAACTCTAAATAATACTATGGTCTTTCCCTGATCTCTCTTCACAAGCTATGTTGGAGCCGCCTCCTTTGCAAATCCAAACCATGATTCTCTGCCACTTCCATTAGGTCTCTCCCGATCACGCCCGTTAATTTCTCATTGTTTTTGCCGTCGATCTCTCTCGTTTTACCAGCGTAATCCCATTTCCCCTGTCACAAGGAAGGTCGAGAAGCATTTGGAAGATTGGTCAATTCCTAGGATTGATACTTTTTTTAGAGCAAGTGAAATGAAGAGAGAGAGAGAGAGAGAGAGAGAGAGAGAGAGAGAGAGAGAGAGGGAGGGGAGAGGAGATAGCTGTTCAATTCTGTGCCTCACTGCTCACAAGATTGTCTTTGAGGCTTGGGAAAGAATCGGGGTCTTCTGAGAGTGTGCTTTTGACAACAGGAGGAAGGATGGGATATGCAGCTGCAGAGCGCAGAGGATGACTTGAGTTTACTGTTGGAGGGATGGGGAGAGAGATAAGCTCACTGTTTTTTTCTCTTGGCACACCAAGCAGTGAGTTTCTTGCATCTATTCTATATAGAAAACCCAGAGAAATTAAGCAACTGGGTACTTTTTGTCAATTTCATGATCAAACCAGTTGACTTGCGCCTTATTTGATTTATGAGATTTGCAAGATATTTCTCGAGTTCAAAATTTGTGTGGGACTATTCGTCTATTCTAGCATAGTACAAAGTAGACTGTTTCCACTATGGCCAAGCATGTGAAATTATTGTAATCTAACACTTTTCGTCACATCACATGATAATGAATGATTGAAACGATAATCACATGGGTGAAGACTATTTTAATGATTGAGATAAATTACACATTAATACTAGTGAGTTTCACGCATTTATTCTATTTAAGAAAATCAGAGAAACTAACCAATTTAAAGTACTTTTATAA
This sequence comes from Corymbia maculata, assembly GCA_014182735.1. NCBI lineage: Eukaryota > Viridiplantae > Streptophyta > Magnoliopsida > Myrtales > Myrtaceae > Corymbia > Corymbia maculata. Next base: position 21,939,138 of record CM024683.1, on the reverse strand, counting down.
AATTCATGGCTATGCCGTTTAGGTTTTTAACTTGTGTGTTTTACATGACTTATGAAATTCATAAAATGTTTCTCGAGTTTAAATTCACACGGGATTAATTATCTATATCCTGAAATTATTGTAATTCAAGACTTTTCGCCACATGACATGATAATCAATAACAGAGATAATGATTACACAGTGTGAATCCATTTTCAATGGTTAATCACGTGGACTCCCGATGATGATTTTGGATGATTTACGGATTATATAAACTTTGGGAGAAATCGAAAGCATGTTGCACTTCTGCTGACGATAGGGGCTAAAGATCGGCTTCACCTTTTGCCCCTTTTTTCATCCCGATGAACACGGGCTTGGTTAATCTCACCCGTTAGATTAATTGGGTACCGCATGGAGCTTGAATAATTAGATGGGTAGGATTGATCGGGTTCATATGTGCTGAGAGCAGCTTATGATTTTACCCTTTCATGGGGGGCATGAGATGGGTTGTCCATCCGACATGCTAAGGTGTCATCGCCTTGCAGAGTCAATGTTTTTGGGTATTGATGCAACGTGGGGGTGTGAAAAATTGTACCTTACTGGGAATAAAAAAACAAAAGAAAGTAGAGAGTTTGTCAAAAAGAAGATAAAGACTTATCAAGGTAATTTTTAGAAAAATTAGAGAGGGAAAGGACAAACGTGGTAGGGAGGAACCAATAGTAAAATCGACATGTCAATAATATGGAAATGAAGTGTGCATCATACTATTTAGAAATAGGTCGAGCACTAAGGAGAAAAATGGAATAGTGTCGAAATTTTTTATGAAAAATATCATTTAAAGAACACAATTCAATTTTTTTTTTTTTTTGGTTTGGTTGCCTTTCAAATAAATTATAAATCACCTCATTTCCCAATAATCACCGGTGCATAATTAACCATGTCCCAATAAAGACAATCTGTGAAGCAATGGTGGTTGTCTAGTTCAACGATATTAGGGAATATCACAAAAAAAGTTTCAAATTTATTGTAATTGTGTCAATTTATTTTTAAATCTTTTTTTTTGTCAATTGAGTTTTGCATTTGTGTCAATTTAATTCATCCAACTAATTTTGCTTGGAAATTGCCAATATAAATGTCAATCGACAAGAACAATTCTTAATAATATTTTGATATTTTTCGATTAATTTATTAATTTATTTTTCTTTTTTCCCCTTTCTTCTTCCTCTAGCTAGTTGCCAAGCCAAAGGCATGGCCAATGAGCCTTGCCATGGTTGGGTGAGGCAGAGCAAGGGCTCGAGCCACCCTAGGGATTGGGCAAGGCATGCCCTCGCTATCACTAGTAAGGGTGACCCTTGCCAAGGGTGGGTGAGACTTGCTTGAGGCAAGTAAGGTTGACCTTATTAGCCCTCACCTTTGGGGTAAAAGAAAGTGAAGTAAAAAAAAAAAAAAGAGAGAGACAAAGAAAGAAAGAAAAAGAATATACATTAGAAATACAAAATTCAAAAAAATTTAAACATTCAAAAATTTTAAAATTATCTATGTCGGCGTTGGTAGTATCACTTTTGAAGATTACCATTTGATGTCAGAATTAGCTGGATAGATAAATTGATATAAATACATACATATATATAAAAGAGAACACCCAATGCTCATATAGTTAAAAGATTTAGAATTCAGTTGATATATATAAAAGAGAGCACCCAATGATGCTCGTATATATAAAAGATTTAGAATTCAGTTGATAAAAAAATAAATTTAGCTTTTCTGATAATTTTTTGGACATCGTTGATGTGTTAGCCCCGTTCTTCATGGCAGATGCTCCTTTAATAATGTCCTCACTCTGGACTTGGACAAAGCACGGGATGAATTTTTTGACTTCGAAAGTATTATTGCTGGAGTCATCAGTCAATTATATTTTATTTCTCGATGCACTCTTTTCCACCCGTCTATTTCGCCTTTTTTCCTTAGCGTATCTTGTCTTTTCCGCACGGGTCGGTGTTATCCCACGTGCGCTGATCTAAGATTTGACGAGCCTTACGTACGTAGAGTCGCTTCATATGAAAGTCTAAACTTTTTAATGATTCATGCCATTGGTTTGATTGTGCCTAAGAGGATGTGTCAAAAGTTTAAATCTATTGTGTATGATTGAATCTTAAATATTTTAATTAGATGAACTTAATTTTAAACATTTTCACTTTTTGTCAATTTATGTTAAAAAATGCTGACGTGAATGTTAATCTTCTCTATTGACGTTGATATCGACATTATTTATATAATTTTTAAAGATATTTTGAATATTTTATTTTATTTTCTAGCTTGGCTTGTGATCGGTGACCTTGGCCAAACTAGTAGAAACAAAAGGAAAAGAAAGAAATAAAAAGAAAAAGAAAAAAATTATTTTTTATAAAATTATAAAAAGTTGTCCATGTCGATACGACCGTCCAAAATGATACTAATGACGTCTATGTCGGTGATTTCAGCTTAAATTTGTTGGATGGACCCAATTAACACTAATATGAAAATGGTCATGATTAAATTGATTCAATTAAAATGTTTAACCAATGCGATAAGTTTATGACTTTTATGATATTTTTCCCAAATTTTATCTCAGAGATCAAGTATTTGTCAAAATCATAATATTACTTGTCAAGTGAAATAAGTTGGTTTTTAAAGTGGCATGACAATGTTCAATCATGTTCAAGTGTTGCAGAAAAAAAAAAAACATAGCACCCAATGATGCTCATATCAAAGCAAAATCGATATAATAACAAGATACTGACATACTCTATTATGGACATCTAGAGTATCTTCGCTCACATTTTCCATACTTGAAAAAAAGAAGACTCAACATCATAAAAATGGTTTCATCTTTTAGAGCTCATTTGCACATACCCTAATTTAGATGCATCTTATGTTATTATTTAAATAATTAGTCAATAAAGTGTGTTTTCATTGTTGTAATAATTTACGTTAAAATATTTTTAATTTATTTTTTAGTCAAAATATTTTTAAATTATTTATTTTACGTTAAATAAATGTATATTTAAAATTAATCAATGGCAATTTAATGTGAAAATCATGATTGGACGTTCTACTCATCAGTTCCCGAGAAGCTGTTCCACCACCGTGTGCCATAGGAAATGAGTGTCATGCATTCGGGTCGATGATTTGTCAGTTTTGGAAATTACAGTGAACTTCAGTGGCAGTAAAAGGTAATTTAATAGCAATAAAAACACGCCTTTTATTTTCAGTTTTCAATAATAGAGAATTTGTGTATCTTAAATGACAATAATAAATTGGGTAAAGACAAATCGGTGAAGTGATGGCCTGTGGTCTGGTCGAGTCTAATTCGGTCGTTGATCAAGGTTTTATTGAGCCATATGTACTCATACTTGATCTAAAAGTTTAAATTTCTCAAATGAATTTTCAAACATGATAACAAAATTCAAGTTTCACAGTACTTTACGCTTTTTGGCTTGTTCACAATTGAAGGGGATGTTAAATTTTTTATTTCACATTACTTCTATACATACTTATGTGAATCCGACATAATTCAAATAGGGTCGAAATCATAATATTGCTCGTGAAGCGAACTAAGTCAGGTTTCTCCCGATCTCCCGATCACGCCCGTTAATTTCTCATTGTTTTTGCTGTCGATCTCTCTCATTTTACCTGCGTAATCCCATTTCCCCGGTCACAAGGAAGGTTGAGAAGCATTTGGAAGATCAGGTCAATTCCTAGGATTGATACTTTTTTTAAAGCAAGTGAAATGAAGAGAGAGAGAGAGAGAGAGAGAGAGAGAGAGATAAGTGTTCAATTCTGTGCCTCACTGCTCACAAGATTGTCTTTGAGGCTTGGGAAAGAATCAAGGTCTTCTGAGAGTGTGCTTTTGACAGCAGGACAGCAGGAGGAAGGATGGGATATGCAACTGCATAGCGCAGAGAATGACTTGAGTTTACTGTTGGAGAGATGGGGAGAGGAGATAAGCTCACTGTTCTTTTCTCTTGGCACACCAAGCAATGAGTTTCTTGCATCTATTTTATATAGAAAACCCAGAGAAATTAAGCAACTAGGTACTTTTTGTCAATTTCATGATCAAACCAGTTGACTCGTGTCTTATAATATTTCTCGAGTTTAAAATTTGTGTGGGACTATTCGTCTATTCTAGCATAGTATAAAGTATACTGTTTCCACTATGACCAAGCTTGTGTAATTATTGTAATATAAGACTTTTCGTCACATCACATGATAATGAATGATTGAGACGATAATTACGTAGGTCAAGACTATTTTAATGATTGAGATAAATTACACATCAACTAATGAGTTTCACACATTTATTCTATCTAAGATGTTCAGAAAAACTAACCAATTTGAAGCATTTTTATAATATTCATTGCTAGGCCTTTTAGGTTTTTGACTTGTGCATCTCACATGACTTATAAAATTCATAAAATATTTCTCGAGTTTAAATTCACACGGACCATTTCTCTATTATAGTGCAATATAAAGTAGATCATTTTTAGGATAGTTAAGTATGTGAAATTATCGTAATTTAAGACTTTTTGCCACATGACATGATAATCAATAATAGATACAATAATTACGCAGGTGTGAATCCATTTTCAATGGTTGATCACATGGACTCCCGTGATCGATATAAGTATTAATTAATATATGATGATGATTTTGGATGATTTACAGATTATATAAACTTTGGGAGAAATCGAAAGCATGTTGCACTCGGGCGATGAAGGAGAGAGACCTGCCTTTTTGTCTCGCTTTCTTGCAGCAAAACATCTTTTCGTATCGGCTTCCCAATCTAATTCCGAAAGACTTTTGCTTAATTGATCTCCCTCTTAGAACCTGGATCCCGATGAACACGGGCTTGGTTAATCTCATCCATTAGATTAAATGGGTACCGCATGGAGCTTGAATAATTAGATGGGCAGGATTGATCGGGTTCATATGTGCTGAGAGCAGCTTATGATTTTAACCTTTCATGGGGGCATGAGATGGGTTGTCCCGTCCGACATGCTAAGGTGTCATCGCTTTGCAGAGTCAATGTTTTTGGGTAATGATGCAACGTGGGGGTGTGAAAAATTGTACCTTACTGGGAATAAACAAAACAAAAGAAAGTAGAGAGTTTGTCAAAAAGAAGATAAAGACTTATCAAGGTATTTTTAGAAAAATTAGGGAGGGAAAGGACAAATGTGGTAGGGAGGAACCAATAGTAAAATCGACATGTCAATAATATGGAAATGCAGCGTGCATCATACTATTTGGAAATAGGTCGAGCACTAAGGAGAAAAATGGAACAGTGTCGAAATTTTTTATGAAAAATATTATTTTAAGAACACAACTCAATTATTTTTTTTGGTTTGGTTGCCTTCCAAATAAATTAGAAATCACCTCATTTCCCAATGATTGCGGTGCATGATCAACTCGAAAATTGAATTTATGTATATCTAGCCATTTGATTAAAATAAGAAAAGTGGCTTTCAATATTGATATTCTCTAAATGGATATATGTCAAATTTAAAGTCATGGAACTTGTTAAATTGGGTTGTCTCAAAATCAATTAACAAGCCTTCCTCATATATTATTGATAGGACAACCGAAAATTTTATCTCGTCTAATTTTCTTATGTTGTCATAATTATATGGATGAATAATTTGAAATTCTCATTTATCAAGGACTCTTTTCTTTTAGTCCAATGTTGTTGGCCTACCTTTATTTTGGAGCCCACCATTGGTGAAAACTATGCGGACCATCTTTTATTTTTTTGACGAATTATAGCTTACTCATTTTGAGAGTGATGCCAAGTCTAGAACGATGTGATTTTTAGTTTGTTGAGTAAACTACGCCAAACTTAAAAATTGCTTGTGATTAATTTTCTCGTGAAATTAGATATTTTGACACTCTTAAACTATGTGCGCCATGCTTTTGAAGAACTCTCCCTTTGTATATAAGTATAGTGATAAAGCTAGTAAGGATCATCTAGAGGAGGTGAATAAGTAAATAAATAATATTTGACAAACCAACACGGAACATAATAAATTAAGATTAGAGTCTCAATGAATTAGATTCCAGAACTTGGTTCAAAATCTGTTATGCAATAGAAAGACTTTAGAAGCTCTCAATAAGTGTGCAATAGACAATATAAATTACCTATAAGAGTTTAGGGATGAGAGAATTGTACATAAGGTTTATAATGGTTCGAGTTAAATAAAATTTATGTCACCTCCTTATTGGTAGGATTTCATTACATGATTAATAAGATATTAAAACTTTGAGTGTAAAAACTAAGTGAAACAGTAGTGAAAGATTATAATGTTTCACTTAGTTACTATTTCTGTACTTCTTTCACAATCACAAAATCGATTCTCAAGAAAAACAAGTATGTGTTTGAATAATGCTTAAACTTTGGAATTATAAATTCTGGGCCTCAACTCCCATTTTGCTCCTCGACACATTGGTCTCCTTAAATGCTCTTCCAATTTCAAACTAGCAGTTGAAGATCTTCAAAGGATAGTCTTTCGACCCATCCGCTGAACAGATTATATCAAGGAGATTTGGTAGCCATTAAGTGACATAGACTGAATCTCCTCATTGAATCTAGTCGCCCATACAATTAGATTCTTAGTTTCCATAAGTAAAGCTTCTTCAATTTAGAAAGAACTTATCTACAATATTTGATTATCAATTAGTTTGATTGAATTAATCAAATTTATCTAAGAATAAAATCTGACCAAGATCACTAGCTATTATAGTATATTAAATTCATTCTGGACAAGTTAGCTTTTGATTGATATATTATACGGTCCAGTTTAGTTTTGAACTATCTAGATTCGATTGGCTTTGGTCTGGGCATGTTAGGATGATGATTCTCTTCTCTATTTGTATTAACATTGGGATATCGCATATGTGTTTGAATGAATACTATTTGAAGATATATTTCAATTAGACTAAGTACCTGTCAGAGTATTCTTCAAGACAAATAAAGGACTAAATAGTCTTGTCAACTTCTAAATCAATCAAGAGTTTTTTCTAACTTATAGAACATATTCTTTGCGGGCAATGGCCTCTTGGCAAGTCCAACGAGTATTGCATGAAAGAGGAAATGAGAAGCATCTGTTTTTGTCTTGGTTGCCAGGCATGGTGCTTGGTGGCATTTATCATGCCTCGAACGATACGAGTTTCATCCGAGTGGCGGAAAAACAGCAAAAGGCCTGAAAGGTCATTCAAACATAAAAAGCAAAAATCGAGTGGAAAGCGACAGTGACGAGAAGCCTTGGTTTTCGAGGAGGATGGGAACGCAGACTTTGGGAGTTTTGAATTTACTCTTGGAAACTCTCGATCGATTCTTTCGCTCGCGGACGAGGAGTTGGATGCTATGTCTATAAAGGCAATCGGTGAAGTGACGATAGTTGTCTAGTGCAACTAAATTGGAGAAAATTATAAAAAAATATCATTGTGCTATTTCAATTCCAAACTTTTTTTTTATTAATTGAGTTTTAAACCTTTTGCATTTATATTAATTCAATTAATTCAGTTAATTCTAGCAGAAAATTGGATGCCAATCATCCTACCTATCATTAGTTATGGTAATGTAGATAATTTTTAATAATATTTATATTATTTTTGAATTATATATATTTTTCCTGTTTTCTTTTCTTTTTCTTTCGCTTGGATTTAGTGAGGGATGATCTCGTTGGCCTTGGGCAAGGCTCGCCCTCGTCGATGTGGCAAGGGTGACCCTTGCTCGCGGCCGACGAGGTCACCTCTCACCCACTTTGAGCAAGGGTGAGGTCGTCACTCGCTAGATCCTATCATGGTTGACTAGTGATGGCGAGCCTTGTCTAAGGTCCGGTGAGGGTGATCTTTGCTGGTTGTAGCCTTTGGTCAATTGCCGGAGGCAAACTGACTAGCAGAGGAAGAAGAGGAAAACAAAAGAAAAACAAAAAGAAATTAAAAATATAAAAGATAAAAAAAAATTGGAATTTGTTAAAAAATAAAATAAAATTTGTCCATGTTAATGTTAGTTGTGCCAATAGGAAGGTTGATCTCAATGTCAATGAATTCTACCAAAAAATGATCGGATGGACTTAATTAGTAAAATATAAAAACTATTATGATTTAATTAGTAAAATTAAAGAGTTTGTGACTAAATTAATAAAAATATAATAGATTTATAATTTTTTGAATAAAATTCACTGAATTTGGACAGAGCAGCAGCATGTGAAGTTCTTGACTTCGAAGCATTATTGCCCGAGTCATTAGTCAGTTATTTTTTAATTTCTCGATGCCCACTTTTCCAGACGCCTATTTTGCCTTTTCCTTCGCATATCTTGTCTATTCTGCATGGGTTGGTAACCACTGTCCCCGCTAAAATCACTACCAAATGTTGAAGTGTCATCCCACGTGCGTTGATCTAAGGATTTAATGAGCCTCACGTAAAAGTCTAAACTTTTCTTTTGAATTTTCAAATACGGTTTAGAAGTTTGAGTTTAGCAATTCTTGTTGTCTTTGGTTTGTTTCTGTCCGGAAGAAAATGTTAAAATTTCATAGGGAAAAGTGAAAGATAGTTCTAAATCTATTACATCAATACTAATTTAGTTCTAAATATTTCAATTGAACAATTTGGTTATAAATCTTTTTACATTGCTATGGATTCAATTTATCCAGCAAATTTATATTAAAAATTGCTGATGTGGACGTTGAACGTCTTATATGGTTGGCGTTGATATTGACATCTTTTTATTAATATTTTAAAAGGTGTTTAGTGTTGGTAGCTAGATCATGCAGAAGAACGTAGATCTTGGGATTTTTCAGAAACTCAAGAGCGATTCTTTCGCTCATTGATGAGGCAACTCATCTCCTAGAAGGCGAGGATCCTAGCCTTAACCATGTCCCAGTAAAGACAATCAGTGAAGCGATGGTGGTTGTCTAGTCCAATGATATTAGGGAATATTACAAAAAAGTTTCAAATTTGTTGTAATTGTGCAAATTTATTTCTAAACTTTTTTTTTTGTTGATTGAGTTTTGCGTTGTGTCAATTTAATTCATCCGACTAATTTTGTTCGGAAATTACCAACGTGAATGTTAGTCGACAGGAATGATTCTTAATAATATTTTGATATTTTTTTTTCATTTATTAATTTATTTTTCCTTTTTCCCCCTTTCTTCTTCCTCTAGCTAGTCGCCAAACCAAAGGCATAGCCAATGAGCCTTGCCATGGTTGGGAGAGGCAGAACAAGGGCTTGAGCCTCCCTAGGGATTGGGCGAGGCATGCCCTCGCTATCACTAGTAAGGGTGAGCCTCGCCAAGGGCGGGTGAGGCTTACTTGAGGCTAGCAAGGTTGACCTTATTAGCCCTCACCTTTGGGGTAAGAAGAAAATGAAGTAAAAAGAGAGAGAAAAAGAAAGAAAGAAAATAAGAATAAAAAATTCAATTTTTTATTATGTTAAGAAATAAAAAGTTAGATTCAAATTTTTATATATATATATAAGATTTAGAATTTTAAAAAAATAAATTTAGCTTTTTTGATAATTTTCCGGACACCGTTGATGTATTAGCCCCGCTCATCATGGCAGATGCTCCTTTAATAATGTCCTCACTCTGGACTTGGACAAAGCAGGGCATGAATTTTTTGACTTTAAAAGTATTATTGCTGTAGTCATCAGTCAATTATTTTCTATTTCTCGATGCCCTCTTTTCTTCCCGTCTATTTCGCCTTTCTTCCTTTAGCGTATCTTGTCTTTTCCGCACGGGTCGGTGTTGTCCCACGTGCGCTGATCTAGGATTTGACCAGCCTTACGTTCGTATGGTCGTTTCATATAAAAGTGTAAACTTTTTAATGATTCACGCCATTGATTGTTTGTGCTTGAGAGAACGTGTTGAAATTTTATCAAAAAAAGGATCAAAAAAGTTTAAATTTATTGTGTAGATACTGATTTAATTTTAAATTTTTTAATTAGATGAATTTAATTTAAAATATTTTCACATTATTATCGATTTATGTTAGAAATTACTGACGTGAACATTGATATTTTTTTAACGCTAATATTGGCATTCTTTTATAATATTTTAAAAAATTTGAATATTTTATTTTATTTTCTAGCTTGGCTTGTGATTGGTAACCTTCACCAAACTGGTAGAAACAAAAGGAAAAGAAAGAAATAAAAAGAAAAAGAAAAGAAATTATTTTTTATAAAATTATAAAAAGTTGCCCACGTCGGTGCAACTGTCCTACGTGATACTAAAGACATCTATGTTAGGGATTTTGAGCTTAAATTACGATACTTTTCCCAAATATGATATCAAATTTCAAGTATGTGTCGAAATCATAATATTGCTTGTCACGTGAAATAAGTTGGTTTGCAAAGTGGCACGACAATGTTCAATCATGTTAACGTGTTGCAGACACAAAACATAGCATCCAATGATGTTATATCAAAGGAAAATCGATATAGCAACAAGATACCGACCTACTCTATTATGGATGTCTGGAGCACCTTCGCTCACGTTTTCCATACATCTTATGCTATTTATGCTTCGAATTCGATCGAGTACTCTTGGCAAGGCGACCACGACTCGTGATCCCTATGCGCATTCCACGTTTCTAAGTACTGTACCATGCCGACAACGCTTTGGACTCTTCTCAAACTATGCTTCAGCCACTTCTCCTCTCTGTGTCATTTCTTTTCGTTTCTTGATTTCGCTAAGAATGAATGTTATGATGAGTATTCTATTTGTTTTATGAAAAATTAATGATTTAAAAAGTATTTTTTGAAAAATGATCGTTTGTATTATGTAAAATAATTAGTCAATAAAGTATATTTTCATCATCGATAATAATCTGTCTAAATATTCGTGGATAAAAATATTTTATATTGATTTATTTTTTAGTTAAAATAGTTTTAAGTTATTTAAATTTTGTGATATAAATGCGCATGTAAAATTAATCAATGGCAATTTAATGTGAAAATCATGATTGGACGTTCTACTCATCAGTTCCCAAGAAGCTGTTCCACCACCGCGTGCCAAAGGAAATGAATGTCGTGCATTCGAGTCCATTATTTGTCAGTTTTGGAAATTATAGTGAACTCCAGTGGCAATAAAAGGTAATTTAATAGCAATAAAAACAAGCCTTTCAATTTTCAGTTTTCAATAATAAAGAATTTATGTATCTTAAATGACAATAATAAATTAGGTAAAGACAAATCGGTGTAGTGATGACGGTCCGGTCCGGTCTAATTCGGTCTGACACGATGAGGGTGTATTAGTCCCTCTCTTCATTGTAGGTCCTCTTTCTCTCAAGGTACATGTCTATAAGCATACTCTCTCTTGATCTAAAAGTTTAAATTTCTCAATTAAATTTTCAAACATGATAGCAAAATCTGACTTTCGCAATTCTTTGTGCCTTTTGGCTCGTTCACGCCTCAAGAGGATTTTAAAATTTTTACTTCACATCACTTCTGTACCTACTCATCTGAATGCAACAAAATTCAAATACGGGTTGAAACCTTAATATTGCTCGCGAAGCAAACTAAGTTGATTTGCAAAGTGGGATGACAACATTTAATCATACTGTAAATGTTGTGGATACAAAATAGAGCCCCCAAGTAATGCTCATATCACTAATACCGTGATAAGATATGTCCACTGCTATGTAGATTGCTTTTGTCTGGAATGAGTTAGGAAGGCCTTTTGCTATCATAGAACTTGTTGCTTGCAAACCGAAGTATCGCATCCGACTTTCACCTCGACTTGCCCTCCCTCCTTTACTGGCGATCTCGTCCTCAACCTTAGCAAGTTCCCACCGCCTTCACAATGGCATTAACGTCGGTCTTGACGGCCTCTTCCTTCAAGCTCGGAGCAGCAGCTTCTCCTCTCCATCTTCCTCCCTTTCGTTTCTTGCTTCCACTGGGAATCATCAACTTTCAGTCATTTTTAGAATATGTTTTATTAGCATAATAGTCTTTGGATTATCGTAAGAATAATAGTTTGTTATGAGTTATAAATTCATGAAGGAGTGGACCCTACAATAATTTATAATCATTTATTTTATGGTGAATTCTAGGGATAGTCAGTATTAATTTAATGTAATTTAATGCGTAATCCCATTTCTCCGGTCCCAAGGAAGGTCGAGAAGCATTGGGAGATAGAAATTTCTTGGTCGTCACCAGTTGCGATATTCAGAAAATCCTTGGGTCAGGCCCTTGGGCCTAATGAGACGGTCCATGCCCAATGCTCACTCATCACTAGTAAAATGAAACATTCCTCACCTTTGCAAATTTGATCCTATTCCTCTCATTTTTCATTTTTTTTCAATCTTCACTCACATAAAACTTCCGAACGCACTTGCTCTCTAAAATTGATCGTCAAGCAATGGAGAGCAACAACAACAATTGTGTCCAGTTAGGCCAACATAATCCAAAAAAATAAATAAAAAATCCGGACTTTGCCTTGCTGTCAGACCCATTTTCACTGTTTGGCAAGTTGCCAAACACACTCTTAGAGAGTACCGAGACAAAAATTTCTATGTGCCGCTGCATCTTTTTTTAATTGTCTATTTTACAATCAAACGAATGGAGAACTTTTTTTAAAAATGTGTTTTAACATTGGCAGCTAGATCCTGCAGAACAATGTAGAGTTTGAAGTTGCAGATTAGTTTGTGCACCAATCCAGTTGGGAAAAACATTTTACGTGATGGTTATGCCATGTGGCAATGCTGATATGGCGTAGTAGACCAATCGCATTATCCAAAGTGATATGCACCTCATCCTCTGCTTGGTGCCATGTGTGATTTCCATATCACTTTCGATTAGCTTAAACATCATATGTCACCGTCACATGAAATACACTCTTAGTTATGTGCAGGCCCGTCACCACTCCTTTCTTCATGATACAAGCGGGAACCCCGTAACTTTCAACTTGCAAATCGAGTTCTGGTTTATGCGACCAACTGCCGAGTGGCGATGAGTGTTGGGGAACATTACTTTTGTAGCAAGATTTCCATGATGACCTTATGCTTGGAAAAAAGTATACAAGGGTAGAAATCTAAATGAAGATATGAGAACATGAGAATTCAGACGGCAGTTACCCATGAACAAAAATAACGGGATGAATTAAGGGACGTGACCTCTGTTCAAACTCCAAAAACAAAACCAAAGCTCTCTTACGGGCAACGAAACTGCAAAAGGGAAAAACCTGCAGATGCCACAACAGCAGAATGGTCCGGTGCAGAACAAAGGATCTGCACCTGATTCTCTTGAATGCACAAAGTCGACATGGAACGAAACTTGAGAAGTACCGTAATCGAATGTGTCAACAAAACTCAAGAAGTACAGGTACATAACTACAGAGTAACTTGATTTCGATTACCTTTATTAGCGCATGGCAAATATGTACAGATAATAATTATTTCGAAGCCCCCGAGCAAAGGACGTGCATATCCAAGCAGGAGAAGAGCAAGGGGAGAGAGAGCCAGGCAGAAGACAAGATCCTAGTTACATATAAATCATATCTTAGAAAAAGTAGGGGGAAAAAAGTATTTTCCACTGCCTGTTTCCTCAAGCACGCTCGGTTTCTGCAGCAACAGAAGGCAGCCATTGCTCTCAAGGGACCTTTATTATCAGAGATCAAACTCGTATCCCCAAATTCAGAAAAACTTTTGGCTTTGAAATGATGGTGTAAATTATATTGTTGGCTCGAATGGCCTTCAACTTTTGGCTTCGAAACTAGCTAGACACCTGCTCTGGTCTACACAAACAAGTCAGTAAGAAACCCCCATCCAAAAAGAATGAAGCAAAAGAGCAATGGCAATCACAGGTCACCTGAATCTTCGGATTCACAACTCCAAATATATTCTGAATCATCGCCAATATTGAGCCCACCGATGGATGGTTTCCACCATTTGAGGGAACAATGCATTAACACTATCAGTGATAAGACCCTGAAAGAAATGTATGCAGGCTTCATCATCCAGGTCCAAGTTGAACTTCTCCTGAAGCTGTAGCCATAGACAGTCTCAGTCATGACTGAAGGCATACTTCATCTCTGGACAGAAACGAAAAGATGATGCACAGAAATGGGTTCTAACCTTAAGCATTCCTTTTTCAGGATCAGAAGCAATGTCAGGGATGTTAGAACCCGCCATCAGATGGAAAAGGTTCAAGATAAGGTTACTTGATTTCCGAAGAATGTTATATGCTTCACAACAATATGTCTTGAATCTTGTGTAGTACTGGCTGAGGAAGGAAAATGTCGCCCATCACCACATAAAGAACAATAACAATTGCTGCAAGTATTCTTGTCATACATGACGAAAACACCTATCTATACATCAAGGCCATTCTTTAATCTTAAAGAGCATTAGAATAGTGAGCTACCTTTCAGTTCCACCCATAGCTTCTACCATTTCTTTGCAAAGTTTCATTGGGGGTGGAAATGGCTTAGGATCCCGGCCAAGAATAAAACCAAAGTCAACATGGAAAAGGCGTCCATCGTCCCTGAGAAGAAGGTTGTCCAGGTGTCTAAAGGACCAGAAAGATCAGCATTAGAATATTATTGCTTTAATAATTAAAAACAACTAAATAAACTAAGAAAGCATAAAGCAGACAACATGGCACGCGACAAACTACTTCTGTAATATACAGAGGATAAGCTTTCTGAAGAGGATGTGTAATAATCTTCAATCATTATGCCTAATCAAATAAAACTAATGTATACATATTTTCTAAGACTGTTAAGAAGAAAGTTTCTGCACATTTCGTTAAAAAAATAAAAACCAGAACTACCTCTGGAATGAATCCTATCAGGACTATTTATCATCACATATGACACCAAAGGATATTGACAGAGGAGAAGACTAAGATAGAAGTTCATTCTTTAACCAAGTAGTCGAATTCAAATGGGAGGTTATGTTTTTGACAAGCACATAGTTAAGAGATTTTTACCAAACAAAGCAAAACAGTGCAAAATAGCATTATCTGAAATAATAGTTCCAGCTCCTACACTATATAAATGAAGAAGTAACATATAACAAGAGAGAGAAAAAATTAATCTTAATGCTTTAACATAATCATTGCATTCAGTGATCACCTGTCTCCAATGCCAAGTATATATGTAATAACAGAGTACCCAGCACAGCTTTTTATGAACGTATCAAGGCATGTAGCTGTGATTCCAAATGGTCCGTGCTCATCAGGATGAAACTTCTGTAGATAACTGATAATGCTTCGGTGCTCTGAGAGAATCTGCATGTAAATAGAGATGTCTAATAAATTCAAAGATCAAAATATATCAAGTATTAATTATTCAAATTGCATTAAGAAAAGCGTCATTAGCCTGTATCAAACACTATCTCCAGAAATAAAAGTGATGTCCGTTGTCCTGTTAGATATTTTATAGTAGAGGTAAAAAAAGGAGCAACACTTCTACTAGCACTTGCACCTAACTAAATTGCACTTTGCTTTAAGTCAGGCAACTGAAAGACATCATCTGAAAGTCAAGTGACTGAAAGATAAAGGTATCATGTGACTACTATCAGTACCAAATTTGCATCTTTCCCTCAATTTTTTATAATGCAGCACACTCTATTCCCCAGGAATTCATATCTTATGCCTAATATGAAAAAGATTAACCTAAACTACTAATCATCCAAAGTCATCTAGCTCAACTTCAGTAAAAAGGACCTTAAACAGTTAACAAATAGTCTTTGGAGGATAAGTTACCTGTGCCAAAGTCCGGGAAGGTATAAATTCCGACATGCCTTCATCTTGTCCCGTGGCCAGTACCTTGTACGGAGTCAGGCATAAATCCAGGTTCTCCGACTTTAGTAATTGATCCATAAGAGAGACCATCTGGATAACCTACAGAAAACAGAACATTGTCGATTTCCAACTGCTTCACTTACTCACAATAGCAAAAACAGACTGAGAACAACGGAGTTAGAAACAAGAAAAAAATTCCGCGAGCCAGAAAGTTAAAGCTATGGAACAAATTTTTAATGCAATAATAGAGGCTGGTTACCAATTGGTCTTGTCGAATATCATCTCCTTTCTTGAATATTATCTTGCAACTTCCACCACTCGCTGTTCTGAAAGTAAGACGAAGAGGATGCAGTGCACTTTTGAATATTGATGACTCTGAAGGATCAATACCAGTGATGAGGACACCAGGAGTGAGTGGTGATCGTATTGGCTGAGAAGTAGAAGCATGTTGTCTGAACCAAGCTAAAGTCACAGAGTGGAAAAGACAGTTTGACAGAAATTAGAGATACCTCCTCAAAATATGTGAGCTCACTTAGAAGACCAGAAAGAAGCTGTCTAAGCTTCTCAATCTTTTTCTGGGTATTGCCACGTACGTTTCTAACATCCCTTGTTATCGAACACAACTGGGCAGTCAACTCTGTCTGACGCACCAAACTTTGCCAGAGTTTGAATCCATCTTCATTTCCATTGACAACAGATGCCGACTGCATAAATTACAATCTAATAAATGGTGTGCAGAACTGGATTCAATAACATCTCTAGCTTAGTCTTTCATGAAATAGACACAGCTTGTGGCCACTGTACTGATAGATGGTGATTCCAGTCAACAGAGCCATCCCAAGAAAAAGGAACTCAAGAAATTACAATGAACTTCCAGTGATTTCATAATCAAAAGTCTAAAAAAACCATCAAACAAATCGGACGGCATTTTTCATACTTTTCCACATTTGGCTGATCATCCACATGTTGACACATTCAAGAAGCATACATGCTCAATCACAAATAGCCCCTCTAGTACTATATAACAGAGAAACTCATTTGTCTTTTCCTAGATAAATAGAAGAAAAAACCAAATAACCATAGCCCAATTCATTCAGAGTGAAACCCCCATAATTGCTCCTAAATTTTATTGCCCGACACTTTGCTCTAAAAGAATTTAACTAAAGGATCTCAACCAAACAAGACAACCTTTTAGCATTTGGTACAGAACCACCATAAGAGGAAAGATAAAACAGCAAAGCTGGAACCTTGAATAACTCAAACCTTCATCATATGCTCTTCCAAGATCTCGTAAGTATAGTAGTATCGTTTAGCAAAAGCACAATCATGAAGTTCCACAGCAACATACCACCGGAGAAAGCTGGCCAGCTCAATATTCCGCAATGCTGTCACAAAAATTTTCTTTTGTTAGCAAGAAAAAGATAAGACACTACTGTTATCCAAAGAAGATAAGGCATACAGCGTTGCACAAGAAACTGAGAAAGGCGAGATTTATCAGATCGTTCAAAGCGAAGAGCCTGAACCAACTGAAGCAAGTAGCACTGCAGCTCTTCATCGTCAGCTCTCTCGAGCACACTGACGGCATATGCACGAACCTGCAATGAAGGCACCCAGAATCATAACAGCATGAGACCCTTTCATTTCCAATGACATTGAAAACTCTGAACATCTCTTTGAGATGCATATAGTTAGTGCACTAAACTCCATGATGCTAATGAACTACAATCAACAACCAAACCATCTCTCTGGTTGGAGGAGGTACAAGCATGGAATGCTCAATTTGCCAAACCATCTTAAGTCTTCCAACTGATAACTCCTTCTCAATTTTTTTTTTTCCTTTTAGTTCTTTGTAACCGAAAGAATCTAATGAAAATTGCTGAATAATTTAGAGCAGAGTATTCAAAGAGATATTTCAATCATTAGGTCGCATCCCGTATTCTATGTGATAAAGCAACAATACAAAATTTTTCTGCTAGCACGTATAGAGAATAAGATTATACTAGCAACACAATAAACAAACCTCTTACAAAACTCTTACCTCCTCACTTTTAAATACAGGAGATAATAGTTCTAGAGCATCGCATACATCAATTGTTTCCCACCTTCCCATTAATTCCAATGCCTGCTTAGCTTCCTGCAAGAAAGGGAAAAATGTTAAGAACAAGGATTATGATTAGGTAATACATATCAGAGATCATTTGGATACTCTAAATAGAGGTTTTACCTGCATACTTCCTTGGAAGAGGTGCTTAACTAGGCCCTAGAAACACTTTGCAAATTACCATGTTGCAATTCTTCTTAACTCAAATACTATGCAATCCTAAAGCATGTTAAATGCTCTATTATGTCTGTGCATAATTTGACTGCATAATGCACACTTACACATGGCATATGCAAGAGAACTTAATATTCTGATATACAGGTAGGTAGGAGCCAAACTATAGGAGATACTCAGAGCATAAGGACAGGAAATGATGTGCCTGCCAACAGGCATTAGTGGGAATACCCAAAATTATAAGAGACACATCAGAATAGTGCTGACCTGAACATCACTCCATTCAACACAACGAAGGAACTTCGTGAGAGCTCTCTTCTCCGACATCAAGGAAAAGCGAAATTTCCAAAGGAGCTGCCTCTCATCTCCACTTAAAGTCCTTGTAGGAGGATATTTAAGTAATTTTTGTATTGACCTTACAATTAAAAGATTGAGCAGGTATTACTAGCATGGAAGGTGAAAGGTGGAGGAGAAGTACAATATTAGCAGAGGGACATTGAACTTATCAGGAAACATATGATGACTAACATAGACAAATAAAAAAATGACTTCATAAGATTTATAGCATTATTTAACTGCAAAAACTTAGACAAGGATACTCAACTCAACTTAATTCTGTCTATGGAGTGTCCAATAGTTAACTCAATTTAAGGCAAGGTGAAGTAGGCAATCAGAGGTGCAACATCATTCAATCTAACTGTTTGCCAAAGAGAGGTGGATCTGGGCATGTAAGTATCACATAAAGCTCAATTTAACTGTACTTTTAACGAGGTCAACACATTCTCAAACACCTCAATATTCTTTCTCTTAGTTCATGCATATTCTGCAGCAGGTTAATGTTTTAAGGATAGAAGTTTCTTCAAGCAAGCTAAGGAAATCTTAAAAAATGGCTTTAAGAAAATAATTCAGTAAGAGAGACCTCACCATCAAGGTTGTGACTAAAGCATGTGATTGCTTCATTAGATGAATAATTACTTAGAACTCATGAATAGCACAAACTGAAGTAGCTGATTATGATGTTTCAGTTGGTGACAGTTTGATCTGGCAGGCAGTAGCGAACAAACTTACACAAATTTTTTTTGAGACAAGAATATATAGCAAAATCTATGTGAACACACAAGTGTTTCACACCTTTACACCTACTTCGGCTTCACCCAACTTCTTTAATGTAAGAAAAAGAGTGGAATAAAGAAATAATGATCTTTATGTAAATCAGTGTCCCATTCAAAGTGCAAAGCTACACTGTCCAGTACATAATATCTGAATTGAAGAGGTTTTTACTTGTGGGCCAAACTGAAGAGGAATTAAAAGAGAGCCAAAACATGGCCATTAATTTAGAGATAACCGATGCCAACATCATTACCATAATTATCCCATTGAGAAATTAACTTGTGTTCTGGCCAATTTTAGAATCAATGCCACTTTATATGTATATAAACTTGCATAGCTACAAATACGCCTAGAAGCATTTGCTCAAACACAGAATAGTTGAAAACATATAGATCCTTTATCTACAGGAGGTTTATACATAATAGGTCTATCAATTCATGCAATTGTTATTGCAATGTATCTTTCTTCCGGATGTAGTGATGACTACAAATGCTTGAAGAAGAAAAGAACAGACTAATTTGCCCTTATACTGCAAATACTGTAAGTTGTATCACAAGTTTCTATCACATAAAAAAAGTCAAGACTTACTTCCTTTGGGCAGAGTTTGGTTTAAGATCCTTGTCAATGATACCGCGGGTTAAACTCCTTGCTAGCTTTAGTTGCTTGTGCTCAGATGGATTTATCCTTCCCACTTCAGGGTCCCATACTATAACAAGTTCATTTGTGGAAACCATTGGTGGAGGTAAAAAATTCGCCCCGGATTCCTACAAATCAAACATAATACACTTTTTTTAACAAAAGGAGGATGAAATGTTTCATGGAAGGTCAACTTGCTAACCAATACATGGGAAAAATAGTGTCTTGCCAAAAAAGTAGCCACATGAGCCACTAAGCCCAGAAACTGATAAAGACAAACTAGCAATAATCAAGCATCACTTTTATAAGATTCTAAAAGGGCATGTAATCTGCAACATTCAACAGAATAGATAAAACAACCAAAGTAAATGAATTGAGCATTAAAGACTTTCCAATATGCATTAAGTCAGCAACAGCCATCATACATCAATCTATGTGGGAGAATGTTGAACAAACCATAGATGCCTTCTACCGTCTCATCTCAGCAGTAAAATTTTTCCATGGGATAAGCTAACAGTGCAAGAGGCTAAAATTAACACTACAGTGCAGAAACTTTGTAGTAAGTAGGGCTAGGGTTACAAAAGTACATTAAATATCTAATCACATGTAGTAAAAGGGAAACTCTTCTTAGGAATAAGGATATAGTCCTTAAAAAACAACATCAAAGAGATTTTCTCCTGGACAAAGAAATTCCTACTCTAAGAAAATATGGAGATTGAGTACACAGAGAGTTACAGCACTAAACTCCAGTCACTCTGCATGCGCATTCACAATAAGACAGATCCATAAAAATTTGTTCAGTGTAGATGAATACAACCTCATTTCTTACATTGTGTTTCATAATTAAAGTTAGAAGGGAATTAAGAGAGAAGTAGAGAAAGGAAATTGAAGGAAAACAATTAAAAATATTGTAGTTTCCTTCAACAAGCATATTTAAGGAAAAATACAAAAACGATAATGAAGTTAGATAATTGACCTAAGTGACCTTTGAGTTGTTCACAATTCAAACAAATGGAACAGTGCCTGGGTGCATTTCCTTCCTATAGTATTGTCCTAGAGGGAATTACCAATGATATCAGCTTTGCTAATGATATTACCAATACAAGCAAGATAGTCGTTACATTAAGCATATGGCATGCCTCTTGGATTTCCTACTGTTGGCCAAGAGAAGAAGCTTAGACAAGACGAGAAAAACCAGCACTAACTGAAATTACAAAAGCATGAAGTTTTCTGTGACGAACGAGATAATAAACCGTGGAAAATGAGACGAAATTCCACTTCAAATTATCTTTCGTCAACAAAGCATGTGTTAACCCAGGAATAGAAGATATGCACCAGCAACATACTTAATTTTCATTTGCTTATCTTATGGTGAAGATACTACACCCAACAATAATGTCCGATAACTAAACCCGATATCTAGTCTCTAAACATTTTCACAACCAACACATTCACACAGAATGAGAGGCCTATAACTTTATGCAATATAAAAACACTTACCTGATAAGGAACGAAGAAAATAGATGGACAAGAGAAAGTCATGACAATGAGACAATGATAAATTGTGCTTTCAAGAGGCTCACTGTCTGGTCTAATGGACAAGTTTTCGAGGCAATGTGCACAAGTTGAACAAAAAACAAATAAACCTTTTAAGAGATAACAACCACCTTTATAGCACTCTTCCTGAATATTTACCTGGAAAACAACTTGATGTTCAAAGCTACAAAAGTCAACAACCAGGTATAGATGGGAATTTCCAGTTTTATTGCTCTCCCGTTCCTTGACTTTGTCCATAGCTTTAAACGCAAGGCGGTCTAGCCAATCAATTCGTTGAATCTGTCCTCTTTCATATTTATTCATAAGCTTTTCCAAGCGCTCCAACTCGCCCCGCTCATGCTTAGGGACCTAAAAACATATTGCAAGTACCAAAAATCATCATTGCTTTCATGCCCAATCTGAAAGTTCTAATCACCAGCAATAATGTAACAAGCAGAAACCTTTCCAGGAGTATTTGTTGGAAATGAGCCATCAGCTTCCTTTCCTTGCCAAAGTCTAAGCTTCTGCTTCCCTGTTTTGAGCTGCTTTTTGCTGCTAAATAGAAGAATCGTAGCACCACCAATCAACCCCTCCTCTTTTCCACAAGAGACATCCCAGACCTAAAATTTTTATGTCAAAAGAGGATTTTTTGCTCTCAATTAGATGTAGAATTCAATTAGATGTACCATGATCAACACCAAAAGTCCAAGCATCAAATTATTTCTGAACCACATTTGAGGAATACAAGTAATGAACCATTGCATCTGTAGATGAAACCATTGCCTCATCACTTAGAAGACAAATGTGATGATATTCCCTCAGTAAACATATTGAGAACCAGCATAAGTTCACAGAACGTGCCTCTCGACAGAAGCTAAGTACTCATGAAAAGACATGCTTAGGTAATTTCACGGTAGTTGATGAGGGACAATAAAGTATACAGTAGGGAACATATGGTCCAAGAATTAGCTCTGAGCAAACAGCATGTCACTAGGGATCAACTTTGTCAAAGGATAATCAGGCTTACATGTAGCAATGCCATGTTACGATCTGAGTACACCCAACAAATAATAAAGAAGAGATACTAATGTATGTAATAAGAGGTCTACTTCAAGTAAGCGGCAGCATTTTGGTACAGATACAAAGTCAGCTCAGATATATCTAAAATACACAAGCAAAGGAATATTCCAGACTCACCGTTAAAGCAAGTTGTGAGTGAGCAGTTAAGTCTCGATATTTAGTACTGAGGGTGATGAGTTCATTCCAAAAATATGGTGGCCCCACAGATTCCAACCTGGCATTGAATTGAGTAGCTAAGATTTGGATTGATGTTCAACAGGATCTAAATCTCCCACTACCCATGTCAGATACTCTTAGTGACAGAATAAAAAGAGTTACACGGTTTCTTTAGTCAGCATGTTTCTTGCACAACCATGAACAGAGTTCAGTAGATAAATAACAGAAAAGCAAAACCAATTGCATGATTTTTTCTTCTGAAAAATGAAGACGAAAGAACAAAATCTTCTCATGGCAACTAGCTGTCAATAAAAACTGTAGAATTTTTTGTTTCAATATTTCGTCCATTGATGGCCATTGACGTAGGGCCATGTTATTTTGTTCATTTTCCATCTCCTATATAAAATCTAAGAAACTGATAAGCATCATCTAAAACATATACCCCAAACGAACTATTTTCAAAATTCCAACAATGTCTGGCCTTTGATTTAGGCAACCTTGAAAGCAATAGACTCCCATACCTTCTAACAAAAATGAGCCAGAAAGGTGCCAAATTAACCTCCAGATAAATGTATCATTCAGTAAACAGGAATCCAAAATAATTATTCCAATAGACTAATTTGAACACAGAGCTTCCAACAGATAAAAATCAAAGACAAACAAAGTGCCAATGGATTATTTTTTTTGGTCAGAAATTGCTAATGGATTTAAACACCAATAAACTGTAGAGTTTGCAGTTATGACTATTGAGGCCAGGCATACAAATCAAAACTAAGTCTAGGGTTACATTTAAACTTTTGATTGCCACTCCCACAGGAAAGATCAGAGTCTGTATCATTACAAGGCTACCTTATGCAAAAGACAGATTAAGCCAGAAAAACATGCAACATCAACTAATGCCCTAAAACGATGGATATGATGAAGTACATCCCACATTCCCAACCATCAACGTAGGTCACGCTGATGTTACTAGATTCAGTCATGCTCATCTCTCTTGCTCCTCTAAACAGCCACTTCAGCATGAAACCACAAAAGAGATCCATCATCATCTTAGTTTCAACCAACTAAACTACAAAATCAGCAACGTCCTCCCCCAGATCTATGTTACATAACATATGTTCTCTTGTGAAGTGAATAGACATTTTAAAGTTTATCCAGATATCTCAATGCCGTCCTTCATGTTTCCTTAAACCAAAAAACTCTTTTCAAGTGTCTCTACATATGGTGAACCAAGATATAATGGAAGAGAATGTCACTGGGAAGTAGTACTTGGCATGGTGGACAACAAAAGGATCATGCATGGGAAAAAGGATTGGCACATGAGGACTGGATTAAATTAGGCGGGCACCTCGTTCTAGTGGGAAGGCCAAATGGGGCACCATCAATGTATAGAGAGCACTTGACATAGAGCTCCGCCTTTCTCTCCTCTGCGGCATGATTGATCTCTGCACAAGGAATTCAATGGAGACGTTACATGACAGCTGAAAGCACAAAAGCCATACCAGAATCTAAAGACTCAGCCCGCTTAACGATTGACCAACAACAAAAAGTACACGTCTCCATTCATAAGATGAGAAAGCGAAATAACTCAGCACAATACCTACCAAGATCCCACCTTTCCCTGAAAACACACCACGATAGAACTCTCCTTGCACCATCAAACAGTTTACCCATCCACAATTCACCCCATTTCTCGAATTCTTCCTTCTTTTGTTCCTCTTCCAGCCAAAACTCAAAAAGGGTTACCTGGGTTTGGAGAGTGCTTGGGAGGCAGAGCGCCTTCCAAGTTCTTGACCCGGAAGGTAACGGGGAGGTTTATGTCGCGCGATAGAAGAACCGGAACTCGTTGCCGCCGCTCATCTTCGTCGACGTCGCCGGGGTCAGACAGAGCACGCGAATCCTCCTAGTCGCAAAGGGCCGCCATCGGAGAAAGCCCGACCACTGAGATTCGCCTCCTGGGTAGTTCACTTCGGTTAAGACGGGAAGTTCCGGCCGGGCAACGGCGGCGCCGGAGAGACACCGGGCTGGGGCTCCCGCTAGATCATACGGTTAATTTCGTTGGATCATTCCTGTAATTTGAGTTTCATTTTATCATAAAAAATTATACCGGCCGTCGATGTCTATATGATTGAAAATATATAAAGTTTAAACATTTTAAAGTTTAGTGCGATCGGGTTAATGGACAGAACCGATTCTGCTGACGTGGCATGCTGAGATCCCACCCACTGAACTTGAAGTGAATCGCATTATATGAATCAAGAACGAACTACCAATCCCAAAAAAGAAAAAAAAATTCAAGAGCGGACTGATTATTATAACTAATTATTTTTTTATGAAAGTTTTAAGTTGAAATAGTAAATATTGAAATTTGGCATTTAGATGCAATAGTCAAATTTTCTTTTTAGATTATTTTATAGTAGATTTCTCTTGGAGATATTACATCATAAATGATATAAATTTTTACGTGGCATTATATATGCAATTACTTTCATATTTTCATTGAATTATGTCCATTGCTTATTACTCAATTATTTTGATATCCATAACTATGTTTATTGAAAAAAAAAGGTTTCTCTTGATATTTATTTTAAAAAAAGAATTTTCTTATTCCTAAAATGTCAAATTTGCTCATTATTACAATGATATTTTTCTCTAAGCTTTTACATTTCTTCATGAAAATCTTAGCTTTAATTTGGAAAAGAGAGGGCTTGTTTCATAAGTGAATGTATTTAATGTGCAAGTTTTACTTTTCATGCGGAATATCAAGATGGAATTTATTGTCTTTGGTTTACCTTCTATTTTCTTTTCGTTTTCTATGTTTTTATATGTAATTTATTGCCAAGAACTAAATTGGCTCTTGATTATCACATAATAGTATAATTTAAAATAACCCATACTTAACTAAAACAATATGAGCAAATTAGTCTTAGTAAGTGCTTTAAATTAAAAAAATATTTTCACAAAAATCTATTTGTGAAGTAGGATGGCTCCTATCTAGTCGCTAATTGGGTTTGAGGGCCGCAAGGGGTGAGAATGATCCGTGATTCGGGCCGCATAGAGAGATATTTTCATGGTTGGGTGACCAATATAGAGAGTTGAAGAAGGTCCATGTGTAAATTTAAAAAAAAAAAACTAATAAGTGCATGTTAGTAAAATAATTATAATAATAAATCCCACTAAAATATCTTATGGCTAAAGATATTTATTTTTAATTTAAAGTATTTATTTTTTTCCAAAAACAAACAATCTTGAAAAAAAAAAAAAAAAAAAATACAAGTAGGAAGGCTAGTTTTCCTCCCCACTTATGGTCATAGTCCCCATCGTTGGGAGCGTCGGCCATGACTAGCAAGGTTGCTTGGCGCCTCACCCTTGCTAGAATCAAGAGAGGGCCGTGACCATCCTAGATTTGGGCAAGGGTTGTCGGCAACCACATTGGCAATCATGTCGATCATGACCGATGCCCCACCAGTGATGGGGCAATGGTCATAGGCAAGAGGGCTCAGGCTAGTCCTTCCGCTTGGTTCTTTTTATTTATTTGTGTTTTCTTTTATTTTTCCTTAAATTTTAGTATTTTAGTATTTTTTCTTTTTATGGAAATAACAGAAAAAGGGAAAAAAGAAAGAAAAAAAGGAAAGAAAATAAATAGATGTACTAAATGAAATGCCCTGAAACAACTAGGGAGATAAAGGCTTTTTTGAGATTAATATGACCACTTTAGATTTTTATTTGAAATAATGTACACTTCGAGCCTTTTACCTTATTTACGAAAATAAAGGCACTTTAAGCCTTAATTTGAAATAATGTTTACTTCAGATCATTATTTAAGAAATTGAGGGCATTTTGAATCTTTATTTGAAGTTTTTCCTATTGCCTATGGGTCTTTCCCTTGGCCTTCTGTTTTTTTTTTTCTTTTTAAAATCGTACCCAATGGGCAAGAAAACTAACCAGTTCATCGCCTTAGGTTTTTCTCTTTTTCATTTTTGAACATCTTTTTATCACAAGTCATTTTCTTAAATATCATTGGGCTAAGAGCAACAAAATCACAAATCTGTCCCTTTGGGTCCGACCTAAGACAATGGAGTTTTATTTCGTTTCTGTAGGTCAGAAAATTTTTATCCTCAATGGCGACAAAGTACGAAATTTGTCACTTAAGCTTGACCCAAGATAACAGGACCATGATTTCGTTGTTTTAGTTCTAACCTAAGGTGATGAAATTTCATATTTTTTGCTATAAGTTTAATATTGCACTACCTTTAATTGAAATAATGGCAATGAAAGTACAATTTTCTTTTTTACTTAAATTATATCTAAGACGACATAGTTCGGTATGGCAAGCCGATTCGGTACCTTAGGGTATGACAAGTCGCATTTTTGGTAGCGTGCAATAATGGAAAAAGACTGTATAGCAGTATCCACTCCACTATGCTGTAATGTAATGCAATTATAATAATTATTATGCTGTTTGGTTAAAGTAATGTAATAGCTTAGTATTCATTAACAACATACATAAGAAGAAGCCAATTATTCCCATCATTCCGTACATATATTATAAGATATTGCAATTTAATTTCCAGTTAACAATATATCTATGATTATAATGAAAAGATAAGCACATAGCATGTGATTATGTATTAAAATATTGGAATTATCACTTTAATATGGCAATCATGAGTGTAAAACCCATATACATTGTGAGGATATCACAATTTAATACATAACTTTTTATTCATTAATTGACAATCAATTTAACATTACGATCTAAAGTTAGTCATACAATATAGTTACGTTAAATGAAAATTCTATTGTTACATAATTAGTAGTAGGCCTGAATTAACAAATATATAACTATTTGAATACTAGTTAATATAACTAGTCATGAAGATAATCATTGCACTATGAGTAATATAAAATTTACTGCAAAATTTAGATAATCATATCTTATAGTAAGGAGCTAATATATGCTTATTATTACTTTCAAATAATTCTTAATGTAATAATAATAACATAATTATCTTTACATCACCTGCATAAACAAAATTTCTTTTTAGTATATTATTTGTTATAATATGTGATTATGCCAAAATATTTGTAATTTGATTAATAAAAACTTTAGCCGTAATTAATATAATCTAACACCGGTAGAGTCAGTGGGTGAAACAAGAGTATGAACCAAACCTATAGAAATTTCCATTATATGAAAGCGTTGATGTCCCTAAACAGAACTCCTACGACATGTAAACGGAGTCGGCAATCAAAGGAGACTCCGAAAGGACTATATATATAGATAAAATCTCTAACATGAGTATTGACCCGACCCGATCCCATTGCTCGACCGCCTCCCGATCTGCACGCAGTCGATCGGTGGGTCGATCGGCGTGGTCAGCCGCCCGTAGGTCTGCCAGCAGAAGGGGCGGTCGTCGTGAGAGGGTGGCTTCTGCGTCGACGGCCTCAGGTCTATCCCTGAAAGGCTGATGTCCTCGCAGGGCACGCTGTCGCTGCAGGCCAAGTCCACCGGCCTCTCCGTGTACGTCCCCGAGACGTCCTCGTAGGCGACGTCCCGCACCGCCACGGCCGACGACTGGTTTGTGCACGTCGCGTGGTCGCAGTAGTACTGGTCGATGATGATCGGCCACCGGACTTCAGAGACCCGAATGTTCGAGAACTTCACTCCGTACACGGATCCCGACCCGCCCTGCGTCGGACACAATGCATTCGTAAAAACATATTAAGAAAGGTAGGACGTTATAAGCTGTCAATGTTCTTTATAATTTTCAAGGGTGTTCAATCTTTTGTTACCTGCCATGACTTTATCCTTACGCCGTTCGTCGTCCCGTGCAGATCGACGTCTTGAACAGTAACGTTGTGCACACATGCTCTAGAGTGGTCTTTTCCTAGGCTTCCGATGCTGATCCCGTGCCCCGGACCGCAGCGTACCTCGTGGATGTGAATGTTGGAACATCCGCTGACGATCGAAATGCAGTCGTCGCCTGTACGAAACATGGTAACGTGAGATCCAAATCGAACATTCTACTAATCGAAGAAACGTAATGAACTTCTGGAGGAATTACGGCGAGCAGAAACTGTGATTACCGCAGGCGAGAGTAGCGTCGTGGATGGTCACGTCTTGGGAGTTCCCGAGGTGGATCCCGTCGGTGTTGGGGCTGTCGCCGGGGGACGAAATGCTCATGTCGCTCACGAGGACGCCGGTGCAGTGGCTGAACGTGAGGTGGAAGTTGGGGCTGTTCTGAATCTTGATGCCGCTGAACGTGACGTTAAGACAGTGATCGAATTTCATTGCCTGAGCAACCAAAGCCATGAAAAGAAGAAGAAGAGATCCATATCAATCTTATGCATGATCACACATTTCGGAAAACTCGGGCGATTACAGCTAGGGATGATCGGTTCATGGTTCTTACGGTCGGTTTTTTCCTGGGCATTGAACTCAACTCATGTTTGGCCTGCCACAAGTTCAACAAAAGAGTAGGCATGGAAACATGATTAATCGGATTCACAAGCAATGATTTTGCAAGAAAAGGCATATGGTGTCTGCCCAACAACACAGATGCAGTGTAGTGATTACTTCCCAATTTTAATACTAATAAGTTCAAGGAAATCAAAATCAAGTGAGAGTTCAAGTCACAATTTTTGCAATTGAATCATAAGGTAATTACGCACAAAAAAAACTTGAAAAGTAATGCTAAAATAGTACTTTTTTTTTTAAAGGAAGTCATGGACTATAGGCATCTGAAAATTCTCGCATCTGAAGAATTTGCGTTTGTTCATAATTTGGAAATTTTATTTTTTGTAATTAACATGGCCTTTTTAAGACTAATTAGCATCTTGCTGACGATTTAAAGAATCCAATGGCGTCCAAACACAAAAATAAAAATAAAAAATAGTGTGGTCAAATTGAAACATCCTTAATTAGGAAAGGAGAGCCGCCACCGCCGAAGGCGCTGTCACCTGTCTATCGGCATCCTCATAGTCTGTTTCATCACCAGCATCATCGTCCTCGACATTGAGTAGATCATCGTTGAGACTCTCAGACTGCGAGCGGTGCCACCAGACAGGGCCTTGGCCATCTACAGTTCCGCTTCCTTGGAATGTGAAGCTACTCAGCTTGTCGAAGTGGAGCCAATGCTCGCCACCCCAAACCTGGGGATCCGTTGGAGCAACTATCGTCCCATCTAGCTGAAACAATGTCCAAACCGAACGGGGTTAGCATTGGATCAGAACGAATTACAGCAAAAAATTATCGTCTTTGGGGAGTTAGATACATTGCAGGCGTGTTATCTGAACTGATTTATAAAATGAATGCACAGTCCTTATACGTTTCCCTTCATTTTTTGGGCTAAATCTGTACCTGGAGAATAATGTTTTCTTGACAGTGTTCACCCACGAACTCGATGGGCCCAACAAGGAAGACATGGTTTGCAGGAACCACCATTGTTGATGCCTCCACATTGCATGAAGCTGCCCATGCATCTTGGAATGCCTGTGAGACACAACAGGAAAAAAAAAAAAAAAACAAACTTTACTTGCTTATCTAGCTAAATCTTAACGTTAACAGGAGATCATGGACCAATTAGGGTTTTTATTAGTGGTTAGACTTCTGTTGATCAGAGCCTTCTCAGTTTGAGCAAGGCTAGGGATTAGGTCTTGTTCTCCTAAACTCGTCTACTTGAGCGATTTGGCAAGATAATGCAAAATTTTTAAAGTTTGAAACCCTCTAGGCTTTAGTGTTTAGTTTAATGACGTGAAGCAAGGTGCCACCTGGGACACTTAGTTTGCATCATCAATTAGGGTTTCGTCTTCTTATTTTGTTTTAGCGATGCATCCTAAACAAATATCGCATGATATCTATAAGGACATTTTTGGAACAACTTAAAAGAGTATAAGGTATAGAAAAGGAGATAGAGCACGACTGTATCGACCTTTGTATCGTCAGTGTTCCCATCGCCCTTGGCGCCAAAATCTAGTACATTGAAGGTGGTAGAGCTGCTCGGTACTGATGGCGTTGGTGGTGCTGGAGGCGTTGGCACTGCTGGTGGTGTCAGTGATGCTGGAGGTGTTGGTGAAGCTGGAGGTGTTGGCACTGCCGGTGATGCCGGAGGTGTTGGCTCTGCCGGTGGTGTCGGTGATGCCGGAGGTGTTGGTGAAGCTGGAGGTGTGGGTTTGGCTATTGGTGCTTGGGGTGGCGATGGTGTTGGCACTTCTGCTGGTGGTGCTGGTGCTGGTGGCGGCAATGTCGGGTGCACTGTTGGAGTTGGCGATGGTGTTTGCTTCGGGGGACCATCGCGAGGGCGCTGGCGATGGGGCTGGCGGTGAGGGCCAACGGGGCGGGGCCGGGGCAAATAGGGCCAAGGGGGCGGGGGCAAGTAAGGCCACGGCCGGTAGAAGGGGAAAGGGGGGAGAGGGAAGCGAGGAATCCACCAGGGTCCTCTCCACAGCCACAAAGGGCTCTCCGCGGTGGAATCATCATTGCCGACGGTGGCGGTGGCAGTGGCTGCACTCGATCTCCGATCAGTAACCTCTCTAGAACTGCAAACCTCACAACAACTTACGCACCACACGATAAACGCAACAGCAAGTGCGGCGATGAAGCTCTTGAAACTCAACTTCCCCATTCTAACTTTTCTTCTTCTCTTTTGGCTTAACGAGAGACCGAAGAAGGACGATACTCTGGTGTGGGGTTCTTATATAAAAAAAAATGAAAGATAATATGAAGAATATATTTGCTAAAGATTCAACGCGAAAGATTATGATTCTGGAAAACTAGATGTGATGAAATAATTGAAGTCAATTTGAAAACGTTTCGGTTCATTGAATGGATTTCATTAATTTCTACTATCGTACTAGGTTTTCAAATAGGCCGTATCATTTATGATAATATTTGAAAAAAATTTTCTCTATCTATTTTTTTCAATTTTTAAAAAAAAAAAAAGATCTTGATAAAAAAAACTTGATAAAAGAAAGATCTTAATGGATTATAAATCAATAATTTAAAACTTATCAAGAAGGTCATATATATCGTTGTACGGTACAGGTGTCAAGGCAAATGACAACATATGCTCGATCCTAAACAATGAACTTACGCTGTAGATAATTTTATACCCTTATGTAAAACAGTTCAAAAGTGACCCACTGATATTCTTATTTTAAATCCTGTGCATTTATGCTAATTCAAACTAAATTCAAATAAGTGTTAGGAAACAAATATACAAGTTGGTATTCATGGCTAAAGTACATGGCAAGATAATTACATTGTCCCAACATAATTAATTCAAAGTAACAGAAACGAAATATCCTTGAAGCTTGGGTCACGTGGAAGAACGATCATCCTACTTTAATGTATGCAAACCGTGTGATATTAGAGAGTCTAATCCCACAAAAGGATAATGATTATGGTCTAAAAACCTCCATTTTGCAATTGTTCTTGTTTTTAATGTATGCAAACTGAGTGATATTAGAGCTCATCTCTTGTCTATGGCTGGTCATTGGACATTGCCATGGCTGGTGATTGATTGAGGAAGAAGGAAAAAGAAAAAGAAAGAAGAAAATAATTAAAAAATTCGAATTTTATGGTAATTTTCCTCAAGAAAAAAATCATAATTTTCATGCTATACGATGGAAAATATTTTCAAGTTCATATTGTCATTTTCCTAAGAAATTGACTTCATGAAAAATATTTTACAGAATTATCACATTTTTGCAAAACAAATAGAGCCCTAGTATCCTGACTTCTTAGTTGAACTTTCAATCTCCATCTTGCTACATTAATTGTGGTCAAGAGCATACTTAATCAAGTAGATTGAAATACAAACTGAAATTTGAGAAGGGCCTTTTGGCATCTCAGGTACTGTATTGTTAGTGTTGTGGAAAGGGAGAGCGATTGAACAAAAAAAAATTGACAAAATAAAGAAAATAGATCAGATACTAGATTTACGTAATTTGGTCGTAGAGACCTACATAAGCAGCTACTTTCGAAGTAACAGAAAGAAAAGCAATGACTAGAGTGCGAGAGTCAGAGTCGAAAAGAGGATTCCTCGCTTTTTTCTCTCATTTAAAACCACGCATGAGACTTTCATCTCGCACGGCTCCTAAGTGATAAAAGAAAGAAGAACTCATCTTCTTTCTTTTTTGATTACCTTCCTCGGCTAGGGTCCTTTAGGCGCCCAAAACCCCTTCGCAAAGCCAAACCAAACGGGCCCTATTTGAAATTGCCCACCGTTACATCACAATCAAATGAAATAGTTTCTATTCAGAATTTTGCAAATCAATCCATTATTAGTTAGCAATGCGAGTGAAAAATGATAACTATATGTTGGTCTCCTTAGGAAAGTTGTATATAACGGGCAAAATCTCAATAATCCATAGAGGTACAATAAGGTTTTTACAGTTCTATTATTTGTTTTCTTGGTTGTTGAGGAAATTGGAAAATACGACAGCAAGGTGTACGTGATTCTAAAAAATGTAGCTAATCTATCTGCAATCCTGTCACATGATATAGCAGGAACTTTAATCGCCCACACACTCGATAAGTAGTAAAGATTTAATAATGTCTAAAAGGAAACTCTTTTTAGTCAAGTTTAACTGTCTCCTCAAATTATCATTTCATTTGAATGATAGTCTAAATTATCAAGAAAAGAAAAGCTCAAATATCAAAACTTGGCACGAGGGAATACTCAAGTGTTTAAAGTTACGAAATGTACACTTAAGTGTCACTTTTTTTGAAAATTAAATCACTTAAATGTTAATTCCGGCGAAGGTTGCTGGAAATCTGATGTGATTTATTTTAATAATATAACTAGCTTACGTGACTTGTCGGAAGCTGAGTTAGCAAAAATTTCAGCCAAAACGACATCATTTTTGTGTTGACGTGGCATTTAAAACATATATTAATTAAAAAATTAAAAATATTTAAAAACTTTAAAAATATATTATAAAATTGATTTATTAAAAAATTAGAGGAAGGAGAGGATCAAGTGAGGGCTATGTAGCCCTCGCCATAGCCATTGTTGTCACCCCATCATCATTGGGAAGGGTCGGCGACGGTGGGGTGAGGGTCGGCTAGGGTCACTAGGCCTTGGTTAGTGGCCGGCGACCTCGGTCGACTCTTGCCCCACCGTTGTTGGCCTTTCTCGGTGATGGTGGGATGGCAACGATGGTGGCAACAAGGGCTGCCCTCACCCAAACTCTCCGCCTTTTTTTTTTTTTTTTTTTTAATAATAAAATCGATTTTTAATTTTTTTTTTGGTATGACTTTTTTTTTGCCACGTGGACAATTTCTTTTTCTAGAAATTGACACATGGATATTTATTTTGAAAAAAATTGCTCCATCAGCAAAATAAAATTGTCGGAAAATGACACGTGTGCAGTTTAGCCGGATTTTTTTGTTATTGGCACTTAATCGATCCTTTTTGCCCCGATTTTAGCAATTAAGTATACATTTATGAACTTTTGACACTTATGTTCCCATTCATGCCAAGTTTTGGCACTCCAGGGGTTCGGATGTCCTAAATTACCAGCATTTACATGCTTAAAAAAACTGGTGCAAATACAAAAATTTGATCGAAACCTCGCTTTCTTCTAGACCATGTAGGAAGAGATGATCCTTGGCCCTATAAATGGACACTTTCAAAGGTAAAACGGATGATATAACCTTGACTCATTGAAAAAAGGTAAAAGGAATAAACAATCATTTATCAAAGCTGAGAACGGCTTTTGTTGAGTTCATACCTAGGGGGTATCATGCTCAATGTCATCATTTTTAGGGGTGATCAGGTTTAGGGTGGGTAGGGTTCACATCTAGACCTTGTACTTGACTCTGTTATAATCAATTCCCCTTTTTAAACCTTGTAACCTACTTTGTTTTTATTGGACCTTGTTTTTTCGATCTGGGAACAGGGTCTATCATGTTTTCATTGGAACCTATTTTGCAACCGTCCAATATCCTCTACGGTTTCAAATTTTACATTAATTCGTGAAAAACCAATAACATAATTCTCATAATATTATATAATAAAGTAAAAATCCTAACATTGCATAAAAATTAGCAACAAATATGGGTCCAATATTAGTCTCATTCTTACAAATACTATTGATGTGATTTAACACACCTGCTTATATGTATGTGATAAAGCTGTTATTAAGAGGATATATTTCTTGAACTGGATTGTACCACAACAGTTAATAGCATTTGTCCCGCGACTATTACTATAGTTGAAGGTGGGACCATTAAAAAAAAAAAAAACAATACATGAGAACAATTATTTTTAACAATTCTTCAAAAACAATGCTCATTTAACTTGATTCAGAGAGATGCTTTCATTGTTTAACAATTTTTCCAAGACAGAGAGACTTAAAGGTACTACACAGAGAGACAATTTTATTTTATTTTAACAAGATAAAAATAGGTTCCAAAACTGGTCCAATTTCGGATGGATCTTTGCTTGGACCCGGTTTTTGAACCGGTTTCAACTGGTTCCCAAAAATTGGAACTGGTTCCTGGATTAGTTTAATTGGGAATCGGTTCCCGACCCTATTTTTTAGGCGGTCCGGTCCAAGTTCTAGGTAAACTTGATCCGGTTGCACACCTCTAATCATTTTCCTTCTACAAATGCATATATCATTATTAGCATGCCACCTCAAGGAGAAATCATAAGATTTTATAGAGTCAATATGAATTGTTCTTAAAATTTAAATTGTTAGAAGGAGATGTAATTTAATATTTAAATATTTTAATGCCCTCCTTAAATGTTAATTGATCTTTAGCCTAAGACGAAGTATATAATACAAGAGATAAATAGGGATTTAGAAAATTTGGAAGCCTAAAATTAAAGCATGAAAGTATATAACAGGAGAAATAGATAGGGATCTAGAAAACTTGAACCTAGTCTCTTTGATACCATATAAAATTTTGTAAAACTACTAGTAATTATTTCAAAAACTTAAATTGTTAGATGAATAAATGATTTAATAATTAAATATTTTAACAATGTCTCACCAAACCAATTTCATGTTGTGCTTAACTGCAACATATTCGTTGTCAACTTATGAGCCCTCAATGATGGCACACTGCGGTGTCGAGTTTGACATCGGATCTAATCAAGCTCTGTCGCAAAGTCTATCTCGATTCATGCCAGAATTGCTCAAGCTTGACGCCAGATCTGGACAAGAGTCTTTGCAGCTTTGAGCTTGACACCTCTATTTTCAAGTTGGGCCATCGTAAAGAGAGAGAGAGAGAGAGAGACGTGGCAGAGGAGAATGTATTTCATGTGATAATTATACCAATAGTGTGACGAGCCAGTGAAAAGTGAATATTTCCAACATTAAATGTCAAGGATGACATATATTTTTCCAGAAGAAATTGTCAAAAAAGTCTTAAACCTATTGTATTTTTAATAATTTGATTCTAAAATTTTGAATTTTGCCAATTGACTTCTAAATATTTTCATATTTTTTCAATTGAGTCAAAAATTGAATGCTGGCCATAGGACTACCGGCGCTGATGTATAATTTATAATAATACTTTTTTCCATTTTTTATTAATTTATGAATTTTTAGGTCAGATATTAAGTTTTTATTTTATTATCCTTTTTTATTTTCTATTTTTATTTATCCTATTATCCTAAATTTATTGCGTTCTCATCATTTTAGTTTTAAATTTTTAAATTTTATCAATTGGGTCCATCCGACCAAATTGGAATTCGCTGACATGGACATGGATTATATTATATGGTATGGTTAGTACAATCACTCCTTGAACTTCAAGCTTGTGGCAGCGACGATGAGAGTTCAGGGCTCGCAGCTCGCTCGTGAATGAAGCAATTCAAGATGGAGAAAGCGGTGTTAGTTTTACCGTCATCACACAGGTTCCCATTGCTTCCGCCATCGCTCGCTTCACTAACGAAATCCCTCAACTCACGAACGTTACTCGAAGTCCGTGAAGGCAAAAAGTACAGCAACAGTGGAAAATTTTCCATTCTGAAGCCTTTCTTTTCTGCAAATCTCTGATGGCGATGGTGTGACGCTAAAGGCCACGACGACTGTGGCTGGCCACTCGACCGCCGGATCTAGACCTTCTGACCATGACCGCTTGACCTCGAGTTCTCATGCCGCGACCCTCGCCAGCTGCTTGAGCTTTGAACTTGTGACAGCGACCGCGAGAGCTCAAGGCTCACTTGGACACTAGATCTGGAGCTCGTGGATGGGCAATTGAGCTTCAAGCTCATGGTCACGTGAGCTCAAGCTCACCTCGTGATGCCACGACTCTTGTCAAATCTAAGTGAGGGTTGCGCGGTCGGTGAGGGTTGCACGGTCAGTGAGGGTCACAATTCCAAAAAAAAAAAAAAGAAAGAAAAAAGGAAAATAATAATAATAATAATAATAATAATAATTAATAATAAAAAATAATAATAATAATTTGAAAAACATTAAAATATTATTAAAAACTTTTCATGTCGGTGTTGCTCATGTCATATAATATGACTGTCATTCATATTAATGAATTCAGGCCAAAAGTGACCGGATAGAATCAATTGGCAAAACATAAAAATCTTAATGACTCAATTAGCAAAATTTTTAATTTTCAAACTAAAATTGACGAAAATGTAATAGGTTTAGGATTTTTTTGAACAATTTTCTTCATTTTACATGAGTAATGTGAATTGACTAGTTACATAGCGTCAATCGTGTGACTAGCACATGAAATTTATATATGTGGTAGAGGGGTTTTTTAAACTCTTAATTCAGGATTTTTGTCTAAAGATGAACTTTGCTGGAAATGTCAAAACTTAATAAGCGTTTCTTGACGTAGACAAAAATTTTGAGAGGAGGAGTTTTAATTTTTCTCTAATATGATTAAATTCAAGAAAGCTCAAAACCACCTTCGTGTAATATCCAGATTTCACTTAAAATTCTCTATTTTAAAAGCTGTGAATCTATCTATGTTTTTGTGCTGCCACTTTTGTAGCTTTGTTATTAGGTTTCAGATTTTAAATTAGTTATTAAATAATTGGGACAAGAAAACTTCTACGACGACAACCAATTGATTGACCAATGATATCGAGAAGACTACATGAATCAGGGTGATTGATTCGTCTCTCAACTGCTTCAAAGAAACTTGCGAATTTGATGAAGTTTTTAGATGTAACTTAGAAAAAGATGGACAAAATCCTTTGGCTATTTTGGAGATTAGCATCTACTTGTCATTTTCTTCCCGAGACCAAGTTGAAAAGTTAATATTATCAATCAATAAAACATTTCCTAGACGGTAAATATATTCTTAATCTTCTCGTTTGTCCTTCCTCTCACAATTGCAAGTAGTTCCCGTGGTTTTTTGAGTGTTGGGTGTATTCAGGAAGAAACACATGAAACGTCCGAAAACATATTGACGGCTTAGCAAGATTACAAATGACAATAATAATCTGCAGATGGTATTGTACAAGCACATCCACAAACAAAATTTGTCTTCCTACCTAATTCTGTTGTTTAAATTAAAATAATATTGTAGTTTGTGCTTTCACAATACGTGAGTTGATTTAATTAAAGAGCCAATTTCTCTACCATCACCCACAACCTATTTTTAAAAGGCAATCGTTGATTCTTGACCTTAGGGAGAATGTCGTAATCCTAAGGTTCCATCTCTGTTACTTACCTGGAAGATATATCAAAGACAAAAGACTTTCACCATAATTAAAGACCAAGACAAATAATTAGTGACATTTATTTTTATTTTTCGGTCAAGTCAGACTTATTAGTTGCCCTTGCCCTGGTTAGAAACAAAGTGAAAGTCCAACACTATAGAATTAATGATCAGCTAGCAAAATTAAAGAAGAAAAACCACGTATGGTCCTTTGGAATTCATTAGCGGATGGCTCCAATAAATTTTCCCACAACAATCTTTGAAAAACCAAGTCAATGGATATCGACCAATAAAACATTCATTAGGACGCAAATATTTAATTATTCTCCTTGTTTTCCCTTTTTAACAATTTCCTAGCTATATAGAAATCCCACGCAATTTTTATTTTTGTTCCGGGTAGTAGCCATACATTCTTCTAACCTTTTATGATGATGTATCGTATCAAATAAAGAAGCCTACTTACAACAAATTATCAATCCTTGATGACGTGTTTGCAATCTTATTTAAGTACAATAACTTTGCCGAAAAGAACAAATACTATTACATCAGATCTTTTAATAATGGACGGCAAACCACGTTCATTCTTTTGGTTTATCTTTTAGTAATTGACCGGAAATTTCTTAAACAATTTCAAATCGC
Organism: Corymbia maculata; assembly: GCA_014182735.1. Classification (NCBI taxonomy): domain Eukaryota; kingdom Viridiplantae; phylum Streptophyta; class Magnoliopsida; order Myrtales; family Myrtaceae; genus Corymbia; species Corymbia maculata. The sequence goes on along the minus strand of CM024683.1, from coordinate 21,900,302 downwards.
GTGCCATGTTGTATTTAAACCTTTTTTTTTTTATTGGTTTCTCTGCGTTTGAAGATGAAGATAATTTCTTCGCTTCCACAATCAACCACCAAATCCAATTACCTAGCACTACTGCAGCAGACGAGGACTATATTCTCTCATTTTCTCAGAAAAACAACCAAAGATATTGCCTGATAAATGGATAAGCAAATCGGCTAAGAGAAGGTGAATTGTTTGTTTTAGGAAAAATTCTAAATTTTTTTTTCTGTGAAGGACATGTAGAATGTGCTATTGGAAAATAGTTATGCTGAATCAGTATATTCTATCAAAATGATAATAAAAAAAATTAATGACATAGAAGACAGGAAAACCGATTTTTTGTCGATTGATCTTCCATTTGCTTACTCCACTCTTCCTCCTCTAACAACCACAACATAGTCGGAATTTACTATGTAAGCCTGAAAATTTTATAGTTTGCATAGATTGCTCCTTTTATGCGAAGCTTGAGTAGATGTTTCTATAAATTCAAGCACCTTTTACATCATTATAACCCACTCTCTTTTTAGATTACAACTGCACAGATTTGCACTGAAAAATACAATTAGATTTATACATCTTCTACTCACAAGAATTACAAGAATCGAACACTCACGGCAGAGACTAATTTTTGTTCCTTTTTCCCAAACTCTACTACTTCAGGGTTGGGTTGGAAGAAAAGTATTGGCAAATGCAACTAAGCAAGCAAGATTGTGATTTTTCCAAACAATTAATTAATCAGAATTAATTAAAATATAAATATTCATCGCCTCCACTCATAACCTTCTTTTAAAATTTTAGATAAGCAAGTCGTGAGTTTAAAATTTGGAATAAAATAATGTAGTTGCTCACGGTTATATCATAATCAAAGAAATTTTTTTCTATGGAGAATTTTGCAAATATATCCATTGTGCAAATCAACAATGTTCGTGTTACTCTATATTTGCTCCATTGCTAAATCTGATTATATAGTCTATCTCACAGCTTAATTCCTAAACTCAAGTTGATTTGACTACAGTCATCTTATTTTGAGTGGGATGCTAGATACATTTAATTTGAGTTTGTGTAATCTTGATTGATATGTTTCCTGATTTATCAAATTATATGTCAATATTCGAAATTTTAGTGTATATATTCATCATTATGTTTAAAAATGCGATATCATATATCATTCCACATTTGTTTGTTATCTAGATCTCTGTCAAAGATATTATTGCTTTTTATTTTTATTTTTTGAAAAAAAGTTGTTGCTTGTACAACACAATTATTGATATAACAAAAGCATTCAGTTTATTTGCTTGGTAACTTAACTATAAATGTTCACCCAAATATTTTTTTAACTATGTCACATTTGGAAACACTGGTGACATATTACTTCATAAAATGAGGTTAAGATTTTGATATATATGTAACTACATTTAATAATTTTAAATTTAGCTACAAAATTAAGTCCTAAATCTAAGGTTAAATTCTGATACTTATATAGTAGTTTCAATTTTAGTAATCACGTTAATTCCAATGCCAAATAAGTCTCTTCAATTTAAACGCTTGTTATGTATTCTTTTACACTAATGGTTTTTTAAAATAGAATTGGCATTTTAATATTTACTTTGGGAAATTCAGTGTCCAACCGATGCAAAATTAACAAGATATGCATGAACACGGAACAGATTAATCAAAAGACAAAAGTGCATCAAGAAAAAAGAAGAGATGATTATTATATCGATTCAGATGTTCAAATTTTGAGCAATCATTTTAATGATAGTGGACGAGCGAAATCATATCCCTAAGCAGTTCAAATCAAAGCGAATCAAAATACCATTATCTTTCATAACAAAATACCATTATCTTTCATACCATATAGTCTTGATGGTGATTTCTCTTTTTCCAAGCTAAACCGGCAAACCACCGAGATGACAACTACAATCAAGGTTCAACTGTCGTCCTGTTATTTTTAACAAGGTGCCGGCATGTTTGTTTTGGCTTCTTCAAGGAAAAACTTACTTACTAAACTAAAAGGACTATTTCAACTTCACATATTTATATATAATTTGCATGTCCGTAATTTTATGTTTTAAATATTTCAAGTGTTCGGCATTAAGTAAAATTCAAATTGTGAATGAGGTAAGACCTTAAAATACGAAAAGTGAAATGTAAACGACAATCTTATTGGATTTTTCCGTTTTGATATCATATAAATGAAAATTAATCAAAAGACGAAAGTGCATCCGATTCGACAACAAATAGCGCCATTACGATTCAATGACATTGCGGAGTCATAGTTTAATCATATATTCATAATCTATTGGCCCGTCGTCTAAGAGGTGACTTATCCCCAGAGGTTATTATATTGAGAGCCCACGCTCCAATTTAACAGCAAGCGAATCTCGCCTTCTTCTGGTGTCCTCCTTTCAGTTTAGTCAATCAACGCTCAAACAAACTGACTTGTCTCCATTCACCCACACAACCATCTCCAAATGTCAAAAATTATGGGTGTCAAAAGGCCTCAACACCAATCATCAATTTATCCCCACCTCCTTTTTGACACCGGTCTTTTGGCTCTCATCCGTCAAAAAAAAAAAAAGAAGCAATCGTCTCTCTCCGTGCGTTTTGGCCCTCATCCGTCACTCAACCCTCTAGAGTTTTTGAGCTAAACAGGAAAGTAAAACCAAACTCTCTCCCGCTCGACCCAACTAAATTTTTTTGTTCAGCATTTCGAGTCAGCTCTCATTCTTCAAAAATCTCAACACATTTTTATCCCCATAGAGCTCCATTCTTTGATTCTCACGCATTTACATACTCCATCAGCCTTTTCAACTCTCTCGCTCTTCGCTCCGCTGGAAACATGGTGGTTTCCGGCGAACACCAATCTCTCGACTGCTCTCTTCCTCACGAGCTCACCTCCAAGACTCCCTTCCACAGCCTCAAGCCCTACTTACTCTTCGGAATCCTCAGCCTCTTCATGTTCTCCATCACTCTCCTCATATACCACTGCGTCCGTCTCAGCTGGACCTCGAAGAAGCACGAAGTGCTAGCAAAGAGGACGAATTCACGGGCATCAATTGGACCTTCCTATGAGGATTTTCTAAGTTTTCAAGGTCTAGATACCTGTCATGGATTCACCGATTTTTTCTACCATAGCATGGTTGATGCCGGGATCCTTGTCTTTAGGGATAATGAATCCCTCCATGTGGGTCAAAGAATTGGTGATGAACTTCTACAAGCAATCCAAAACTCCAAGATTACATTCCTATATTCTCTAGGAATTATGCATCAAGTCACTGGTGCCTCCGAGAGCTTGCATGCATGGTTGAGTGTGCCTCCAAATCTAATGAGAATAAAGAGATTTTGCCCATTTTCTTGGATGTGAAGCCTAATGACGTCAAGCTCAAAACAAACTTATACAGCAATGCCCTTTCAGAGCATCATAAAAAGTTTTGTAGTGAAGTTGAATCATGGAAAAGGGCTCTTGTTGATGTGGATGAGATAAAGGGATGGAACTGGAAGACCGATGAAAGGTAAATGTCATAAACTTTTCAACTCATCACCCGTAGATTTCCTTCTCCTCGCTAGTCAGTTTAATTCCGGTATTGTTGGTGAAATTTAGTTTTTTTCATCTCCCCGATCCTATCTAGTGTAAATTGTGGTCGTGGTCGTTGCCGCTACTAGTATCGGCCACAGTGATCGGTGTTGGCTCTATCGCAGCGATAACTTCGATGGTGTTATTGCGGTGCCACAAATAGTAATAGATCTCTAAGCAGTTCCACCAAGTCATCGGGCCAGCCACTGCGGCAGCTCAACTGTCGTTCGCCGCCACTTCTTCATCGCCGGCCAGAACCAAGCCGCCAGAAGCCACCGCTGAGCCATTTGGCCCCCAGCATTTGTGCCTCTGACTCACTGTGACGAGACAGATCCGGGCTCAAGAGGCCATTTTTGACATCACCAAGCCCATATCTGGAGTCGCTGAACTTGGGCAAACCCAAATCTGGTGTTGCCCGAGGACGATGACGCCATCCCTGGCGGTCGCAAGGCCACTACCTACATGATGTGGAGGATTGAGGCAAGGCCAAGACGGGCAGGTCGACAGGGTGCGATGACTGAAATTGGGGGAGAAGAGATAGAATGGGAAAAATGCATATTGTTTTGGTGTCTAAATTATTCTGCATTTTTTCTGCAACTTGTAAATATAAAATTTATCCCTAACTCGGTTGTTACATTTTGGCAGCCAAGCAGATCTGGTAAGATATATAATTCAAACTGTGTTGACAAAGCTGAACATCAGATTTAAAAAAAATGTGACTGAAGATCTAGTTAGAGTCGATGATCGTGTGAAAGCTATAATCAAAATGTTGCACGTAGAATCCAATAGTGTGTAATTCCTCGGGATCCATGGAATGGGCGGGATTGACAAAACAACACTTGCCAAGGTCATCTTCAACCGACTGTCTTCTAGCTTTGACGGATGCAATTTCCTTTAGGATGTTGGAGAATCATCACGACGCCATGGTCTGGTACATTTGCAAAAACAGTTGCTATCCAAGTTGCTTGATTCTCGTTATATCCTCGACCAAATTCATGACGTGGATGATGGGATCAACATGATTAAGAGAGTACTTTGCAATAAAAAAGTTCTCATTGTTCTTGACGACGTGGATGGGAAAGAACAACTCCAGAGTCTAGTAGGAAAAGGTAATTGGTTTGGTTTCGGTAGTAGGATTATCATAACTACTAGGGACCAAAGTGTCCTTACCATTGAGAGAGAAGTAATATTTGAAGGGCTTGCAACTATTTCGGCTTACGAAGTATGTGAAATGGAATTTGATCATGCTCTTAAGCTTTTCAGTAGACATGCCTTTAGAAGAGACTCTCCATTGGATCAATATATCTCCCTTTCTGAAAAAATTGTCTATACTTTGGGAAAGCTTCCTTTAGCTCTTGAAGTTACAGGTTCATTCCTTTCCGGTAAGTCCAAAACATTATGGGAAGACACTTTGAAGAGGCTAGAAAAATCTCCTCCCAAGGAAGTCCAAAGAAAATTGATGATAACTTATGAAAGGTTAGATGATGCACAAAAGCAAGTATTTCTGGACATAGCTTGTTTTTTTTGTTAATAAGGATAGAACATACCCTTCTTATATGTGGGATGCTTGTGGATACTAGCCACGTGAATCCATTGAAGTCCTCTTTCTCATGTCCTTGATAAAAATCAAGGATGACAATACTTTCTAGATGCATGACCAAGTGCGGGACCACGAAAGGGAAATCGTTTGTAAAGAGAATTTCGATGATTCATGTGAGCGTAGCAGAGTACATAATCTTGAGGAAGCGCTAAGCATTTTGAAGCAGAAAGAGGTATGAAAAGGGAATAACAATTTATTTTCTTGGGAATTGTTGTAAATTATTCTTGTAAAAAGCAAAATTAATCGCTGTTAACACTTGAAATTATTTGCTTTCGACCTTCACATGTGGATTTCTTTGTGTCTCAACTGTCAGGGGGGCAGGAAAATTAAAGCACTGTCAGTTGGATTTTTTAAAGATAGGGATTTATTGGAGGCTGATGAATTTGCTAATTTAGAAAAGCTGAGGTTCGTTCAAGGGCATGGTGGTGTCCTTTGTCGGAGACTTAAATAATCTTCTATCCGGTTTAAGATGGCTTTCTTGTCGTTGTTGCCCTTCCAAGTTTGAGGCAAAAAACTTTCATCCGACTAATTTAGTCATTCTTGACCTTTCATGGAGCAAAATTTCAGAAAAAAATATTGATTGGATCAAAGTATGATACGAGTCTTGCTCCTTGCATTTGTGAATTGTTTCTTCTTTTTTTATTTGTAGGTCATTTCTCAAAAAATATTTTATCAAATTGTTTTGCAGGTGGCATGGAAACTAAAAGTCCTAGATCTTAGCCACTGCTTTAACTTAAGAAGAACACCTGATTTATCTACGTTGGTGTCTTTGGAGATTTTGAGATTATGTTTTTGTGCGATGATAAAGAAACTTCCAGAATTAATTGGGAAATTACAATCATTAATCAAGTTGGATTTGATAGGAACAGGTATTGATCACCTACCCGATTCATTCGGCAATCTAAAGCAACTAGCAACCCTTAGGATGAGGGAAATGAAGGGAGGGATGACAAAATTACCTAGTGCGGTTTGGCTTGTGCTATTATCAGATATATTTCGTCGGAATCCTAGAGGAGATGTGAACTTGTGCTGTTTGAAAATGCCAGACTTGTCATGGAGCCAAATATACGGATTACCCACCGTGGCGAGTCTTGTCTTTAATATCCATAAACTTGAGCTAGCTGTAGGGGATAGTGGACGGTTGTGGGATCCGAAGTGGAGAATGTTGTTGTTTTTCCTGCTAGAATCCATCATACCCAATCTCAGCTCGAAGAACTAATATTTGCCTCCCCAAACATGTGGTTCCTCCTCCAGCTCCCGTCTAGTTTAAGAGAGTTAGTATTACGAGAAACAGCACAATTGCTATGTAACTTTGGTTTGCCATTTTTGGGTTCCTATGATTATTGGATGCCGATATTCCTTGGTATATGTGACTCGGAGTTGGAGAAACTCCTTGTGCAGGATTACACGTTTTCAAGACGGCTCAAACGGTTTGTGTCGAAAATGGAAGAATTCACATATACATGGTGGCCTGAGGATGAGTTCCTAACAAAAGTACTTGAGCCGTCGCATATGAAGAATCTACAACAGGTAGATTTGTTCAAATGTGAGCTATTAGTCGAGATTCATGGCCTCGAAGAATTGGGATCCCTTTCCTCTCTCCAAGTTGCATATTGCAAGTCGATCAAAAGGATGCCACGCCTATTGAAATTGAGGAAGCTAAGGGAGCTTCGAGTAGGAAAATGTCCAAAGCTAAGAAGCATGGATGGTCTGGACTACTTGGAGTCTCTAAAGTATTTACGGATTCATGATTGTGGGTCATTGGAGAGTTTGGTGGACACCTCAAATTTGAATTTAGAATGTTGCCTGATTGTCCATTGCAAGCAGTTGCCCAACTATTGGAGTTGTTGTAAACGTGACAGGGCTTGCTACTGCGAAATGCTTTCTGAGGGTTTACAGAAATCCAACCCGATGGAAGTCTGGCAAGTATTACGAGGGCACCCGAATGTTGCGCCGGTAAGGAATTTTGAACTTGACTTGATTGTCGTGCTTGGTGTAGCCATTTTGTTTTTTTTGTTTTTGTTTTGTTATTTTGTTTTCTGAAGAAGGTTTTGTCCCGGACAGAAATTGGTAATGAAGCTAAGATTGTGAACGAGGCGCGCTCATATGATGCCAAAACATTGTCCAATTTTACTCAGCTTTTGAACAGAGTACTTAGTTTATTGATTGCTGTCCATGATTTCTTTTTTTATTCCCCCTTTAGTTTTCGTTGTATATGAGTTTGCCATTCATGACCTCTCTTGGGCATAATAATAGATTCTGTTGATTATAATGAGTCATTTTATCAATATGTTTTGCATTACGACAGAAAGTTTGAATAGTGCCCACATGTTGGATCGGAACTCATTTTATGAATAAACCCGCTTCATAAAGAAACAAAATATATATCATAATATAAATACAAGAAGTTGTTCAATTATCATGATAAGATTGTTAAACAAAGTCAATTATCATGATAAAAAGAAAGGCTCAAGATTCCATTATGATAAGATTAGAGATTAAAAAAAACAAAATTACTGAAGATGATATATATAATCAAATAAAAGTGCTTTTACTTGTAAGGAAGATCAACTATGTTTAATTAACTTTTTCCATAATCAGTTGATATGAAAGCATTCCAAAGCTGAAACTCAAGCTTCAATTAAAGTAATAACTTACAATGAGTTTCCTTATTAGTTGAGAAAGCAAAAAAGCTCAATTTAATTATGTTGTGTAATATCAATCGTCTTATCCCATCTTAAAATGAGAGCTATCAAGCAATTCATTCTTAATTCAAGGTTATCTCTAAGCCCTCTTTTTCTTTTTATCATGCCTTATGTTGAAATCCACAAGGAACCATTCTTGATTTGTCCAGCTCAAGTGGTGGAATACTAGAGTTATACATAATCTAGAAAGGAACCAGCTATTAAGATCATAACGCATCGCTTTCGTGAAACATACGAATGGGGGATCAACATTTACCCTCCTATGTTATTAGCCACTCATTTGTATTGTTTTGGATAATACATGACATGAAATTAACCAAATTTGATTTTAACTTTTTGTTTTTTACTTACTCAAAATTCTGTGGCGCAAGCATTTCAACTTTATACCTAAAACTTTTGCAACATATAAATGTTAACACATAAATTAATATTTGATAGAGTAATTTTTTGAAATTCAAATAGCATTTCCAAATTTGACTGAGAAACATGGCTTCTTCTTGAAGGGTGATTTGCACTGCCAATCGTAGCTTAACTTGTCACTTTTCTTGATGTCCCGGATAAAACCTGACCCATGCTTACCACTTGGTTTCAATAAAACCTTTTTGAGATGTGCTAATCATTGTGATTGCTCTAGACAAGGACTTCTTGTCAATGATTTCTTGTTAAAATTGGCCAAATTAACTCAATTAGTAAAAAGTTTAGAAGTGTTATGACTCAATTGACAGAATTGAAAAATTATAAGATTTTAAATAATTTTTCCTACAAGTCCACTAGACCATCAAATTCGAAATTAACCGGAGCATAATCATAATACAATCCCATCTCAATGGGTTCCAATTGGCGAAGAGAAAAGACAATCCAGATTGGTCCATTAAATCTAAGTTATGATGTCACCAAGTCGACCGGCACAAAAGGTCAACGTCCTCAAGACACGTCAGCAGGAGCTTATCCATCAAAGTTCCCAAGCAAGAAAGAAGGTGAAAAAAACAGAGGAAAACGAGTCAGCTTCTGAATGATGATTCTTTCCTTGTTCAGTATTCAAAACGAAAAACGGGAGAGCCCACTGTCTTCAGAAATGAAAACCATCAAACTCAATCTGCTCTAAAGAGCACAAGGCTAATAGATTCTGATTCTCACCAACACACACAAAAACAACATTTCTCTCTCTCTCTCTCTCTCTCTCTCTCTCCTCTCTCTCCATAAGTTACCCACTTCACCAGATCTTACCTTGAATCCAACAAGCCATCGTACTCTTCATTCTGTTCCTAAATCGTACAAAAAGAGGACAAAACATCTTCTTGTTTTCTTGGTCTGTCTGTCTTTGTCTTGTCTTTGTTGAGAGGGGGATGGCCGAGATGGTGGTGAAAGAGAGGAAGATACTGGTGGCGGTGGACGAGAGCGAGGAGAGCATGTACGCCTTGTCGTGGTGTCTCGAGAACGTCGTCTCTGAGAACTCTAAAGACACCCTCGTCCTCCTCTACGCCAACCCCCTTCGTTCTGCCTACACAGCCCTCGACGGCACAGGTAGAAAACAGAGGTCAAGATGGGCCTTCTTCTTTTGCTTTCGCAGACCCACCACTCGAAAATATAGAGCGGTTTTGAAAATTTCTGAATTTTTCATTTTTTGGTTTCTATTTGCAAGGGTACTTGTTTTCTTCGGATATAGTGGCCACCATGGAGAGGCACAACAACGAGATGGCTGATTGCGTTATGGCCAAAGCTAAGAAGATCTGCAATGATTTTGGCGAGGTGAGTTCTTATCAAGACATAAGTTTCTAAGTTTCTATAAGTGAAATTGTCTTAAGAATTAATGGGATTGAGTCACTCAAGTGTGAGTGCTATTGTTGGGGGATAGGTAGCAGTGGAGATGAGAGTGGAGAATGGGGACGCAAGAGACGTGATCTGCCGCGTGGCGCAGAAGTTGGTTCCTGATGTTCTAGTCATGGGAAGCCATGGCTACGGCCTTATCAGGAGGTACTTCAAATACTCATTTTGATTAACTACTCGAAAAATCCTAATATTGACTCTAATAATCAATCACTTTGGAGGAAAGGCATGTATTATGCAGCCTTAACTCAAGATAAAGCTAACATTGATAGTATGGGTAATCGATTCTATGATGGATAGATTCCGCACCAAAAATCCACAACCTGCTTTGTCAACTTTCAAGAACATGCAATTCGAAGTACCGTAACTATTGTTCAAAAAAATGTGTCATATGAACTATTTGTTGTATATTAATTAAGGTGTCCATGGATTTCCTAAACTTCTGAGATCGAAATCCATTTCTAACGTATCTATATTTTTTTTCTACCTCATTCCGGTTGAAGGTTGTCCTTGCCTACGTGTGGGCGATTGAGAAGTCTCTCAGACTGATTGACTATTCAAAGATTTATTCTAATTAGTAGAATGAGGGGTTTAGTCTTAATTGTAAACCTTCGTTTGTTTTTTGTGGCAGATTGTGGCATTTGTATCCGTACTTAGTTGTCATTTGGTCAAATGTTGCAGGGCCTTTCTGGGGAGTGTGAGCTATCACTGTGCACAGAATGTCAAGTGTCCTGTGCTGGTAGTGAAGAGGCCCAAATCCAACCGGAACAACTAGAGCTCGATCTATACCTCATGTCGTGTCCTATCCCTAGGTTGCCTTCGAGTGCATTGTCGAGTTTCGTTGTATATATTCCTTCAATATGCATATTCTTTGATTAGTATTAAGGGATGAAGGATTAATACCTATGGCTTCTTATCTTCAGGATTTGGAATGTGCTCTGTCATCCCAGTCTTTTGGCTGAGATGGGTCATTATCTAGACTTATAACCCAGAGAAAATTGATCGGAACATTCAATAAATAGATTAATTTCTTCGGCTTTGGCGGGAGAAGATCCTAGTCAGGAGTATAAGCGCCCAGATTGTTTCTTGGCATTGTCAATCAAGATAGTACAAGCATCAGGACAGAGGACAAAAATATAAACACGAGTAAGTTGATCTGTCACGCAAGAAATGTCCTATTTGATCAGGTTATAAGGGAGAATGGTGTGAACTTCCTTGGTATTGTAGTCATAGTCATCTGGTCCATACATGATGCTGCATCCAATAACATAACAACCCAATAAATAAGCGCAAAGCAATGGATACACAATAATCTGGACAGCAAGAAATCCAACAAATAGAAGATAAAAAGATCATGTAATCTACTGGAGTGCAAAACCTATATGGGTTGTCGCCACCTAACTACTTCTGGTCAACCTCCCCACTGAGTAACTTCATGTGCCCACCGCCAGAGTCCTTGTTGCTAAATTCAGGGTACTGAGCTAATGTAGCGTAGAATGTGTAGTCTTCGCTTTTCTGGATACCTGCAAATGCAAGGGGGCGTTACTGCCAAGGGTTTGCTATCGGTCATTCCAATTTAAGGGAACTTTCCATCCTCAATAGGTAACTTGACTCAACTTACCATGTTGAATTTGCAAGACAAAAACTCTTAGGTTAAATCTAATCTTCCCTGGGGAAGCTTGTCCAAATCTCCTCTTTGGATCTTAGCATTATTCAATTCTCTAGGAAAAACTGCTTCCTTGATCAAATTCACCAACCTTGTTTACATAAACCTCCATTACAATAAATTGATTGGTCAAATTCCAGCGGAGATCAACGGCCTTACCTAGTTAACTTATCTCAACCTATACTTTAACAGATCAATTGGCCCAATTCTTGAAAACATTTCTAACCTCTAAAATCTTACTATCCTAGACTTGCAATCAAACAACCTGAATGGCACTTTGTAGCTAGACCTAGTGCTCAAATTAAAATATTTAATGTTGTTGGTGTTCTCATTCGATAAATTCTCATCGATTATTAAACTTGATATGATCCTAGCCTTTTAAACTTGTCTGCTCTTGTGACGTCTTGAAATTTTTCGAACTATTTTGGGTTTTAATTATGAATGTCTCGTTAATGCACTATTAGTTGAGTCTCACTCTGAACTGATCACTCACAAGATATTGACCGAAGGGGAAATGCTATTAAGGGCTCATGCACATGCGAGACTCCTAAAAGCCACTTGTTAATCTAAGACACACTAAAGTTGTAATTGATTAGTTCGGTCATGATTTTTAATCCAAATTTGGTTATCAGACTTTTTGAATGTCGAGATTAAAATTATTGGATTTTAGCCTAATTAATTTCCAAAATTTTTGGTTTGCTTTGAAATGTCAGAAGAAGGATTGTAGAGCCAAAAAATTAAATCGGGACTTCACCATTCTTCTTTCCCCCTCTTTTTCAACACGTGCGCCCCTCCCCTCTTCTCTCTCTCCCCTTTTCTTTTCCCCTTCTTTCCCGCATGTCCCCCCTCCTGCTGCCGCCCCCTTTGCCCTTCACGTGCCCTTTATCTCCTCTTTTCCTTCTTTCCTCTGCACTACCTGCCCCACCTGCCCTGTCCTTTCCCCCTTACCATTTAACTTTTCAAAATCTCTCTATGTGTGTGCGTGGCTAAAGGTGTGTTTGGTAATGATTCTACTATTGAAAATAATTTTTGATAAGAATTGATTTTTTTATTATGCTCTTGAAAGCAAATTATGAGTATTTAAAGTGTTTTATAAAATATTTAAAAATTTTTACTCCATGAACAAAATGCATTTGGTTAAAATTTTTGATCTTTTGATTCTTTTAATTTTCAATACTTTTTGTTATAATTATCTTTTTTCTTTTTCTTTTTTTCCCCATTCTTCCTCTTGGCTGCCACCCTCCTAGGCCGTCACTGGCAAGTGGTTGGGCGAGGTCCAACGAGCTTGCCAGAGCCTCACCCGACCACCGGCGAGGCTCGGCCTCGCACTCGGCCGCCACTAGCGAGGCTCACCAAGCTTGGCAAGGTGAGGCGATGCTTGCCCGGCCTTGCGCCACCTCGGCGAGCTCGAGCCTTGCCGGTGGTGGTTGGGTGAGGCTTCGGCGAGCTTGTCGGATGAGGCTCACCGAGCCGCCTCACTAGCCGCTCACCGCGGCCTCGGGGGTGGTGATGGGGTGGTAGGAGGAAGAGGAAGAAGAAGAAGAAGACAGGGAAGGGAAAAAAAGAAAAAGAGAAAAGAGAGAAAAAATTGATTCTCAAAATTATTTCCAAGAGCGAGAAGCAACTTTTTTTTGCTTATTGATTCTACTCCAAATCTATTCCTTGGAACAAATTTGTTCTCGGGAACAAAAAATTGACCAAACGAATTTTTGTTCCAAATCTGCTCCTCGGAACAGAAGAACATAATCAGTTGTTCTCGGGAGTATTACCAAATAGGCCCTAAACCACACGTCCAATTGCTGCTTTTCTTCTTCACCGACCTGCTTGCTGCTGTTGCTACTGTGTTTCTACTTTGCTGCTGGCTTGTTGACGGCCGCCAAAACCTTGCAGCTCTGTTGTTTTGCGACACACCGTCAGACCGTTGACAAGTCGCTACCGTGAGCCACCTCCACTAGTAACTAGCTCTGTTCTTCCTCCTTCCTCCTTCATCCCTTGTAGCAAGTCCTCTCTGCCTCAGCTGTCAATCGCCCTTGCCATAACACCAGCCACTTTTGCCCAACCATCGGATTGCTCGGAGACCACCGCTTGTCGTTGTGAACATCCCTAAGCTGCCGTTTCTTCTCTACCACCTTTGGGTTTGGGCGTTGCTTCCGGTAACGTGAGCCGCCACCTTACCGTTGCCTCAGCACTCTGTCTAATCATCGGACCGCCCTTGTGTTGCCAGAGGATCGTCCCCGAACTTCCTCAGTCGCGTTGGGGCCACCTCAGTAGCTCCCTCTTTCTTAGTTCAGCTTTGTCGAATCACCTTGACTGAGATCTAACCCACGCTACCCTCGTCTCACTGAATCAAAGGCGTCCATGTGTCCGTCTCACCGTTGCCGTTGTTAAATGGTGCATTATGGCTTTAATCCCTTGATTAGCGTACTAATCTTGATTAGGGTTAGTTTAATTTAGGACTAATCGGGTTTAGATGGTTAGTTATGGTTAATTTAAGTAAATGACGATTAATTTGGTTAATCTGGATTAGAGGTAATTAACTAGAGCCTAATTGTGATTTGGGTTAATTATTTGATTATTTTATTTTAAATTAATTAATATTTAATTATTCCGAAAATAATTAAATAATTTTTTATTTTAATAATAAATTATTATTGGTAATAATTAATTGTGATTAATTATTTTAGTGATAATTATTATTTTTAATCATAATTAATTAGGATAATTCCCGTGTTTGAATTAATTATTTTCATGATAATTAATTGTTGTAAATTTTGATTTTGATTTACTGGAATCATTGATGGTCGGATTATTGCGAGGTGATAATAGATGGATGTATATGGGATATCGATCGAGTTATATGTTGACTGCATGCTTGTCCTTTACTAATTGAAGCATATAGGCATTGAGAATTGTGTGGACTTGTGTGGTCACATGTGACACTTGCGATATACTATTGTGTGAGCACGAACTACGTTTGTGTTGGTTGATGATGGAAGAATGAAATGAGCTTGAGCGATAGTTGTGCTTGTGCGATCACATAAAGGACACCTGGCACTGCTAGAAGACCACCAACCTTCGGGCTGTGCCGTGGCCCTATGAGGTCGTTTGATTTTTATCGGTTGCTCGGCGGGAGTCTAGAAGTCATATTGTAGTAGAGGCCGGACTAAATACTCCTTTATGGAATGCCATTTGGACGGGAGATCTAGACGTAGCCATGTCTAATGGGGTGGGACAATGCTTGGTTATATCTAGTAGACCGTCAACCTTTGAGTTGCACTGTGGCCCAAGGGGTTGCAATAATTGGAACACGTCTGATTGTTGAGTGCATGAGATTTTATATGTAGTGTTCTAATTAATTGTTCACCTATTATTATGTTTGGCATGTGTGATTAGTGTTTCGCAAAGTATGTGCAGCCGCGAGGTAAGGTTGCCTATGATTTGATTAATTGTTGGTTGTTGTTATGAGGATTGTGCATGTTAGGTACCCCGAGGCGCATTAGCACCCTAGCCGAGGCTTGGGGCCTTAGCCTATTGATATTTTATCTCACTGGTTGTGATTTAACTATTTTAAAGTTTTTAATGGATGTGCTTGGCTACTGACTTTTTGGATTGACCAGACCTTAAACCCTAAGGATGATAGATGAAGTAGATTGATCCCTTTTTGCCTTATATCTTTTGATGGTTGTTGGAATAGTTGTCGCGACCTATTTTTTCTGTCTCGAGGGGAATATATATATAGGTTTAGGGGTATTGTCCAAATGGTGAGTCCATGACCTTTATTAGATATAGGCTCTTCTAAGCCCATACTTCTTGGGACATTGGGTGTTCATAAAAATCTTCTAATGAGGAGTCACCACTAGCCTATTGGGGTCGGCTAGAAACCAAACGAGGCATGGGAGTATGCCTTACTTTCTACGCAACTAAAAAATCTAGGATCAGGGATTTGATTACACCAATTAATCAATTAGTGCATTTTCGATACCTAATCTTATTCATTTCAAAAAGACTTTTGTAAAACAATTTGGATTGATTTTAGACTTATTTACTAACATGCGAGGTGATCATGCGGGTGCGCAATCATCAAAATAACAATCAACAATTAAAGGAAATATAAAATAATTTGCAAGAGAAAATAAGTACCTAGCATTAAGAGATAAATAAATGACTAAGGGGGAACCATAATCATTGTATCGTAAGTGTATAATCAAGGCAATTGTATTTGAGGATAATTAAAACCTTAAGGTGAAGCCATGTGGGTTTGTTCAATTTTAAGTACAATTTAGACCGATAATTTTTCCACACCTTTTAAGAGAGAAATTATCCAAGAACTATTTCAAAGCCTTTTAGGGAACTCTATTTTCTAAAAAATTTTTGGAATTTTTTGGAATTTTTGATGAAAATTTTCTTCTTTTTTTTTTTTTTTGGAATTTCTAACATTTTTAATATTTTCGAATTTTTAAATTTTTTTTTTTTCCAAAATTTTTATAAAATTTCAGGTTTCTGAATTTTCCATGAAGTTTCTGAAATTTCCAATTTTTAATTATTTTTTAATGATTTTTAATGATTTTTTAATATTTTCTTAATTTTTGAAATTTTTTTATGATTTTTTAATATATAAATAATAACTCGGGCCGAGTTAGGAAACCCGGCCCTGCTAACCCGATTTGGACCCCGTCGGCCCTGGTTGGGCTAAGGGAGCCGAGCCAGCCTTAAGCCCACTAAAAATTAATCAAAGGTCCCGAAAATTTCTAAAAAAACCCATCTCCAATTTTTATCTTTAGCCCAGTTGAGGGCTGATCTTCAATTTTTACCTTCAGCCCAATCATTCATAGTTGGCGATAAGCTCAGCCCAATGCACACGGGCCAAGGTGAAGCCCATCTTCTTGCCCTATTTTTTTTTTGTGGCCTTTTTTGTTTTTTTTTTCTTTTCTGGTCTTCTTCTCCCCGAAGCTGTAGCATGCCCGCCCGAAGATTGTAGCTCCTTTTGTTGAACCGACGTCGATGCCGCTGTGAGTCTTCGTCGGCCTTAAGGAAGTCGCCATGCCATCATTTAACGTCGGTCGTTCCGTCTAACCAATGCCGAGTGCTGCCGGCTGCCACCTGGCCGGCATTCCGAAAGTCGCCGAGTAAGGTGATGAATCGGAACACAAAGGACAACCTCGGCCAAACCAAGCCAAACCTTTGCTAACCGGGCAAACGGACGCTGTAGGGACACTCACGAAGTTAGACAAGCAGTGGTGACTTGATTTCTACAAAAGAATGGGACTCGACGCCGGACCTCGCTCTGGCATTTCGTTGAACAGTTGGGGTGCGCTACCGAATACTAAGGTTTCCAACTCAATCGAGCCTCGAATGTGCCTTAGGGGTCTCAAAGCAAGACATACAGGGAATATGGGAACGAAATGTAATGGCAAGCTCCGGCCCAATGCGCCTAAAACTGAGCATGGACAAAGCCGAACCTACTTGCCAAACCTGTAATGGCACTTGGTCAGCTTGAGAACGTCGCCGGGAAGGTTGTCGGATAGGCCTGTGCGTGATTGAGCCGCTCTCGGTTGCTCCGATCGCTCTCTTAGTTCCCCGTCTCTCTCCCCCCCACTTGAGCTTCTCCCTCTCGGTCTTTTTTCCTTGCCTCTCTCTCTCCGTCCCCCTCTCAGATTTCTCTCCATCCCCTTTTATGGCCAATGGCAAGCGTGCTCGGCTCCTGCCTTGCCAGCCTGTCGACTAGCCTAGACCTCCTCGACCTGCGGATCACGCCAGAGCTATCGCCAACAATCCTCTGCCATTTGACTTGTACTCGTTTTTGTCGTTCTTCCCTTTTTTTTTTGGTCCAAACTCAAAACGGTGAAGGGGGAAGGTGAAAGAAGGGCGCGGGTTGGGCCGAGAAAGGAAAAAGAAAAGCGGGCCAGGCCCGCACAGGGAAGAGAAAGAAGAAAAGAAAGGGGCCAGGCAGGCCCAGCCTTAGCCTGGACCCACTGCGTTTTTTTTAAAAAAATTTTTTTAATTATTTTTTTGTAAATTTTTTTGATAAATTTTAAAACTAGTGATGCAAATACTCTTAATGTCTATATGCGATGCAATTTTAATGAAATTTTATTTTGTTAAGGGGTTAGAAATTAATCCCTAATTTTCCGATGTGATTAATAAACAATTAAATGAGTCGCCAAAATTTAGGTGTCAACAATATCAACAATAGTGCATGATGATTGGGTTGCATGTGTATCCATTCATCAGGATTAAATGATGTCGTTTTGAATTATCTATCTTTCTGACCATCCCTATTGCTGATGTTTGACCAGAGTTTAATATTTGTTTCCACATGCGCATGATTATAAGATAAAAAGAATAGTCGGCGATGTGTCTTGGAACATTGCACTCTTTTAATCATAAGTGAACAGGGATTGTAGCGTGCTCAAGGGTTGGGGCGTGACAACTCTCCACTTGGCTTCTAACAACTTAGGTGAGCTCCCCATCTTCCTATCTACCAAAGTAGGTTGCAAAGGTTGGACCAACCCCAAAGTAGCATTTATGGGTCAACACCTCAATGGTTCCTAATTGTGAGTATAGCACAATTAGAGTTTTTGAATCTTTCCAGAAATTTTATACAAGTTTCACAGCTTTTAAATGGCCAAATCTTATGAAATTAGACCTTAGTTTCAACAATGTACAAGGATTACTTCCAACTCCCCCGAAGGCCAATAAAATTTATTGTCTTAAATAAATAAAAAACTACTTGGAGAGACGTCCCTGGCTATGTTCCAACTAAGCTCCACTCCAAGTCCAAGAACAAGTTGACTAGCGTTATTTTGCCATATCTAAGCAATTTAAGCGAGGCCCTTCTTACCTTGAGTTTGCATGGCAATTATTTTTAAGGAAAATTTCCTCCATTACTGAATAACGAATGTGCATTGAGAAAGATAAATATGAGTGCTAACTAGCTACAAGGGTACTACCAACGGCATTAGCTAGGAAGAAATACACCTCAAATGTTGAAACTCGGTATGGGTGGGCTTATAAGTGCTAAAATTTTTAAAAAATACAATTAAGTACCAATTAAAAAAAAATTGAACATTTAAGTGTCAACTCCGACGAGACTTGCCGGAAATCTGACATGGCATTATTTTATTAATAAAACCAGTCTATGTGACAACTAGAAATTTGACATGGCTTATCAAAAATCCGATGTAGTTCATTGTTGGCACTTAAGTATGCATTTTTTCTCTAATTTTGGCTCTTAAGTATACAGTTTGGAAGTTTTGACACCTAGGGTGTTCGCATCTCGCATTAGCTAATTGAAGTAGTCTAGACTTTCTCAATTTGGGAAATAATCAAATGGTTGACACCTTCTCTTCATGAATGGGCTTGCTTTCTAATTTGAAGGTGCTCATTACATGTGCCAATATATATTCATGTAGCCATAAAGGACCCCGAAGCTCATTTTCAGTTTCCTAACATACAAATTGTCAATCTAGCCACGAACAACTTCTAGACCGGCCTCCCATTTGGATACTTGATCGCTGGAGTGACATAAAAGTCAACAATTCAGATGATGCAACTAGTGTAGGAACTAGGTGCTCCCTTACCTCCCATTTCCCAAGTTTGAGGGGAATTATGACTATTCAATGACCATAATCAACTAACGCATTATAACTACGAAAGGTTATTATCTTTGAAGCAACAACTTTATAAGAGAAATTGCAAATTCTGTCGAGAGTTTAAACTTCGTCTGCTCAATCTCTCCAATGATGCTCTTACCAGCTCCATCCCTTTGTCCTAGGCAAATTTGACCGAACTGGAAGCTCTTGACCTTTCAAACAATGAGCTCTCGGGAAAAATCCCTCCAGACTAACCCAACTCATTTCCCTTGCTTTCTTCAATGTGCCAGACGACTGTCTTTCCAGGCCTATGCCTAGAGCGAAGCAATTCAATACATTTTTATGGAGAAAACTAAGGGTTGTGCGGAGTTCCTCCGATGAAGAAATTGTGGGAACTGTTAAAGCGCCGCTGTGAGCACCACCTTGTGCGGTCCCTGAAGAGGACTAGGACATGGTTCGAAGAACTTGACTGGAGAATTCTGTTGATGGGTTTTGGAAGCAGGCTGATCATTGGTGTGGTTATGGGGCTGATTACACCTTCCAGAATTGAGCATTGGTCCCTGAAGTTCAATGACTAGATTGCGTCTCTTTTCGATGTGTTCTTTGAATAAAATGCCTCCGGTTTCATCAACCAAAACATACATGTGCGGTTGTCTCAATTGTGGAGACTTTCAAATTTCAAGCCACTGTTTTAGTTTCTATCAGAAAGTATTGTGTTAGCTATAAATGCAATTTCTCTTGTGTTGGTCAAAAAGATATCTCTGCTTAATTAGTTTCAGATAAATCATTATGCAGAAGTTCCTTCCCCTTATTTCTCTGTTTGCCCCTGTATAGATGTGTCCTGCGCTTCTTGATAGTATCCAAATAAGAGATGAGATTTTCTTGAGAAAAAATGCATCCAGTTTCATCAAGAGAAATATACATGCGGCGGTTGTCCTCAAATGTGGACTCTTTCACATACCAACCCATCGTTTTTGGTTTCTATCTGAGCGAAATATATACATCACTTGTACTGTGATCACTTGTAAAGCTTTTCTCGAAAGTTGGGGTGAAATGGAAACGTGGTCTTTCCTTTAATGTGTCTATGTCATCTCCAATCAAACAATTGATTCAATTTTATCTCTAAACATATGTTTGATATTTACTGGGATCACTTAATTCTAAAGGATTCCCGAACTATTTTAAAAGGTTCAATATGATTTCCATGTTAGTAATTACAGTCGGGGAATCTGCAAAATTGTCACTATTATGTCTTTCACTTGTTAAGAACAATTGTTTATCCTTGACTTTCAGAAGGCTTCAGCTTTCGAGCTTACGATACCATCTAAACTTCAAAGTCCAGGATTACAAAAATGAACATGCTTGACAACCAATGTTGATCTGAATTCCATCAGTAACTAGCAATTTTTCTACAAGATTAATAAAATTGAATTTGAGAACGTATTTTTACCACATATCTATAATTAGTAAATTCTCGATAATGACAATTGTTCATCCCAAAAAATTAATAATTACCACATCTATTTAAGCAACTAGTAATTTATGTATCTTTAATAACTTTTAACATAGAAAAGTACAAACTTAATGCGTTTAGTAACTCAAAACTGACCTAACTTTTGCAGTATATATACATGGTCATTAGTTTTTCTTGCACACACTGAATTAGCTTTCACTGTATAAATACATCCAACTTTTTACGAAAGATCCAAGTAAACACCGGCTTCCGCTAATAAACCTGGCCACGAATTAAAATTCGCTCAAACGTCCACGATACGCCATCTTATCTTTTTGCTTCGTGCTTCGGGACGATTGGTTCCTCTTGTTCCTTTCGCCGGTCAATAGGTGGTGGTGGTTTTTTCTCGATTAACTTGTCCAGCAACCCAAGTTGTGCTCCAAGATGACCGTAAACGTCCCATCACTTCGCAAAAGTCTAGCTTGATTGACCGGCACCCGTTCTTCTCACGGGTCACCTTTTTCCGAGGAAACTCACTTTCCGAATTATCTGGAGAACACTCCCACATTTGACTAAAGCGATATTCGAAGGCCGATACCTTTTTTCCTGCCAGAGACCAAGAGAGCTTATTATACTGATAGCCCTCGCTCAGACCCAAGCACAACCAAAGCAACCTTCCCTGAGAGATAGAATGGATTTGATACCTGTGCTTAGAGATCCTTCAGTGGAGATAGGGACGAATTCACAAGCATCATCCGGATCTTCATATGAGGTTTTCCTAAATTTTCGAGGAGCAGATACCCGTTATGGATTCACCGATTTTCTTCACAAGAGGATGGTTGATGTCGGGATCCTTGTCTTTAGGGATAGTGAATCTCTCCATGCCGGTGAAGAAATTGGTGCTGAACTTCTACAAGCAATTGAGAACGCCAAGATTTACATTCCCATATTCTCTGAGAATTATGCTTCAAGTGACTGGTGCCTTAGAGAGCTTGCACATATGGTCAAGTGCACCTCAAAATCGAATGGGAGCAAAGAGATTCTGCCTATTTTCTTGGATGTGGAACCTGCTGATGTCAAGCTGAAAACAGACTTGTATAGAAAAACTCTTTCAAAGGGCAAAAAGGCGTCGTGCAATGAAGCAAAGTCATGGGAAAAGGCTCTCATTGAGGTGGGCAAGATAAAGGGATGGAACCTGAAGAAAGATGAAAGGTAAATGTCTTGGACTTTTCTAATTGTCATCTGTAACCCTATCCATTTTAATTGCGGTATTGCTGGTGAAAATATAGTTTATTCATCTCGTCGAGAATGGAATTCTCATGGGAAGTGGCCAATAGAGGCTGGCACCGATGCGGTGGTGGCACACCCTTCTCATCTTGATTCTCGTTCTCCTCACTTTCTGTCTTTGACACAGTAGCCTAGAACAGTAACATCTTGTGCAGCTTCACCAAGTCGCCGGCCAGCCACCGCTGCAACTCGTCCGTCAATCATGGCAAGCCATTTCTTTGTCGCCAGCCCGTCACCAAGTGGCCAGACTGCCGCGACCATCCGGACTCCCACCCTTTCTCTCCTTCACTCACTGTGGCAAGTCAGATCCAGGTTGTGTCTGACATCACCTTGCCAATATCTGGCATTGCTGACCTTGGGGACACCAAATCTGGTGTCTCCTAAAGCCGGTGACGCCATCCTGGCGATCACGAGGCCACGACCAATGTGACGTGGAGGATTGAGATAAGGCTAAGACGGCAGGTCGATCGGGTGTGATGGTCAAGGACACTGGAATGCAATGGTGACGGCGCAGGGAGGCAAGCGACATCAATAGTGGCATGATGGTGGCAGGGGCCGATGGTGACTGTGACTGAAGTTGGGGAGTGGAAAGAGATTGAAAAATTCAGAAATTTTTACCATCTAGATTTTTTTTCCGATAATTCCCTCAACATTTGATGGCAATTGAGTCACTTAAGGAGTAGCTTTTTACAATATAAAACTCGTCCTTAACATGGTTGTTACCCTTTGGCAGCCAAGGAGATTTGATCGAATCGGTAATTCAAGCTATTTTGGTTAAGCTGAATGTTAGATATAAAAATGTGACTGAGCATCTTGTTGGAGTTGATGATCGTGTAGAAGCTATAATTAAAATGCTGGATGTGGAATCTAATAGTGTGAAATTCCTCGCAATCCATGGAATGGGCGGTGTCGGCAAAACAACACTAACCAAAGTTGTCTTCAACCGATTGTGTTCTCGGTTCCAAGGCTGCAATTTCCTTTCGGATGTTCGAGAGTCATCGAACGACATGGTCTGGTACATTTGCAAAAAAAATTGTTATCCAAGTTCCTTGATTCTCATTCTCTTGATAAAATTCAAGAAGCGGATGAAGGAATCAACATGATTAAGAGGGTATTTTTTAATAAAAAAGTTATCATTGTTCTTGACGATGTGGATGAAAAAAAGCAACTAAAAAATTTGGCAGAAAAAGGAAATTGGTTTGGTTCTGGTAGTAGGATTATTATTACTACCAGATACAAAAGTGTCCTAATGATCGACGGAGAAGCAACATGTGAAGACCCTATAAAGTCTACAAATGTTTCATCTTATGAAGTACAGGAAATGGAATTTCATCATGCTCTTAAGCTTTTCAGCAAGCATGCCTTTAGGAGAGGCTCTCCACCCAATCAGTATGCCTGCCTTTCAAAAAAAGTTGTCTCCACTTTGGGAAAGCTTCCTTTAGCTCTTGAAGTCATAGGTTCATCCCTTTCGGTAGATCCAAAGAATTTTGGGAAGACACTTTGAAGAAGCTAGAAAAAGCTCCTTCCATGGAAGTCCAAAAAACATTGATGATAACTTATGAAAGGTTAGATTATGAACAAAGGCAAGTATTTTTGGATATAGCTTGTTTTTTTGTTAATGAGGATAAAACCTACCCTTGCTTCATGTGGGATGACTATCAATACTACTCACACAATGCCATTGAAGTCCTCAGTCTCATGTCCTTGATAAAAATCAAAGATGACAATACCTTTTGGATGCATGACCAAGTGCGGGACCTCGGAAGGGCAATCGTTCGTAAAGAGAATTTCAAAGCTCGTGGCAAGCGTAGCAGAGTGTGGAATCATCAAGAAGCCCTAAGCATTCTGAAGTAGAAAGAGGTACAGAAAGGGAATAACAACTTATTTTTCTGTGAATTGTTATAGCCTATTCTTGAAAAAGGAAAAATTCATCTCTATCAACACTTCAAATTGTTTGCTTTAGACCTTCACATGTGGACTTCTTGATGTTTCCATCATCAGGGAAGCAAGAAGATAGAAGCATTGTCACTAGGATCTCGTGGAGACATCATAATGTCCGATGAAGTTGCTAATTTACAAAACCTGAGGTTCTTGGAAGGGAATCAGATATTCCTCATTGGAGACTTCAATAATCTTCTCTCCAATTTAAGATGGCTTTCTTGGCGATGGTGCCCTTCTGAGTTTGTGGCAACAAACTTTCATCTCATCAATTTAGTCGTTCTTGACCTTTCACATAGCTATGTATCAGAGAAATGGATTGGTTGGAACCAAATCAAAGTATGATATGAGTCCCACTCCGTGTATACAAATCTCGTCTCTTGTCTTTCTCGTTTTTTTTCCTACAGATCGTTTCTTAATATATATATATATTTTTGTAGGTGGCAATTAAACTAAAAGTACTAGATCTCAGCAATTGCAACAACTTAAGGAGAACACCTGATTTATCTACATGGGTGTCCTTGGAGAGATTGATTCTTAAAGGTTGCTGCAATTTAATTGAAATTGACCCTTCCATTGGAAAATTAAAGCTCCTCACTTCTTTAAACTTGAATGGATGTCAATCTCTTTTAGGGTTGCCTTCCGAAATAGGATGTCTAGAAGCTTTGACAGAGATTCTCATGCCTTGTTCACCGTATGGATTCCAACTTCCGGAAACGTTTGGCAATTTGAAGTCATTGTTGACCCTTGATTTATCACATAGCCAGATCCGCATACTGCCGTACTCGATTGGAGGGCTGGTGAA
Organism: Corymbia maculata; assembly: GCA_014182735.1. Classification (NCBI taxonomy): domain Eukaryota; kingdom Viridiplantae; phylum Streptophyta; class Magnoliopsida; order Myrtales; family Myrtaceae; genus Corymbia; species Corymbia maculata. Next base: position 21,875,834 of record CM024683.1, on the reverse strand, counting down.
ACTTAGGCAATTGAATTTATCTGAGTGTTCAAAGATAAAGAAACTTCCAGACTCATTTGGGAAATTACAATCATTAGTCGAGTTGGATTTGTCATTGACAAGGTTGGATCACCTACCTGATTCAATCGGCAATCTAAAGCAACTGAAAGTACTTAGGATGAGCCACATAATTGGGATAACAGAGTTACCCGGTGTGATTGGGCTGGTGGAGAAGCTTGAAGAGTTAGACGCTAGTAGATGTCACCGCTTGACCGGCGGAATCCCTCAAGAAATTGGGAGGTTGTCCTGTTTGAGGACCCTAGACTTGTCGTTCACACGTATATCCAGATTACCCGCGACGGTGAGGTGCCTCTCTAATCTCCAAACACTTAATCTAGAATCATGTCCTAAGCTTACTCGGTTGCCAAATCTTCCCCCAAGTTTGAAATGTCTAAGGTGCGCCGCCGATGCTCTCAAGTTCTTCGGAAACAGAACATATGTGCCGGAGTGGGACTCTGCTTGTCACTCTAGCATTGTTACCCTATATGAGGTGGAAGAACTAGCATTGTCTAAAACCCCGCCATTGTCCCCCAGTCTCTGTTCTAGTTTAAGAGAGCTGGAACTTGGAAATCTGTCAGTTGGAGATCCGTTTAGTTATTGCCCTTTGAAAAACTTGTCGACCTTGCGATTACAAAGTTGTACAATGTTAGGATTCCTTGATGGGATGTCGAAGGAGTTCAGGTATGGGATCCCCGATATTTTGAAGCTAGAATGTAGTAATTTCTCACTGTTGCCGTTGCAAATGGAAAGATTGAGACATTTAGAGATGCGTAGGTGCTCGTCCTCCTTAGAAACACTTGAAACACTTCTTATGTGTAGGTGCTCACTTCTTATGTGTAGGTGCTCGTCCTCCTTAGAAGCACTTCTTCTGTCGCACATGAAGAATTTGGAAGAGGTAAATCTGTTCGGATGCTCGTTTTTAGTTGAGATTCGTGGCCTTGAAGAATTGGGATCCCTTTGCTTCCTATCGCTTGTGGATTGCATGGAGATGGAGAGGATGTCAAACCTATCGAAGTTGATAAAGCTAAGGAAGCTCAGAGTAGGAGAATGTCCAAAGCTAAGTAGCATGGAAGGTCTAAGCCACTTGGAATCTTTACGGAAGTTGTGGATTCATGATTGCTGTTCATTGGAGAGTTTGGCTGACACCTCAAATTTGCATTTAGAATGTTCCAGAGTTGAACATTGCGAGCGGTTGTCCAACCATAACAGTTATTGTAGATGTCATGACAACACAGATTCAGTGTTTACTGAACTTGACCATGCTAAGTATTTTTGAGCTGGTTAGACTGAACCCGGCCTAATAAAGCCCGGTGAGTATTTTCCCATGACAATATTAGTAGCAAGTACATTAAGATCGAAAGCCAATTTGAAGAAGAGGGATATAGAGAGAAGTACGTCGAGAAGCTCGGCCCAATGACCTCAACCAAGAATGACCAGAATTCAGTGCCTTTCACCCCCATTCTCTTTTTGCTATCGTGAATAGATATGAATTTGATGTGGTGTACCAATATTCTTGTCATTGGGTGGATACGACTTTGTTTTAACCATGGAGATTCCGTCCAGCACGTTCTTGCTAAGCATCTGCATTTCCTCAAACTTTTCATTTCCTTGCACCCACAGGTAATCAGTCTCCCTTCAATTAGAAAACATATGCTTTGTTGTCTTGTTATTTTTAGATATGAAGCAGAGGCTGAGAGCTCTAGCTACTGCCTGTGTGAAAATTGGATGCGATTGAGGCTTTGTTAAAGGTGATTTGAATTTGCTGTGTTGCCCCTGTCACAATCTGGATGTGAATCATTGCTGTACTTTTGCATCTATGCTCCAGTGCCATATATTACGTTTTTGATGAAATGCTTGAATTAGGTCAGTGTGTAATTTTGATTCATGTCTTGATGGGGAATTTCCTTTACTACAAAATTGTTGATCCAATTTTTCATGTAAGCCTGTTTTGAAGAACGTTCTTTATCAAAAATCATGTTGGCCGAGATATCTATCATTTGTTTGATAAAGTTTCTGAGCCAGATTTATGTGTGTTTGATCATGTAATGCTGGCCGAGAACCTCATATATAAAAGTGAATCGATCCTGATGTCTTTCCTGCCAAGTTCATGTGAAACCGAACTGATTACTATATTCGTGTGCATATTTTTGAACTGATCCAGTTTAGATGTGCTTGAATTGATTCCAACGTTCTGTAAAATTTGCTGAGGCCCCGTAATGATCATGTCCATTCTATTGCGAAACATGGAGTATATGAATTTGCTAGCTTTCATTTTGGCGTCTTTTGATTCTTGTCATTGTGCTCATAGGGAAGTGTCGTAGTTCTCTGTGTAAATGGCATATATGTGACCGAACCGAATTGTTCAGTGGATTGCACCAGCATTACTGATATGCTCGTTATATGCTCACGTACTGATATGTTGATGTTGGGCCGAGAGTTCCCTATTATCTTTTGGATTTGCTCTTGATCGCTTCATGTTATTTCGCTTGCCTGAGAGCCTTCTCCCACTCAATTTGGGGACATTATCACATCTATTTGCATTATAAGACAGGCACGTTTTGTGTGTTTCGAGCTTACGTTGTATGATTTTGATTTGGGTTCTAATACCTTCAGTTTTGCTGTGAATGGATTTGGACTTATTTGAGTGCATCCAATCTTGCTTTCTTCATGCCCGAGCAGAGAACTTATATATTTAACATCAATTTGTCCTTCGCTCATTTACTTCATATTTACAATAGTCACATTGATTCATGATGACTATCACCATCAATGTTAAATCAACTTATATCTCATGATACTTGCTATTCATTGCTCAGCCTCGGTATGACTGGGAATTAGATATTCTCACCTACACATCTTTTGAGTCAAAAGTGGGTACATACATGTTCAATGTCTAGTATATGTTCAAATTTTGCTGTGTGATGTATCTACGTGCTCTTTATTTGGGGGATAGGGGCCATTATAACCATTTCTTTGCTGGTCATTTGTGGGACATAAATTGAATTGATGCCAGGCTCATTTGAACCGTATGTCAGTTTCCCATAATGAAGTGCTACTATATAGTTGATTCCCTAGTAATTTAGGACATGTCTAATCATCAATTGCATCAGCGAAGCAGTGATATCACATGCTACAAATTGCTGGTACAAACGATTGAGTGTGATTCTGAGGGGTCTTGGGCTGATTTAGACGTTAATTTGATCATTCTTAAGCTTCATTAAACATAGGTTTTATTCCATGTCATTTAGTATAGCTTAGCATAGCTTCTTTTGAGTAACGGATAGGCTTGCAGATGACAAATAGGTCTCTTTAGAGCTTGCTTTACATTCAATTTTTAATTAGCTCACAATTCTCTTGCACCGGGACTTAATAACGAGACCATGTATATTCTTACCTCAAAAACACATTGCATTTTACTTTTCCATATTTTATTTCGCCCTTTTTTCATCATGCTTGGATGTGATGTGCTTGGATGTGATGTTTTGAGTTTAGTTCACAGGATCCTATCTCGGTCGAGATCCTATATATTCTTTGCCCGACTTGTATAGTGTTTACATTCTCGCACTTTACTTCCATTGTCTTTACTTTTGTGCTATATATTACCTTGATGTGTTGTTTCATTATGGGGATTTGATACGATCTCTATCTTACATGTTTTTGAAGTATGTTTTTTTCATAAAACAAATCACACATTGACACTTAGATGAACGTACTTAGGGGATTAAAACTTGATAAGACCGCATGATTCATGTGTTTTGTAACAAAACAAGTTTTGGAACCAAAATGGCACTAATTAGAAATTAACATGACCGAGTTCTTACCCTAAATTTTTCTCGTTCATAGGAAGTGAAACATCCTCATGCGTTTTCCTTGTCTCCTAACCGGTCCCAAATAGGTTAGTGATGACTTCATTTAAATAGAACTTCATCATTTAGTCAAATCTAATTTCCCCAACGTCATGTGTAGTAAGGGTTTGGGAGAACCCTCATTGAATGAGAGCAAGCACCTTGAGGAAACGTACCACCCGTTCTGCATAAAAAACCGTTAAACCCACTCCTCTAAACTGCCTTTGGGAGAGTCGCAACGAAATTGTTACCATAAATTTGTAATTGAGAAGTCGATAACATCCTTGAAGCTTAATCGAAAAGAGTTAATGATTAACCCAAGTTAAAATTTGAATTTCTTGACATGTCAAAGTTAATAAATTATTGAAAAAATTTAGGTTGGTAATTCCCCGATGACCAATACATGTTGGCAAGTAACTTGAAGTGCAACGCTATACTTAATCGAAGAAAAGTTCAACATTTTGACATTATAACTCTTTAAAGCATTGTTATAATCTTTACAATGTTGACAATGTAAAATATAGTTAACTTTCTTGTGAAATTTGCAAAAAATTGACACTTAAATTTTGACTAAATATTTATGATTAAATTACATAAAAATTAGGGATCTTTTCGGCCCCAACAAAAAAATGATTTTCACATCACAAAGGCATTAATATTATTTGCAACAACTAAGTTTTATTTTTTTTTTATTTTCCTTATTTTACTAAACTTTGGATAAATACTAAAAAAAAAGTTATTTTTTTTAAATTATTTAAAAAGAACGAACGAACAAGGCTTGGAGGAGCCCCTCTTCCCTTTCTCCTCTCCGCCCGGGCCGGGCTCATCCTCCTAACCTTTCCCGGCCCGGCCTTGGCCCTTTCTCTCTTCCCGTTCTCCTCTTGCTCGCGCCAACATAGACAAGGAACAGAGCATCAGAGCAGAGGGTGGAGCAGAGGGGGCAGGTGGCTGAACTGACCGGAGGAGCAGGCCGGACGTCCGGCCAGCGGCGAGCCAACGTGTCCCCACGTACGGGCGGTGGGTCGTCTGACCCTATAAAATCCAGGGATCGGAGAGGGAGATCCGGGAGGACGAGAGGAGGGAGCGGCTGAGAGAGGGCGAGGAGACCTCAGCCAACGCCTTGGCCGCGCCGGGCCGACGTCTTCAGGCCGAACGGGTACACCTTGTTTTTGGCCCTGTTTTAGGGCACGCCGGGCCGGAACTCGCGGCCGCCCGACTCACGCGAACTCTGGCCCTGGCCGCCCTCCGTTTGGCTGCTGTGCGTATCGTGGTCTTTCTTATGAAAGTCTCGGCTTGGGTTCAGGTTTTAGTTGAGCCGAAAACCTCACGATTCGTGAGCTCCCTTCACCCTTTTCGTGTTCTCTGTTTGGGACTGAATCGATGTTTCTTGGCTGCGATTTCGAGCTTGACGTTTGTTTGGTGGCCGCCCGCCGGCTTCTTTCGCTTTGGCTCCGTCGTTTTGTTGATTGCGTTGGTGCCCGGCCGAGTGGTGCGGTCTTTGGCTGGCGGCGGCTTAGTGGTGGTCGGAGTGGACGACAAAAGAAGGCGGCGGCTCAGCGGCGGCTTGAGCTCCGGCCAAGACTCGTCGCCGGTGGTGGAAGGCGGTTCGAGTGAGGGAGTCGCAAAGAGAGATCTTCGGGAAGAAGACTTGCGCAGAGGAAGAAAGTGCAGAGAAAAGAAATTTCGGAATAAAAAGTTATAAAATATATATATATATATAAATATATATATATATTAAAAAACATATTAAAAATTCAAAATTATTTCAAAATTATTCTGAAATTAGGAAAAAAGGCTAAAATTTTTTTTTGGGTATTTTTCAAAGAAAAATGCATGAAAAATCCTTCAAAAAATCAAATCTCAAACTTTAACCAATATTAGATACTGGAAAATTAAATTTCAAAGTTTAAACAATATTAGATATCTGAATGACATTAGTTGATCCCAGTTTTGTTAGTTGCGTGAGAGAAAAGTATTTATCTAGATATTTTATTTGGATTTTTAATCAACCATCATAAATCAATTAGTGATGACTGCTAAATGAAAATGATTTGTAAATTAAAAACATGAACTACAAGTCATAAATTAGTGGGTTTAGGAGAGCTTGGATTAAGCCTAAACTTACTAAGTCATTAGCCTCGTGCTTGAGGGATGGTTCAGCAAGGTTGCGACATCACTTATTTATAATTTTTTTGATATTGGTAAGTTAATTATACTATTAATAACGATGAACCACACATATAAACTTTAAGAAGGTATGCAATCTACTACTTCGTCTGGACATTGATAAATTTTTTGTGATGTTGGTTATCTACTACTTATTCTCATGAAAGGTGAAGCAGTTGGTGATGATCTTTAAGTCGTTCCGACGTTGCTACATTCCTTATAATTGGTTGTTTATGACCACACTCGTATAATTGAAGTATTGGCAATTTACTAATATATGGAGTCGTTGGTTAATTTCCTATAAGCATGGTATTTTAAATAACTACACTTGTAAAATTTCACAAAGAGAAATTGGTTATTCCCTAATTTATTTTGATGTTTGCATAATCATAAAAACGATGGAAACATACCATGGGGCAAATTAGCAGTCATAGCCTTTACCAACAAGACTGAAAAATTACCAGCAACTTCAAAGCGGTCACATGCCTCGTTGTGAGTCCACATTTCGGAGCCGAGGAGACATTTTGAGACAAGGGATAGTCTATCTTAACTGGGCAAAACATGTGTGTCTTACTAGAAGTCAAGAATGTGTGCGGATTGCAAATTCTTTCCTCCCCATTGAAAATAACTGGAGGCAAGAAGAAAATCACCATATTATCATCAAAGATCACTGATGTTTTTGATAATATTGAACACATGTACAACAACAGATTTCCAACATTCATACACTTCCAATTAGTTTTAGCTTTTAATATGAATGTTTATTTAAACTAGAGTTTTATTTGTAATTGGTTTGTATGTGGACGAAGTAGCATTTGAGAAGCTGGTAAGTTTCCTATTGATGTGGCATTTTACTAAAATACTTGTAAAATTTTCAAAGAAGTCGGTAAGTTACGATTTTAGTGGAATATTGTTATTTTATGTCATCCATAAATTACTAAATATAATTGTAGGATTACAAAGGAGCTGGTAATTCCCTAATTTATTTGGATGTTCGCAGCATTTATACTGGAAAACTTGAAAACTTCCTAGTTCATTGAGAAGCTAGTAAATTCCTTATCAATATGGTATTTTTTTTTTTACAAACACATGTTAAAATTTCAAAGCCATTTTACTGGAATATTAAATTTTCAAAGAAGTTGGTAAGCTACCATTTATTAATTTATGGAATGTTGAATGGGAAAGAAGATACTTTGGGATATAATCATCAGGTGTAATGCACGGGATCCATCACATATCCTTCTTTCACGTAGACCATCGATTTTGCGGTGGTCAAGTAAAGGGGGTCAAACCAAATCGAGAAGAGGAATGTAGACAAGAGTATGATATTTCTTTTACAATGTAACACTTGTATGTAGTAATGGGTTGAGAAACTTTCCCTTTCATCCTTTTTCTGTGGATGATCGCATTAGTTTTTCTTTTTCCCATGTATTCAATTGAACTTCCTTTGTGAAAAATCATAATACCCTGGTCCTTTGGGGATGATTCTAACCATCCAGCCTGTGCAAAATATATTAGATTATGATGCAGATGCCAGCAAATAAGCTGGCTACTTTGTATAAATTGAAAAAAGAAAACCTGAACAAAGCTCAATGTGTGTGTGTTTGAGAGAGAGAGAGAGAGAGAGAGATTGGTAGGGTTGGGTTGACTCTGCAAGGGAAATTAATTGTTAGGAAGATGCATAAGTTGGGGGAGCCTGAAAAGAGTGGACCTTCTCATTGAACGTGATTAGTTGTCGGGCACACGTTGGGGAAACCCTTCGCCGTTCTTTCCTTTTTCCATTTGTTCTCGTAGCGATGACATCATCAACGAGATGAGTTGATGCTTTCGGTATACATATTACTAAAGCCGACCAATTTTATTCTTCGCTTTCTGTTTCTGTTTGGTTGGTGTGCGTGTGCGTTTTCGTGTGTGAAAAGGACTGGAATAAAACAAATACCATGATTGGTTTGAATGAAAGTTCCCATCTTGTTGTCAGTCTCGAAAAACCTGAAAATGACAAGAACCAAAAATGCAAATCCCCGAAAACATTCAGAAAATCATACGAGAGGTGTTGCCAAGGGCACATGCATGATTTCAAAATAGAACTCTTTTGTTCTGGGGCCAAGAGCCTTCCACTATTAAGATAATTTTTCTCCTTAAAATACCAAAAAAAAGGAGATAAACACAAAGAATAAAGAAAATAAATGATTTAATATTGTAAAACTCACAACAACAACGAGTAATTATTTGGAAAAAAAAAACGGGGTCTTCTTACCTAATCTATCAAGTCACTTCACTGTCTTATTTTTGTCAATCAAGAACTTAAGGTGAAGGAACCCCAGTCAAGTCTTGAGCTCTCCATCAGCGGAGTTCAAGTGTTGAAAATCCAACATAGCTCCCGTGTGGAATATTTAGTCATTTTCCACATGTCCTAGTTTTACACTTATATTATATTGACGGCAAGCTCGAGAGGTTATTGTGGCCACTTCATGCCAACAATGATGGCCGACTTTATTTATCGCCGCTTTGTCAATCCTTCAACTGATGAACTATGTTAGACCATAAAAAGAAGAAAAAAAATAGAGGAGAGGGAGAGACGCATTGAAGAGAAGTAGAAAAAGGTTGGGGCTAACTTGTGGAAGGCACCGATTGTGTCGGTGAGAGGCAGCGTCTATCAAAGACAAGAATGGCTGCTTTGATTGGCAGTATGGTGGGGAGAGAGAGAGAGAAAATGTGGTAGATAAAAAGATATTTCATGTGACAATCGTACCATGTCATAGTGATGGACAAGCATATTGCATTGACTGATTAATTACATGTGACTGTCACATAAAGCACATTTTCATAATAGAGGTGTAGTTTAATTTTTTGTGAAGGATCCTTGCCTAAAAATAGACATTGATAATCATGTAAAATCGGAGAAGCCTATTGGATATAGATAAAAAGTTTGAGAGGATTTTTGAAATTTTCCTTTTATATGAATCGAATAATAAAAGCTGAATACCCATCTTCATATGCGATTTTACTTTATTTCCACCAATTTTAAAGCTATGAATCTATGATTTTGTGCAGTCAATTTTGTAGCTTTGTGATTAGGCTCTAGCTTTTAAATTTGTTATTAAATGAATGGAACAAGGAAACTTCTAAGATGACTACCCACTAATTGACCAATAACATCGAGAAGGTTGCAAGAATCGAAGTGATCGATTTGTCTTTAAAGGAATTACTTTTAACTGATCTTGTCATGGCCCGACTCTTGAGTTCGCGACAACCCCTTACCATGGTCAATTGAAAGCGACGTTTTAGGACTCGTCGACGACCATTCAAGTGGAAGACGAACCATTCCCAGTGCAAACAACGTCAAGCAATTTAACAGGGATAGAGGGATGAACAACAGAAACCTCAACTACTCATTTATACAATTACTAGATCAACCATCGGAGGATCGTCTTTTGAACTACAAGCCCTACAAAAGGGGCCGATCCATCCTCTAAGCCAAGCCAAAAAGAAACTAGGCTAATCCGGCTATACAAAATGAACCCTCGAGTTTAGCACCATGGTCACATAGACCCATCGGACTCGGCTCCATCAAGTCAATCACTGGTGAAGCGGGGGCAGGATTCTCCACTACGGGTGCACCATTCTAATGGCCTGAAAATGGTTAACCACAACGGGTTGAGATAAAATCTCAACGAGTTTTTCCCCTAAGCCTCAATTAGTACACCAACTAGACCCGGGGTATCTCTCTAGAACGACCCCTCACTCAACCCAATAACAAACAATTAGCAATCAGGAATTAAACAACAGTAGGGTCAACCAACAATCAAAAGTCGGTTCGCATGCAATTTTACTCGGTATGCCATACCCTGCACGTTATAAGTCAACACAATACACACAATACACATGGCCGTTAGATAATACAGTTCACCAATCACATACGAGTCGTGTCACAAGTGATTTCACCTGGTCATTGCCACACCCTGCATGAACACACCCTGCATGTTATCAATTCATGCGTGTGTGCCATAAATAATGATGTGATCACCTCATGCACTCTGGCATTCACGTGTGCCTCAATTATTACTACACCATCAGGCCACAACTGAACTCCCATCGATGTCTATTAGTGCAACTACGTTAGGGGATACTCTCCTAAGACGGCTCTCCTCAAAGGATGTCAAGGGATACTCTCTCGAGACTGCATGCTCAAAGAATATCAAGTGATACTCTCCCGAGACGACATGCCCACAGAATGTCAAAGGATACTCTCTCGAGACGGCACTTTCCAAACGATGTCAAGGGATACTCTCCCGAGACGGCAGGTTCAGTTTAACAATCACACCAGTACACTGTCACAACCCACTCCTCATAAAATGATTTATTTCCAGTGTCTCTCATACAATTCACTTTTGCCTATTTTTTTATAAAAATCCCACAATTCATGCGAATGCTCATACAATTACACATTCAATTCAATTCATAAAATCAAGACACATGAAATTACACAATTTAATTTTCGAATGAATAGTAATTTCAGAATTTAATAATTAATTAATTAAATTCAGAAATTAAAATAATTAAATAAATAAATTCCGACAATTAAATAATTAAATGCAGAAATTAATTTAATCAATAAATTAAACAATTAATCACATTAATCAAGAAATTAAGGAAAAACATGATTAATTAGCATAAAACACACAATTAGGCCTAATTAAGCACGATTAAGCACAAATAAGCAAGATTAAGCTAAGATAATCTTAATTAACTATCTAACCACCTATCTTAGGGCTATAACACTTAATTAAACACCTTAATCAGACCTTAGCACTAATTAATCCAACCCTAAACTAGTTTAGGCACTAAAGACGCGGACACGGTGGCAACGGTGACGGCAACACTCGAGGACCTCGAACACAACCCTCCAAGGTAGTCCCGAGCCAAAAATCACAACAACAACCTTTTCTCAGACCCCAAACTCCAAAGGACAATACTGCAGTGGAAGGAGGCTGCTGGTCGAAGCAAAAATAAGCTGGTCGGAGCAAAAACAAGCTAGCCGAAGCTCCGATGAACTGGTGGTTCCGAGAGTCAAGGGGGAGTTGTGTGTGGCTGGTGTGGACAGTGGGTAGGCCAAAAATGGAGAGAAATGGAAGAAAAACCGAAGCTGCACAGGAGGCACTGCTACAGTGACGGACGGAGGACCGCCGACTTCAGGCCACTGTACGGGACGGCCGGTGACTAGTTCCAACGATCGGCCGACATGGCTGGTATGAATTTCTTGTGTTGATTAGATTGATAGGTGGCTTGGCCCGAGATTCTATCAGGAAGGCAGCAAACAACTCAAATTTCGGTGAGAGGTCCAAAGCAGAAACTGCAGAAATGCAAAGAGAAGTAAGGGGAAGGGGGGCTGCAATTTTCTTGTGATTAAGCTGAGTGAGAGAGAGATATTCAGAGCTCAAAACCCTTCATCAATGCCATTAATGGCTGCACCAATTTGCCAAGCACATGACCTCATCTTCTCTCTCTTCCTTTTGTCTCTTCCTAATAATATCTAGGGGCAAAATTGTCATTTCCATCTTGACAATTCCCAAATTGCCCTTGAGCTAAAAATGAAAGGTGGGCCTAGGAAATAGGTTGGGAAATGGGCAGGAACGGGCTTAGGAACTTGTTGGGCTCGAATTGGCTCAAGTTTGGATAACGGGTTAGGACGGGTGAGGGGTTGGTTGGGTCAAACGGGCTCGCCCGTTTGCCTCATTCTTCCACGGTGGCTGTCCCACCTTGGGCATGAGGCCCTCACTGTTCTCGCCCAGCCCATGTCCTCGTAGGCTTATTTTCTCGGTCCAAAAATCCCTTTTCCAAAAACTCGGCTCCACCAATACTATCAACTGTCAAAGAAGCATCATCCAAAAGTCCATTCTGGACGTTCCTGAAAATTCGAAGTCTAATCTTGGATTCTCATGCCTTGTCAATTTCGCCAAATGCCATTTTGGTACAATTCAGACTAACAGGCAGCTTTGAGGACTCACGCGTAACCGACTTGTGCCAATTCACGTTCAAGGCTTCTCGACACATGGACGTCTTTGACTGCATGAAATTGCGAAGGATCGATTCTTATTTCAAAATACATGATTATCAAGGATCGACATAGGCCCATTCATGGGTTCGATAACAGTAGATGGAATCACCCATCATCCCATTATTTCTGTTCGCGAATCGACTTCTAGTCGTCTTTGAAATTAGCCTGCATGACTATAGAATCATCCTTACACAAGTCTCACAGTTGAGTCATTTTCCCAAGTCAAGTTCTTTAGTCGCACGAATTATGTCCTTATTAGCCTTTCCTCTCAAGGTCAGTATCTTATGAGTGATCAGTTTTGAGTGAGATCAACCAACAATGCATTGGTGAAATTAACATTCGTTTCTCCTTCAAATGGCTCGAATTTCAGGACGTCACAAGTCTAAAGAATACTATTTGGATTTTTTCAATATTTGTAATGTTCTGAATTTCAACTTATTTCGAGATATATGATTTGGTTATTTTATCAATATATCATTAGTTATATTTACTATAAATTAGCCACTCGTGAGATACTAACCGAAGGAAAAAAGCTATTAAGGATTCAAGTACGTACGACTAGAGAACTTAATCATGGATTGGCAATTCGACCATAAGGATTGACGAGGGACGATTCTATGCCAATATAAGCTAATTAAGGAACGATTATAGATTGATTTGCCAAGGGAATACAATTGAATCATGGGTGATTCTACATGACCATTGTATAGATAATCAATAACCTTAAATCGATTCCTAATGATCATGTACCTTTGAACATATAATTGATCCCTCGCAATTATATGACAAATGAGGTCATTCATGACTCCATGACTCGATGAGATGTAAACGTGGATTGATATATATCATTTCAACCATGGGTCAAATACGCATAACTTCTAAAAGTCGCTTGTTAATTTGAAATGTACTAAAGTTGTAGCTGGTTGAATTTAGCCATGAATTTTAATTTGATTTCGGATATCGAACTTTTCAGGACGTCAAGATTAAAAAGTTGGACATTGCCTCGTTAACTCTCAAATTTATTGGTCCATAGGGAAACATCGGAAAATGGGTTAACAAACCGAAGAATTGAAGCCCATGAGGAAGTGGGCTAGGCAAAGGCCCGTTGGGCCTCATGCCCAAAGTGGGCAGCCAAAAGGGCCCAAGCAAGCTAAGTGGGCCAAATGGGGCTCACCAAGACCAAATTATTTATTGAGCCAATAGCATTTTTGAGCTCATTTCTATTTATTCAAGCCCAATTTCAAGGCCCATTTCTTAAATATGGCCCAAGGGCATTATGGAGATTCCATGTTCAAAATGTGAAATCACCAAACTGCCATTCTTGCATTACATGAAAGAGGACAAAAGAGACAAAAAGCCTAGGGAAATAATAATATCCCCTTATTTCTCTCTCCTCTCTCGTTCCCCCCCTTACTTTCTCTCTCTTCCTCACGTCCGCCACCCCCTTCTCCCTTCGGTCTCTCTCTTCTTCTTCCTCTCGTTATTCTTATTTTGCTTCCTTCTCCCCTCCGGTTCACCCAAGCCGCACGTTGGAATCACCGCCATTGCCACACCACCACACACCGGAATGTCGCTGTGCCGCCCGTCCGCTTGTCTGTTAGCCGCACTCGAGCCACCACTCCTCCTCTCCAACTCCCCCTCACTAAGCCAAACACCCCCACCCCTACCGAGACCCATTTTCACCGCAGCTTCCTTGCTATTTCAGACCTAGCTGTGCATAACCCTTGCTGCCACTGTCGCACTCATGCCATTGGAATCGCTAAATAGTGAGTTAACACTCTAATAACCTGATTAGTCCATTAAACTTGATTAGGAATATTTTAGTTTATATTTAAACATGATTAGTTCATTGATCTTGGTTTAAGGCTAATCACGATTAGGGATAGTTTAATTATAGTGAATTGTGATTAGGAGTAGTTTAATTATGGTTCATTTTGATTAGTTTAATTAATGAAAATTAATGTAATAAGCTATCGTGATAAGCTTTCGAGGGTGATGATAACCTATCGCAATAGATTATTGGAAAAATTGATAAGCTATTGCCAAATAGGTGGTAAGTTATTGGAAAATTTAGTGATAACCTATTGTTCGGGGGACGATAAGTTATCGGAATTTTAATGATAAGCTATCGCTAAATAGACAATAAGTTATTGATGATTGATTGATAGGTTATTGCCATGGAGTGCTAAGTACTACTTATTATATGAATTCTACTTGAATTTTATTAGATTTTCCTACACGTGCCATGTCATTGGATGCCTACATTGCCCCGAAAAATAACTGCCCCATGTGAAATGATGTTTTAGGATTTTTAAAGAAGGTTTTAAGGACATATAATTAATTAACCCCAAGGTGTTAGGTTTATATGTCGTATTTTGTAATTTAATTGGGGCAAAAATATTTTAAAAGGAATGTATACCAAGTTTGACAAGTTAATTGTGTTTATGTGATCGCGTACGAATATTTTAACTACATTTTTACATGATAAATTGCAATAGTTTATTATCGGGAGCATGCACCGTGTTTGCATTGGCTAAAATTTGAGAAATAAATTAATTGTGTGGTTTGAGATGCTTATGTGGCCACATTAAACGAACCCGTCACCTAGCGGGAGTTTGGAGAGACGTTGCCCGATTTATCAAATGTCTGGTGAGAGTCTGGATGTCGAGTCACGGTTGAGGCTGGACAAATGCTACCTATAGAAATGCCATATTTGGCGGGAGTTCCAAACGATATCATGCCCAATGGGGCAAGATGATGCCTAGTCATGCCGAAAGACCGTTAACCTTCGGGTTGTGTCGTGACCGAGGAGCTGTAATAATTGGAATACGCGTGACTACATCGTGCATGAGATATCATGGAGTGTATTTTGATTATGTGAAATGCTGGTTTGCATTCATTATGACAACTGTAATTTTATATCATGCAAGATGTGTGCCGTTGTGAGGTAAAGATGCCCATGAATCGATTTGACTGTTGGTTGTTTATTATATGGTCTAACCCTCAAGTCATATTTATAATTAAGGTAAAGCGTAGGTCGCTTTGTTGTTGATCTACCACTGATAAGAAACTGCACATTTAGGTACCCCCGAGGCGAGTCGATATCCTAACCGAGATTTAGAGTATTAACTTACTGAAATTTATATCTTGCCTGTTGTTATATAACCATTTTTAGGTCCATAGCAAGGAGAACTGACAAGTGTTGCAGTTCGTTGTCGTGTTTTGGAAGTAGTAGATTAACCCTGGAGAAAGTACCTATTATAAGGGTTTGTATCTGTAAACTTCCTAGGATTAACTAGTACTTAAACTGAAGTTGTGCTTTGATGATGTTGCTGTTATGGTTTTCCTAACTATCCTTATTGTTATGATTGACTGGTGATTTTGATTCGTTCCACATGCGTCTAATTAAAAAATAATAGAATGATCGGTGATGTGTCTTAAGATGTCGCATTCAAATGACCAAAAGTGAATAGAGTTTGTTGTATACTCAAGAGTCAAGGCGTGACAATATCACTTCGAACAAGATGGACCAGAATCATTTGGCCATTTGGGGGATTAGCATCTATTTGTCCTTTTCTTTCAGCGACCAACGTTGAAAAGGTAATGGTCTCTCAAGTATTGGCTGCATTGTGGAAGATATCTGTGAAACATCGGGAAACACTAAATTGGCGATAATAATCTAATGATAGTATTGTGTAAGTACGTCCATGAATAAAAGTTGTCTTTGAACCTAATTATGTTTTTAAAATGAAATAACGGTATAGGTTTTGTGCTTTCGGGATGCATTAACTAATTTAGTTAATAACCTATTTCTCTATTTTTACCCACAACCAATTTTCAAAAGGCAATTGCTAAATCTAAATTTTAGAGAGAACTTAATTATGCAGATTCCATCCATGTTACCTAGCTGGAAGATAAAACGCAGAGCAACACTAGCACTATAATGAAAGACTAAGACAAATAATTAGTGACCTATTTCATGGCTATTTAGAATTCCCTATGCAATTCTTTTTTTTTTTTTTTCTGGGCAGTAGCCATTCATTTTTCAAACCTTTTATGATGATGTACCCAACTAAATAAGGAAGCCTATTTGCAATGAATTAGCAAACTTTGACGCCGTGTTTTCAATCTTACCAAAATACAAATGTCATGTCCGTTAAATAAATAAATAAATAATTATATCAAATCTTTTTAAAATGGATTGTAAAATGGTTCTATTTTTTTACTATCTTTTGATAACGGATCAGAATTTTCTGAACAATATCCTAAACCACGTGCCATTTTTTTTATTCAAATCTACTTTCTTTTTATTGGTTTCTAGCTGTAGGCAAAGACCGTGTTTTCTCATTATCACATGTGGACCAACCAATTATATTTACTGATAAATGGATGAGCACAACAACAGGAAAAAAGACAAAAAGAGAAGTTGCGGGCATGGATGCTTCGGTGAAGAAGAAGGCGCGAGGTTGAAGAAGATGGGTAAAAGGAGACAAAACAGGAAAAAAGAAAAAAAAGATAAAACAAAAGAAAAGAAAAAAAGAGAGGAAAGAATTAAAAAGGAAATAAAGAAAATAAGAAATGGGCTTCCGGCTTTTTAGTTGTGAGCCGCTCGCCTGCTAGGGGAAAATGGGCTTTGGGTTTGTTTGTATTGTGGGCCAAAGGCCTGAATTGCTTTCTTTTTATTTTAATATTTGAAAAATCATTAAAAATTCAAAAATTCAGAAAATCATACAAAATATTAAAAATTTTAGAAAATCCTAAAAAATCCTAAGATTCCTAAAAATCCCCCAAAAAATTAAAATTCTTCAAAAAGCCTAAAAACCATTTTTAGGTAATTTTCTCTTAAGAAGTGGAATAAGCTTGTGCTCGAATTGGACAACCCTTTAAGGCTCTATCTTATGTTTCAATTGGCCTTAAAGATAAATGCCTTTTTCTTGCACACTTTCAGTGTGATGATTGTGGCTTCCCCTTAGCTTAGTTAGGATTGTTGTTAGATACTTGTTTTCCCTTTCAATTCATTTAATCTTTTCTCAGTTATTGACTTATTATCTTAATGTTTTTGTATATGCATGATCACTTCACATGTTAGTGGATAGGCCTAAAAATTAATCCAAACCGTCTGACAAAAATCTTTCTCTAAAATGAACAAGGTCAAGTACCAAAAGGCACTAGTTGATCAATTAATGCAATCAAATCTCCGATCCTAGTCTCTCTAGTTATGTAGGATTGAGGTACATTCCATGCCTCACTTGATTTTTAGCTAACCCCAATAGGTTAGCGGTGACTCCTATATTAGAAAGCTTTTTATGGTCACCCTAATGCTGCATGAGGTATGAGGGTCCTAGACACATCATTTAGGCAATACCCCTAATCCTATGTCTTTTTCCATCTGAATGGAAAAAGGTTGGTCGCGACAGTGCATATATTATATAGATTGGATTAAGCTTGAGTTGCAACCAAGAAACTTGCTAGAAATTGCCAAAATTAAACATACCATTGAGAAGCATAATTGCTTTGAAATTGGGAATAAGATGCTGCAAAAAGTCACACCTGGAGAACACTCCACTGACAAATGCTTGTATTGTCTAGTATCAAGTGCAATTTTGGATGAAGAGGAGTTTCTTTGCTAGTCGCTTGATCAAAGGTGAACCAATAATATTGCGAAATGTTTTAGAGCGAACCCCTGGATTGAACTAGGAACCCATGGTACTATGGCGTGTATTATATGTAAATATGGATTCAGCTATTCTGACCCTTTCAAAGGTGAACCATTTAGGGGTTGGGTAATGGATTATTGAACTTGCACTTAGTTCAGGCTCTTTCAAACACATACCAGTTCACAACTTAAGTTTCGAATTGTTTAACATGCCAATTTATTTTCAATTATGAGTTGCCACTAATTTAGTTTTGGAGAGTTGTTTATAAATCCAAGTAAAGTATTAATAAAATTATTTTATTCCTATTGATTAGAGATTATGGATTCGAAACTTGATTTCATTAGAATACTTTAACGCCCTTTCAATACATTTTTTCTTTATTTTCAAAAATATTTTGTTGGGTAGTTTGAATTGATTTTAACCTAGCCATGTGAGGTGTTCATGAGGATATGCAACTATTAATTTAACACCCAATAATTAAAGCATTAAACAAATTGCAAGGATAAGGAAGAAACACTTCCCTCGAAGCAATGCAATCCATAGCAATGTTAATCAAAAACACATATTCAACCTAAATATATTTTTAATTACCACGCAATTTCAATCAATTCTTTTTTGGGTTTTCTTTTATTTAAATGTGAACTAAACTATATGTAATGCGTACAATGTAAGCATACTCTAAATGCAACTCCATTAATAATTTAACATGACACACGATTAAAATAAAACTATACTAAGATAACATGCATTCAATATCCCTAAACATGCAATCTCTAAAAATACACGCAATTTAATTAAATTACATAACTCTAATGATGAACAATAATTATCATGCAACTGTTCTACATCACATGCGACTTTAATTAAATAAACTTATACATGCAATTTCTAAATGGTATAGGATTGATGACATGGCATGGAACAATGATGTGATAAGTATGACATGGCAAGCAGGATGACGCGACATATGACATTGAATTTATGCACCTAATTCTACAACGTATGCATGATTTTTTTAGTATTTTCTTTAAACTTCATAATTAGAAAATAATGAAAATAAATTACCTAAATAAAGATATTATCCAATTCAATTTAGGAATTAAACTAGATCAAATCTTAATTTGAATTAGAACATTATCTTAATTAGGGGTGAGTATATTAGATCACCCAAATTGTGACTAGACTGAACTAGTCAATTTGGTCCGATTTCCGAAGGCATTAGTTCGGTTCCTGGTTTCATAAAAATGGAACACATGATTTTCAATTCAATTTTATATTTCGGGGAGAAATGGATTGGACTGGACCGACTCTTTTTTAAAAAATATATAAATTTTAAATATCTTTAAAATAGTAATAAATCCTCAAATAGACTAATTTATGTCTAAAATACATATATGTATAAACTTTAAACACAAGTGAAGTTTTGACTTTTTAGCAAGTGGAAACATATTCGGCTTTATTTGAACCACCTAAGAATTGAATTGGATCGAGCAACTCTAGAGCAAGGCCACTCTTTATTGGGAAAAAAAAAAGTGGCATGTTCCATTGGACCAAACAAGAATTGACAGTCTAGTTCAGCATCCGATCCTAGGATTAAATAGTCCAGTCCCCTATTCCCAAAATTGGGAATCGGTTTTTCGAATCCAATTCCCAATTCCATTTTGGAATCGAACCAGATCAGGAACCAATCACCTTTAATATTAACTAGATAAAATCTATCGTAGCATGCATTCTATCTAGAAAAGCTATCCAAACTTATCCTAATTGATTTTTTTAAAATTTACTTAAACATGCTAGTTAGTTTACTTATCAATACATATATATACACACCCAAAATCTTATCCACTATCTTCTCTAATTCTATATAATCTTTTTTTTTATATATATTTTCTTGAATAAGGATAAGATTAATTCAAATTAAACAAATAAAATACACCAAAGCACCAAAGCATGTCCAACCCATACAAGTTAGGTAAAAAATAAAATTGACGATTGCATCCAACAATTTGTGGATAGGATTGATCAATTTTTCATACAATCGTGAATCGGATCTCGGGCATGGATTGATTGTCGACCATATGCACGTTATGGATCGAGAAATTTTCCTAATTTAAAGAATAGAGTAAAATCTTATTGATTTGCAACATCGCTCAAATATTTTATTAGATAATGATATGAATCAAATTAGATAACCGAATATTCAAGTTGAAATTGGATGAGATCATTACCCAATTTGAATGTTGACTCTCCAAATTTGAAATCCTTGGACGGTGACCGGCCGCGATGGTAAGGATGGCAGCAGCTCGGGGTGGTTCGCTTGTGGGTGCGATGAGACCGCTCCTCTCCTTCTCTGAACACCCTTGTTAACTGATTCTTCCCTGTTTGGCCTTTGCAAGTGCACTGATTCTGGGATCTCCTGCTGAAGTTTCTTCCTCAAAATAAATTGTTCATCCCAAAAAATTAATAATTACCACATCTATTTAAGCAACTAGTAATTTATGTATCTTTAATAACTTTTAACATAGAAAAGTAACAAACTTAATGTGTTTAGTAACTCAAAACTGACCTAACTTTTGCAGTATTTATATATGGTCATTAGTTTTTCTTGCACACACTGAATTAGCTTTCACCGTATAAATACATCCAACTTTTTACGAAAGATCCAAGTAAAAACCGGCTTCCGCTAATAAACCTGGCCACGACTTAAAATTCGCTCAAACGTCCACGACACTCCATCTTATCTTTTTGCTTCGTACTTCGGGACGATGGGTTGCTCTTGTTCCTTTCGCCGGTCAATAGGTGGTGGTGGTTTTTTCTCGATTAACTTGACCGGCAACCCAAGTTGTGCTCCAAGATGACCGTAAACGTCCCATCACTTCGCAAAAGTCTAGCTTGATTGACCGGCACCCGTTATTCTCACGGGTCACCCTTTTCCGAGGAAACTCGCTTTCCGAATGATCTGGAGAACACTCCCACATTTGATTTGATGGACAAGAATCATTTGAAATCTAACTTTCATTTTCAGGATTGACAAATTGGCATCAACTCGTGAACCGCGTTCTATTTTTCCGGTGTCTTTTAATGTGATAAATGGACAAGAATTTCTTGAACAATTTCGTAACGCCATTATATATTTGACCGATCTTTGTATCCACAATCAACCATCAAATCCAAGTAGCTCAGTTTTCTCATTTTCACACCTACGATAACTAAAGATATTTACAATCAATTTTTCTTGCTATGAACTAAATTAAAACACCAGCTTCGAATCTCCTCTCCTAGTTTTAAAATGTTGAAATCCCTTTAAATAAACGCCTAGATGACAAAAAATAATGATAATAATAAATGCATAATAACTGTTCTATGTCCTTTGGACTATGACCTTATAACAATAATATCGGATTAAGAACATCAATTTATGAAACTATGTTACAACTCATTATATATATATATATATGCAATGGACATTGTCCTTGAATTACTAAATCTTTCACACATGCAGAATTTCAAGTGTATATTGTATACGGTCAAATTAATGTCTAAAATCATGATATCATGTATGTACTCTATATTAGTTTAGGTTCTATGTGAATGATCGCAGTTACTTGTGTAATGCATTCCGGTGATGTACAAAAGGGCTTTGATATCTGTCTCTTGCCGACATAACCCTTCAATCAAAACTGGCCACCGCCCACTTAGATGGTCTCTGCCACGACCCACTACAAAAGACTGAATCCTAGAATCATGTTATTGAATCGATGCAAACTGCGTTAATTCCACCATGGACAAAAGCCTCACATGCCGAGACGACACAACTCGTCCAAATCTTTGCCTTTATAGCCCGCTGTCCTTCTGTGCTTGTTTCTCGAAGAATCACTCATCAGATAAGTAACTGTCCCACTAGAAACCGCGACTTGAATCACAGCCACATGCGGCAGGTCGGTCAAGACCACAAACTTGACCTAATTCATGTGTTAATAGTAATCTTTTGATCCGTGTCAGCTTCATGCCACTGTCTGGGCTTGCTTCATCCTCAAGAAGATCACGTCAGCATTAAGTAACCGCCACATCATTAGTGCCACTCAAACCCCCCTCCCCCAAAAAAAGTAACATTGTATCATTTGAGTTACCAATTTGTGCTCACATATCATAATCAGGTTATGTAATCGTGTCAAGCAATTTCCTAAATGTGAACCTATCATGGAACTGGTTTAAGTTCTGATTTGCGAGTCAACAGGTTGAACCACCTAATTGATGAAGTTGGAAAATCTGCAAAGAAATTTATGATCATGTTAGCATCAAGTAACCACCACACCCCCCCCCCCCCCCAATGTTATCACAACATTGTATCATTTGAGCCACAAATTTGTGTTCACATGTCATAATCAGGTTTTGTAATCGTGTCAAGCAATTTTGCCAAATGTGAACCTGTCATGAACCGGTTTAAGTTTTGATTTGTGAGTCAACAGGTTGAATCAACGAGTTGATGAAGTTAGAAAGTCTACAAAGAAATTTATGATATACTAAGTGTGCCAATTGGCACCAAAAGGAGCACTCGTGTTTAGATGCATGATGAGTGTAAATGATATGTAGGGAAGTTTCGTGAAGAAATTTGTTTTATCTCTTGTTTAGTTAACACTTAAAAAGAAACTAAGGGCAGTTTTTCCCTCATTGGCGTCCTCATTATTTTTTCAGTAGTTTTTGTAGGCTTTTGCCTTATCACTCTCTTTGCAACTAAGCGAGTGAGACGGTGGAAGACTCTTGACTTGCTTTCCTCGTTAGATTTTTTATTTTTGCCTTGTCCCTATCTTTGGTCGGAAGGAAAGAACAGGAAAATCAACGGATGCAAGCAAGATAGTTGAAGACTTTATTTTGGGACTCGTGTGCTATCGGACAATTAACCAATGAGGATTAATTTCAATTTGACAATCAATTGCCTCCTCTCATTTTTTTTAAATTTTGATTTAAAATTTAAGATAAGTGAGTTGCAATTCTAAAAATTGGAATAAAATATATCAAGCTACTCATGATAAGATCATAATTAATTATATAGTCCATATTGAGAGTTTTGCAAATCAATCCATTTTGTAAATCAAAAACTTTTCATGACACTCTACATTCACTTCATTGCTAAATCTGATAATCTAGGCTGTCTCATAGCTTCATTTCCAAAATCAAGCTGTTTTTATTGCAATCATCTTATTTTGAGAGGGATGCTAGATATATTCAATTTGATTTTGCGTAATCTTCATTGATATGATCCGCGATTTATTGGATCTCACAAATATTTGAAATATTTTCATATAGCTATTATCATGTTTAATGTATGGTATCAACTATCTTTCCATATATGTTTGGGATCTAGATCTATATATTGTAAATGATCATTTTAAAAGGTAGCGCATTGTCCAGCATTCAAAATTTGTCACCTTACATTGTAACTAAGTAATATCGTGAATAACTATTTTCTCAATCTCTTGTATTATTTTAACTACTTTATTGGTAACACCAACCACGTGATACTTCATGAAGTGAGGTTAAGATTATGGTACATATATAATAGTTTTAATTTAAGTAAATAATGAATTCCAAGTAATGATAAGATTCTGATACCTATATAGTAATTTTGATTTAGTAATTACATTAATTGTCATGACAAATAAGTCTCTTCACTTAAAAGCTATTTGTGTGTTTTTCTTAATAGTAATGCTGTCTTTAAATAGAATTCGCATCTTAACATTTAATTTGGGAAATTCTGTGGCCAAACAGATGCAAAAGAGACAAGATATACATGAACACGAAACAAATTAATGAAAAGATGAAGGTGCCGCAAGGAATATAAAAAAAAGAGAGGGGCGTTGACTATATTAGCTGAAGTGATTTCGAAGTGCCGTGCCTTTGTCCCTACCTCCATGACGCCAGAGACTGAAAGGTTATTATCTTGACAGCCCACGCTCAGATCCAAGCACACCCAAAAAGCAAACTTTCCTGAGAGAAATAAAGGATTTGATGTCTGTGGTGTTTAGAAATCCTACAATGGAGAAAAAGATGAATTCACGGGCATCATCCAGACTTTCATATGAGGTTTTTCTAAATTTTCGAGGGCCTGATATCCGTTATGGATTCGCCGATTGTCTTTACCATGGCATGGTTGCAGCTGGGATCCTTGTCTTTAGGGATGATGAATCCCTCCATGTTGGTGAAAGAATTGAAGGTGAACTTCTACAAGCAATTGAGAAGTCCAAGATCTACATTCCCATATTCTCCACAAATTATGCTTCGAGTCATTGGTGCCTCCGAGAGCTTGCATACATGGTTGAGTGCAGCTCAAGATCGAATGGGAACAAAGATATTCTGCCAATTTTCTTTGATGTGGAACCTGTTGATGTCAAACTCAAAACAAATTTATACAAACGGACTCTTTCAAAGCACAAGAAGACTTTTTGTACTGAAGTAGAGTTATGGAAAAGGGCTCTCATTGACGTGGGCAAAATAAAGGGATGGAACTTGAAGAAAGATGACGGGTAAATATCTTGAACTTTTCAACTGTCATTTGTAGATCCTCTCCCTTCTTATTCAGCTTGATTGCGGTATTGTTAGTGAAAATATAGTTTATTCATCTCGTCGAGAATGGAATTCTCAGAGGTTGTGGCCAATGGTGGCCGCTTCTGCTATCGGCCACTCAAGTGGCCGCTACTGCTATCGGCCACTCGAGTGGCGAGAATGGAATTCTCGCGGATGGGGGCCAACAGTGGCTAGCACCGTTGCGGTGTTAACACACGGCTGGTTCTCTTTCTCCTCTCGCACCCTCTCTCTGAAACGGTAGCCATTGACAATAACAGATCTCTGAGCATGTCCACCAATCCGGCTGGCCAGCCACCGCCACAGCTCATCCGTCAGCTGCTGCCATTTTTTCGTCACCAGCCCGCCACCAAGTAGACAGAACCTGCCGTGAGCCATCCAGCCTCCCTCCCTTTCTCGCTCTCACTCACTGTAGTGAGCCAAGTCCAGGCTCGAAATGTCGAGTCTGACGTCACCTGCCTATATCTGGCATTGCCGACCTTGGAGACCCCAAATCTGGTGTCGCCCAAAGCCGGCGACTCCATCTCTGGAGGTCGCAAGGCTATGATGCACGTGACATGGACGATTAAGTTAAGACCGAGATGCCAGGTGACGGTCAATGGCACTACAACCCAATGTGACGACGCAGGGAGGCAAGCAACGCCAAGGGCAGCGTGACGGTGGCAGGGCCGATGGTAACGGTGACTGAAGATGGGGAGCAGAGAGAGATTGGGAAAAATCAGGAAATTTTTGGTGTCTAGATTTTTTTGCATAATTTGCTAAACATATGATCATATTTTTTTGGTCAAAAGCCGTCGAGTCACTTAGAGTAGCTTTTTACAATATGCAAGTCGTTCCTAACACAGTTGTCACGTTATGGCAGCCAGGGAGATCTAATCCAATCGGTAATTCAAGCTGCTTTGGTTAAGCTGAATTTCAAATATAAAAATGTGACTGAAGATTTAGTAGGAGCTGATGATCGTGTAAAAGCTATAATTAAAATGTTGGATGTGGAATCTGATGGGGTGCGATACCTTGCAATCCATGGAATGGGCGGTGTTGGCAAAACAACACTTGCCAAGGTCGTCTTCAATCGACTGTCTTCTCTATTCCAAGGCTGCAATTTCCTTTTGGATGTTCGTGAGTCATCAGAACGACATGGTCTGGTATATTTGCAAAAACAATTGTTATCCAAGTTCCTTGACTCTCGTTCTATTGACCAAATTCATGAAGTGGATGATGAGATCAACATGATTAAGAGGCTACTTAGTGATAAAAAAATTATCATTGTTCTTGACGATGTGGATGAAAAAAAGCAAATGAAAAGTTTGGCAGAAAAAGGAAATTGGTTCGGTTCTGGTAGTAGGATTATTATTACTACTAGATACAAAAGTGTTCTAATGATTGATGGAGAAACAACAGGTGAAGGCCCTATAAAGTCTACAAATGTTTCGACTTAAGAAGTACAAGAAATGGAATTTCACCATGCTCTTAAGCTTTTCAGCAAGCATGCCTTTAGGAGAGACTCTCCACCTGATCATTATGTCTTCCTTTCAAAAAAAGTTGTCTTCACTTTGGGAAAGCTTTCTTTAGCTCTTGAAATTACGGGTTCATCCCTTTCTGGTAAATCCGAAGAATTTTGGTTGGACACTTTGAAGAAGCTAGAAAAGGGTCCCTCCATAGAAGTTCAGAAAACATTGATGATAACTTATGAAAGGTTAGATGATACACAAAGGCAAGTATTTCTAGATATAGCTTGTTTTTTTGTTAATGAGGATAAAACTTACCCTTTCTACATGTGGGATGATTGTCAATACTGCCCACACAATGCCATTGAAGTCCTCTCTCTCATGTCCTTGATAAAAATCAAAGATGACAATACTTTTTGGATGCATGACCAAGTGCGAGACCTTGGAAGGGCAATTGTTCGTGAAGAGAATTTCAAAGATCCTAGTGAGCGTAGTAGAGTGTGGAATCATCAGGAAGCCCTAAGCATTCTAAAGCAGAAAGAGGTATAGAAAGGGAATAACAATCTATTTTCTTGTGAATTTTGTAGACTTAATCCCAATTAGCACTTGAAATTTTATGCTTTTGACCTTCACATGTGGACTTCTTGGCGTTTCCATTGTCAGGGAAGTAGGAAAATAGAAGCATTGTCACTGGGATATCGTGGAGACATTGTAACACATGATGAAGTTGCTAATTTACGAAACCTAAGGTTCTTGGAAGGAAATGGGGTGTTCTTTATTGGAGACTTCAATAATCTTCTCTCTAGTTTAAGATGGCTTTCTTGGCGATGGTGCCCATACGAGTTTGTGGCGACAAACTTTCATTTGACTAATTTAGTTGTTCTTGACCTTTCAAACAGCAATGTTTTAGAGAAATGGGATGGTTGGAACCAAATCAAGGTAGATACAAGTCTCAATCCTTGTACACATGTATCATTTCTTATATATATATATATATATATCTCTCTCTCTCTCTCTCTTTTTTTCATGCAATAGTCTTTTTGTCACGTCCTGAAATTCGAGCCCTCTGAGGGAGGACTCAACGTTAATTTCGCCGGTGCATTATTGGTTGATCTCACTCGGGCCGATCACTCTGAGATACTGACCTTGAGGGGAAAGGCTAATGAGGACAGAACTCGTGCGACTAAAGAACTTGACCTAGGAAAAACGATTCGACCGTGAGACTTGCGTAAGGACGATCCTGTAGATATGCAGGCCGATTTTAGGGACGACTAGAAGTCGATTTGCGGACAGAAATAATGGGACGACGGGTGATTCCGTCTACTGTTATCGAACCGCGAATGGCCCTATGTCGATCCTCAATAATCGTGTACTTAGAAATAAGAATCGATCATTCGCAATTTCATGTAGTCAAGGACATCCATGTATCGAGAAGTCTTGAACGTGAATTGGCATGAGTCGGTTACGCGTGAATCCTCGAAGCCGCCTATCAGTCTGAGTAGTACCAAAATGGCATTCGGGCGAAATTAACGAGACATGAGAATCCAAGATTGGACTTCGAATTTTCGGGAACGTCCGGGACGGACTTTTGGATGATGCTTCTGCGACAATTGACAGTGCCGGTGGAGCCGAGTATTTGGAAAAGGGATTTACGGATTGAGGAATCGAGCCAACGAGGACGTGGGCCGGGAAAAATCAGTGTGGGCCTCACGCCCAAGGTGGGACGGCCATTGTAGAAGACCGAGACAAGCAAGTGAGCCCGTTGGGCCAAACCGATCATTAACCCTCCCGAGCCTGTTGTCTAACCTTGAGCCGATTCAAGCCCAAGAAATTCCCGAGCCCGTTCCTATTCATTTTTCAGCCCGTTTCCTAGGCCCGCCCTTCATTTTCAGCCCAAGGGCACATTGGGAAGTGTGCAAGGTGGAAATGACCAAAATGCCCTTGGATATTTTGGAGAAAAGTCAAAAAGGAAGAGAGAGAAGATGATGTCATTTGGTTGGGATTTGAAGCAAGCATTTATGGCATAGATGAAGCCTATCTCCAGCCCTCACTTCACTCTCTCTCTCCTCTTCATCTTCTCCAAAATCGCAGCCCCTCTCTCCCCTTCTTCCCTTGCCTTCCTGGGTTTCGGTTTCGACCTCTCACCGAAATTGAGTTGTTCGTTGCCTTCCGGTGGAATCTCGGGCCGTGCCACCTATCAAAATGTTCAGAACAGAAATTCAGTATTGTTCACGGTGGCCGATCGCCGAACGGAGCTGCCCTCCGTCCCGTACGGCCGCATGAAGTTGGCGGTCCTCCGACCGTCACTGTGCAGCGCCTCCTGTGCAGCTTCGGTTTTCCTTCCATTTCTCTCCATTTTTAGCCTACCCAATGCCCACACCAGCTACACACAACTCCCCCTCGACCCCCAGGAGCCTCCGGTCACCGGCCACAAGCTCGCCGGAGCTCCGGCCACCTTGTTTTTGCTCCGACCAGCAACCTCCTCCCTCTGCAAAGGCTTTTTTGTGAAGTTCGTGGGGAATCCGAATTTGTTGCTGCTGTGTTGAGCCAGGACCGCCTTGGATCGTCGTGAGTGAGGTCCCCGGGTGTCGGGTTCGTCGCCGCCGCCGCGCCGGTGTCGCCGGCCCGCTTAACGGGTGAGTTTAGCTCCTAATCCCTATTTAGTGCCTAAACTTGCTTAGGATTGGGTTAATTAGTGTTAATGTTGGTTTAGGAGGGTTAATTAAGTTGTATTAGCCCTAAGATAGGTGGTTAGATAAGTGATTAAGAGTAGCTTAGCTTAATCTTGCTTAATTATGCTTGATTATGCTTAAATATTGATTATGTGTGGATTATGTGATAATTAAGCTTGCTTAGCTTAATTGATTGATTAATTTGTGTTTAATCAATGTTTTCTTTAATTTCTGATTTTAATTTATTATTAATTGAATATCGGAAATTATTATTCACGGCACTGTTCATCCGGAAGTGAAATTGTGCATAATTTCATGTGTCTTGATCATATGAAGTGAAATTGATGTGTCGTGGCATGAACATTCACATGAATTGTGTGAATTTCACAAAAAGGGAAAAATGGTTTGTCCGAGGGACACCGGAAATGGACCGCCTTTATGAGAAAGAAAGTGATTTGTCCAAGGGACACTGGAAATGGACCGCTTTTATGAGAAAGGTGGGGAAAATGGTTTGTCCGAGGGACATCGGAAATGGACCGCTTTTGTGAGAAATGATTTGAGGATTTATATGCAAGCATGTGTGCATTGGCTAATGCTCAAAGATAATAAGTGGATTGTGATGGAATGCTTGCGTGATCACTAAGTTGATCCTGATTTATTGGAGATTATGGAAAGGGAGGGCACGGAAGGGCACGGTTGCGCCTCTGTGGAGGAAGGGCGCCGTAGCGCCTCAGAGGGTATGGAAGGGCACGGTTGCGCCTCTGCAGAGGAAGGGCGCCGTAGCGCCATAGCGTCTCGGCCTGCACGGAAGGGCACGGTTGCGCCTCTGCGGAGGAAGGGCGCCGTAGCGCCGTAGCAATAGCACGGAAGGGCACGGTTGCACCTCTGTGAAGGAAGGGCGCCGTAGCGCCGTTGCACCTCAGCCAAGTTGTAGCCTTGTGGGGCAATAATAATCTGAACACGTGTGAATGTGAGAGTGCATGAGAAAACATGGCATCATTGGTTCCGATTATGCATGAGGTGATCATATCATTTATGGCACGCACGCATGAATTGATAACGTGTACGGGTGGCAATGGCCAGGTGAGATCGCTTATGACGCGACTCGCATGTGATTGATGAACTGCATCATCTAACGGCCATGTGCATTGCGTGTATTGTGCTGACTTATAACGTGCAGGGTATGGCATATTGGATAAGGTTGCATGCGAACCGACTATTCGATTGTTGGTTGCATTGCTTGCATTGCTTTCATTGAATGAGATTTAACGTGCAGGGTATGGCATACCGGGTAAGGTTGCATGCGAACCGACCTCTGATTGTTGGTTAAACCTGTCTCGTGGTTTGATTGCTGATTCTTTGGGTGTTTGTGGTCGGGTTGAGTGAGGGGTGGTTCTGGAGAAATACCCCGGGTTGAGTTGGTGTACTAACCGAGGCTTAGGGGGAAGAACTCGCTGAGATTTTATCTCAACCCGTCGTGGTTAACCTTTTTCAGGTCTTTAGAATGGTGCACCCGCCGTGGAGAATCCCGCCCCCGTTTCTCCAGTGATCGACACGACGGAGTCGAGTCCGATGGGTCCGAGTGATCGTGGTGTTGAACCCGAGGGTTCATTCTCGTATAGCTGGATTAGCCTAGTTTCTTTTTAGCTCGGCTTAGAGGATGGATCGGCCCCTTTTGTCGGGCTTGTAATTCAAAAGACGATCCTCCATTGGTTAATCCAGTAAATTGAGTAAATGAGTAGTGATGGTTGTTCTTGTTATTCATCCCTCTATCTCTGATTGATTGTTGGACTGGGGATGGTTCGTCTTCCGCTTGTGCATAACAAAAGATTAAAATGAATGGTCGTCGACGAGTCCTGGGGCGTCGCTTTCAATCGACCAAGAGAAGGGATTGTCGCGTGCTCAGGGTTCGGGGCGTGACATCCCCGTCGGTTTTGGTATTAGAGCGAGGTTGAGACTTGGAGTGATAAGGTGCGTGGGATTTTTGGGATAGTGAGATAGGGATGGCTTTTATATTATGTGCCTGTGATTGCTTTTGTGGCCTTGTGTGGCTTTGTGTGGTGGCGGGTTGCTCATAGTCTAGAGTGATGAGCAATCCTGAGCAGAGAGAGCCCTTAGGCGTAGGGCAGCGTCTAGTCAGGCCAGCGCTAGGGTAGCGCGCAGGCAGATCCTAAGTTAGACGGGATCCTGCTAGCGCTAGAGACCTTGTTAGGGCAGCAAGCTGAGTGCTTCTGCTGTGGTCCTTGTGGTTCCCCTAGTGAGAGGAGAGGTCTGTGAGAGACCGATACCTAGGTTGGTAGAGCAGTTCCTGAGATTGTAGCCACCGAGATTTAGTGGCGTGGGCGACCCTGAAGCTGCGACCCTTTGGATAAGGGATAGCGAGAGGACCCATTAAAGTCTTTGAGGTGTTAAGAGAAGATAAAGTGTTTCTGGCAATTTATCAGCTTCAAGGTAATGTCATTAATTGGTGGAAAGTCACTCAAGGAAGAGTGTTCCCTGAAGGCACGGCTCAGACTTGGGGTGCCTTTCTTGAAGCTTTCAATGGGAAGTGCTTCTTGGACAGTGTGAGAGAGTCAAAGATGGCAGAGTTCCAACAGTTTTGTCAGAATCTGATGTCAGTGGATCAGTATGAGACGAAATTCGCCGGGTTGGCCAAGTATGCGTCGAGATTGGTAAAGGACCTTGTGGATAGGGTGAGACATTTTAGAGATGGCTTGAATCCATAATTGAAAGCCCGGCTAGTACCCTTGAACTTGAGAAGAGCTTTGATGAGATGTACAAAAGGTCCTAGATGATAGAGAAGAATATGATCAAGAGGGCGACCGCATCTGGCTCACGGTTCGTGCCTAATAGAGACAATCGTCGGTCGGGAAGGGACTGATGATGGGGCAAAGGAATCTCATTCCACCTGACAGAAAGAATTACATGGAAAAGCCGATCGCCCGAAACTAGGTCGCAAGGAAGTCATTGCATATGGTGGATTGTCATGGAAAAACAATTCAGTTGAACCTAGTAGTGGGTGGTAGTTTTGAAATTGTAGGAAATCGAGGGGAGCCCTCCGTCCTTCTGATTTCGTCACTCTAGGTGACTCGGTTGTTGGAGTATGGATGCCAAGGGTATTTGGCATTGGTGGCAGACACAATGGTGAAAGGATCAAAGGTAGAGGATATTGCTGTAGTACAATAGTACATGGATGTGTTTCTCGAGGAATTGCCAGGATTGCCCTAGAGTGGGAAATTGAGTTTGTGATTGAGTTGGCCCTTGGGACTGAACCGATTTCTAAGGTGCCTTATAGGATGGCCTTGTCAGAATTGAAAGTGCAGATGCAAGAGCTACTAGATAAAGGACAGTTCGTTGAGACTTGCGAAATCCCGAGGATCATGAGAAATACCTGAGATCAGTACTTTATGCTAAATTAGCAAATGCGAGTTTTGGCTATCTCGCGTGGCATTTTTAGCGCATGTAATTTCAGGTGAAGGGATCGTCGTTGACCTGACTAAGATCGAGGCGCTCATGAATTGGCCGAGACCTATGACGGTAACTGATATTCGAAGTTTCTTGGCATAGGCGGGATATTACAGATGTTTCATGGAGAAGTTTCCTTGCGATAGCCATGCCATTGACGAGGTTGTTAAAGAAAGATGAGAGGTTTGATTGGACGAACAAGTGCGAGCGTAGTTTCCAAGAGCTCAAGAGTAAATTGACTACTGCACTTGTTCTGACAATATCGTTTGGTCCTAGGGGGTACGAGATCTACAGTGACGCGTCGTATGAAGGACTAGACTGCGTGTTAATGCAACATGGCAAAGTGGTTGCATACGCATCCTGACAGTTAAGGCTTCACGAGCTTAACTATCCGACGCATGATTTGGAATTAGCAGTGATCATCTTTGCCTCATGTTCAACGACGATGAATGGAACTTCTTAAGGACTATGATTGTGAAATTTTGTATCATTCGAGGAAAGCGAATAAAGTGGCAAATGCACTTAGTCGAAAGTCGACAATTGCTCAAATGATGGTACGAGAATGGATTCTTTTGGAGGGAGTCAGGGACTCATATTTTAAAATTGAGGTTGGCCATCTTGCTAGTCTAATGGCCATTCTTAAGGTGGAACTCGAGATGCAAAGTAGGATTAAGAGTGCCCAAGCGATGGATTCTGAAATTCTTAAGATCCTATAGATGGATCAGGCAAAGAGAAAAGCAGACTTTCAAGTGTTCGAGGATGGGACATTAAGGTTTTGAGGGTGATTGTGCGTTTCGAAAGATACATAACTTAAGGAGTGGTACGGTATGAAGTTGGACATTGCAAAGCATGTGGCTAAGTGTTTGACTTGCCAGCAAGTAAAGGCTTAGCATTGTAAGCTTGGTGGACTGTTGCAACCTCTTGAGATTCCCAAGTGGAATTGGGAAAACATTACTATGGATTTGTGATGGGACTGCCAATGAGTCAGCAAGGCAATGACTCGATTTGGGTAGCAGTTGACAGATTGACGAAGTCAGCTTACTTCGTTGCGGTAAGAAAAGATTTTACATTGGATAGGTATGCGAGTTGTACGTACATCAGATTGTGTGCATACATGGAGTTCCAGTGACGATCAGATCTGACCGTGATCCTAAGTTTGAGACAACTTTCTGGAAAAGTTTGCAATCGGCTTTGGGGATGAAACTGCAGTATAGTACGGCGTACCATTCGCAGACGAACGATCAATCAGAAAGGATTTGGAGAAGTATTCGAAAGCCTTTAGTGTGATAAATGACATTTGATTTGCACTAATTTTCATGTGGTTGAGGCGAATTCTTAGTTTGGTTATTAAATGGACTTGAAAGGAATATTGAAAAAAAATAAAAAAAAAATTCGGTGGGTTGTGGAATTCGGATAGCGGTTTGATGGAAATTCAGTGAATCAAATTTCAAGTGTCAATAAGTGACCCCATGGAAACGAGCTCATGGATTGACGAGCTGGAAAAAAAAAAGTTTTGCACTTTGACGTGCTCGGATGAGGTTAAAATCGTGAGACTTGGTATGGGACAGGCCAAAGTGGATAATACCTCTAGTGCATGTCTAAAAGGGACTAGTAGTGGTGCAGTTCGAAGATACCCATAACAACTAATCCGACGAGGGCGGGGAGTGGTCGCTGGGGCCAGAGTGCCTGAGCAAGGAGCGACTCCCGGCAGGTTTCTAGGATGTCGAAAGGGACAGAAATGAATTGAACTATGCACTGTGCAAAAAGAGAGTACTTGTGGAATAAGATTTTATCGAAATGATATAGCCGCAATGTGATTAAGTTTGTGGAACTCTAGTTTATAGAACTAGGTCAAAGAACGTGGAATCGCTGGTTCAAAATTTGGTTTCACAGTTATTGAATGCAGTTCAGATTATCTGAGTCAGACTAAAGACTGCTCAGAGTTGTCAGAAGAGTTGTGCAGATAAGCGTCGTAGACCGTTGGAGTTTAAGGTGGGCGATCATGTGTTTCTGAAAGTATCGTCGATGAGGGGTACTTCCAAATTTGGCAAGAAAGGAAAGTTAAGTACGAGGTAAATGTTTTAGCGTACGTCTTGCGTTGCCACCGAAACTTGCTCAAGTACATAATGTTTTCCACGTGTCCATGCTGAGAAAATATGAATCAGACTCGACTCATGTGTTGAATTTTGATGAACTGGACGTAGGCGACAAGATGTCGTACGTGAAAAGGTCAATACGAATAGAGGACCGTCAAGAGCGAGTGCTTCAAAACAAGACTATCGCCTTGGTTAAGGTGATCTGGCAGCATCACGAAACAGAGGGAGTGACATGGGAAAGTGAGGAAATGATGAAGCATCAGCACCCCCATCTTTTGAGGATTTGTCAGTGGTTGTAAATTTCGAGGACGAAATTTTTGTAAGGGGGGAAGAATTGTGACGTCCTGAAATTCGAGGCCTCTGAGGGAGGATTGAACATTAATTTCGCCAGTGCATTATTGGTTGATCTCACTCGGAACTGATTACTCCTGAGATACTGACCTTGAGGGGAAAGGCTAATGAGGACAGAACTCGTGCGACTAAAGAACTTGACCTAGGAAAAATGATTCGACCGTGAGACTTGCGTAAGGACGATCCTGTAGATATGTAGGCCGATTTTTGGGACGACTAGAAGTCGATTTTCGGACAGATAATGGGACGACGGGTGATTCCGTCAACTGTTATCGAACCGCGAATGGCCCTATGTCGATCCTCGATAATCGTGTACTTAGAAATAAGAATCGATCCTTTGCAATTTTATGTAGTCAAGGACGTCCATGTGTCGAGAAGTCTTGAACGTGAATTGGCATGAGTCGGTTACGCGTGAATTCTCGAAGCCGCCCGTCGATCGAGTAGTACCAAAATGGCATTCGGGCGAAATTAACGAGACATGAGAATCCAAGATTGGACTTCGAATTTTCGGGAACGTCCGGACGGACTTTTGGATGATGCTTCGCGACAAGCCGATGCTTAGGTGGAGCCGAGTATTTGGAAAAGGGATTTACGGACCGAGGAATCGAGCCTACGAGGACGTGGGCCGGGAAAAATCAGTGTGGGCCTCACGCCCAAGGTGGGATGGCCATTGTGGAAGACCGAGACAAGCAAGTGAGCCCGTTGGGCCAAACCGATCATTAACCCTCCCGAGCCCGTTGTCTAACCTTGAGCCGATTCGAGCCCAAGAAATTCCCGAGCCCGTTCCTATTCATTTTTCAGCCCGTTTCCTAGGCCCGCCCTTCATTTTCAGCCCAAGGGCACATTGGGAAGTGTGCAAGGTGGAAATGACCAAAATGCCCTTGGAT
The DNA here is from genome assembly GCA_014182735.1 of Corymbia maculata. NCBI lineage: Eukaryota > Viridiplantae > Streptophyta > Magnoliopsida > Myrtales > Myrtaceae > Corymbia > Corymbia maculata. Next base: position 21,840,568 of record CM024683.1, on the reverse strand, counting down.
ATTTTGGAGAAAAGTCAAAAAGGAAGAGAGAGAAGATGATGTCATTTGGTTGGGATTTGAAGCAAGCATTTATGGCATTGATGAAGCCTATCTCCAGCCCTCACTTCACTCTCTCTCTTCTCTTCATCTTCTCCAAAATCGCAGCCCCTCTCTCCCCTTCTTCTCTTGCCTTCCCTGCAGTTTCGGTTTCGACCTCTCACCGAAATTGGAGTTGTTCGTTGCCTTCCCGGTGGAATCTCGGGCCGTGCTACCTATCAAAATGTTCAGCACAGAAATTACGTACTGTTCACGATGGCCGATCGCCGAACGGAGCTGCCCTCCGTCCCGTACGGCCGCATGAAGTTGGCGGTCCTCCGACCGTCACTGTGCAGCACCTCCTGTGCAGCTTCAGTTTTCCTTCCGTTTCTCTCCATTTTTAGCCTACCCAATGCCCACACCAGCCACGTACAACTCCCCCTCGACCCCCAGGAGCCTCCGGTCACCGGCCACGAGCTCGCCGAAGCTCCGGCCACCTTGTTTTTGCTCCGACCAGCAACCTCCTCCTCTGCAAGTCTTTGTTTTGTGAAGTTCGGTGGGAATCCGAATTTGTTGCTGTTGTGTTGAGCCCGGGACCACCTTGGATCGTCGTGAGTGAGGTCCCCAGGTGTCGGGTTCGTCGCCGCCGCTGCGCCGGTGTCGCCGGCCCGCTTAACAGGTGAGTTTAACTCCTAATCCCTATTTAGTGCCTAAACTTGCTTAGGGTTGGGTTAATTAGTGTTAATGCTGGTTTAGGTGGGTTAATTAAGTTGTATTAGCCCTAAGATAGATGGTTAGATAAGTGATTAAGAGTAGCTTAGCTTAATCTTGCTTAATTATGCTTGATTATGCTTAAATGTTGATTATGTGTGGATTATGTGATAATTAAGCTTGCTTAGCTTAATTGATTGATTAATTTGTGTTTAATCAATGTTTTCTTTAATTTCTGATTTTAATTTATTATTAATTGAATTTCGGAAATTACTGTTCACGGATTACTGTTCACGATTACTGTTCACGGCACTGTTCATCCGGAAGTGAAATTGTGCATAATTTCATATGTCTTGATCATATGAAGTGAAATTGATGTGTCGTGGCATGAACATTCACATGAATCTCCGAGGGACACCGGAAATGGACCGCCTTTATGAGAAAGAAAGTGATTTGTCCAAGGGACACTAGAAATGGACCACTTTTATGAGAAAGGTGGGGAAAATGGTTTGTCCGAGGGACATCGGAAATGGACCGCTTTTGTGAGAAATGATTTGAGGATTTATATGCAAGCATGTGTGCATTGGCTAATGCTCAAAGATAATAAGTGGATTGTGATGGAATGCTTGCGTGATCACTAATTTGAACCCGATTTATCGGAGATTATGGAAAGGGAGGGCACGGAAGGGCACGGTTGCGTCTTTGCGGAGGAAGGGCGCCGTAGCGCCGTTGCGCCTCGGAAGGGCACGGAAGGGCACGGTTGCGCCTCTACGGAGGAAGGGCGCCGTAGCGCCGTTGCGCCTCGGAAAGGCACGGAAGGGCACGGTTGCGCCTCTGCGGAGGAAGGGCGCCGTAGCGCCGTAGCAATAACACGGAAGGGCACGGTTGCGCCTCTGCGGAGGAAGGGCGCCGTTGCGCCGTTGCACCTCGGCCAAGTTGTAGCCCTGTGGGGCAATAATAATCGGAACACGTGTGGATGCGAGAGTGCATGAGAAAACATGGCATCATTGGTTCCGATTATGCATGAGGTGATCATATCATTTATGGCACGCACGCATGAATTGATAACATGCAGGGGTGGCAATGGCCAGGTGAGATCGCTTGTGACGCGACTCGCATGTGATTGATGAACTGCATCATCTAACGGCCATGTGCATTGCGTGTATTGTGCTAACTTATAACTTGCAGGGTATGGCATACCGGGTAAGGTTGCATGCGAACCGACTATTCGATTGTTGGTTGTATTACTTGCATTGCTTTCATTGAATGAGATTTAATGTGCAGGGTATGGCATACCGGGTAAGGTTGCATGCGAATCGACCTCTGATTGTTGGTTGAACCTGTCTATGGTTTGATTGCTGATTGTTGGGTGTTTGTGGTCGGGTTGAGTGAGGGGTGGTTACGGAGAGATACCCGGGTTGAGTTGGTGTACTAACCGGGGCTTAGGGGGAGAACTCGCTAAGATTTTATCTCAACCCGTCTTGGTTAACCTTTTTCAGGTCTTTAGAATGGTGCACCCGCCGTGGAGAATCCCCCCCGTTTCTCCAGGTGATCGACCCGACGGAGTCGAGTCCGATGGGTTCGAGTGATCGTGGTGTTGAACCCGAGGGTTCATTCTCGTATAGCTGGATTAGCCTAGTTTCTTTTTGGCTTGGCTTAGAGGATGGATCGGCCTCTTTTTGTCGGGCTTGTAATTCAAAAGACGATCCTCAATTGGTTAATCCAAGAAATTGTGTAAATGAGTAGTAATGGTTGTTCTTGTTATTCATCCCTCTATCTCGATTGATTGTTGGACTGGGGATGGTTCGTCTTCCGCTTGCGCATAACAAAAGATTAAAATAAATGGTCGTCGACGAGTCCTGGGACGTCGCTTTCAATCGACCAAGAGAAGGGATTGTCGCATGCTCGGGGTTCGAGGCGTGACACTTTTGGTATATATTTTGTTTTGCAGGTGGCGAGTAAACTAAAAGTGCTAGATCTTGGGAATTGCAACTACCTAAGGAGAACACCTGATTTATCTACATTGGTGTCCCTAGAGAGATTGACATTTGAAGGCTGTTGCAACTTAATTGAAATTGACCCATCCATTGGAAAATTGAAGCTCCTCACTACTTTGAACTTGAATGGATGTCAATCTCTTGCAGTGTTGCCTGAAGAAATTGGATGTTTGGAAGCTTTGATAGAGATTCTCATGCCTTGTTCACCATATGGATTCAAACTACCGGAGATGTTTGGTAATTTGAAGTCATTATTGACCCTTGATGTATCGGATAGGCATATTAGCAAATTGCCATACTCGATTGGGGGTCTGGTGAAATTGAGGCGATTGAATTTATCTGGGTGTACAAAGATAAAAGAACTTCCAGACTCGATTGGGAAATTACAATCGCTATTCGAGTTGGATTTGTCATTGACAAGTTTAGGTCACTTACCGGATTCAATTGGCAATCTAAAGCAATTGAAGATACTTAGAATGAGCCGCATAAGTGGGATAACAAAATTACCAAGTGCAATAACAAAATTACCAAGTGCAATTGGGCTGGTGGAGAAGCTTGAAGAGTTAGACATTAATGGATGTCAAAACTTGACTGGCGAAATCCCTGAAGAAATTGGGTTGCTGTTTTGTTTGAATATCCTAGACTTGTCACGCACATGCATATCCAAATTGCCTGATTCAATTGGCAATTTAAAACAACTGAAAGTTCTTAGGATGAGCCACATAAGTGGGATAACAAAATTACCAAGTGCGATCGGGCTGTTGGAGAAGCTTGAGGAGTTGGATGCTAGTGGATGTTGCAACTTGACCTGCAAAATCCTTGAAGAAATTGGGAGACTATCCTGTTTGAGTATCCTAGACTTGTCATGCACACATATATCCAAATTACCTGATTCAATCAGTAATCTAAAGCAACTGAAAATACTTAGGATAAGCCACATAAGTGGGATAACAAATTTACCAAGTGCAATTGGGTTGTTGGAGAAGCTTGAAGAGCTGGATGCTAGTGGATGCCGCAACTTGACTTGCAAAATCCCCAAAGAAATTGGGAGATTGTCCTCTTTAAGGATCCTACACTTGTCAAACATGAGCATATATGAATTACCCACCACGGTGAGTCGCCTCTCTAATCTTCAAATACTTAATCTAGAATCGTGTCCTAAGCTTAAAGAATTGCTGGAGCTTCCACCAAGTTTGACTTGTTTAAGATGGGCCCCTGACAGTGTCAGCAATTTCAATGAACGCATGGAATTTGACCGTGAGAGTTTCACTGCTCTTCCCACGAGCATTTATCCACCACTTGAGCTGGAAAAACCATTATCGTTCCTTAATACCATGCATTTCTTCCTCCCCCAGCTCCCCTCTAGTTTAAGAGAGTTAGCTCTAGGAAATTTGGTGATCGCACTGAAATTTTCCATTTATAATAACCTATCAACCTTGCGATTAGATAGTTATTCGATGTTGGAATTCTCTGGTATAGTTTGTCTGGATTTGGAGGTCCTCCAGTTGCAGAATTGCCAGTTAGGAAAACTGGACACGCTATTTGAGCTAGAAATGGGCAGATTGAGACATTTAGAGATGCGTTGGTGTGGGTTCTACCCAAAAAGTATTGATTTGTCTCACATGAAAAATATGCAAGAGTTACATTTGATTGGATGCATATTGTTAGTCGAGATTTGCGGGCATGAAGAATTGGGATCCCTTTTGTACCTTTCGGTCATGTATTGCTGGTCCATGAAAAGTATGACAGACTTATCGAAGTTGAGAAAACTAAGGAAGCTCAGAGTAGCAGACTGTCGGAAGCTAAAAAGCATGGGAGGTCTAAACCACTTGAAATCTTTACAGAAGTTGTGGATTCACGATTGTGGGTCGTTAGAGAGTTTGGCTGACACCTCAAATTTGGATTTAGAATGTTCCCAAATTGTCCGTTGCGAGCAGTTGCCCAACCGTCCCAATTATTGTAAACGTGGTAGGGATTGCAATTGCAAGAGCCTTGAGTGGTTTTACTGAATCCAACCCGACGAAAGTCCGGCAAGTGTTATGAGGACACCCATATGCTACGTTGGTAAGGAAGTTAGAACATGACTTGGTAATTGTGCTTAGTCTAGCTGTTTTGTTTGTTTGTTTTTTTAAAAAGGTATTTCCCTAGACAAGTATTGGTAATAAAGTTAAGGATATGAACAAGGCACGCTTATATGATGCCAAAACTATGCCCAATTTTGACAGATTTTGAACAAAGTATTTAGTTCATTCATTTTTGTTCAGGGTTTTATTTATTTATTTATTATATCTGAATTTTACATTTATGACCTATCTTGGGCATAATGATAGATTATGGGTGATTATAATAAGTCATTTTTATCAAAATATGTGGAATTACGATAGAAAGTTTAAATATGTGCCCACATATTGCAACATAATTTATTTTATGAGTAATCTCGCTTCATAATGAAACAAAACATTGATCATAGTACAAATACAATAAGTTTTTCAATATATCATAATAGGATAGTTGAACAAAGTTTTCAGACAGGATAGTTCTCTTCTCATCACTCCCTTATATTTTTTGATTTATTTACTTTCTTTTTAGCCAAAAGTGAGTTTCATTCCTAGAGAAGAAAGGCAAGAGTTCAAGGTTCCGTTATGATAAGATCAAAGATTTAAAAAATAGAAATACTAAAGATGGTATATGTTTATAATCAAATGAAAGTGTTGTTACTTGTAAGGAAGATCGACTTTTTTCTAATTAACCTTTTTTATATATTCACCAACGGGTGAACATAACTTATTTTCGTAGGTCTTCCTCTTTTGCTTACAAGACCATTTGCTGCAATTATAGAGTGGTTTCAACATTTTATTTTTCATTTTGTTCTTTATTCAGGGTTCTTGTTTTCTTCGAACATAGTGGCCTACAAAGAGGCACAACAACAAAATGGCCGACTATGTTATGGCTAAGGGTAAGAAGATCTGCAATGATTTTGGTGAGGTGAGTTCTTCATAAAGCATAAATTTCTAAATTTCAAGAAGCAATACATCCAAGGATTACTGCGATGGTTGACTTGGTGTGGTTGCTGTTGTTGGGGGTCAGGTTGCGGTAGAGACGAGAGTGGAGAATGGGGATGCAAGAGATGTGTATTCGCCACATGGCACAGAAGTTGGAGCCTGATGTCCTAGTCATGGGAAACCATGGTTATGGCCTTACCAAGAGGTACTTCAAATATACATTTTGTTGAATTACTCAAAAATTCTAATATCAACTCTAATAATCAATCAATTTGGAGGGAAGACATTTATCTAGCCTTAGCTTGGATAACGCTAATGTTGAAATTATGGGTGAGCAATTCTATGGTGGATAGGTTTCATATCAAGAATCTAGCGCCTACTATGTTGGCATTAGAGAGTTAGGTTGAACTTGATTATTGTTTGGAAAAAATAAAGTGTCAAGTGAACAATTTGTGGTGTGTTGGTTAAGGTATTGATGAATTTGCTAAACCACTGGGTTCAAAACCCATCTCTAGCATATATTTTTTCCAAGAAAAATCAATAAAAAAAATTGGTCAGGTTGCTCACTCCAATGAGAGGTTGACCTATGTTGTCAATCGAGAAGTCTTTGAGTGTTTGGTTGACTATTCAATGATTTAATGGGATTAAAAGAATGATAGAAAGTAATATGGTTTGGTTTTTATTGTAATTGTTCCTTTTTATGATGGCCATATTGTATTATTTGGATCAATACTTAATTATGATGTGTGAAATGAGGCAGGGCCTTTTTGGGGAGTGTGAGCTATCATTGTGCTCGGAATGTCAAGTTTCCTGTGCTGGTAGTGAAGAGGCTTAAATCTAGCAACAGGAACGTCAAAACTCGATCAGCAAAGTGTTGTGACCTTTTATGTTGGGTCCAAGTCTGAAGTTATATTTGAGTGCTTTGTCAACTTTGGTTGTATCCATTATTACAGTCTTCAGGTTAAAATCACAATCTTGATCGATAACCTAATGAAAGCATGGTGGAAAATTAGCTTCGAATCATAAACATCGTTCAGCAGGACTACCTTCTTGGCATTGGGATCTTGGATCTCTTTTGGGATGTCATTATAGCCCTGCAATCTCATGTACAATGTCATTTTAAAAGGATTACAGGGACTACTGCATTTTAGGTCAGCAGAGGGATGAAGGATCAATACATCTGGGTTCTTATCTTTAGGATCAGGAATGTGTACTGTATCATGCCAGTCTTCAGGCTGAGGTTGGTCATCATCTAGACTTATAGCCCAAAGAAAAAACTGACTAGAACATTTAGTAAATAGATTACTTTCTTTGCCTTCGGACTTGATCTACTCTGGTGAGAGAAGATCCACGTTGAAATTCAAGCTACCGGATTGTTTCTCAGCATTGTCAATCAAGATAGTAGAGGTAGCATCAAGATGAAGGACAAAAACATAACCATGACTAAGTAGATTTGTCTCACAAGAAACATCCTTTTTTATCAGGTGATTATATCCATTAAAAGTGAGAATAGCATGAACTTGCTTGGTACTGTCACCACAGTAATATGGTTCAGCCATATAATCTAAAGCCAATAAATAAGCATGAAGTAGATTCAATAATGTAGATGACAATAAATCCAACAAATAGAACACAAAAAGACCATATAATCTACAGAAGTGCAAAACCTATATGGGGTGTCGCCACTGAACTCTTTCTAATCGACCCTCCCCCTTGAGCAGCTTCATGTACCTGTCATCACAGTCAAGTTCCTGCTCATGATTTACAGAAAATTGGAAGACTAGAGTTCTCTCCTTCTTGTTGAATTCAGGGTATTGAGTTGATATAGCTTCACTTTTTTTGAGATACCTATTGTCACAGAGTTTGATATCAGTCACTCCAATTTAAGGGAACATTCCATCTTTAATAGGTAACCGACTCAACTTACCATGTTGAATTTATAAGATAAAATGGTCTCCAATGAAATCTAATCTTCCCTTGGCAAGTTTGTCCAACTCTTCTCTTTGGGTCTTAGCATTAATCAATTCTCTAGAGATATTATTCCTTCCTTGATCAAACTCACCAACATCGCTTATATAGACCTCCATTACAATCAATTAACAGGTCAAATTCCGATTGAGATCATTGGCCTCATCTGGTTAACTTATTTCAACCTATCCTTCAACAAATTAACTGCCAAATTCCTCAAGATATCTCACCTTGGGAATCTTACTGTTATGAACTTGCAATCAAACAACTGAACGAAATTTTGCAGCTAAGACTTGGTGCTCAAACTCCAACATTTAATGATGTTGCTACTCTCATTTAATGAATTCTCATTGATTATTGAACCCGATTTGAATGCTAAGCCTTCAAACCTATATGCTCTTGGTTTGGCTTATAGCAACTTAAGTGAGCTCCCCATCTTCCTATCATACCAAGGTAGGTTGCACAAATATGGCCAATCTTGGAATAGCATTTATGGGCCGGCACCTCAATGGTTCTTAATTGTGAGTATAGCACATTTGGAGATTTTGGATCTTTCCAGAAATTTTATGAGAAGTTCCTCTACTTTTAAATGGCCAAATCTTGTGACATTAAATCTTAGTTACAACAATATACAATGATTATTTCTAATTCCCTCGAAAGCCATTAAATTCTATCTTATCTCAAATAACAAGCTATCTGGAGGAACGTCACCGGCTAAGTGCAGGCTAAACTTTACTCGGAGTCTAAGGACTAGTTGACTAGTGTTATTTCGCCATGTTTGAGCAATTTGAGAATAACCAATGGGTGTTGAGAGTGATAGATTTGAGTGCTAACCAACTACAAGGGTACCATTAAGGGGATTAGCTAATTGTAACAGTCTCGAGATTCTCAATTTTGGAAATAATTAGATATCTGACACATTCTCTTCATGATGGGCTCACTTTCTAATTTGAAGGTGCTCATTATGCATGCCAACATATATTTGTGTAGCCATAAAGGACTCCGAAACTTGTTCTTAGTTTCCTAACGTAGAAATTGTCAATTTATCCATGAACACTTCTCGACTGGCCTTCCATCTGAATACTTGTTCGCTGGAGTGACATGAAAGTCAGCAATTCAGATGATGCAACTGCTGTGGGAACTACGTGCAACCTTACCTCCCATTTCCCGAGTTTGGGCGGAATTGTGACTACTCAATGACAATAATCAACTAAGGCATTATAACTATGAAAGGTTATTATCTTTGGAGCAACAACTTCATAGAGGAAATTGCAAATTCAATTGGAAGTTTAACTAAACTTCGTCTACTCAATCTCTCCAATGATGCTCTTACCAGCTTCATCCCTTTCCCCTTGCCAATTTGACCGAACTGGAAACTCTACACCTTTCAAGCAATGTGCTTTCGGGAAGGATCCCTCCATAACTAACACAACTCGTTTCCGCTGCTTTCTTCAATGTGTCGGACGACCTTCTTTCCAGGCCCATACCTAGAGAGAGACAATTCGATACATTTATGGAGAAAACTAAGGGCTGTGCAGGGTTCCTCTGATGAAGAAATTGCAGAAATCTCGATGAAGAGCCACTGTCACCACCATCTTGTGCGGTGCTTGAGGAGGACTAGGACATGGTTCGAAGAACTTGACGGGAGAATTGTGTTGATGGATTTTGGAAGCAGGCTGATCATTGGTGTGGTTATGGGGCTAAACACGCCTTCTAGAATTGAGCATTGGTTCTTGAAGTTCAGTATAGGAAGGCAACCAAGACGGAGGAATGAAACAAGGTTTGTGTGGGTTACAATCTGTTGTGAACGGCATCGTAGGTGCAAATCGTCGCATCTCTTTTCAATGCGTTCTTTGCTTTGCGATAGCATCCGAATATCTGCAATCTGGATATGAGATTTTGAATAAAATGCCTCTAGTTTTATCAAGCAAAACATGCAAGTGCGGTGGTTCTTAAATATGGAGCCTTTCAAATTTCGAGCCACTGTTTTAGTTTCTATCAGAAGTTTTGTGATGGCTATTAATGTAATTTCTCTTGTGTTGGCCAAAAAAAAAAAATCTCTGCTTAATTCGTTTGAGATAAACCATTATGCAAAAGTTTCCTTAAAATAAACAAAGAAATCAGTATTCTTTTGAAATGCCGGCAATCAGAAAATTATTTTGAAACCATTAAAATTATTAAAAAAAGATATAAAACAATAGGAACACCTTAACTCACTAAAATTTTAGGCTCCGTTCGTTTCACGAAAAATATTTTCTAGGAAAACGTAATTATTTTCTGGTGTTTATATGAAACTTGATTTTGAAGTAGAAAATGTTTTCTGCTATTCACTTGAGAAAATATTTTCCTTTATAAACTCTTTTCAATATTTTTTATTATTTTATTTTTTAAAATGGTTATTTATTATTTTAACAAATTGATTATTAAATTATGTTTTTCTTTTTTTCTGTGTTCTCTCCTTCATTGGCTGGTTGTCGGCCCGCGGTCGACCCCACCTCGAGCATCGCCGATTAGCTCACCAATGAGGCGAGCTTGAGGTGACGAGACTCGGGCCTCACAAATCAACAACACTCGAGCCTTGCTACAGTCTAGTGGCACTCGGGCGTCATGAATATGATGAGGCTCGTGCCTCGCTGCCTCTAGCGACGCTCGGGCATTGCCGATCTGTGAGGGCTGAGCCTTGCCACCGTCTGGCGAGGCCCAGGTGCTGATTTAGCGAGGCCCAGGCATCGGCGATGCGGTGAGGCCTAAGCCTCGCTGCCGTTTGGCGATGCCGGATTGGCGAGCTCGCTTGCCTATCACACCGGTCGCCGGCTGTTGCCGTGGCCGGTGACTTGTCAAAAAGAAAAACAGCAAAAAGAAAGACAGAAAAAAAGAAAAGAATAAAAAAATGATTTTATTAAAAAATAACTAAAAAATTGAATTTATTAAAAAATAAAAAATTGATTCTAAAAAAATAGAAGGAAAGAAGTGAGGACTAATAAGAGGTGTGAGATAGGAGAGATAGGAGAGAGTGAGTGTAGAAAATGTTTTCCCTAACTTGAAAAGTGGAAAGCATTTTCCCTATTTTAGAAGACATTTTTTCCTTCATAAAAAATGTTTTCTTCAATGAATTTATTTTCCGTGAAATGAACATTGGAAAATTCGGAAAATGTTTCCCTACAAGCTATTTTCCGTGAAACGAATGGAGCCTTAATGTTTGAAAATTATCCGATATGTATTTAGGAAGGTATTAGTCTCCATTGACAATTACTATACTAATTACATATCTTAAATATTATGAACTACGAAGAAAAATCTGGATGTCACACATAATGCAAGTTAGGAAGTGGTATTGAATCTTTAAAAATTGAGATTGTGGAGTTTTTTTATAAAAATCATTTGGGTTCTTGACCATTGGATTTGCCAAAACATTTGTCACGGCTTCTGTACAAAAGGAAGTTACGCAGTGCATTGTTTTGGTACCCTTATGTGAAAGTGTTCAAAAGTGATCCAATGATATTTTAAAATTTTGGTTCCCGCGCAATTATGTTAATTCAAATTAAATGCAAGTGTTAGGAAACAAAATACAAGTCGGTACTTATGGCTAAACTACATCACACAAGATAATTACATAGTCTCGACGTCATTAATTTGAAGTGACAAAAACGAAATATCTTGGAAACTTAGATCATATAGAAGAATTCTTATCCTACTTTAGTGAAAATTAGAGACTATAATTACACAACAAATAACATTTATGTATAAAAAAACTACAAATTCTCAACTATTTTTTGGCTTTGTTTTAACGTTTAGATAATTGATTGAATATATTGTAAGACAAATTCCTTTTGTTGTAACTTGGACTTGTTAAATTAAATCGGGGTCAAATTTTTTATTGAAAAGATATAGTGGTATCAATGTCAATGAGAGAATGAGGTCAAAGCCATAAGTACTCCAAATATTCATAGATATTCCTAAACAAATAATTCAAAGTGGAGCGGAGTCAATTAACTACGGATGTAACAAACAGTTTTCGTTCTTTTTATTGGGCCTCAGCTCATTTTATGGGGCATGAAAAGTGAAAGGCCCACGGAGAGGAATGACATCTAGAGAGAGAAGGCCCAACCAAAGTTGATACGGCCCACATGGTGAACCTCCAGCTAAAACTCAGAAGAAAATTTCAAACGGTCACGTTAACGATTAAAGTAACTCGCATTTACCTAAAATCCCTTAACAATTTGAGGTGTGAAAAGTGGATTAAAATTAAATGAAAGCAAGATTCTTGACCAATTACAAGGAACCATTGATGCAAAAAGCAGCTTTTGGAAAAAATTGTATACTCCCTTGGCCAAAAACTTTCTTCAGCCACTCCTTCACAGCCATTTCATAGAAAACTTTCCTTCTTTATTTCGGAAGGAACTCAAATCTTTTTACGTCCACCGCCGCGCTTCGAAGACCTCCATCTTCTTCGCTTCAGCAACTCCAACTCCAACTCCTCAAGAAAGAGCCTGAGCTCTCCTCTTCACATTTACTTTTTAAAAGCAAGCGCGAGAGTGTCGTGCGAGTGCGTCGTGTGTGCTGCCTGAGCGTCTTGCGTGAGCACTGCTGTGCGCGTGGAGGCTGTGTGCGTGCAGGCGGCAGGCAGCAGGGTGTGTGAGTGACTCCTCCATGATGTGTCCGAGAGTGGAGCCGAAGTGTGTGAAATTGCCGCGTTAGCGTTGCAAGGTCGCTACTCTGGTCCACCGGTTCACTTGCCTTGGTCATGATGTTTGGTCTCCATCTTTAGAGCTGTGAATGTTCTTTCTCTTTGAAATTTAGCCTCTCCGCTTTTGAACCGAGCTCCTCTTTGCCTAGCTGTAAGTCCCACTTGATGTTAGACTGAATTGGCACGAGTTTCTCTTGTCATGATGGTGTTGCTCTCGGCTGAAAGAGGTTTCGTTAACAATAGATAATTGAGTTTCGCCGACTCGATGGGTGATGATGATGCTAAATAACGCTAGGCTTTTAAAATCAAAATAGCAATTAACATTCATGGCGGGGTTTGCGGTAGAGAGCGCAAAAAAAATGAAGAGAGTGAAAGGTAGGGGTGTAAACGGTTCAGTTCGATTCGGTTTTTCTAGAAAAATTGAATTGAACCAAACTGATAAGGTGTGATTCCGAACCAAACCAAATTCGATCTGAACTTAATCGAAAATCCGGTTCGGTTTGATTTTTAGTTTTTCTATTTTTGCCTTCCTTATTGGAGCCAAAGTGAAGGTGTTAAAAAGAGAGATTTTAAATTGATTATTCAATTTTTGTTTGGAATTTCGATTCGGTTCGGTTAGCCTAACTAAACCAAAAAAGTTAATAATTATTTTTCGGTTATGTGAACCGAAACCAAGTAGAACTGAAAACGCTCGAAATTTCGGTTCAATTCAGTTCAGTTTTGTTTTTAGTTCGGTTCTTGACACCCTTAATCATAAGGCAAGCGGAAACGAAAACAGAGGATATAGATGCATTACCGGCACGCTCTTGGAGATTCAAGGACATGCGCATAGGCCACAGTTTTTGCTATCCATCGAGGCATGTCGACGGTGGTCTTTCATGTGCAGTTTCTGGGATTTTAGAACCCCCTGTTTTGGCCAGCGTCGTGTCCGCTGCTGCGGCTGTAATAGATTTTTTAAAACACTTAAGAGACATTGTGAGAAGCCTATGCTAATTCTCGCTGGAAAACACAACTTTCCACATTATCACTGGAAAATCCCAAACCGTAATTAGTTTTGCCCGTTGCATCACTTATGAATTTAATCTATACAACATGTAACAATAAATGCCGGTCTCTTGTCTCGCCTTAATCATAGTCAAGTGTTTGTAAGCACGATCACCTGTAGGGATAGGTATACCATCGCATGTGTTAACCCTGCGAGCACATGATCACTTCTCATTCACACACCTTCAAGGAAAATCAGGGAAAGAAAAAGCATATCAAGGTGATGATGGAAGACTTTGACTTGCTTTCCCTCGCTTAAAGCTATGAAGATGATTAGCCAATAATCCTGATTTGGAAATTGTGCGCTTTGTAGATAATTAACCAATATGGATCAATTTAATATGAGTATTCCTCGCCTCCTCTCATTTCCTTCTTTAAATTTAACTTAGTATTTAAGATAAGCGAGTGGCAATTCTGAAATTTAGAATAAAGTATATCGAATTGCTCACGGTGACGTCACAATCAAATAAAATAGTTTCTATTCTGAATTTTGCAAATCAATCCATTATTGATCAGTAGTATGGGTGAAAAAGGAAAACTGTTCATTGATCTCCCTAGGTGAGTTAAATATAACAGGCAAAATCTCAATCAATTATAGAGGTACAATAGGTTTCACATATTATTTGTTTTTTCGGTTGTTGAGGAAATTGGAAAACACGAAAGCAAGATGTACACGATTCTAAACAAATGTAGCTAATCAATCTGCATCCTGTTACATGATATAGCAGGAACTTTAACTGCTCATACACTCAATAAGTCGTGAAGATTCAATAATGAAGAAACCCTTTTTAGTCAAGTTTAATCGTCTCCTCAAATTATCATTTCATCTGAATGCTAGCCTAAATATCAGCATTTATATGCTTAAGAAAACTGGGGCAAATACTAAATTTGATCCAAACCTCGCATGCTTCTAGACCGTGTAGAAAGATATGATTTCTAGCCCTGTAAATGGACACTTCCGAAAGTAAGGTGGATGATATAAACTTGACTTACTAAGAGGAAGGTAAGTCCGTGGTAGAGGGCTAGTTTATACTTTTAGTTTAAGATTTTCTGTCTGAAGATGAACTTTGCTGCAAATGCGAAAACCTAATAGCATTTTTGAGATAGTTATAAAGTTTGAGAGGAGTTTTGAATTTTCTCTGATATGATTAAATTTAAGAAAAGCTCAAAAACCATCTTCGTGTTCTATCTAGAATTCACTTTTTATCCTCTATTTTTAAAGCTGTGAATCTGTAGCTTTGCTATCAGGTTTCAGATTTTAAATTTGTTATTAAATGAATGTGACAAAAGAACTTCTACGATGACAACAAATTGTTGACCATTGACATTGGGAAGACCGCAAGAATCAAGGCTCGTCTTCAAAGGGAATTCACTTTCAACTGCTCCAAAAAAATCTCGCGCATTTGATGAAGTTTTTTAATATAACTTAGAAGAAGATGGACAAAATCCTCTGGCTATTCCGGAGAGTAGCATCTAGTTGTCATTTTCTTCCCGAGACCAAGTTGAAAAGTTAATGTCGTCAACCAATAAAACGTTTCCAAGATGATAATATTTTCTTGCTCTTCTTGTTTGTCCTTCCTGTCACAATTGCAAGAAGTTCCTGTCGTCCTTTGATTGTTGGCTGCATTCAGGAAGAAACATATGAAACGTCCAAAATATTGAATTTACCAGGAAGATTACAAGTAACAATAATAATCTAAAGATGGCATTGCATGAGTACATCCACAAACAAAAGTTGTCTTCCCACCTGATTCCATTGCTTAAATTAAAATAATATCGTAGTTGTTGTGCTTTCACGATATGTTAGTTAATTTAATTAAAGAGCCAATTTCTCTATCATTACCCACAATCTATTATTTATTCTTAACCTTAAGGGGGAACGTCGCAATCCTACGGTTCCATCCATGTTACCTATTTGGAAGATATGACAAAGGTCACAAGGGTCAAGACTTGCACCATGATTGAAGGCCAAGACCAATAATGGTGACTAGTGAGGCAGACATTAACTTTTATTTTTCGGGCTAAATGAGACTTTTTAGTTGTCCTTGCACTAGATCGATACAAAGTGAAAGTCTGACACTATTGAATTATGATCAATCAGGGAAAAAAAACACTTATGGTCTTCAGAATTCACTAGTGGATGGCTCTAATAACGCTTCCCGCACCAATCTTTGAAAAACTAAAGTCAATGATTGTCGAGCAATAAACATTTCCAAGTCACAAATGTTTTATTATTCTCCTTGTTTGCCCTTTCGTTACAATTTCATGTTTATATAGAAATCCCCATGCAATTTTATTTTTTTTTAATTCCGGGCAAAGTACAATAACGTTGCCGTAACGAACAAGTGCAATTGCATCAAATCTTTTGATATTGGGCTGTAAAGTGCGATCAATCTTTTGTCATGGCTTCTAGTAATTGACCGGAAATTTCGCAAACAATTTCCTAAACCCCGTGCCATTTTGTATTTAAATTTTTTTCACTGGTTTTTTGCGGATGAAGATGAAGATGAAGATGAAGATGATTTTTTGTTTTGTTTCTACATTCAACCACCAAATCCAATTACCTTGCCCTAATGCAGCAGACGAAGACCTTTTTTTCACATCGAGTAAGAGGAGGTAAATTGGTCGTCTAGGAAAAATAATTTTTTTTTCTATGAAAGACGAGTAGAATGTGCTATTGAAAAATAGTTATGCAAAATTAGTTTCTTCTATTAAACAGATAATAAAGGAATTAACGAGATAGAAGAAATGATAATCAATTTATAGTTATTCGATCTTCCACCTAACTTACTCCACTCTTCTAGTTCTAATAGCCACAATAAGGTAGCCAATTCCTATGTAATCCTCAAAATTTTATAGTTTGCATAGATTGCTCTTTCTATACTAAGCTCGAGTAGATGATTCTATAAACTCAAGTAACACTTGCAGCATTGTAATTCACTCTCTTTCCAGATTACAAACACATGGACTTCTTTTGAAAAATACAATCAGATCTATATAGCTTCTACCCACAAGAATAACAAGAAGTGAACACTCAGAGCATAGAATAGTTTTCGTTTGTTTTTACCCAACTCTACTACTTCTGGGTTGGGTTGGAAGAAAATAATTGGAAAATGCAACTAAATGAGCAAGATTGTGGAAGATTGCTTTTCCTTGCCTTACTATATGAAGTAAATTAGTTAACAACCATGACTTAGAAGTTGTAATCTTTGCAGATAATAATCAGAATTAAATATGAATATTCATCATCTCCTCTCATGACCTTCTTTTAGAATTTTAGATAAGCGGGTCATAAGTTTAAGATTTTGAATAAAATATATCTAACTGCTCATGGTAACATCGTAAATAAATAAATAAATTCCTATAAAGAACTTTGCAAATATATCCATTGTGCAAATCAACAACATAATGTCTATGATTCTCTATATTTTCTCCATTACTAAATCTGATTATGCAAGCTGTCTCACAGCTTAATTCCTAAACTCAACTTGGTTTGACTGAAATCATCTTATTTTGAGTGGGGATGCTATATACATTGTATTTGTTTTTGTGCAATCTTGATTGATATGTTCCACGATTTATCAAATTTTACATAAATATTCAGAATATTCAGTGTCTTGTATATAGTTGTCATTATGTTTAAATATATGATATCATATCTCTTTCCATATTTGTTTGGGATTTAGATCTCTGTAAAAGATGTTGTTGCTTATACTACACAGTTGGTGACATTAAAATAGCATTCAGCGTGTCTGATTGTTGACTATAAATGATTATTTGAAAAGGTTAGGGCATAGTCAAGCACTCAAAGTCCGTCTCGTTATTTTGTCACATATGGGAACACTGGCTACATATCACTTAATAATATGAGGTTAAGATTTTGAAACATATAAAATAATTTCCATTTTAGTCATTACGTTAATTCCAATGCCAGATAAGTCTCATCACTTTAAACGCTGTTCATGTAATTTTTTTTTTTTTACAATAATGGTGGTTTTAAAAAGAATGTGCATTTTAATATTAAATTTGGAAAATTCAGTAGCCAAACCGATGCAAAATTAACAAGATATACATGAACATGAAACAAATTAATCAAAGACAAAAGTGCGATAAAAAGTTCATTTGTTGTCCTTTTCTTTTTAACAAGGTGCGGATATGTTTGTTTTCGATATTTTAAGCAAAAATTTAATTTTAAATTTTCCCGTCAAAACTGAAATGTTGTATTAACTTCAAAGAATTATGAAAATAATGATATGAACTATATCCATTTTAAAATTTTCAAG
The DNA here is from genome assembly GCA_014182735.1 of Corymbia maculata. Taxonomy (NCBI): domain Eukaryota; kingdom Viridiplantae; phylum Streptophyta; class Magnoliopsida; order Myrtales; family Myrtaceae; genus Corymbia; species Corymbia maculata. Next base: position 21,822,861 of record CM024683.1, on the reverse strand, counting down.
TGTTTCGCTTTGAAGTAAAATTCAAATTGCGAAAGTTGCAGGACACTAAAAACAATAAAAGTAAAATGTAAATGACAATCCTAGTGGATCTTTACTTTTTGATATCCTATTAATGAAAGTTTTTTCTTAATTCTATCAAAAGACTAAACTGCGATTCAGTCGTCTATGCTGGCACTATTCGATGCTCTGATTGAACACTAGAGCCTGTAAAGTGGTGGAGATACAAACCATTTCTTTTGGGATAAATGAGCTTAATGTTTCATTGGTTTTGACAACAAATAGCGCCCATTTCGGCCCCACGACATTGCGGACTCATATATTAATAATACATTGATCATCTATTATGGCCCGTCGCCTAAACTAGGCTGGCCATACCCATAAAAAAGGCTCTCCCTTTTCTTTTTTTTAGCACAACTGGCTTCATTTTATAATCCCCAGAGGTCTTTAAATTGAGAGCCCACCCTTAAATCCAAGCACACCCAAAGCAAACTTCCCTAGAGAGATTGAAAGCATTTGATAGCTGAGGCGTTTAGAGATCCTACAATGGAAAAAGGGGCGAGTTCACAGGCTTCATGTGGATCTTCATATGAGGTCTTCTTAAATTTTCGAGGAGACACCCGTCATGAATTTACCGATTTTCTTTACCATGGCATGGTTGATGCTGGAATCCTTGTCTTTAGGGACGATGAATCCCTCCATGTCGGTGAAGAAATTGGTGGTGAACTTCTACAAGCAATTCAGAATTCCAAGATTTGCATTCCCATATTCTCCAAGAATTATGCTTCAAGTCGCTGGTGCCTCCGAGAGCTTGCACGCATGGTCGAGTGCACCTTAAAATCGAATGGAAACAAAGAGATTCTGCCCATTTTCTTGGACGTTGAACCAGCTGACATCAAGCTCAAAACAAATTTGTACGAACAAGCTCTTCCAAAGCGCCAGAAGACATTGTCCATTGAAGTAGAGTCATGGGAAAAGGCTCTGATTGAAGTAGGCAAGATAAAAGGATGGAACTGGAAGAAAGATGAAAGGTAAATGTCTTAAAACTTTTCTAACCATCATCTATAGATTTCCCGTTTCCTCCCTATTCAATTAAATTGTAGTATCGCTAGCGAAAACATAGTTTCTTCTATAATTATTATTATTTCATTCTGTTCATTTTCCCCTATTTTCTAAATTTCTTTCATTATTCATCGTTAATTAAAGATAAAAGAGAGATTTTCTTCAAAAGTTGAGATAAAATTATATTTTAATCCATAAAAATCATGTATGTTGCACATGCTAACGACAAAATTAATAGAGTTAAAAGTTGTAATAATAAAAATGCAGGAAATACTGCATTACAGTTGAAGGTTCGGGAGTAAATGCGTATCACCCGAAATTTAAAGGAATTTTGTGTAGCTTCCTCTGATTTCTATCATCCTTATTTATATGGCAGTGCAATTTTTTACTTTCGATTTCATGAGCATTGAAGAAAAATATAAAGTACCTAATTGGCCAAGCGCGTAGCACGGGTCATGGGGCCAGTGGATTGTTTAGGAATATTAAAATGAAACGGTTTCCTATAAAAGCGAAAAGCTCTGTTCTCTCATGAACATGGGCGCTATGGGGGCGATCGCTCCTCGCAACTCCACCGAGTCGCCGACTAGTCACCACAGCAGCTCTCCATCAATCGCTGCCACTTCTTCGTCGCCAGCCCAACACCACGCCGCAAAAGCTGCCTCCGAGCCATTCAGCCCCCACCTTTTTCTTCACTGGCAAGTCGGATTTGGGCTCGAAATGTCATATTCGGTGTCACCGATCTTGGGTGACCCTGTATCTGGCGTCACCGAAGGTCGGCAAAGCATCCCTGGTGGTCGCAAGGCCACCATCCGCATGACTTGAACGATCGAGGCAAGGCCGAGATCACCGGGTTGATGGGGTGCGATAGGCGATGGAACTAGAGCGCAACAGTGACGACCTAGGGAGGTGAGCGATGTTAATGGCGGGGTGGTAGTGGCAGTGGCCGACGATGATGGTGACTGAAATTGGGGGAGCAGAGATAGATTATTTTGCATAATTTTTGCAAATTGTAAGAGTACTTGAGTCAGTTAGGGAGTAGTTTTGCAATATATAATATATTCTTAACAAGGTTGTTACATTGTTGCAGCCAAGCAATTTTGATAAAATCTGTAATTCAAACTGTGTTGCATAAGCTGAATGTCGGAAATAAAAAGATTGTGACTGAAGATCTAGTTGGAGTTGATGATCATGTGGAAGCTATAATCAATATGTTGGATCTGGAATCTGATAACGTACAATTTCTTGGAATCTACGGAATTGGCGGGATTGGCAAAACAACACTTGCCAAGGTCATCTTCAATCGACTGTCTTCTCACTTCAAGGACTACAATTTCGTTTCGGATGTTCGAGAGTCATCACAACGCCACGGTTTGGTATATGTGCAAAAACAGTTGCTATCCAAGTTCGTTAGTTCTCGTTTTATCCTTGACCTAATTCATGACGTGGATGAGGGGATCAATATGATAAAGAGAGTTCTTGGAAATAGAAAAGTTCTCATTATTCTAGATGACGTGGATGAGAAAGAGCAACTCAAAAGTCTAGCAGAAAAAGGTGATTGGTTCGGTTCCAATAGTAGGATTATCATAACTACTAGATATCAAAGTGTCCTATGGATTGAGGGAGAAGCAATGGGTGATGCAAAAAAGTTTGCCAAAGTTTCGAAATATGAAGTCCCTAAAATGAAACTTGATGATGCTCTTAAGTTTTTTAGTAGGCATGCCTTTAGAAGAGACTCTCCTCCGGATGATTATGCCTCCCTTTCGAATGAAGTTGTCTCCACTTTGGGAATGCTTCCTTTAGCCCTTGAGGTTATAGGTTCATCCCTTAACAATGAAGACAGAGAATTCTGGGAAGCCATGTTGAAGAAGCTAAAAGATTCTCCTCCCAGTGAAGTCAAAAGTAAATTGATGATATCTTATGATAAGTTAGAAAATGAACAAAAGCAAGTATTTCTAGATATAGCTTGTTTTTTGTTAATAAGGAAAAAGCGTATCCTTTCTATATGTGGGATGCTTGTGGATACCACCCACACATTGCCATTAAGGTTCTCTTTCTCATGTCCTTGATAAAAATTAAAGATGACGATACTTTTTGGATGCATGATCAAATGCGAGACCTCGGAAGGGAAATTGTACATCAAGAGAACAAATGTCCCTACAAGCGTAGCAGAGTGTGGAATCATGAGGATGGCTTGAGCATTCTTAAGCAAAAGGAGGTAGTTCATTTCATGTGAACTGTTGTTGATTATTCTCACAAAAGGAAAAATTTCACTGCTATTAATGCTTGCAATTGTTAGATTTTGACCATAACATGTGGACTTCTTGGTGTTTCCATTCTCAGGGAAGTAAGAAAACAGAAGCACTGTCGCTGGTATTTCGAGGATCACTTAGCGAAGACATAATTCTTAAACATGATGAATTCCTAATTTAAGAAACCTACGGTTCTTTCAAGCGGAAGATGTGTCCCTTGTTGGAGACTTCAATAATCTTCTCCCTAGTTTAACATGGCTTTCTTGCCATCATTGCCCTTTCAAGGTTACGGCGAAAAACTTTCGTCCAACCAATTTAATCATCCTAAACCTTTCAAGAAGCGATATTTCAGAGAAAAGGATTGGCTGGATTAGAGTATGTTACAAGTCCCACTCCTATTCGTAAATCATTTCTTTTTGTAGGTCATTTCTCAATAAATATTTTATCATATTGTTTTGCAGGCGGCAAAGAATCTAAAAGTACTAGATCTCACTGATTGCCAAAAGTTAAAGAGAATACCTGATTTATGTAAGTTGGTTTCTTCGGAGATATTGATTGTTCAATGCTGTTACAGATTAATTGAAATTGACCCATCCATTGGTGAATTAAAGCTCCTAACTACTTTGAACATGGATGGATGTTATTCTCTTCGAGAGTTGCCTGAAGATATAGGACGTCTACAAGCTTTGACAAAGATTGTCCTGCCTAGTTTGCTAATTGAACTTCCGGAGACGTTTGGTAATTTGGAGTTGTTGTTGACCTTAGATCTCTCAAAAAAGCAAATCAGCAAACTGCCACACTCAATTGGAGGGATGGTGAAACTTACGGTTTTGAGATTATGTGGTTGTGAATAGATAAAGGAACTTCCCGACTCGATTGGGAGATTACAATCATTAATCGAGTTGGATTTGACGGATACTATTATTGGTCACCTACCTAATTCCATCGGCAATCTATCACAATTGAAAATACTTAGGATGCACCGCATGATTTGGATAACAAAATTACCAAGTTCGATCTGTCTGTTGAAGAAGCTTGAAGTGTTAGACGCTTCTTTGTGTCGAAACTTGACTGGCGAATTCCTTGAAGAAATTGAGAGACTATCCTATTTGAGGATCCTAGACTTATCATCGACCCACATATTCGGATTACCCACCACAGTGAGTCGCCTCTATAATCTCCAAGAACTTAATCTAGCCACATCTAATATTAAACACTTGCCAGAGCTTCCCCCAAGTTTGACTTATCTAACATGAATCCCCCGTATTAAGTTGGAGAGTTTCATTCCCCTTCCAACTAGCCTTGGTACCCTATCTCAGTTGAAAACACTAACATTGGCCTTCTTAAATGTGCGATTCCTCCCCCAGCTCCCGTCTAGTTAAGAGAGCTAAAACTTTTAAATATGGTGATCACACAATCGACAGATTTTTCCAATTTGAAAAACTTGTTAACCTTGGAATTCTATGAGTGCTCGATGCCAGAATTCTCTGGTATATTTGATGCGGAGTTGGAGACACTCACTATGAAGCATTGTACGTTTAAAAGATTGGACAAACCATTTCAGCTGGAAATGAAAAGATTGATGTATTTAAGATTGGTTATGTGTGAGTTGCTCCTAGAAGTACTTGATCTATCGCACATGAAGAATTTGCAAGAGATACAACTGTGTGGTTGCAAGTTGTTAGTCGAGATTCGTGGTCTTGAAGAATTGGGATCCCTTTCCTCCCTCGAGGTAAGCTGCTGTAGTTCGATTGAAAGGATGCCGGATCTATCCAAATTGAGAAAGCTAAAGAGGCTCAAAGTAGAAACATGTTCCAAGCTAAGAAGCGTGGAAGGACTTAATCACTTGGAATCTTTAAAGTGCTTGTATATTCAAGAATGCTGCTCCTTGGAGAGTTTGGCTGGCATCTCAAATTTGGATTTAGAATGTTGTCATATTCTCTTCTGCGGGCAGCTCTCCCGTCGCACTTATTGTAAACTTGGTATGTTTTGCCATTGTCGGAGGTTAAATTCAAGCCAATGAAAGTCCAGCAAGTATTATGAGGACACCGGCATGTGGCGAGGGTAAGGAAGTCAGAACAGGACTTGGTTCTTGTGCTTAGTATATCTATTTTGTTTTGTTTTTTTCAAATTTTTGAAGAAGGTTTTCTCCTGGACAAATAGTGGTAATAAAGCTAAGAATATGAACAAGGCATCCTCATATGACGCCAAAAATGTTTTCTCCAATTTTGATCAGCTTTTGAACAAGTACTTAGTTTATGATTGCTGTCCATTTTTTTTTCTTTTTATTTATTCCTTCTTTTGCTTTTATTATTTATGAATTTTCCATTAGATAGTTTAACAAGGTTAGTTTTCGTACGGGGATGGTCCTCTTCCCATCACTTCCTATTAATAAATATTTCTTGATTTTTCCATTATGTTCTTGGCCAAAGGGAGTTTGCTTCCCAAAAAAGAAAGGCAAGAGTTCAAGATTTCATTATAAGTTCACTCTGGATATCATCTCTTGCAATTATAGAATGGTTTTAACAATTTATTTTTCAATTTGTTATTTGTTTAGGGTACTTGTTTTCTGCAGACATAGGGGTCACCATGGAGAGGTATAATAATGAAATGGCCGACTGTGTCACGGCTAAGGCTAAGAAGATTTGCCATGATTTTGGTGAGGTGAGTTCTTTATTAAGGCGTATATGTTTTACCTAGAAGTGGTTGCTGTTGTTGGAGGTACTTTGAACTGCTCATTTTAATTTATTACTTCAAACTCTTTGAGATAACACTAATGTTGAAAGAATGGGTGAGTAGTTCTATGTTAGGTAGTGGCACATCAAAGCCTACCATGTTAATATTCAAGAGTTAAGCCGAACTGGACTATTGTTTAAAAAAAAAAAAGTGTCATGTGAACAATTCGTGGCGTGTTGATTACAGTATTGATGGATTTCCTGAACTTTGGGTTTGAAATCCATTTGTAGCATATCAATCTTTTCTTTCTAATAGAATAAATATAAATTAAATAAAAATTGGTCCGGTCGCTTGCCCCAGTTGAAGGTTGGCCTGATCTATATGTTGGCAATGGAAAGGTCTCCGAGTGTTTGGTTGACTATTTAATGATCTATTGGAATTAATAGAATTAGAGGAAGTAACAAGGTTTGGTTTTTTTTTTTGTCAGAAAAACGATTTCATTACTAACTCATTGAAAGATTACACGTGGATCCATACTCAAAACATAAAATAGATAATAGAGCTTGCGAAGGCCAGGACGCGGAGTCCGGTGGAAGGGAGCCATCTAAATGGGCTTTGGCGACCCAATCGGTAGCCTTGTTCGTGGATCTGGGTTCGTACAGGTGCTGGGCTTCGTGGAGGTGGCCCAACATTCTTTGGCAGTCCACAACAAGCGACTGCACGGTCCATGGTGGTTCCTCATGGCCCAGAACAGATTATACTGCAGTTAAGTTGTCTGAACAGAGTTGCAAGTGGTGGCCGAGATCGATTCTTCTTGTTTGAATTTGAGTTCTGTTCTCTTCGATCCACTTTAGGGCAAATCTGAGAGCTAGGGTTTCTGCTGCAAGGGCGGATGGGGCGTGGATCGAGTGTGTGTAGCTAGCGATCAGAACTCCATCTTCATTTCTGCAGAGGCCGGCAATGGATCCTTCCATGGTCGGGCTTTTCCAAGCAGCATTGATATTCATCTTCGTGGTCCCCGAACTAGGCGGTTCCTAGACGTCCTTCGGAGCTAAGGTTCTTGAGTAGCTTTTCGGAATCCATTTCTCTTGAAGTCTCGTCTGGAGTTGAGCGTCTGCTACTGTTTTCCGCGGATTAGGATGCTGATTGTTGAAGGCGACGCTGTTTCTGGTTTTCCATATGAACCAGAGATTGTTGACGAACAGAGCTTTGGCTGCCGAGAGGCTGGTGGAGGTAAGAAGTTCATAGATTTTTCTGTCCATACGTGTAATGCTTGTTGGAGAGGTATCTAATGGGAGACCCGTCTCTGTCCAGACTTGTGCAGTCCAATTGCACAGAAAAAACAGGTGTGCGGGAGATTCCGAGGCGAGTTTGCAGATTGGGCACAACGATTCAGGTATCACTTTTCTTTTGTGGAGGTTCTCTTTCGTTGGTAGAGCGTCTTAACATAAACTCCATGTGAAATTTCTAATCTTAGGAGGTGTTGGGAGTTTCCAGATTTCGACCCATAGTTTTTAGGAATCTGATGCGAAGTTGATGCTGTAGGGTCAGGGGATGCTCTATTCTGTGCTCATAGTTTGTTATAGCCACTTTCAACCTGGTATGATCCGGCTTTATTTGCAATCTAGAGCAATTATCAGGCCTTGAATTCATACTTAGGGGTATAGTTAAAACTTCCTACGCAAAATGTTCTCCTAGTGTCTCCTCCAGCAATTCTGTCTTCCATTCCCCTGTATTCTGATTTATGAGATCCACGACAAACTGTAGGTCATTTAGGTTAGCCTGACCACCAATTTTTCCTGAGACTAGCCATCGATCCTCTCTGATTCGTATGCTCTTGCCATTCCCCACTTCCCATTTTATTTCCGACTCAATGGCGTCTCGTCCCAGTAGAATAATCTGCCAACCCTAGGAAGGGGGAGGCCTTCTCTTCGCGCTCCATAATTGACCTCTAGGGAAGTAGAGCCCCAGGAGAAGTCGGCACCATAGTACATCTTTTGACTAGCCAAGTCTCCAAGCTTGTTTCCCTAGAAGAGCTTTATTAAAATCGATCAAGTCTCGAAAACCAAGTCCCCCTAGGTCTTTCCGCTCCTTGAGCAGGTTCCAATTCTTCCAATGAATCCCTCTCCTGGATGTATTTTTCTTCCACCAAAAAGCTGATATTTTCTTTTCAACAGCTCTACATATAGAAAGGGGAATTTTAAACGTTGACATAGCATATTGTGGAAGTGCTTGGATGACCGTTTTGAGGAGTATCTCTTTCCCTGCTTTGTAGATTAAATTTTCTTTCCAGCCCTCTAATTTCCTGTCCATCTTTGCGAGCACCCAGGAGAACATCTCTTTTTTCGTATTACGCTAGTCCGATGGTATCCCTAAGTATTTCTCTGTTTTTTCTAGCACTGGCACTCTCAATTCAGTTGCAAGATTGTCTTTTAAAACCTGTGGACAGCCTTTCTTGAAGAATACACCTGATTTATTAAGATTTATAGCCTGACCAGATGCATAGTAGTACTGATTAAGGATATTAGACAGATTTTGAGCTTCTTTGATGTTGCCTTCTAGGAAAAAGATGGCATCATCCGCAAATAGGAGGTGAGACAAGGTAGGACATTGAGGATTGAGCTTAATCCCTTGAATAGTTCCATCCAAGATCTTGCTTTGGACATTAGGGTGGATAGAGCATTAGCCATAATGATGAACAAGTAGGGGGATAAAGGGTCACCTTGTTTAATCCCACGAGATGGCTGAAATTGTTCAGTATATTCCTCATTTACTTTAATCTTGAAAGAGGCAGATGAAATGCACCATTTAATAAGGGAAACCCATTTATTGCAAAAACCAATTCATAGCATGTAGTCACATAGGAAATCCCATTCCACCCTGTCATAAGCCTTTTGCATGTCCAGCTTCAACACCGCTTGGAAGTGCCGTTTCCTTTTCCTTATCCTTAGATGATGTAGGACCTCTTGCACAATAAAATTTTTGTCTTGGATTTGCCTACCTTCAACGAAAGCACTCTGTTCTGGGAGGATAATGTGTGGGAGCCATGGTTTCAACATGTTCGCCATAACCTTAGCAATGATTTTGTAATTAAAGTTGTAGAGGCTGATAGGTCTATATTGGGATATTTGTTCGGGGTTAGGGACTTTAGGGATTAGGGTCAGCTGGGTACTGTTCATTGCAGGGTTGAGAGTGCCGCTTTTAAAAAAGAAATCCACCATTTGAACAATGTTATCTTGGATTATAGGCTAGTTGCTATGGTAGAATAACCCATTTAGCCCATCTGGCCGTGGTGCCTTGGTAGTTCCCATTTGAAAGGCTGCTAAGCATACTTCTTCCTTGGTGATAGGTTTCAGTAAGGCTGTATTCATTTCCCTTGTGACAATTTGAGGGCATTGCTCTAGAATAGGCATGTACTCTCTATACCTAACCGACGAGTACAAGGCTTTGTAGAAATCTGAAATGTGGTTCCTTAGGGTAGTGGGATCTTGACTCCACGTTTGATCATTTATCTTTAGACATGAAATTATGTTTCGTTGCCTCCGTTGGATAGTTGTAGCATGGAAGTACTTGGTATTTCGGTCCCCCCATTGTAGCCAATTAACTCTGGAACGCATACTCCAATACATTTCCTCTTGTCTCCATAAGTTTTCTATTTGGCCCACAATCTGCCCATATTCCTCTCCCATTGAATCCCCTCTATCAGCATTTATTAATTCTGTTAATTTTCTCTTGAGAGGTTCGATTTGGCGAGTAGCTTGCTTGAAGGTCTTTCCACTCCAGGATCACAGTGCCTAGATGACTTTTACTGTCTTCCCGGTGATATCTCCCGTATGATCAGTAGCTTCTTCCCAGGCTTTTCGCACTATTTCTGAGCATTCTGGTTTTTCTAGCCACAATGCTTCAAATTTAAAAGGTTTATGTAGTCTGGTCATAGGTGGGTGTAGTAAGAGGAGGAGGGGGCTGTGGTCTGATCCAATAGTTGGAAGTGCATATACCTCGCATTTGGAAAAGCTATTCTCCATTCCAGGTTACAGAGAGCTCTATCTAATATTTTTTTGACTAATTGGTCACCAGCCCTTTTGTTTGTTCATGTGTATGCACAGCCTTTGCTTTCCACGTCCAGTAGAGCACAAGAGTCCACAAATTCCCTGAAGGCTACCATTCGATATCGGTCTGCCTCTCGCCAGCCCCGTTTTTTCCAATGGTACAAGACTTCGTTAAAATCACCAATGCATAACCACGGGACAGTGTTAGGGCTGTTAAAAGTTCTTAAGGATTGCCACATCGTCTGTCTTGAAATACCATAGGTGCGTGTAGGAAAGAGATGTTCATAGTAAGACCGTTGTTTGGATCGATGCAATGTACTCCCATCCATTCATCAGAGCTGAATTCCACATTCACTTGTACTTCATCATTCCATAGAAGAGCCAACCCACCTGCAATGCCTATTGGATCCATAGTGTGGATGTATTTGAACTGGAGACGCTTAGCAATGCGTTTAAGGACTGCTTCTTTATTCTTGGTTTCCATAAGGAACACCAAATTGGGCCTTTCTCAAGCCACTAGGGCTCGGAGATGCTAGACTGTGAAGGGGTTACCAAGCCCCTGACAATTCTAGCTTATAAGTTTCATGTCTCCCAAGGTGGCTTATTAGGGCTAGCCACCAGAGCCCGGATTTGCTCCTCTTCCCATGTCTAGATGGGGGTTTCTAAGAGGTATCCTTCATCAAGTAGAAATTCTTGATTTCCTCTAAGACCATAAGGAGTGAACCTCTTTTGTTTTTTTACCATTTAAGATTTTAGGACAGCTTTCCCTTTCTTTCTAGACCTTGAACATAGCTGCTGAATGGAATCAAAAGGGGGTAAATCCTGGAATTGTTGGGGGTGTTTCCTTATTGTGTGGGGGCTGTGGGTCAATGGACTTCCTTTAGTGCTGTCTGCTTTTACTGTTGGCTTGTGTATTACTAGAGCTTTGGCATTTGGTGAATCCATAGCTGAGTGTATGATTTCTGCAACCTGATGGATGGGGGTTTCCAACACCATTTCATCTTCCACAACAGCATGCTCTATTTCCCCAAAGAAGGTCTTCCAATAGGGGCTTGATTCTTTAACCTCAGCTTTGAGCCATGACCTATATCTCCCTGGTTTGTTCTAAGGTAAGCCCAATTCCTCATAAGGAATTTGTGTGCAAAAGGTCGCATAATGAACCATGCATCCACATGAGTAACAATAATGTGGTAACCTTTCATACTTAAAGTCTATCCACCATTTCATTCCTCCCAAGTCAATAATCGTTCCAATTTTGAGGGGTTTGTTTAGATTCAAATGCACCTTGGCTTTGCCTATACGGCTAGATGTATTGTAGTTTGCTTCAAGCTTAATTTTTTCTATTGTGCCAAGTTTCCCAGCAATTTTCCTACTAGCTTCTTATGTGATGGTAGCTCTAGGTAGACCCACTAAATGTACCCATAATGCATAGTGTGAGAAGTCATAATGATGTTCGGGTATGTTCGGGTCACCTTCCTTCAAGACTAGGAGATTACTTGCGAAAGACCATGGCCCTGTTTCTAACACACATTCTTTCTTTTCTCCAGATGTGAAGGTAAATAAGAAGAAACACCGTTCTATCATCTCGCATTTCACTGACTCTATTTTCCAGGCTTTCTTCATGGTGTTCAAGAATGCTTGGAAATTGACAGTGGGCTTAGATAGTAATTTACCATAGAGCTGAAATTGACTTTCCTGATGCACAGATTCAGGAATAGCTGCAGAGAGCTTTGTAATATCATCTTCTGTCCACAAATCCCCCGTTCTCCTACACAAAGTTACCATACGCAGGTGGTTTTCCATTTCACCTTCCATTTCTTCCATAAATTGGATAATATTTGGATTGGGTTAAAGGTTTTCTCGTGAGGATGGATTGGTATTAAGTGATTGAGAGTTGGGAGTGAAAGGAGCTCAATGGCTGGGTATTGCGGGGCTGAATATAATGGATTTCGGTAAAATTTGCAGGCGGGAGAGATTCACGGAGGAACTGGGATGAGCATGCCTAGTCTGGTGGATGCTGAGGGAGACATGGCATGGCTCCACAATGAAGAGAGGGGTGTTCAGAAAATTGAAGAGAGGTAGTGCAGAAGGAAAGTGGAGGAGCCCACCTTACCCTGCTATGACTGCAAAGGCGTGGCCATGGATGGTGCTGAAGGTGGAAAAGGGAAAGAGTTAGGCTTTCTAGACTATCACTGGGTGGGATAGAGGGAGAGCTCACAAGGAGTGAGAGAAATGCGCTAACAAGGTTTGGTTTAAATTGTAAATTTTTCTTTTTTATGTTGGCCAGATTGCATTCTATACATCGATGCTCAATTATGATTTGGTGAAATGTGGCGGGGCCATTTTGGGGAGTGTGAGCTGTCACTACACTTAGAATGTCAAGTGTCCTGTGCTGGTACTAAAGAGGCCCAAATCTAGCAAGAATCACTACTAAAACTTATTGTGCAAAGTTGGTGCTCATGCTGTGACAAAAAAAGTACTCCTCAGGTGTCAAAACTAAGTATGAATAGACACATAAGTATAAAAAAGTTCCAAAAGATACACCTTAAGTATCATTTATTTTGAAAATTGGACATTTAAACATCAACTCTAGCGAGACTTCATCAAATTGTTTTATTAATAAAATCAGCCTATGTGGTTCTTCAGAAACCCAACATGGCTTGTTGAAAATCTTATGTGACTCGTTGTTGGCATTTAAGTGTTCTTTTCTTCTCAAATTTTGGCATTTAACTATAAATTTTGGAAGTTTTGATATTTATATGTCCATTAATGCCAAGTTTTGGCACTTGAGGTATCCACATCTCTATTGTATCCTAGTCCTATCTTATCTTCAGGTGCTTTGTCAAGTTTCATTGAATGGACTACTACATTGCCCAAGTTTCATGAGTTTCTGACTTGTAAATGGATTGGTTTTTTCTTAGTAGAATTGGATCATTGAGAAGTATATGGTGCTTGACCTAATCATTAGGCGGCACATATCCAAGATAAATCTCTTGGTAACAAAAAGGAATGTTGAAAACATTCAAAAAATTGTGAAGCTTGTAGTTCACAGATTGCAGACATTAGTAAATTAATGCGACGACAAAATAATGTGAATGGGCTTGGCGACAGTTTCATCAGATGTGGATAGAGACCAGACCAAATCAAAGAGAGAGAACCAATCGATGGCATTATCTAAACCATATGCAGCGGATCCAGACTATTCAGTAAGTGCCATTGTTCTAAAATGGACATTTGCCTTTTTTGTAAAAATTCAACCAGTCCAAATGGATATGGATGCAATCAGTCACTCGATTTCGGGAGCAGTCTCCTACAGTTCTCTCTCCCTCTAGTCCTACGTCTATATTGTAAAGATGGAAGAAGAAAAATTCAGGCACCGAGCTTATGTCGAACTAAACTGGTCGCTTATTGCTCGCTCCCTACAATTCATCCTGCAAACAGCATGAAGGGACGGAGATTAATGAATGCAAAAAACACTAAAAAAGTGCCGCAAAATGAAGTTCATGACCATGTCAAGTAAACAATCTTACATTTATTATGTCCTTGGCGTTAGCAAACTCGGCACTCTCATCATCAACATCATAATTAGCATTCGTCCCCACGGAGAGTGCCAAAATGCCAGCCTCCCATTGAAGGTGTTTTAATGCTACACTTTACATATATTTATGTAGAGACAGATACTCATATATAATTTACTCTTTTGAGAGTGCTATTACTTATTGTAATTGTTATATATCGTTGGTATGATCTTGATTGGGTGTGTCCAAGAGGCACCTATTATCTATGATGGAGTGTATTTTAGAGAGGTTCCTTTTGAAGAAGTGTGAACCGTTATCTTTCAAGAGAAGAATAAAAGATAACTTTTGAAAAATAACTACCCAACAAATGTATGACAAAAACAGAATGTTCTGAAGAAAAGAACATTCACTCTCTCTCTCGATCATAGAAAAATGCACAAAGGGTTTCATTATCTACTTTGAGAAGACAATCGTCATTAATGTTGTGGAACGGGAATACTTTCCTTGTGATTGTATTCGAACCAACATGAAGTTATATCGCCCATCATTCGCTGGTGATTCAACATGCATTCCTGGGTAATTTGTTTGTTGCACATCGAAGATGTTTGTTGTTTCTTCCGTCGACTCTTCTTCCAACATTGGTATCAGAGCTTATGTTATGATTTCTGCCTTGTTTTTTCATTGAGATTTTTCTCTTACTATGTTATATGGGGATTGAAAGGACAAACTTCATATCGTCTAGATGTTCATTGCTCAAAAATTGCAACATGAATCGTCAAAAATGAACCAAACACAAAAAACGGGTTTGGAGAATGAGTGAGTATTTTGTTCGGGTCGATTCTCAAAAAAATTTTCCAACAAAAATCCATTTTGATCATACATTGAAAGTACTCATCAAGACAATCAAAACGGTGGGTAGCATGTCACCAAAAGAGGTCCGACTTGCCCACATGCGTGGCTAGAAACCACGATGCATGAGCGCACCATGCACCCCACACGCTGGGACTACCCAGCGTGTGGTCGACACATGCTAACGTTATTGATGACGTCAGCAAAACGTTGGTAACTGACGTGCTAATGTCATCGACTCGACTCATTAACCCGACCAATGACCCAACCCGTCAACCTGACCCAACCGGTTGATTAATCTACCAATCGGACCAATGTGGCGATTAGATCGACTGGTCAAATGGCTGGTTGGACTGGTCTGCCCAGTTAGACTGGCTTAGAGGCGAGTCTGACCCGAGGTGCATGCCAGCTTTGATTGGAGCTTGGTTGATGTCCTTTTCTTCGTATTAACGTCCTCTACATTGTGGTATATTTATTTTACTTGTTGAAGCTTTTAAAGGTATAAAAATGTGTATAGAACCCTAAATACATGTATTTTTGGGGTATAAGTGCATTGTTTATTCTTTTTAATCTGTATTTTCTTATGATTGCTAGCCTACATGAAAATGACCACATATATGTTGTGTAAAGCTTGATTCGATGATAGCATGTATATGGTTTAATGTACTCGCAATTTCTTGGTTCCGAGTAATCTCAAACAATAGCTGGAGATCCTTGATATTTTCAATATGTCTTGAATTTCACTTTTGATTATAGTTGTTGCATGATTATTTTGTACGTTGGTTCACATCATACTATGTTTGTGACATCCTGAAATTCGAGCCCTTTGAGGGATGAATGAACATGAATTTCATCAATGCATTATTGGTTGATCTCACTTAGACCTAATTATTTCCGAGATACTGACCTGGAGGGGAAATGCTACTGAGGACAGAACTCGTGCAACTAAAGAACTTGACCTGGGAAAATGACTCGACCGTGAGACTTGCGTAAGGACGATCCTGTAGTCATGCAGGCCGATTCCAAGGAAGACTAGAAGTCGATTTGTGGATTGAAATAATGGGACGACGGGTGATTCCGTCTACTATTATCGAACCTGCGAGCGGCCCTATGTCGATCCTTGATAATCATGTACTTTGAAATAAGAATCTATCATTCGCAATTTCACGTCGTCAAGGACGTCCATGTGTCGAGAAGTGTTGAACGTGGTTTGGCACGAGTCAATTATTCGTGAATCCTCGAAACCGCCTGTCAGTCTGAATAATACCAAAATGATGTTCGAGCGAAATTGACAAGACATGAGAATCCAAGATTGGACTTCGAATTGTCTGGAACGTATGAGATGGACTTTCAGATGATGCTTCCTAAACAGTCGACGAAGTCGGTCGAGCCGAGTTTTGAGAAAGGGATTTTGGACCGAGAAACCGAGCCTATGAGGACGTGGGCCGGGCAAGAATAGTAAGGGCCTCACGCCCAAGGTGGGACGGCCACCGTGGAAGACTAAGACAACGAGCAAGTCCGTTAGACCCAACCGCCCCTCACCCGTCCTAGCCCGTCATTTAAACTTGAGCCAATTCGAGCCCAACAAATTCCCGAGCTGTTCCTACCCATTTCCCAGCCCGTTTCTTAGGCTCGCCTTTCATTTTTTATGCCAAGGGCAGTTTGGGAATTGTGCAAGGTGGAAATGACCATTTTGCCCCTAGATATTTTGGGAAGAGACAAAAAGAAGAGAGAGATGATGAGGTCATGTGCTTGGGAACTTGGTGCAGTCATTAATGGCATTGATGAAGGATTTTGAGCTCTGAATATCTCTCTCTCACTCAGCTGAATCACAAGAAAATCGCAGCCCTCTTCCTCTTGCTTCTCCTTGCAATTTCTGCAGTTTCTACTTTGGACCTCTCACCGAAATTTGAGTGGTTCGTTGCCTTCCCGATGGAATCTCGGGCCGATCCACCTATCAAACTGATCAGCACAGGAAATACGTACTATCTACATTGACTGATTGCTGAAAAGAGTCGCTGGCCATCCTGTACGGCGGCCTGAAGTCAGCAGTCCTCCATCCGTCACTGGAGCGCACCCCCTATGCAGCTTCACTTTTTCTTCCGTTTCTCTCCATTTTTGGCCTACCCACTGTCCACATCAGCCACACACACCTCCCCCTTGACCCCTCGGAACCACCAGCCACTGGCCACCAGCTCGCCGAAGCTTCGACCAGTTTGTTTTTGCTCCAACCAGTAGCCTCCTTCTACTGCAGTGCTATCCTTTGGAGTTTGGGGATTGAGCAAAGGTTGTTGCTATGATTTGTGGCCCGGGACCCCCTTGGAGGGTCGTGTTCGAGGTCCTTGAGTGTTGCCGCCGCCGGCCTGCTTAACGGGTGAGTTTAGCTCTTAAATCCTATTTAATGCCTAAACTTGCTTAGGGTTGGATTAATTAGTGCTAAGGGATGATTAAGATATTTAATTAAGTGCATTAGCCCTAAGATAGGTGGTTAGATTAAGGGTTAAGATTAGATTAGCTTAGTCTTGTTTAATTATGCTTAATTGTGTGTTATGTGCTAATTAAGCATGCTTTGCTTGATTAATTGTTTTATTAATTGATTTATTTAATTTATGCATTTATTGGTTAAATTATGTGATTTCTGAATTAAATGATTTAATTATTTAAATTCAGAAATTTACTGTTCACGTGCACTGTTCATGGCACTATTCATCCAGAGGTGAAATTGTGCATAATTTTATGTGCTTTGATCATATGAAGTGAATTGGATGTGGCATTGCATAAGCATCCACTTGAATCGTATGATTTTCACAAAAGAAAGAAAATGGTTTGTCTTAGGGACACCGAAAATGGACCTCTTTTGTGAGAAATGAATTGAGGTTTCATATGCAAGCATGTGTGCATTGGCTAATGCTCAAAGATAATAAGTAGGTTATGATGGTATGTTTGCATGATCACTAAGTTGAAACCGTTGTCTCAGGAAAGTATTCCTTGATGTTCTATGGGCATGCGGTCTCGGGAGAGTATCCCTTGACATCCTTTAGGCATGCAGTCTCGATAGAGTATCCCTTGACGTTCATTGGGCATACGGTCTCGGGAGAGTATCTCTTGACGTCTTTTGGGCACGGTTGCGCCTCTACGGAGGAAGGGCGCCGTTGCGCCTTGGTTGTAGTCCTATGAGGCAATAATAATCGGAACACGTGTGGATGCGAGAGTGCATGAGAAAACATGGCATCATTGGTTCTGATTATGCATGAGATGATCACATCATTTATGGCACACACGCATGAATTGATAACGTGCAAGGTGTGCAATGGCCAGGTGAGATCGCTTGTGACGTGACTCACAGGTGATTAACGAACTGCATCATCTAACGGCCATGTGCATTGCGTGTAATGTGTTGACTTATAATGTGTAGGGTATGGCATACCGAGTAAGGTTGCATGCGAACCGACTTTTGATTGTTGGTTGACCCTATCTGTGATTTGATTGCTGATTGCTGGTTGTTTGTGGTTGGGTTGAGTGAGGGGTGGTTCTAAAGAGATACTCCAAGTTGAGTTGGTGTACTAACTAGGGCTTAGAAGAAGAATGCGCTGAGATTTTATCTCAACCCGTCGTGGTTAACTATTTTCAGGTCCTTAGAATGGCACACCCGCAATGGAGAATCCTGCCCCCACTTCTCTAGTGACCGACCTGACGGAGTCAAGTCCGATGGGTCCGAGTGACCGTGGTGTTGAACCCAAGGGTTCATTTTGTACAGCTGGATTAGCCTAGCCTAGTTCCTTTTTGGTTTAGCTTAGAGGATGGATCGGCTTCTGTTGTCGGACTTGTAAATCGGAAAATGGTCATCCGTTGGTTAATCTAGTATACTGTATAAATGAGTAGTCATGGTTGTTCTTACTATTCATCCCTCTATCCCTGATTGATTAATTGATTATTTATTGGATTGGGAATTGTTCGTCTTCCGCTTGCGCATAACGAAAAATTAAAATGAATGGTTATCGACAAGTCTTGGGACGTTGCCGTCAATTGACCATGGTAAGGGGTTGTCGCGTGCTCGGGGTTCGGGGCATGACATCCCTGTCAGTTTATATTTCTCCTCCATTCGGGCACAGCATCCTCGCTGTGGCCCCACATGCGGTCGAGAGTCAACTCTTATACCATTTGTAAGAACTTGGGGCTCGCTGAGTAATATTGTCCACTTTGGGCCGAGATCCGCACGGCTTTAAAACGCGTTGTCTGGAGTAGAGGCGCAACCGCACTGCCATTCCTCAGCCCAGCCCAATATTGTCCTCTTTGGGCCTCGCACTGGTGCGAACGCATCGCCATCCCAGTCGAGCCATCCTCAAGGCTTTGTTCTCAGGACAGCAGAAGCATGTGTGAAACGTGTTACTCAGGGAAGAGGGATCCCAGCCTTATAAACCATCTCAGGACTCCCCCACTAGGCGATGTGGGACTCCTCCCTAGGCAAGAGACATGTGACCCCCCTCCCTTGTGCACGTCCAAAGACCGAGGCGCGGACGCACCACCATCCCTCCTCCTCGCACACCGTCGCCCGGGCCGTCACAATGTTTTTTGGTATTTAATAGAAAATGTGATAATTACATAAGGTCATGCCATTATTTTTTCTAGTAGGAGTTTGTAGGTTGGTAGAATTTAAAGGAGTTCTCACCTATAACTTAAAAATTTGCTCAAATTAAACAAGTTAATGACAGTAGAACAATTGTGCCCCAAAGTTGATTGGGAACATAGTGAACTTTCGTTTTGGTGTCTTTTGTTGAATTATCATTAATTTATTTTTTTTGCTGCAAATTAAATATGTGTTAATGTGAAAAAAAATTGCTAGAATCATTCTACATTTATTATGTCAATGCATAGTAGTTATTGGTTATGACTTCGGCATCCAAAATCATTGTGGCTAATTTCAAGAATGGCGAAAAACTAAATGGTGACAATTATGATATTTGACGTCGAAAAGTTTGGTACATTCTTGAGAAGAGGTTTTGGAAACCCTCAATCACACCATGAAGTGACATGAGCATAGACTTGAGCTCAGCATAAAGGAGATCATGAAATTTACCAAACTTGGAAAACAAATAAAAATAGTATTGCTTGCATCACATTGTTGAATGTATGCAAGATGTCTCATGTGTGAGTTTGAAAGTTATGAAAATGCTCAAGTAATTTGATCTGCTTTGAAAGATAAGTTATAAGGCCTCTTCCAACAATTGGAAGCAAACGAAATATGACGCAAAATGAGAATATCGTCACTTTTGATGATATAGCGTGTCATTTGGAATTAAAAGATGAGCACCTAGAGGCTACGGAAACCCCTACACATGCTTATGTTATTGAATCTAGTTCGTGCAAAGTTTTGAACTTTAAGCGTAAGAGGAACTATAAATTCAATAAAAAAGAGAAAGAGACTAGTTAGGCACCTGAGAGAGCTAAGATTCTCTGACACAAGAAGCGTGGTGAGAAGAAAGACAATGACAAAATGAAGTGCTACAATTATAGCTAGTTGCAAATGCACTTAGCCGAAAGATGTACCACATTACTCCATTATTTTAAATAATGCTTATATTTCTAGCACTGTAGTGCTTGCAAAATCTTATCCTATGTGAACTATAGAATCAAGAGCTAGAAATCGAAAAGCAAGAGTATTGTCAGATATAGTTTGGAAAAAGATGGATACATGTTGGAAATAACTTTAGGGTTGAAGTAAAGGGAATCAACACATGTAAACTAATTTTATGTAGTGGTCGAAACCTATTCCTACATGATGTTCTCTACACTCTAGATATTCAATAGAATTTGGTCTCTGTAGATGTTCTTTTAAGCTTAGATTATGTATTGAATTTTCCTTGGTGATTGTATTGACATTATGTTTGGAACAGTTTATTATAGTTCTAGTCAAGTAATGAATAGTTTTATGGTGTTAGGCATTGACTATGATGTGTTCAATGTTAATATTGATAGTTGTTTTTTCTTTAATTGCATCTTCTTGTAATGTGGAGATTGATGCAAGTATTTGGCATGCTAGACTAGGTTACATTGGATTACAAATAATGAAACAATTAACAAAAGAAGACCTTTTAGGGTTACTAGCTAATGTTGATCTACCCAACTCATACATTTTGACATTTGTTGTCTATTGAATGTGAGGGCAAGACATGGAATCTTATGTTTCATCACTTTTATAGATGACTTCATGTTTAGTTATGTTTTTCTGATTTCTCATAAGCCCAAAGCATTAGAATGCTTTAGACGATATATAGCTTTGGTAGAGAATCGATTGAACGAAACAATAAAGACATTGAGAACCGATTGTAGACATAAATATCTATTTGAGCAATTCAAGGCTCTTTGTGATGAAAAGGAAATTATAAGACAATTGATTATTCCTGGTACTCCGCAACAAAATAGGATTGCCGAAAGAAGAATAGAACTCTATTGAAAATTGTTAGGTCTATGGTGGCACAAGCAAATCTACCTATGTTATATTATGGAAATGTATTATTAATTGCCGCATATATACTTAACCGTGTGCCCTCTAAGTCAGTCACTTCCACCTCTTATGAATTATGGACTAGTAGGAAACTAGACTTAAATAATCCACGACTTTGGGGGCGTGCAGTATATAGTTCATGATTCTTTTCATATATATGGCAAATTAGGCCATAGAGAGAATAAATGTGTCTTTATAGGATACTCTAAACACTCCAAATAATGTGTTCATAGGTGAACAAGCTAATGGAAGTGTAATTAAAATGCAGTCACGAGATGTCATGTTCTTGGAGAACGATTTTCTTAGTAGAGGTGAGATCAATAATGACTTCCAATTATGTGAAATGAAAGATCCTGATAAAATATCCACTAATGTTATCAAGGGAAATGAAGATTTACCTTCACACATAAGACCTATTAGGAGTGTGGCATAACATGGTAAATTGAATTCACAAGATGTTCAATTGTGAAAAAGTAATTGTAAAAATATTCCTCGTCGTCATTTTGAGATTGAAGGGAAAGCATTTATAATTGCTCCACAAGACATGCAGAGCCTAAAACGGTTCAAAAGGCTCTCTCATATCCTAACAAAGAAGAATGGAAAAAGTTTTGGAAAACGAATTGGTGTTTATGAGGGCAAACCATGTTTGAGACTTGGCCGATTGGTCACCTGATCGTAAGGTTATTGGAAACAAATGGGTTGTTCAATATTAAACGAAGAGCAGATGGATCCACTAAAAAGTATAAGACTCGCTTTGTAGCGAAAGGTTATACCCAACAAGAAGATATAAACTATGGGGAAACAATTTCACCACTTGTAAGATTTACCTCCATACATCTTATCTTAGCCATTATTGCACATTTGGACCTAGAAAATCAATTTAAAAAAAAGCATTTATTAATGGAAAACTAGATGAAGAAATCTATTTGGAGCAATCGATAGGTTTCGTAGCTGAAGGCCAAGAGTGAAAAGCTTGCAAGCTTAATCACTCAATATATAGCCTTAAGCAATTATCTAGATAGTAGAATTTTTTTTTTTCATCGAGTCATAACCTCTTTTGATTTCATGATGATCGAAAAAGATCACTTTGTATATCAAAAGATCTGAGGATAAATTTATGATTTTATCACTTTTTATGAATGATATTCTATCAAATAGGAATGATAAGAGTTTTAATTATAACCATAAAAATAATGGTTGTCCACCAATTTTTGAAATAAAAGACATAGGAGAAGCTGCTTATATATTGGGAGTTCATATTAAAATAGATAGATTAAAGAAACGCATTGTTATGTCACAAGAGTCCTATATAATGAAGATTTTTAAACGCTTTAATACACAGCATTGTAATCCCATTGATACCCTTGTCATGCAAAGCGAATACTTAAGTACTAAAATGTGTCCTACGACTCCTGAGGAAAAAAAAGAAATGGAAATTATTCCTTTCGTTAATATGATTGGAATTTTGATATATTGTTATGATGTGTACTCAACTTGACATATGTCATGCAGTAGGATTTGTGAACCAATACTAATTAAATCATGGTCAAGCACATTAGAAAGCAATTAAAAGGATCTTGAGATACTTAAAAGGTACTATGAACTATTGACTTTGTTATCAAGGGAATGATTTATGCTTATTAGGCTACCCTGATGCTGATTGGAGAGGAGACTTACATGAGCGTAAATCGACATCTGAATGTGTATTCTTGCTTAATAAAGATGCAATTTCTTAGAATAGCAAGAGACATATATGCATAGCCCTATCTACGATAAAAGTAAAATTTATTACATATTCTGCCATTGTGCAAGAAGCATGTATTATCAAAACAATTTTTAGAAAATTTAGCCATTGTCACTGAGGTTACAGAACTTGTGATAGTCAAGCAGCCATTATCTATGCGAAAGATCTAAATTGTCATTGTAGGATGAAACACGTTGACATAAGGAATAATTTTATCAAAGATATAATAACGTAGAAAGAAATGGTCTTACAATATGTTTCAGCTAGAATCCATTTACTAAAGTTGTTCCTAGATATGTGTTCTTGACCGATATGATGTCTTTAGGGTTATGTGAAATTTGTTATGTAATATTGTTGAAGATCACTAGTTTATGTATGTGTGAAAATATGTATGTACTTGTTTATTTTTTAATGAATTGATGTTTTATTGGCAAGTATGGTCTCTATTATGAGACTGGTACAAACACACATATATTGTTGAAATGTATGTTAGCAGGTAAGGATTAGCTCACTTATATGAGAAATCACCTCAAATGTTATAGTTAGCTTGTTCAGATGAGACGTTATATATTATAGGTATTGGAAAAGCAAGTTTGGTACATAATATATTTTTACATCGCATTGATTGGAATCAAGATGAGATCTATACTTTATATATGACATGACAGAATATGTTAATCCCACAATTATGTATGCTTGAATATAATTGGATGCGAGTACTTAATTAGGCACTATAAAAAGCAAGCTAATATAGCACTCAGGCTAAATATGAGTACGTGAGAAGCACATGACTATGTTAAGGCTAAGATCTATATAGTGGATATGTTTAATAAGTGATATACACTCTTATAGAAAGATAAATCCACTATAGCACGTAATTCATACTACAAGTGTTTGATAAGGGAAATGAATATAATTATCCATATTTACCTATCATGTGAGTTTTTGAGGTAATTCATAATTTACCTCATTTTGTGCCCTATATTACTTTTGATTATGTTTTCAAAGTTATGAATTAATGTTGCTACTTTAACATGTTACCGATGGTTATGAATAGATATGGTTTTATAGGACGTGTCTAAGAAAGCGGTTGTTTTAAAATAGAGAGGGACATGAGTGCGAGAGAAGACTATTATTGTTTTACATTTATTACATGTATTTGCTGGTCAACCAATTATATCATCTTCAATGGTTTTGGATATAATTGTAAATATATAGTGTTTTGAAAATCATCAAGCATAGCCTTTAAAGGATATGTATACCTTGACTGATGTAACAAAATATGTCTATGGCACTGTGAAACATCAGTTGTTTATTTTTTTTGGATTGTAGCCATTATGTTATCCCTAATAAATGCATAATTAAAGCTCTCGAGTGCAAGTGTACACACTAGCTGTACGGCTTTCTTGCTAGTATAAATTGTTTCTAAAGTAGATTAATGTTGAATGTCTAATATCCTTGATAGAACACTATCAAGCCCATCATATCTGAGTGAGAGATATTATATTTTGTTAGTACGTCCATGATGGGATGTGTCCAAGAGACACCTATTATCTATGATAAGGTGTGTTTTAGAGAGGTGCCATTTGAAGAGGTATGAGCGATTATCTTTCAAGAGAAGAATAAAAGATAACTTCTAGAAAATAACTGCCCAATGAATGCAATTGACAAAAACAGAACATTTTAAAGAAAGGAATGTTCTCTCTTTCTCTCCATCATAGAAAATTACACAAAGGATTCCATTATCTACTTGAGAAGACAATTCGCATTAATACTATAAACAGGAATACTTTCCTCATGATTGTATTCGGACCAACATGAAGTTGTATCACCCGTCATTTGCTGGTGATTCAACGTGGATTCCTAGGTAATTTTTTTGTTGCACATCAAAGAGGTTAGCCGTTTCTTCCACCAACTCTTCTTCCAATAGTAATATTTGCGTTAAGAAGTGTATAAGTGTGTGAGCAATGTTGAGTTATTGACAGTGTGATCTATCAACTTCAGGTAGAAACACCCCTGCCTGTTGGCAATTGTTACTCTGGCAGAGTAGACATAGGCTTGGTCTAAGCCACTCTAAAATCTTCTACTTCTTTACCTGTTTCTTATATTTGATAGAAGTCCATTGCATGTAATAGACATGCATATATCGAACTGTTCCCGCACTATTAAACTTAACTTGTGTTATTCCACAAACAATTATTTAGATTTGTAAATCAACCTATCAATCCTCCTCTGGATGCATTGTTAGCTACTACAACAAAATAGACTTTCCATTTCCAACGGTAGAGTAAACATCTTTCAAGGGGCCGGAAGCAGGTGATGCAAACGTCAGGAAGTTGTCTCCTCCATCCGGTCTTGGGAGGGCACAATTGAAGAGGAATCTTTCCGTAATCATGTTTTCCAATTTACACAGGAGCGTTGATTGTCTTTCACAGGGATTGCATCTTCTTGCGAAGGAAGTGGATGGTTTCATCCAGATTGTTTTAACCGGGCATGATGCTTTGCTGTGTAACCTTAGAGCCAGCAGTACGGCTTATCAGCAAATGCTAAAAAGCAAGGCTGAATGATAACTTTCTGTGATCGGAGAACTAATGAAAGCTAGATATCTCTAGACTTTGCCATACACATCAACTTACATATTCTGTTATCTTGTTGGTAAGGGTACCTAACATTTTATGTCGTGGACATACTACATCTGGTATAAGTACGAGATATGCTATGCTACTATAGGATTTTTCTTTCTTTTTGGTTGAATACTACAGGATTAATTTGTGCAAGTTGACACTTACATTTTCGCTTGGAGACTTCTCATTTATTAAATAAGAAAAATGTGATCGAATTAAATAGAGTTTTCTCCTTAACAAAAATATCGATCTTACATGGTCTTGCATTTGCAATTCTCACTGTATTTGTTCAGTCTTGATGTTGGGGACGTTTAAATTTTAGGCATAAAACATTTGCACCAAACAAAACATGGATCTAGCTATGAATTTCTGAACTCACTTGAGGTTTGACGACTGAGCCCCCACGAGCCTGGCCTTAAGCTAATCAAACTCGGCTGAATGGAGGGAATGGAAGCTCGGCCATTCAAGAATAACAAGGGTAATTTCACCGGAAGTGCGTTTAATGCATCTACACTCCGTCAAGATTCACTTTTCCTCTGCACTCTAATTTCCAAGAATCATACTCCTCACAGCTAAATTTCGCCGTCATTTCATTTCAAACCCCGGCCCACCCTTCACCTGAAGAAAGCCGAAAACGAAGTTGAGTTCAACACTGTTTTGGAAAACCAAAGTGAATGGGAGATTGGCCGTATTGATGAGAGCGAGGATGATTCCCGAACTCGATATATTTCAATTTCAAAATGCCATTATTTCATTTATAATCATAAGGTTATTTATTAAACATACATAATTATTGAAACCTTACTAGGAAATGGACGGGTTTGAAATTTATTTTATCAGAAAATTAGCTTGAAACTCGAACTCAATGAATCATTTGCCAAATTACCTTTAACCTTAAAAAAAAAACTCTGGGTTACTTATATAATTTTTGAAGTCCAAACAAAAATCGTTATAAACCAACATTTTCAGCAACACTATTTCAAGCATGATTTCTCATTCTAGGATTGTCATATTTTAAGGTTTCCATTGTATTGATCTTAAATATTTTTCAATCTAATATTGCGAAATTTTTGGATAAATGATTGTGCTAGCAAATTTGAAGTGGCTTATTATATACCCAGAGCAAGAAATTTGTTTACTAGAATAGTACAATAGCATATTAGAGTACTCAATGGGGATGGGGTTTTTCTTTATCTTTTTTTGGTCGGTTGGGATGGGGTTATTTTAATGAGATGGATTTTTGACAGGTTTGGGACATGGATAGTCCCAAACTAGCCACACTTTTATCCCTCACCATCAATGCTTTGCCTATATCTATTACGAGATAGAGTTAATCAAGAGATTTTAAAGTTAAATTGGCATAGGCCCCTCAAATTCAATATAAATAAAAAGTGATTACCCACCACCAAATCTAAGTTTAGTTTCATCTTTTGAAATGAAGGGAATCCATTCACTTCAATTTGTAGCCTATGCTTGGAAATGTGGAAAAGGTGCTGGAAGGAAGGACGTGGAAACCATTGGAAGTGTTTTCCCTATTTGGGAGATGTAAGGAAAAAGGCAAATGATTTTGTGATAACCGTTTTTGCCATTCATTTTTCTCTCTAGTTTGTATCTAAAGGAAACAAAAAAAGTGAAATTTCTCTACTTACCCACCCTGTGCCAAATGAACCATTTGATTCTCCTTGCACCAGTACTACATAACACTGCATGAAAGTGACGACACTATCATCTTCTCTATAAGAAAGATGAAGGTCAGATTGGTAGGAGTGAAAATAAAAATGAGAAAATTAAAAAGTCCGTCCTAACCTGAAAACCTTTAGCCCAAATAGACCAAGATGGATCCAAGCTTTATTATGTATATTTGATGAGGGTTGTGCTTTGAGGCTTCACATCATCTAGTCCAAAATGGCCTGACCTACCCAATTTCTTTATTTTTTGTATTTTATTTGTTATATTCATAGCATTAAATTAACATTTTTAATCCTAGTTAGAAAAAATGAAATTTTACAAGTGAATAGATTAATTTATTGTACTATCCGAAGAATGACAATTATTTACAAATTTGAAAGGCAAAACACACTTAAAAGGAAGCAAAATATTTGCAAAATTTTAAAAAGTCTACTACCTTTTGGGCCGAGCCCGACCCGAATCCCAAAAGCCCGAAATAAAAATGGACGGGCTAGATAGTACATTCCGGGTTCAAGCTTTTCTTTGGGCTTGAATATTCTAGGCCTAAAGGCAAAAATTGGCTAGAAGCCCAGCCAACCGCCCATGGGTTAGCCGCCGCACGGCCGCTCTTTCAGCTGACGAATGTTTGTTATCACCTCCAGGCTCTCTCTCTCTCTCTCTCTCTCTCTCTCTCTCTCTCTCTCTCTCTCTCTCTCTCTCTCTCTCTCTCTCTCTCTCTCTCTCTCTCTCTCTCTAGCATCAATGACGGTTCATCATGGGATCGAGCTCGACTCGAATCTCCATCATAGCATTTAGCTAAGCTAAATTAGCTTGGTGCTAGCTAGAATTGCTCAAGCTCGACAATGGACCTGTTTGAGTATTGTTGCCGCTTTGAGACCGACCCCTTTAATTTTCAAGATAGGCCATGACAAAGGTGGAGGCTAACTTGTAGAGGTTGTGATGGGGTTTGATCGGGAGAGTGGTGGCGTGATGCAGGGGCAGGGATGGTGACGTTGATTAGCTGTATGGTGGGAGAGAGAAAAATGATGTGGTAGAGGAGAAAAAAATTTCAAGTTATAGTCATATCCCTACTAACATGGAGGATGATAAATCAATCAACAGTGAGTATTTTTCAACATTTAAGCACAAATTAGAATGACATGTATATTGCATTGTCAATGCAGATGGATCGACTACATCACATATGACTTAATACATATAATACATTTTTCCCTAAAGATGAATATTCCATATAAATCAAAAGTTGGGAAGTGATTATGATTTATATGGTAGTATTTTTGAAAATTTCTCTAATATGATTAAAATAAATAAAAATTCAAAAATCATCCTTCTGCACTATCTTGATTTCACTTTCTCTTCCATATCTGAATCCATGAATCTATCAATGTGCTGTCACTTTCATTTGTTGTCAGTTTTCATAATTTAGATTTGTCATTAAATGAATGGGACCAGGAAATTTCTAGGATGCCAACCCATTGATTGATTCACGGGAACTTTTAGGAAACTTCTCGGATACTTCTCATGTGACTCAAGGTGTTGACTATATTGACTCAAGGCATTTTATCTTAACAAAAGGACATGCACGCAGGACTATTCTCCCGGGCTACCCTCTTTAGCAGAAACTCACTTTCCAACTGTTCTGAAGAATACCTGCACATTTACCGGGTAAAAATCACTTGGCAACTTAGAGTGCATTTGGTAATATTTTTACTTTTAAAAATAAATTTTTTGAGAAATAATTCTTTTTTATTTCTACTCTCTAGAATAATTTCTAAGTAATATAAGATATTTGATAACTATATAATTTTTTTATTCTTGGAATAAAAAAAAGAATAGAAATACGTTTAGTATTGACTAACAAAATTTGTATTCTTTTTTTCGATGGCGGCGGCGACCGTGACCGACGGCCATCAGCTGGCAATGGCATTGGCGACAACCAATGGTGGTCATGAGTGGTGGCGACCTAAGAAATAATTTTCTAAAAATTGTTTTTACAAATAAAAAGTTACTTTTTCTACTTCTCATTTCTATACTAAATCTATTCTTTAGAACAATTTTCTATTCCACGGAGCAAAAAAACTAGTGGACGAGCTGAATGGATTTCTTTCTTTTTTTTATTCCAATGAACAAAATAACAGAATATTTGGAATATTGTCAAATGTGCCATAATTGTCATTTCCAAAAATAAGCATCTTCTTGTAAACCACCTAGTGGGGACCTCAACTTGGGGTCATAGGCTCATTGTGAAGCTCAATTGAGGTTGACTTCATAGATATCTTTTTCCAAGGGTATTTTCATCTATAAGAGTCATTGGCAGTGGTTCCTCTTATGAAGATATCTGGCTTAACTATGTTCTTTATTTTAACATGTTAGTACCCGCACATTTTATACCTCTTGTTTCAAGTCACATCTTAGAATTTAAACAAAATAATTTCTAGGATGTCGACCCACTGATTGATTCACATAAACTTCTAGGAAACTTCTCGGATACTTCTCATATGACTCAAGGTATTGACTATATATTGACTCTTAACTCCTTTTATCTTAAGAAAAGGACGTGCCAGCGTAATTATTCTCATGGCCCACCCTCTTCAGCAGAAACTCACTTTCCAACTGTCATGAAGAATGCTCGCACATTTGCTGGACAAAAATCACTTGACAACTAAATGTCATTTCCAGAAATAAGCATCTACTCGTAGGATGTACAAGAATTTTCCGAACAATTTCATAACTGCGTGCCATTGTTTATTCAACTCTTATTTGTTTCCACAATCAACCATTAAATTCAAGTGCCCAGCAATCCTGCAGAAGACGAAGACCCTGTGTTCTCATTTTCACCAGTACAACAACAAAGATATCTACAATCAAATTTCCTTGCTATGAACCAAATTAAAAAGTAACTTTGAATTTCCCTGTCCTAAGTTTAAAAAATTTGCGATATTGATATTAAAACTCCATTCGCTTCATTGGAAAATAACTTCCGAAAATATTTTTTAGATTTTTACGAGTTTGTTTATGGAAAATGAATTTATCGGGAATTTTCCATAAAAAAAAAAAAAAAAAAACCTTCTAAGATGGGGAAAATGCTTTTAACTTTTGAGAAAGAGGAAAACATTTTTCATATCTTGTTTCACTTCACTTTCTTTTACCAAATACTTTTTCCTTTTATAAATTAATTTTTAATCCTTTTCATTTTACTTTTTTTCATTTTTTCTTTCTTTTTCATTTTTATATTCATTAGCCGCAAGCAAGCTGGAGCCTTGCAATAAGCCAACAAGGCTCGAGCTTTACCAAATTCTGGCGAGGTCTTTGCCAAAGCACTGAAGGAAGAGCTCCGCCATCGATTGACTGAGGTTGGAAGCTCAGAGCATCGTGGAGCCCATGCATTGCCACATTGTGACCGTAGAAAATCCTGAGAATCACCACTTCGACGCCGTCCACAGTGATTGCGTCAGAATGTTGGCTCGTGGTCACGTGGAGGGACCACGAGGGGAGGAGGGTGGGGACCACTGTAGCGTGGCGGATGCGGTAGAGGTTGGTGGCAGAGAGGTGGTGGGGGATGACATGGGAGTGGAGGGTGGAGACATAGGTGGGGGCGGGGAGGGCCATGCCAATGAAAAAGAAGAACATGAAAAGAAAAAAAAAAAAAAAAATTAAAAAACGATTTAAAAAGTAAAATAATAAATTATTAAAAAATAGTATATGAAGGAAAAGATTTTCCCTATCGAGCAACAAACACTTTATTTTTAGATAAATTTTCACCTTTTTCTATTGATGGCACCCAAACTGTTCTCCGGATGTTATATGCTTGTCATGAATAATCAAATTTGCCTTTGTTTATTGCTGAGCAGACCCCAAATCAATATAAGTAATTTAGAGTAAATAGGCAAATTGAAGAATTTACGATATTTACATAGCATTGTTGAATATTTAGACATTTAGATCTTCTTAAAACACCTAAGAGAAATTGTGCAAATCCCATACTAAGTCTTACTATAAAACACAAGTTTCATAATTGATCTTTTCCGTTGCATCACTTATAAATTAATCTTTTACAATATATTTTCCAAAATTAATGGTTTCACATGCGACCAAGAGAAAGGCAAGTTGTCCAGTTGTTTCTTTTCTCTCTTTTCTTTGAGCAGGTTTTCCATTTTGCCTTACCGCTTTCTTCACAGCTAAGACAAAAAGACGGTGGAAGACTTTGACTTACTTTCCTTGGCCTCACGCTGTGAAGTAGATTAGCTAACAACCGAACTCCAAAAAGAAAAAGAAAAAAATTGTATGGATGACGTGAAGGACAAAAATATCCTCACTTTAAAATGATTCAAAAAATGCACAAATCACTTAAGTGATAAAATAACCCTCTCTCTCTCTCTAGCGTCAATGACGGTTCATCATGGGATCGAGCTCGACTCGAATCTCCATCATAGCATTTAGCTAAGCTAAATTAGCTTGGTGCTAGCTAGAATTGCTCAAGCTCAACAATAGACCTGTTTGAGTATTGTTGCCGCTTTGAGACCGACCCCTTTAATTTTCAAGATAGGCCATGACAAAGGTGGAGGCTAACTTGTAGAGGTTGTCATGGGGTTGATCGGGGGAGTGGGGGCGTGATGTAGGGATAGGGATGGTGACGTTGATCGGCTGTATGGTGGGAGAGAGAGAAATGATGTGGTAGAGGAGAAAAAAATTTCAAGTGATAGTCATATCCCTAGTAACATGGAGGATGATAAATCAATCAATAGCGAGTATTTTTCAACATTTAAGCACCAATTAGAACGACATGCATATTGCATGGCCAATGCAGATTGATCAATTACATCACATATGACTAACACATAAAATACATTTTTCTCTAAAGATGAATATTCCACATAAATCAAAAGTTGAGAAGCAATTATGATTTATATGGTAGTATTTTTGAAATTTTCTCTAATATGATTAAAATAAAGAACAATTCAAAAATAATCTTTCTGCACTATCTTGATTTTACTTTATCTCTTCCATATCTGAATCCATGAATCTATCAATGTGCTGTCACTTTCATTTGTTGTTAGGTTTCATAATTTAGATTTGTCATTAAATGAATGGGACCAGGAAATTTCTAGGATGCCAACTCACTATTAATTCATGGGAACTTTTAGGAAACTTCTCGGATACTTCTCATATGACTCAAGGTGTTGACTATATTGACTCAAGCCATTTTATCTTAACAAAAGGACGCGGGATTATTCTCCCGGGCCACCCTCTTTAGTAGAAACTCACTTTCCAACTGGTGTGAAGAATACCCGCACATTTACCGAGTAAAAATCGCTTGGCAATCCAGAGTGTTTGGTAATATTTCTATTTTTAAAAATAATTTTTTTGAGAAATAATTATTTTTTATTTCTACTCTCTGAATAATTTCGAAAGAAAATAACGTATTTGATAACTATATGAATTTTTTATTTTTGGAATAAGAAAAGAATAGATATACATTTAGTAACAACTAATAAAATTTGTATTCTTTTTTTTTTTATGGCGGCGGCGACTGGTGATCGACGGCCATCAGCTAGCGATGGTGCTGGCAAAGTGACCAACGGTGGTCATGAGTGGTGGCGACCCAAGAAATAACTTTCTAAAAATTGTCTCTACAAATAAGAAATTACTTTTTCTACTTCTCATTTCTATTCTAAATCTATTCTTTAACAACTTTCTATTCCGCGGAGTAGAAAAACTAATGGACGAACTGAATGGATTTCTATTTTTTTTTTATTCCAAGGAACAAAAGAATAGAATAATTGAAATATTGTCAAATGCGCCCTAATTGTCATTTCCAAAAATAAGCATCTTCTTGTAAATCGCCTAGTGAGGACCTCAACTCGGGGTCATAGGCTCATAGTGAAGCTCAGTTGAGGTTGACTTGATAGATATCCTTTTCCAAGGGTATTTCCATCTATAAGAGCCATCAACAGTGGTTCCTCTTACGAAGGTATCCAGCTTAACTAAGTTTTTTATTTTAACGTGTTGATATCCACACATCTTGTACCCCTTATTTCGAATTATATATTTTTGTTTCCTTGCAATGTGGTACTCCCATATTTCATGTCTTAAAATTTAAATAAAATAATTTAAAATTTTACTCAAATCCAATCTCCTTCATATCTAAAGCCATGAATCTATGAATATGTGCTATCACTTTCGTTTGTTGTCAGGCTTCAGGTCTTAAATTTGTCATTAAATGGATGGGACCCCGAAATTTCTAGGATGCCGACCCACTGATTGATTCACGGGAACTTCTAGGAAACTTCTCAGATACTTCTCATATGACTCAAGGTATTGACTATATATTGACTCTAAGTCCTTTTATCTCAAGAAAAGGACGTGCCAGCGTAATTATTCTCATGGCCCACCCTCTTCAGCAGAAACTCACTTTCCAACTGTCATGAAGAATGCTCGCACGTTTGCTGGACAAAAATCACTTGGCAACTAATTGTCATTTCCAAAAATTAACCATTAAATTCAAGTGCCAAATGGACAAGTATTTTCGGAACAATTTCATAACAAAAATCACTTGGCAACTTCTCGTGAACCGCCTTCGGCATTTTGGCGTAGTAGCTCTTACATGGGCCAAATGGACAAGAATTTTCCGAACAATTTCATAACTGCGTGCCATTGTTTATTCAACTCTTATTTGTTTCCACAATCAACCATTAAATTCAAGTGCCCAGCAATGCTGCAGAAGACGAAGACCCTGTGTTCTCATTTTCACCGGTACAACGACAAAGATATCTACAATCAAATTTCCTTGCTATGAACCAAATTAAAACACTAGCTTCGAATTTCCCTGTCCTAATTTTAAAAAAATTTGCAATGTTGATATTAAGCGCCTATTCATTTCACTAAAATAACTTCTAAAAACGTCTTCCGGATTTTGTGGAATTTGTTTAATGGAAAATGGATTGATTGGGGAATTTTCCATAAAAAAAAAAAATCTTCTAAGATAGGGAAAAATGCTTTCAACTTTTGATAAAGAGGAAAACATTTTTCATATCTTGTTTCACTTCACTTTCTTTTACCAGGTACTTTTTCCTTTTATTTTTTTCTTTTTCTTTTTGTAAAATCAATTTTAAAATTATTTTTTAATCATTTTCATTTACTTTTTCCTTTTCTTTCTTTTTCATCTTCATATTCATTGGCCGCAAGCGAGCTGGAGCTTTGCCACAAGCCGTCAAGGCTCGAGCTACTAGATTCCAACGAGGTCCTCGCCAAAGCACCGGAGGAAGAGCACCACCATCGATTGACTGAGATTGGAAGCTTAGAGCACCGTGGAGCCCATGCATTGCCACATCACGACCGTAGAAAACCCTAAGAATCACCACTTCGACGCCATCCATGGTGATCGCGTCGGAATGTTTGCTCGTGGTCACACATCGGGACTGTAGGAGGAGGGTGGGGACCACGGCAGCGTGGCGAACATGACATAGGTTGGTGGCCAGAGGCGGTGGGGGACGGCATTGGAGTGGAGGGCGGAGACGTAGGTGGGGGCGAGGAGGGCCATACCAATGAAGAAGAAGAACATGAAAAGAAAAAAAGAATTTTTTTTTAAAAACGATTTAAAAAGTAAAATAATAAAAACTATTAACAAATAGTATACGAAGAAAAAGATTTTCCTTACCGAGCAGCAAACACTTTATTTTTATATTTCAGCCAAACATTGGAAAATAATTACATTTTCCAAAAAAATGATTTCTCGGAAAACATTTCCAAACATGCTATATTTTCTATGAAACGAACGGGGCCTAAATCAAAATTTGATTTCAAACACTTAAAAGTCAAAAAGAGAAAAAACATTAAGATAAAGTGAGGAGACATCCAAATATCTGACAAAAATATAAGCTAAATAATACCTAATATCTATTTTATGTCGTTTGGACCGTGACTTCTATAAGTAATATTGGATTTCAAACATTAATTTATGAAAGAATGTTACAACATGTTAGATATATTTGTAATGGACATCATCCATGAATTACCAAATCTTTCACGCATGCAACAAATTATGTCTAGAATGATGATATCCTATGTCTACTCTATATTAGTTTAGGTTCTATATAAATGATTGCAATTACTTGTGTAATGCACTTTGATGATGTATAAAAGGCCTTTGATTTATCTATCTCTCGCTAACATAACCCTTCAATCAAACTTGCCATCGCCCACCTAGATGGTCTCCGCCATGATCCAATTCGAAAAACTTTGAATCCTAGAATCATGTTGTTGAATCGATGCCAACTGCAACTCAACTCCACCATGGACAGAAGCCTTGTGTGTCGAGAACAACTTGTCCAAATCTTTGCCTTCATAGCCCACCACCCTTCAGTGCTTATTTCTCAACGAACCGCCCGACAGACAGTTATCTGTTCTCCAAGTTGAACACTATAACCACTACTCGATCGCTGCCCCATGCGGCAGGACGGTCAAGACCACCAACTTGATTAATAGTCATCTTTTGATCCGTCCCAGCTTCATGCCACTATCTGGCCTTGATTCATCTTCAGGAAGATGACATTGGCATCAAGTAACCACCATATCATTTAGTAGAGGTGAGCATATCGAACTAGAACTACCCAAACCGAACCACATCGGCCAGTGTGGTTTGGTTCCCGAGGCATCGCCTAGTCCCGGTTCCATAAAAATGGAAACAATAATATTCGGTCCAGCCCCCGATTTCAAGGGGAATCGGACCGGACCGGACTGATTGATCAAACTGGCTCTTTTTAATTTTTAATTTCTTAAAAATAGAAATAAACTTTAAAATAGTAACAAGACTAGTATTTCTTCAGTTGGATACTCAAGAGGTCAAGCATTGCAAGATGCCACATTGTGTCACTAGCTAGTGGGGCAATTTAGTTTACCTAAATATTTACTTTGCTATGCATGTCAACTTATGTTTCGTCAATTCATAGTTTTCTATACAACTAAATCCTAAATAAATAACCAAAATTTAGATATCCATATTATTATTAGTAACTCTAATTGTTCATAGTAATTCTCCAGACTTTGACATGCATGTCAACTTACATTTGCTTTCTTAGTGGTGAGAATATGTAAAACTTTATGTGTGGATGTATTACATCTATTGTGAGTGTTAGATAGGCTATGCTATTATTGAATTAGTTTATGCCATTTGACACACAAGTTTTTGCTTGAGGTCTCTCTCATTCATTTAAGAAAATTTGAGATCAAATTTAACAAAGTTTGACCCCTAAAACAAAAACATCATCTTGACCATTCGCAATTTTTACTGCATTTTTTCGCATTTAAATATCAACGACATTTAAATTTTGAGCACAAAGCATTCGGTCGAACAAAGCATGGATCTGACTATGAGTTTCTTTAGGATTGGCTCATTGGATAGTCCAATGTGCAAAAATTGAGTCCTGAATTCCCTTGAGTTTCCGAAATCGAGGCCACGTGAAGTGGAGCCTAAGCTGATCAAGCTCGGCCTACTGAAGGGAAAGGAAGCGCGGCCATTCAAGAACAACAACGGAAATCCAAATCGGCCAATGCCCATGTCCCAAGAGCATTCCAGTCTGAACGCATAAGATGGAAGGTCGTGTTCAGCTGCACACGTCGAAATTGGAAAGGAGAATCAAAGAAGGAAAGGGGCGTGCAGTTTCTATCTTGACGAAGGGAGCAATCTCGGCATTCATGGACCGGAATTCACGACCGAAAGAAAACAAGAAAATCTGGGCATAACAAAGCAGAGGATTCTCGGCCAAATGGGAAGGGAGATTTTTCTGCATATAATAATTGTCAAAGAGAGCTCGAAAAAGAAAAGAGTGCAGCTTTTCTTCGCGGCCGAGAAAGAGAAATACAGAGGGGAAAATAGTCTGCAAAAGGGAGAACTTTTAACAAAAAGAAGAGGAAAAAAAAAAAGGGAAGTTGTCGGCAAAAGAAAAGAGAGAAGCAAAAACAGTGGAGGCAGATTCTTGCCGAGAAGGTGCGAAGAAAAAATGAAAAGAGACGCGTGAGGAAGTGACAGAGAGCCAATCATGCAATTTCCCGTTGCACTTTTCCTTTGCACATTAATTTCCTATAATATTACTGCCCACTGGTCAAATTTCTCCATCATTTCATTTCAAAGCACGGGCCCACCTTGCACATGGAAAAAAGCCGAAGACGTAATCATGCCTAGAAATTTAAGAGGGCATTAAATTTCTAGGGTGCCATGCCAATCCATTGATTGATCCATGGTAACTTTTAGGAAATTTCACGGAAACTTCCCGGATGACTCAAGGTGTTGACTGTATCGACTCAAGGGACATTGGAAGTCCAATCCCTTTTCCCCACGCCAGAGACCGAAAGAGCTTTTTATACCGACAGCCTTTGCTCAGATCCAAGCACACCCAAAGCAAACTTAACTGAGAGAGAGAAAGCATTTGATATCCGAGGCGTTGAGAGATCCTACAATGGAGAAAGGGACGAGCTCGCAGGCATTGTCCGAATCTTCCTATGAAGTTTTTCTAAGCTTTCGAGGATCGGATACCCGTCATACATTCACCGATTTTCTTTATCATGATATGGTTGAAGTTGGAATCCTCGTCTTTAGGGACAGCGAATCCCTCCATGTCGGTGAAAAAAAACTGGTAAGCTTTTACATGCAATCGAGAACTCCAAGATCTACATTCCCATATTCTCCACAAATTATGCTTCGAGTGACTGGTGCCTCCGAGAGCTTGCACATATGGTCGAGTGCACCTCAAAATCGAATGGAAACAAAGAGATTATGCCCATCTTCTTGGACGTGGAACCTGCTGATGTCAAGCTGAAAACAAAATTGTATGTACAAGCTCTTTCAAAGCGCCGGAAGACGTGCAGTGAAGTAGAGTCATGGAAAAAGGCTCTCATTGAGGTGGGCCAAAGAATTGGGTGGAACTGGAATGCAGATAAAAGGTAAATGTATTAAACTTTTCTATTTGTCATTTGTAGATGTCCTTTTCCTCCCTATTCAGTTTAATTGTGATATTGCCGGGGAAAACATAGTTTATTCAAATTTAGTATCTCATCCTTTTCATTTTTCACCCATTTTCTAAATTTCTGTTTTTTTTCACCATAATTAAGGATAAAAGAGATTTTTTTTTTCAAAAATTGAGATACAAATATATTTAAATCACATGAAAATCATGTGCATTGCACATGCTGACAACAAGATTAATAGAGTTAATGCTCGTAACTAAATTAAAGTGCAGGAAACATTGCGTTGCAAGTTCGGGTATAAATGTGTATTACCCGAAATTTAAGATGATTTTGTACGTTTCCTCTTATTTCTTTCATCCTCATTTATATGGAAGTGCAATATTTTTTACTTTTGATTTCATAAGGATTTTAAAAAATATATATATAGAAGTATACAACTATATGGCCATTCGCGTAGCATGAGTCCAAGGGGCCAGTTAATATTTAATCAATATAAGAATGAAACGTTTACTTAAAATGGTGAAAAGCTGTGTTCTTTCATGAATGTTGGCACCGTCGCGATTGTCGCTCCCAGCAGCTTCACCAAGCCGCTGGCCAGCCACCGCAGAAGTTCTTCCTCAGCCGTCACTTCTTCCTTGCCAGCCTGTCAACAAGCTCCCATCGAGCCATCCGGCCCCCACCCTTTCTTTCTCTCATTCACTGGTAAGTCGGATACAGGCTCGGGATGTCGGGTTTGATGCCATCGAGACCATATTTGGCATTGCCAACCTTGGGCGACCTCAATTATGGCGCCGCCGAAGGCCCACAAGGCGTCCTCAGCGGTGGCAGGCCACATGACCCATGTGACTTGAAGTGAGGCTAGGCTAAGGTGGGTGGGTCAATCAGGCGCAACAGGCGGCACCATTGGAACGCGACGGTGATGGCCTGGGGAGGTAAGCGACTTCAATGGTGGCGTGGCGGTGGCAGTGGCCTACGGTAATGGTCACTAAAATTGGGGGAGCGGAGACAGACTGGGAAAAATCTCGATTATTTTATTGTCTAGATTATTTTGCATAATGTCTGCAAATTGTGAAGGGCAATTGAATCACTTAGGGAGTAGTTTTGCAGTATAAAATATATTTTAACATGGTTGTTATGGTATTGCAGCCAAGCGGATTTGATAAAATCTGTAACTGAAACTGTGTTGCGTAAACTGAATATCGGAAATAAAAAGGTTGTGACTAAAGAACTAGTTGGAGTTGATGATCGTGTAGAAGCTATAATCAAAATGTTGGACATGGGATCTGATAGCGTAAAATTTCTCGGAATCCACGGAATGGGCGGGATTGGCAAAACAACACTTGCCAAGGTCATCTTCAACCGACTCTCTTCTCACTTCAGAGACTGCTTTTTCCTTTCAGATGTTCGAGAGTCGTCACAACGCCATGGTATGGTATATTTGCAAAAACAGTTGCTATCCGAGTTCCCCAACTCTCATTCTACCCTTCAGTATATTCATGACGTGGATCGTGGGATCAACATGATTAAGAGAGTATTTCGCAATAAAAAAGTTCTCATTGTTCTAGATGACGTGGATGAAAAAGAGCAACTCAAAAATCTAGCAGAAAATTGCAGTTGGTTTGGTTCTGGTAGTAGGATTATCATAACTACTAGGGACCAAAGGGTCCTAACCATTCAGGGAGAAGCAACAGGTGAAGGCTCCGCAAATATATCGACTTATGAAGTATGTGAAATGGAATTTGATAATGCTCTTACGCTTTTTAGTAGGCATGCCTTCAGAAAAGACTATCCACTAGATCATTATATCTCTCTTTCCAAAAAAATTGTCCGTACTTTGGGAAAGCTTCCTTTGGCTCTTGAAGTTACAGGTTCATTGCTTTCCGGTAAGTCCAAAACATTTTGGGAAGACACTTTGAAGAAGCTAGAAGAAGTTCCTCTCATTGAAGTCCAAAAAAAATTGATGATAACTTATGACAGATTAGATTATGAACAAAAGGAAGTATTTTTGGATATAGCTTGTTTTTTTGTGAATAAGGATAAGACATACCCTTCTTATATGTGGGATGCTTGTGGATACTACCCACACAGTACTCTTGAAGTCCTCTCTGTCATGTCCTTGATAAAAATCAAAGATGACAATACTTTCTGGATGCATGACCAAGTGCGGGACCTTGGGAGAGAAATCATTCGTAAAGAGAATCTTGATGATTTGTGCGGGCGTAGTAGAGTATATAATTCCGAGGAAGTGCTAAGCATTTTGGAGCAGAAAAAGGTATGAAAAGCGAACAATAATTTATTTTCCTATCAATTGTTGTAAATTATTCTTGTAAAAAGAAAAATGAATTGTTCTTAACCATTGAAATTGTTTGCTTTTGACCTTCACATGTGGACTTCTTTGTGTTTCCATTGTCAGGGGAGTAGTACAATTAAAGCATTATCACTTGAATTTCGTGGAGACGATTATCGGAGAAGTGAAGCACGGTCAGATGGATTTGCTGGTTTAGAAAAGTTGAGGTACTTTCATGGGAGTGGTGTGTCCTTTGTTGGAGACTTCGATAATCTTCTTCCTAATTTAAGATGGCTTTCTTGTTATGGTCGGGATTCCAAGCTTGAGGCAAAAAACTTTCATCCGACTAATTTAGTCATTTTCAGACATTCACAGAGCAACATTTCAGAAGAAAGTATTGATTGGATCAAAGTACGACATGAGTCTCAGTCCTTGTATTCTTAAATTGTTTTTTTCCTTTTTTTTTTTGTAGGTCATTTCTCAATAATTATTTTATCAAATTGCTTTGTAGGTGGCAAGAAAACTAAAAGTCCTAGATCTCAACTTTAGCCATAACTTAAGGAGAGCACCCGATTTATCTACATTGGTAGATTTGGAGATTTTGAGATTACGTGGTTGTTACGAGATAAAGAAACTTCCGGACTCGATTGGGAAATTGCAATCATTAACCGAGTTGGATTTGAGAGACACAGGTATTGATCACCTACCTGATTCATTCAGCAATCTAAAGCAGCTGGAAATCCTTAAGATGAGGGAAATGGAGGGAGGGTTGGCAAAATTACCTAGGGCGGTCTGGCTTGTGTTCTTATCAGGTTTGTTTAATAATACTAGAGGATATGCGAACCTGTGCTGTTTGAAAAGGCCAGACTTGTCATGGAGCCAAATATACGGATTACCCACCGTGGCGAATCTCGTCTCTAATATCCATAATAAACTTGAGCTAGCCGCACGGGGTGGCAGACGGTTGCGGGATCCGATGTGGACCCCCCTTCTTGAGCTGGAGAATGTCTTTGCTTTTCCCACTAAACTCTTTCGTCGCCAATTTCAGCTCGAAGAACTAATATTGGCCTCCCCAAACATGCGGTTCCTCCTCCAGCTCCCGTCTAGTTTAAGCGAGTTAGTATCACGAGAAACAGCACAACTCCCACTTGTCCTTCGTTGGTTATCTATTCGTTCAGGCCATTGCTATGTTTATTGGATGCCGATATTCCTTGGTATATGTGATTCGGCGTTGGAGAAACTCCTCATGCAGGATTGCACGTTGTCAAGATGGCTTGAACGGTTTGCGTCGAAAATGGAAGAATTCACATATAGATGGCAGCCTAAGGATGAGTTGCACACAAAAGTACTTGAGCCGTCACATATGAAGAATCTGCAAGAGGTAGATCTGTTCGA
The DNA here is from genome assembly GCA_014182735.1 of Corymbia maculata. Taxonomy (NCBI): domain Eukaryota; kingdom Viridiplantae; phylum Streptophyta; class Magnoliopsida; order Myrtales; family Myrtaceae; genus Corymbia; species Corymbia maculata. The sequence goes on along the minus strand of CM024683.1, from coordinate 21,781,255 downwards.
ATGCGAGCTATTAGTCGAGATTCGCGGCCTTGAAGAATTGGGAATCCTTTCCTCCCTCGCGGTCACGTACTGCAGTTCGATCGAAAGGATGCCAGACCTATCGAAATCGAGGAAGCTAAGGGAGCTCCAAGTAGGAAAATGTCCGAAGCTAAGAAGTGTGGAAGGTTTGGACTGCTTGGAATCTCTAAATTGTTTGCGGATTCACGATTGCGAGTCGTTGGAGAGTTTGGCGGATACCTCAGATCTGGATTTAGAATGTTGCCTGATTGTCCGTTGCAAGCGGTTGCCCAACTGTCATAGTTACTATTGTAAACGTGACGAGGGTTGCTATTGTGAGACGCTTTCTGAGGGGTTACGGAAATCCGACCCGATGGAAGCCCGGCAAGTATTACAGGGATGCCCAAATGCTGCATCGGTAAGCAGACGGAGCTTGACTTGGTTGGTGTGCTGGGTGTTGCTATTTTGCTTGTTCTTTTGGTTTCGTTTTGTTTTTTAGCTTTTTGAAGAAGGATTTCTTCCGGACAAATGTCGGTAATAAAGCTTAGAATGTGAACTAGGCACGCTCGTATGATGCCTAAACATTGTCCAATCTTGATCAGCTTTTGAATGAAGTACTTAGTTCATTGATTGCTGTCCTTTTTTTCCCTTCTTATTCCTCTTTTTGTTTTTGTTATATATGGATTTCCCATTTATGGCCTATCTTAGGCATAATGATAGATTCCGATTGATTACGATGAGTCATTCTATCAACATATTTCGCATGATAGAAAGTACAAATATGTGCACCCATATTGTGTAAGAAAATTCATTATATGAATAATCCTGCTTCAAAATTGTTAAAAAATGTCAGTTTTCATATAGGGTTGTTTCTCTTCTCGGCGATCCCTAATATTTCTTGATTTCTTTTACTTTCTTTTAATTTGAAAGCGAGTTTACTTCCCTAGAAAAAAAAGGCAAGAGTTCAAGATTCCGTTATGAGAAGATCTGAGATTTAAAAAACAAAGGTACTAAAGATATATAATCAATGAAAGTGCTTATTCCTTGTAAGGAAGATCAACTTTGTCTAATTCACTTTTTTTTTTCTTTTATAATCACCAACCGATGAAGATGATATGCTTAGCTCTCCTTGAAGCTTCCTATAATTCCAAAGCTAAAGCTCGAGCTTCAATTAGAGTAATAACTTACAATATGTTTCCTTATTAATTGAGAAAGCACCATGTCGAAGTAGCGAAGCTTAATTTAATTATGTTATGGAAATCATACTTTATCCATCTTAAGAGGACAGCCATCAAGTAATTCATTCTTAATTCAAGGTTATCTCTAAGCTCGCTTTTTCTTTTTATCATTCTTTATGTTGAATCCACAAGGAACCATTCTAGATTTGTCTAGCTCAAGTGGAGGAATGTTACAATTATAAATAATCAGAAATGGAATCCGCTATCAAGATCATAACGCATTGATTTCATGAAACATACAAATGGGGGATCGATGTTTAGCCTCCCATGTTAGCCACTCATTTGAATATGTTTTGGATGATACATGACATGATCTAGGATGTAGATCGAGTCAAACCCTTCTTAAAATAATCTGTTACTTATCTACTCCAATTTTAAGAAGTATCATAGAACTTAAATAAATTCCATCAGCCCCGATTAATAGACAACGAGGCTGTGATACACACATTATTCGAAACTAATGAATAAATCAATAAGGAAAAAAGAGAAGACGCATTAATTAAACTAATCAAAGGTGGTATCTAAATTGGTTCTTACCTTTTGTTTTTAACTTAATCAAAATCTTGTGGGCCAAACATTTTGAATTTAGGCCTAAAAAACTTTCAAAACATATAAATGTTGATATGTGAATTATTATTTGATGTAGTAATTTTTTGAAATTCATATGACATTTCCAAATTTGACCGAGAAACATGGCTTGTACTTGAAGCGTGAGTTGCCCCACAAACCATAGCTCAACTCGGCCTTTTTTTCATGTCCCTAATAAAACTTGACCTTACTTACGACTTGGTTTCAATAAAACTTTTTGAGATGTGCTAATTGTCACCCTTGCTCAGGGCTTGCTCGAGATTGCTCTAAGCAAACACTTCATGTCAACATATTCCGATGAACATTGGCCAAATTAACTCAATTGACTGAAAGTGAGAAGTTTTAGGACTTAGTTGCTTAAATTGAAAGATTTATGACTTTGGATAATATTCTCCGACAAATCCACTATCAAATTCGAAATTAACCAGAGCAAATCATGACACAATCCAATTTGAATGGATTGCGATTGGTAAAAAGAAAAGACAATCCAGATCAATTCAATAAATCCAAATTCTGATGTCACCCCGTCGACCCGAACAAAGGGTCAACGTCCTCAAGACACGTCAGCGGGTGCTTATCCAACAAATTTCCAAGCAAGAAAGAAGAAAAAACAAAGGGAAAACGAAAACCAAGTCAGCTTTTGAATTATGATTCTTTTCTTGTTCAGTCTTCAAAACGAAAACAGAAGAGCCCACTGTCTTCAGAAATGAAAACCATCAAACTCGATCCGCTCTCAAGAACACAAGGCTAATAGATTCTGATTCTCACCAACACACAACAAAAATATCTCTCTCTTTCTCTCTCCTATGAATTACCCACTTCACCACATCTTACCTTGCATCCAACAAGCCATCGTACTCTTCATTCTGTTCCTAAATCGTACAAAGAGAGGACAAAACATCTTCTTGTTTTCTTGGTCTGTCTGTCTCTGTCTTGTCTTTGTTGCGAGGGGGATGGCCGAGACGGAAGTGAAAGAGAGGAAGATGCTGGTGGCGGTGGACGAGAGCGAGGAGAGCATGTACGCCTTGTCATGGTGTCTCAAGAACGTCGTCTCCGAGAACTCCAAAGACACCCTCGTCCTCCTCTACGCAAAGCCCCTCTGTTCTGCCTACACAGCCCTCGACGGTACAGGTAGAAAACAGAGGTCAAGACAGGCCTTCTTCTTTTGCTTTGGAGATCATCTCTTGAAACAATAGAGAGGTTTTCAAAAATTCTATTTTCTTTTTTATTGGTTTTTCAGGGTACTTGTTTTCTTCAGACATAGTGGCCACCATGGAGAGGTACAACAATGAGATGGCCGACTGCATTATGGCCAAGGCTAAGAAGATATGCAATGATTTTGGCGAGGTAAGTTCTTATTGAGGAATAAATTTGTAAGTTTCGATAAGTGAAATTGTCTTAAGGATTAATGGGATTGAGGGACATGAATGGGATTGCTGTTGTTGGAGGATAGATCATGGTGGAGACGAGAGTGGAGAATGGGGATGCAAGGGACATGATTTGCCACATGGCACAGAAGTTGGTGCCTGATGTTCTGGTCATGGGAAGCCACGGCTATGGCCTTATTAAGAGGTATTTACATATACTCATTTTGATTAATTGCTCAAAAGTCCTAATATCGTCTCTAATAATTGATCACTTGGGAGGGAAGACATGTATTACGTAGCCTTAGCTCGAGATAACACTAACCTTGAAAGTATGGTAATCGGGCTCTATGGTGGAAAGGTTCCACCCAAAAAATCTAGAACCTACCATGTCAACTTTCAAGAATTAGACCAAATTGAAAGTGCTATCACTGTTGTTTGAAAAAACGGGTCATGTGAATGATCTGTGGTATATTGATAAAGGTATTGATGGATTTCCTAAACTGGTGAGCTCAAAATTCCTCTCTTAACGTATTTATATTTTTTCTGACAAAACTGAATTAAATTAAATTAAATTAAAATCGGCCTAGTTGATGATCCTAGTTGGAGGGTGTCGTTACCTACATGTGGGCAATGGAGAATTCTGTCAAAGCGTTTGATTGACTATTCAATGATTTATTCGAATTAGTAGAATGAAGGGGAAGTAAAAAGTTGTCCTAATTGTATATTCTTCCTTTGTTTTTCATGGGCATATTGTGGCATTTGTATCTATACTCAGTCATGATTTGTGAAATGTCGTAGGGCCTTCCTGGGAAGCGTTAGCTATCACTGCGCCCAGAATGTAACGTGTCCTATGCTGGTAGTGAAGAGGCCCAAATCCAGCCGGAACAACTAAAGCTCGATCTATACCTCCTGTCTTGTGTCCTGGTCTTAGGTTGCCTTCGAGTGCATTGTCAAGTTTTGTTGTATATATTACAACAACATACATATTCTTTTGAGTCCTGCCTTGTAAATGGATTAGTTCTTATTAATAGATTCCGATTATCAAAAGGGACATTGTGCTTGACCTAATCATTAAGCAGCGTATAATCAAACAAAAATGTGGATGGGCATATTGAAAATTTCTATAAGCTGTCAATAGAGACTGAACAAATCAAACCGATAGAAATTGATGGCATTATCTTTAGTCCACATGCAGCAGATCCAGACTTTTCAACAAGTGCGATTGGTCTGAAAATGGACATTTGCCTTCGTTCTGAAAACTCAAATAAATCAAAATGGATATAGATGCAATTAGTCACTCAAAGGTCTTGAGATCAGCCTTCCCGCAGTTCTCTCCCTCTCTAAAGAAATGTCCAACCATCTATATTGTAAAGATAGAAAAAGAAAATTTTTTGAACGCACCAAGCTTATGTCGAACCTAGCCGGTCAGCTTTATTGCTTTGCCTCTCTACAACTCATCTTGCGAACAGCATCATGACGAAAGATCAATGAATGCAACAAATGCGGAAACAGGTTCAGCAAACTGAAGTTCATGACCATGTCAAGTGAAGAAGTATATCTTTACTTCGTTCTTGGAGTTAGCAGACTCGGCTTTCATTATTGAGAGATTTTGACTAATTACGATAACCTATTTACGGCATGTCCATAACCTTTATTTACAAAAAGTTTATATATGTGTCCACATATAATATGAAAACTCATTCTATGACCCCATTACATAATGGAACAAAATATATTAATTGGAAAGCTACCTGATTCAATTGGCAATCTAAAGCAACTAAAAGTACTTAGGATGTACCACATGAGTGGGATAACAAAATTACCATGTGCCATTGGTAGAGTGGAGAAGGTTGAACTGTTAATCGCCGGTTGATGTGACAACTTGACCGGCAGAATCCTAGAAGAAATTGGGAGACTATCCTATTTGAGGATTGTACATTTGTCAGACACACGTATATCTGGATTACCCACCGCTGTGAGTCACCTCTCTAAGCTCCAAACACTTAATCTATTAAGATGTCCTAAGCTTAAACAATTGCCGGATCTTCCCCTAAGTTTGACTTATCTAACATGGACTCCAAGTCCTCTTTTTGAGTTTATCATGGCATGCCATGTGAGCTGGAGAGGTTCACTCCCCTTCCCACTAGCATCAGTATCCTAATTCAGTTGGAAACACTAATGTTGTCCTGTAAAAATATGCAATTCCTCTTCTAGCTCCCGTCTAGTTTAAGAGATCTAACACTTGTTCATTTGGCACCCGCACAATCACCGGATTTTTCCAATCTGAAAAACTTGTCAACCATGCACTTGTATAATTGTTTGATGTTGGAATTCTCTGGCATATTTGATGCGGAGCTAGAGGATCTCTGTCTGCAGCTTTGCGAGTTTCAAAAATTGTATGCACCGTTTCAGCGAGAAATGGAAAGCTTGAGAACATGAAGGATGTATGAGTGTGATTTCCTCCCAAAAGTAGTTGATCTGCCGCGCATAAAGAATATGCAAGAGGTAAGACTGGTAAATTGCAAGATGTTAGTTGAGATTCGCGGTTAGTTGAGATTCGCGGCCTTGAAGAATTGGGATCGCTTTGCTCCCTATGGATCTTGGAATGCAGCTCCATAGAAAGGATTTCAGGCCTATCAAATTTGAGAAAGCTAAGGAAGCTCAGAGTAAAGAACTGTCCAAAGCCAAGAAGCGTGGAAGACCTAAGCCATTTGGAATCTTTATAGGAGGTCTCGAATCTCAATGCTGTAGAGTTTTTGGGTGACATGTGATTTGAGTTTGGCATATTCTCGTATAAGGTGACACATCTCAGGCTTTGTTGATGTCATGACGACACTCAGTTTTATAAGTTCAAAGGATCTGCAAACTCTCAAATAGGCCGGCAATTTTGATGTTGTGTTTTGCAAGGAAGCCAGAACAGGACTTGATTCTTGGGCTTATTGAGGTCCTCTTTTTTTCTTTTTTTTAAGAAGGATTTCTCATGAAAAATGGATAGCAAGTAGGGGTGTCAATCGTAAATGGCTGATCTGAACTAAATGCGACCCAAACCAAATAGGAACCTAACTGAAATCCCAATTCGGTTAGGTTCGGATTTTCGATTTTCACTTTTGTTTTTTTAATCGTTGGTTGGTTTGGATAAAGCATAAAGCAGCCGAAGGGGTGGGCGTGCCCGAGGAGGACAGTGGGAACGGGGACACGGAGGAGGCGGGTGGAGGGGACCCGGAAGAAGCCGGTAGCGGTGGAGATGCTGGGGTGGTGGGCGGTGGCGAAGTGGGCGTGGTCAGCTGTGACGCAGATGGGGTCGCCAGCTGTGACGCAGCTGGCGTCACCGGGGGCGGGGCCGCTGGGATCGCAGGGGTTGGGGCGGAGGGGGTGGCCGGTGGCGAGGCGGTAGTGTCGGTCCCCGCCAGTGGAGACAGCAAGGATCCCGGAGCTGGGGTGGAAATTGCTTTAAGAGGGGGAGGGGAGACGAGATCGAATGGGAATGCCCGAAGAGAAAACCCAGAAAGAAAGGGATGCAAAGGAAGAGGATGAAAAGAAGGGGATCCTCCACGAGGTCAAGTGACGAGGACCCAAGAAAGGGCTCGTCTTGCTTCGGTTCCGCGCAATCCCCTGCAACTTTGACCCAGTTTCGAGCATCCTCGCACGCGGTCCTCTCCTCGGCATTTAATCGAACGAAAGGTCGGCACAGATGCGAGGGCAATATCGTTACCCAGCTCGAACTAACGGATAACACTTCGAACGAAACTTTCCACTTAGCGGAGGAGCTGCCGAAGCTGCACGTGCTCTCGATCAGCTCCCCCTCATCCCACTCGAAGGCCGCGTCTCTGCTCCAGAGCCTCTGGGTTGCTTCGCTTTATCTCCTTCCACTCCGTCTGCGTCGCACAGTTCAATTGCATCGCACGGTTCAATCAAAATGTGCTCTTCTTAGAGATGAGAGAGATGAGAGCGATTTAAAATGGATTCGATCAATAGAACCAAACTAATAATATCCGAACTGGTTGAAATAAATTTGGTTTTTATCATTATTAGAATAAAAAATCACCGAACAAACAATGTGCGAAATTTCTGTTCGATTTGATTTTTTGGTTTGGTTCTAATACCACTAGTAGCATGTAAGCCCAGGCAATTTAAAGATGAGGTTTATGCAAAGTAGAGCGTTGAAAAGCTTGGCACATGAAGGTCAACTTTGTCCCAGAAACTTAATTCGCCCTTGGAACTCACCTCAGAAGAGGACTTGATTGTTATGGAATGTTTGACGGAGACGTGAGCAATGGAGAAGAGAGTTAATTGAGCAATATCTTAGAAATATTGAAGATTAGGCGAGAGACGAGAGGAGCAGCGCGAGGACGTTGAGCCAAACTAAGAGGAATTAATTTTCTTGTGCTGCGGATTAAGCCAAAATAACAAAGATTGAAGTACGAGGAGGAGGAGCAGGAGGAGGAAGCCAAAACTTTGTTGAGTTTTTATCAGTTTTTGCACTTTGTTTTTGTCAATTTAGGATCTTTCAATTTGAGCATCTTTCAACTTCGGTTTTAGTTTCAAATTTAGCACTGTTTTGAAGTTGAACAACTTTTGTTCAAGTCAGACCTAGCAATTATTACATTATGTATGCTGAGATCAAAGATTTTAAAACAAATTTACTAAAGATGATATATGTTTATAATTAAGTCAAAGTGCCATTACTTTCCCAACAAGTTTACACTTGTAGAAAAGATTAACTTTGTTTAATTAACCTTTTTTATAATCACCAACCGGTGAAGATGATATGCTTTGCTCTCGATGAAGCTTCATGTGATTTTAAACTCAAGCTCAAGCTTCAATTAGAGTAATAAGTTATAAAAACCACGAGAAAGCACGATGTGAAAATAGTAAAGCTTAATTTAATTATGTTGTGGAAATCAATCGTGCTATCCAATTTTAAGAGGAGAGCTATCAAGCAATTCATTCTTGATTTGAGATTATCTTTAAAGCCCTCTTTTGCTTTTTACTGTGGCTCATGTTTGTTGACACCTAAATTTTGGATGACCTATTAAATTATTCATCAATTGCATGGAAAATTAGAAATTAATTTTTAACCTCTAAACAAAAACAGTTTTCATTAAATTTACATAGAATATAGACATTAGGGAACATTTGCATTAATAGTAGTAGAACTTAGTTTTTTTTTTTTTTTAAATGATGATGAGAGAAAAGATAACTTAAAAAAATGAAAAAGAAAAAGAAAAAGAGAAACAGAAAGAGAGAAAGAGAAAAAAATAGGAGGGCAAGACCGGGCCTTCTTTTTCCCTTCATCCGTTTCTTTCGGCTTGGGCCTGGCCCGACTTCCTTATCCGTTCCTTCCTTCACTGGCCCAGCCTTCTTTTCCTCTCCCTCTCTTTCCCTCACGCCCCGGCCTCTGCAGAAAAACAAGAAAGCAAGGTACAAGCCAGAGGAGCAGGCGAGGCAGAGGACTTCGTGGCTGAGCGTTCATTTCTGCGTTTGGATGTGCTCCCTGCCCCGCCTAGTTTTGGGTTAAATTGAGTTCAAGACCCTTTCTGTATGCCCATTACCTTCTATTCAGCCCACGCTCGATAAAATACACGAACGGAGTCTGCACTAGTCTGCTCTCAGCCATAGGTTACTTTAATTGCGTATCCATGAGTTTTCCTTGATAGGCACCTTTTCAATGGTTTTTACTTTTAATCATGAGGATCGCCTCCATGTTTTCATCGTTGCCTAGAGCATTTTAGCGTCTGTTTTCTTTCTCTTTGTCATGTGCTTTGTGTTTCATGTGATGGCCTTCCGGCGAAAAAGAATGGCTCGGTGTCATTCCTCTGTGAAGTTTGTCTTGCGTCCTCCGATTGTATCCCCTCGTTCCGTTCGTATGTTGTGTTCCCCCGCCGCTGTATATGTTGGATTGTTGGTGAGAGATGGAGGTCGACAAATGGCGGTCCGATAACCGTTAACACTAGAGGTGTCAAAATGAGTCACAAACCCATATTGTAATCTACTTTTAATTAAATGGGTTAAATATGGGTCAAGTGAAAGTTAAATATAGGTCAAATATGAGTTAAGTGAAAGTTAAATATGAGTCAAATATGAGTCAAGTGAAAGTTAAATATCGAACAAATATAGATCAAGTAAAATTTAAATATGTGTCAAATATGGATTGAGTTGGTCATTTATCATAAAGCTTAGAGTGAGTTTGGGTTTCTTTACAATAATAATAGCTTTTAACAATATGGGCTGAGTCGGGTGTGAGTCGGGTTGGGTATGGGTCACTAGATTTACATTATATGAATTTGGGTCAAAACGGATTAAATGGGTCAATATGGGTCGAACCATTTTCAACTCGACCCAAACCCGACTTGACCCACCCATTTGACGGGTCTAGTTAACATAGCAGCGGCAGCACCTGCCTGGTGGCTGGGGATTTTTTATGATGGAGAGTATCATTATCAACTCTAGATACAACAAACGTGGATGGTTGTTGGAGTGCTGGTGTTCTGTGGGTAATACGTGAACCTTGTCCATCCTGAACGCGTGGGGAATACTGAAGAACCAGTGAAGATAAAAGCCGGTGGAGATGATAGTTACGTGGGCTTAACTTGTTATGCTTTTGGTATGTCCGGGCTTGATAAATTGTTAGGAGTTTGGAGCTGGCTCTAGTTATTTGATCGTCGGCTCACCTGAGGATTTTTATTTTTTTGTCGGTTCTTCGGCTTAATTTTGCTTTGGAAATGGGTTTGATACAAAAGCTCAATCGTGTCTTCTGTGGCTCGGACCCGTAGAGCCGAGGTGAGACCCGCAGAAGGACCCGGCCCACGTCCCAGTTTCCAAAATATTAGAATAATATTATTTTATTTTAAAAATATTAAAATATTCGAAAATATTAAAATTAAAAGATATCAGACAATGCTTAGAAATAGGTTTTCATTAAATTCTTAAGTTTTAGCATTAGATGTGGCTTGGTTTCACTTTATTAGTATCCTTTTGAAGCAAATTATATGACTTGATTATAGCTCATGGGGATCATGTCCTGGGGCTCATAATATGATCATGTATATTCTTTGCCCGACTTGTATCGGGTTTCATTTTTCCGTATTTACTTTAAAAGCCATTTCAATACTTGAGTGTCTACTTATTGGACTGTATTTCAATAAATTTGTTGTTTATCGCTTTCCTAAAATAAGTTAAGATAAGTTTAGACTTGGATGAAAATGAACCTCGCAAAAACAATTGTATGATCATTTAGCAACTTTAATGCCTCTTGGACTACAATTGGCAATTAAGACCATGTGACCACTTAAGTAACAATCTTCCAAGTTAGAGGTGTCGAAAGGGTGCTAATAAACATTAGCGTAATCAAGTTCTCGATTCTAAAATCTTTAGTTGTGGTAAGAATCAAGATGACATTCCCACGTCTCAATTGATTTCTAGCCAACCTCAATAAACTAGTGGCAACTCCCAAAAATATTTAGATTGTTGAGAACTTAAAAATGAAATCCAACGACGCGCGAAGTATGAGTTTGGGAGAGCTCCATACCTAATTAAGGGTCATTGGCCCGAGTTAGAAAAAACCTCCAAATCTAATTCTTTTCCCCTCAGGACAAAAAGGGTAGGTCGCGACAACATATTGATTTCACCTCTTTTCAAACCTTTGATGAGAGGCTACACATATTACATATTCATGTGTTCACATTCATGGACAATGACAAATATTGGCTCACTCTTTTCAATTTAAAGAAAAAAACTATAACTACAAAACAATAACATTACCGCATATTTTACCAGATGGATATGAATTAATTAGAGTAAATAGACAAATCGAAGAGTTTGATGTATATTGAATTTACATGACATTGTTGAACATCTAGATTTCTTTAAACATATAAAAGAAGTTATGCAAACCCCATATTGAGTCTCACTGTAAAACACAATTTTCAGCACAATTATTACAGTGAGATTGATTTTCTCTGTTGCATAAATAAAGTTTATACAATATTATCAAGATAACTCACGATACAGCCAAGTAAAGCAAAAATGATGGAAGACTTTAACTTGCTTTCCCTCGTCGGTCTTTTCCTTTTGACCTTTTCCTTTAAGTAGCTTTTGTCAACTTTTGCCCTATCTCTTTCTTTGGTTGGGAGAAAAGAGTAGGAAAATGCAAGGAAGCAAGCAAATATGGTGGAAGACTTTGAGTTGCTTTCCCTCGCCTCACGTTGTGAAGTAGATTATCTAATAACCATGATTTGAGAGGTGCGTGCTTCCCAGGCAATTAACTATCAGAATTAATTTAAATATGAGTATTCATCGCCTCCTCTCCCGACTGTCTTTTAAAATTTCTATTTAAGATTAAAGATAAGAAAGTCATGAATTAAATTTTGGAATAACATATCAAACTGTTCACATAATTTTGTAGGTTGCACATTCACTGCTACGGCTTCATCCATTTTTTTTTTTTTTTGGTTTGATCTAGAAAAGCAATGAAGCAATTATACAAAATTAGTATGATTAGCAACTCTTTTATACCAGCAGTCAATCCTAAGTTTTCTATGTAATAAGTAACTTTGAATTAGAAAAGGTATAATTGTAGAATAATAACATTACAACATATGCTATTAGATCAATACGAGCTATTTAGAGTCAATAGACAAATTGTTAAGTTTGGTGTATACCAGCTTAACGTAGTATAGTCAGACATCTAGATTTCTCAAAACAATTACTAAATTTCACTGTGAAAACACAAGCTTCGGCATAATTATTGTATTGTGATTGATTTTCTGCCGCATCACTTACAAATTAAGTTTATACAATATTTTCATTATAAATAACGGCCGCTCGCATCGCAATGGAACTAAATAAGCAAATGGTGGAAGACTTCGACTTGCTTTCCTCACTGGTCCTTTCCTTTTCCGGCTTTCCTTTCGAGTAAGTTTTATCGGCTTTTGCCTCATCCCTTTCTTCGTAACTAAGCGAGCAAGATGGTGGAAGACTTTAGACTTAGCTTTATCTCCTCGTTGAGTGGTCCTCCATTTTTCATATGCTTTGTTCTTCTCGTTTCTTTTTTAGGGCCCTGCTGATTGTGTGACGAGGTTTGACATGGAAGCAGGTATTCGGATCGGACGGATGAGGACGATCCCATCAGGAGCGGGAGGAATTAGAGTGGACTCTGAATTATAGTATATTAAAATAAAGTAATTACTTCCACAACGCCTAGTAAATATGCATGGCAAATGGTTCTCACATGCAATTTAGTCATGTGAGGTACGATGGAGTTCTCGCTTCGTCTTACTTATCACATGTTACTATTTTTGTCAAAAAGCAATAAAGCCAAAATAAATAAATAGATAGATAGATAGATGAGGAACCAGGCCATTAACCGACCTCAATAATCGGAAGCATGCGTGCCATTTTGTCTTAATTTGAGCATCTAATTGTCGTAAATTGCATTCTATTTTTTTTAGCATATCTTTTAGACGTGACTAATGCATGAGACGTTCCCGACAATTTCGTAAACCGTGTGCCATTTTTTTATTCAATTATTCTTTGTTTTCCTAGTGATGCTGCACTGCAGAAGACAAAAATCATGTTTGCTCATTTTCACACGTTCGATAGCCAAAGTTATTCACAATCAATTCTTCTTGCTGTAAACCAAATTAAAACGCTAGCTTTGAATTTCCCCCACCTAGTTTTAAAAATTCTAGATGTTTGACGTTAAATCAAAACACTCATTTCAGACCCTAAAAAGTTAAAAAAAGAGAAAAGTGTTGCCTATATCTATTCAATTTATTGCCTTTTCTGTCTCTCATAAGTAACTATTTATGGTTCTTCAATCTGCATTCTGCCTCCATGTGACTACGAATATTCCTTTTTTTTTTTTTTTCTGAGTAAAATGCTTGCTTCCACTACGCCTAGTATACGTATGCACTACAGATGACTAACAAGTGAGTCAGCCAAGTTGATTGCGTCTGTATCTTTGGTTTGTCTCTTCTTGATATACGCTAACTTCTCACATTAGCTCTCCATAAAGAATCTGGTCTTCCTAATGCACGCTTGACTTCTAAATTTGAACCTTAAATGCAACCCTCTGACAAGACTACCTTCAGCACGTCTTCTTCATTATCATCGTTATGTTGCTACTATTCATGAACCTCCATCCTATCGAGAGGCCCATTACAAGGTTCATTGGCAAAAGCTAATGTTTCAGGAATTTCAAGCTTTAGAAAGGAGTCATGTGTAGGATTTGGTTGATCTTCCACTCAAAAAAATTACCAAAGGTTAGCAAATGGGTTTATCAAGTGAAGACTCACTCTGATGATCCTACTGATGAGTATTAGGCTCGCCTAGTAATCAAGGGTTTGGTGCTATTGTGGAATAGTTTGGTTTTTTATCCAGACTTTTACCTCATTTTGTGAAAGTCTGATCAAGGTGTTGACTTGCTGGAAATCTATGTTAATGACATGATCATCACTATGATTACACTTATGGTATTTACTCTCACGCCAAGAAGGTCAATTTAACGCATCTGCTGGGATTTTTTTATTCAACATATTGAGATAAAAGATCAGAGAAAACTTAGTTATCTCTTAGGGCTCTATGTGTCTTCTGCTGGGATTTACTCTCACGCCAAGAAGGTCAATTTAACGCATCTTGAGCTGAATGCCCAGTTGAATACTCAAGACGGTCAAGCATTGAAAGACGCCACCTCATGTCGCCAGCTAGTGGGGCAATTTAGTTTACCTAAATATTTACTTTGCTATGCATGTCAAACTTATGTTTCGTCAATCCATTGTTTTCTATACAACTAAATCCTAAATAGATAACCAAAATTTAGATATCAATATTATTGTTAATAACTCTCAATGTTCATAGTAATTCTCCAGACTTTGCCACAACTTACATTTGCTTTCTTAGTGGTGAGAATATGTAAGATTTTATGTGTGGATGTATTACATCTGTTGTGAGTGTTAGATAGGCTATGCTATCATTGAATTAGTTTATGCCATTTGACACACAAGTTTTCGCTTGAGGTCTTTCTCATTCATTTAAGAAAATTTGAGATCAAATTTGACAAAGTTTGACCCTTAAAACAAAAACATCATCTTGACCATTCACAATTTTTACTGCATTTTTTCTCATTTAAATATCAACAACATTTAAATTTTGAGCACAAAGCATTCGCATCAAACAAAGCATGGATCCGGCTATTAGTTTCTTTGGGATTGGCTCATTGAAAAGTCCAATGTGCAAAAATTGAGTCCTGAATTCCCTTGAGTTTCCAAAATTGAGGCCATGCGAAACGGAGCCTAAGCTGATCAAGCTCGGCCTACTGAAGGGAAAGGAAGCGCGGCCATTCAAGAACAATAACGGAAATGCAAATCGGCCAACACCCATTTCCCAAGAGCATTCCAGTCCGAACGCATAAGATGGAAGGTCGTGTTCAGCTGCACACGTCGAAATTGGAAAGGAGAATCAAAGAAGGAAAAGGGCGTGCAGTTTCCATCTGGGCATCGAAAAGGACGAGGGAAGCAATCTCAGCATTCATGGACCGAAATTCACGACCAAAAGAAAACCAAGTAAATCTGGGCATCGAAAAGTAGAGGATTCTCGGCCAAGTGGGAAGGGAGATTTTTCTGCATATAATAATTGTCAAAGAGAGATCGAAAAGGAAAAGAGTGGAGCTTTTCTTCGCGGCCAAGAAAGAGAAATACAGAGAGGAAAATGGTCACAAAAGAGAGAAAACTTAAAAAAAAAAAAAAAAAAAAGAAAAAAAAAAGAGAGAGGAAAACTTCAAGGTGTTAATTATATCGACTCAAAGGACATTGGAAGTCCAATCCCTTTTCCCCACGCCAGAGACCCAAAGAGCTTTTATACCGACAACCCTTGCTCAGATCCAAGCACACCCAAAGCAAACTTCACCGAGAGAAAGGAAGCATTTGATATCCAGGGCATCTAGAGATCCTACAACAGAGAAAGGATGAGTTCGCAAGCATCACCCGAATCTTCGCATGAGGTTTTTCTAAGCTTTCGAGGATTAGATACCCGTCATACATTTACCGATTTTCTTTATCATAGCATGGTTGAAGCTGGAATCCTTGTCTTTAGGGACAGTGAATCCCTCCATATCGGTGAAAAAACTGGTAAGCTTTTACATGCAATTGAGAACTCCAAGATCTACATTCCCATATTTTCCAAAAATTATGCTTCAAGTGACTGGTGCCTCCAAGAGCTTGCACATATGGTCGAGTGCACCTCAAAATCAAATGGGAACAAAGAGATTATGCCCATCTTCTTGGACGTGGAACCTTCGGATGTCAAGCTGAAAACAAAATTGTATGGACAAGCTCTTTCAAAGCGCCGGAAGACGTGCAGTGAAGTAGAGTCATGGAAAAAGGCTCTCATTGAGGTGGGCCAAATAATTGGGTGGAACTGGAATGCAGATAAAAGGTAAATGAATTGAACTTTTCTATTTGTCATTTGTAGATTTCATTTTCCTTCCTATTTAGTTTGATTGTGATATTGCTGGAGAAAACATAGTTTATTCAAATTTAGTATCTCATCCTTTTCATTTTTCACCCATTTTCTAAATTTCTTTTCTTTTTCACGATAATTAAGGATAAAAGAGATTTTTTTTTCAAAAATAGAGATAAAAATATATTTAAATCACATGAAAACCATGTGCATTGCTTGCACGTGCTGACGACAAAATTAATACAGAATTAATGGTTGTAACAAAATTAAAGTGCAAGAAATATTGCGTTGCGGTTTTGGGTATAAATGTGTTCTACCCGAAATTTAAGATGATTTTGTACATTTTCTCTTATTTCTTTCATCCTCATTTATATGGCAGTGCAATATTTTTTTACTTTCGATTTCATAAGCATTTAAAAGTATATATATAGAAGTATACAATTATATAGCCATTCGCGTAGCGCGAGTCCAGGGGCCAGTTAATATATAATCAATATAAGAACGAAACGTTTACTTAAAAAGGTGAAAAGCTGTATTCTTTCGTGAATATTGGCACTGTCGCGGCGGTCCTCCTAGCACTTCACCAAGCCGCTGGCCAGCCACCACAGAAGTTCTCCCTCAGTTGTCACTTCTTCCTTGCCAGCCTGTCAACAAGCCGCCATTGAGCCATTTGGACCCCGCCCTTTCTTTCTCTCATTCACTGTTAAGTCGGATACAGGCTCGAGATGTCGAGTCTGATGCCATCGAGACCATATTTGGCATTGCCGACCTTGGTTGACCTCAATTATGGTGCCGCCGAAGGCCCACAAGGCGTCCTTAGTGGTGGCAGGCCACATGATCCATGTGACTTGAAGTGAGAGGC
This sequence comes from Corymbia maculata, assembly GCA_014182735.1. NCBI lineage: Eukaryota > Viridiplantae > Streptophyta > Magnoliopsida > Myrtales > Myrtaceae > Corymbia > Corymbia maculata. The sequence goes on along the minus strand of CM024683.1, from coordinate 21,764,747 downwards.
AAGGCTAAGGTGGGTGGGTCAATCAGGCGCGACAGGCGACACCATTGGAACGCGACGGTGATGGCCTAGGGAGGTGAGCGACTTCAATGGTGGCGTGGCGATGGCAGTGACCTACGGTGATGGTCACTAAAATTGGGGAAGCGTAGACAGACTGGGAAAAATCCCGATTATTTTATTGTCTAGATTATTTTGCATAATATTTGAAAATTGTGAAGGGCAATTGAATCACTTAAGGAGTAGTTTTGCAATATAAATATATTTTAACATGGTTGTTATGTTGTTGCAGCCAAGCAGATCTGATAAAATCTATAACTGAAACTGTATTGCATAAACTGCAAATCGGAAATAAAAAGGTTGTGACTGAAAAACTAGTTGGAGTTGATGATCGTGTAAAAGCTATAATCAAAATGTTGGACGTGGGATCGATAGCGTACAATTTCTCGGAATCCACGGAATGGGCGGGATTGGCAAAACAACACTTGCCAAGGTCATCTTCAACCAACTCTCTTCTCACTTCAGAGACTGCTTTTTCCTTTCAGATGTCCGAGAGTCGTCACAACGCCATGGTATGGTATATTTGCAAAAACAGTTGCTATCCAAGTTCCTAGATTCTCATTCTACCCTTGGCTGGATTTATGACGTGGATTCTGGGATCAACATGATTAAGAGAGTATTTCGTAATAAAAAAGTTCTCATTGTTTTAGATGACGTGGATGAAAAAGAGCAACTCAAAAATCTAGCAGCAAATTGCAATTGGTTTGGTTCTAGTAGTAGGATTATCATAACTACTAGAAACCAAAGTGTCCTAACCATTGAGGGAGAAGCAACAAATGAAGGCCCTACAATTATTTTGACGTACGAAGTACGTGAAATGGAACTTGATCATGCTCTTAAGCTTTTTAGTAGGCATGCCTTTAGGAGAGACTCTCCTCCAAATCATTATATCTCCCTTTCCAAAAAAATTGTCCATACTTTGGGAAATCTTCCTTTAGCTCTTGAAGTTACAGGTTCATTCCTTTCTCGGTAAGTCCGAAGCATTCTGGGAAGATACTTTGAAGAAGCTAAAAAGCCCCTCCCAATGAAGTCCAAAGAAAATTGATGATAACTTATGAAAGATTAGATGATGTACAAAAGCAAGTATTTCTAGATATAGCTTGTTTTTTTGTGAATGAGGATAAGACATACCCTTCTTTTATGTGGGATGCTTGTGGATTCTGCCCACACAATACCCTTGAAGTCCTCTTTCTCATGTCCTTGATAAAAATCAAGGATGACAATACTTTCTGGATGCATGACCAAGTGCGGGACCTCGGGAGGGAAATCGTTAGAAAAGAGAATCCTGATGATTCATGCGAGATTAGTAGAGTACGTAATCCTGAGGACGCACTAAGCATTTTGCAGCGGAAAAAGGTATGAAAAGGCAACGTCAACTTATTTTCTTGTGAACTATTCTAAATTATTCTTGTAAAAAGAAAAATTAATCACTATTAAATTGTTTTCTTTTGACTTTCACACGTGGACTTCTTTGTGTTTCCATTGTCAGGGGAGTTGGAAAATTAAAGCATTGTCACTTGGATATCCTGAAAACAGAATTGAGGGGATTACAGGACCGGCAATAGTTAATGAAATCACTATTTTAAAGCATGATGAATTTGCTGGGTTAGAAAAGCTGAGGTACTTTCAAGGGGCGCAGGTGTCCTTTGTTGGAGACTTCAACAATCTTCTTTCCGATTTAAGATGGCTTTCTTGTCATCATTGCCCTCCCCTGCTTGAGGCAAAAAACTTTCATCCGAATAATTTAGCCGTTCTTGACTTTTCATGGTGCGTAATTTCAGAAGAAAGTATCGATTGGATCAAAGTATGATACGAGTCCCACTCTTTGTATTCGTAAATCGTTAATTTTTCCTTCTTTTTTTGTAGGTCATTTTTCTCAAAAAAATTTTATCAAATTGTTTTGCAGGCGGCAAGGAAACTAAAAGTCCTAAATCTCTTAGGGTGCCGTGACTTAAGGAGAACACCCCATCTATCTACGTTGGTGTCTTTGGAGATATTGAGATTACGTTATTGTTGGAGGATAAAGAAACTTCCGAACTCAATTGGGAAATTACAATCATTAATCGAGTTGGATTTGATAAGAACAGGTATTCATTACCTACCTGATTCATTCAGTAATCTAAAGCAGTTGACAACCCTTAGGATGAGGGAAATGAAGGGAGGGTTGACAAAATTACCAAGGGCAGTCTGGCTCGTGTTATTATCAGATTTTTTCAAGAGAATCCTAAAAGAAATGCGAAGCTGTGCTGTTTGAAAATGCCAGACTTATCATGGAGCCAAATATATGGATTACCCACCATGGCGAATCTCGTCTCTAATATCCATAATAAACTTGAGCTAGCCGCACGGGGCGGCAGACGGTTGCGGATCCGAAGTGGACCCCACTTCATGAGCTGGAGAATGTCTTTGCTTTTCCCACTAAACTCTTTCCTTGCCAATCTCAGGTGGAAGAACTAATATTGGCCTCCCCAAACATGCGGTTGCTCCTCCAGCTCCCGTCTAGTTTAAGAGAATTAGTATTACGAGAAACAGCAAAACTCCCACGTGACTTTGGTTGGGTAAGTTGGAAGTTAAGTTGGAAGTCAACCCAATGCTCACTTCCTGTTATCTATGTTTATTGGATGCCGATATTCCTTGGTATATGTGATTCGGAGTTGGAGAAACTCCTCATGCAGGATTGCACGTTGTCAAGACGGCTCCAACGGTTTGTGTCGAAAATGGAAGAATTCACATATACATGGCAGCCTGAGGATGAGTTCCTCGCAAAAGTACTTGAGCCGTCACGTATGAAGAATCTGCAAGAGGTAGATCTGTTCGAATGCGAGCTATTAGTCGAGATTCGCGGCCTCGAAGAATTGGGATCCCTTTCCTCCCTTGCGGTCATGTATTGCAGTTCGATCGAAAAGATGCCAGACCTATCGAAATCAAGGAAGCTAAGGGAGCTCCGAGTAGGAAAATGTCCGAAGCTAAGAAGCGTGGAAGGTTTGGACCGCTTGGAATCTCTAAATTGTTTGCGGATTCACGATTGCGAGTCATTGGAGAGTTTGGCCGATACCTCACATCTGGATTTAGAATGTTGCCTGATTGTCCGTTGCAAGCGGTTGCCCAACTGTCATAGTTATTATTGTAAACGTGACGAGGGTTGCTATTGTGAGACGCTTTCTGAGGGGTTACGAAAATCCGACCCGATGGAAGCCCGGCAAGTATTACAGGGACGCCCAAATGCTGCAGCGGTAAAGCAGACGGAGCTTGACTTGGTTGTTGTGCTGGGTGTTGCCATTTTGCTTGTTCTTTTGGTTTCTTTTTGTTTTTTAGCTTTTTGAAGAAGGATTTCTTCCGGACAAATGTTGGTGATAAAGCTTGGAATGTGAACCAGGCACGCTCGTATGATGCCTAAACATTGTCCAATCTTTGATCAGCTTTTGAACGAGGTACTTAGTTCATTGATTGCTGTCCTTCTTTTTTCCTTCTTATTCCTCTTTTTTTTTTTTGTTATATATGGATTTCCCATTTATGGCCTATCTTGGGCATAATGATATAGTCTGATTGATTATGCTGAGTCATTCTATCAACATGTTTTGCATGACAGAAAGTATAAATATGTGCACCCATATTGATAAAAAAAAATTCAATATATGAATAATCCCACTTCATAAAGAAACAAAATATAGATCATAGTACAAATACATGTTTTGCATGACAGAAAGTATAAATATGTGCACCCATATTGTTCAAAAAAATCATTATATGAATAATCCCACTTCATAAAGAAACAAAATATAGATCATAGTACAAATACAAGAAGTTGGCCAATATATCATAGTAAAATTGCTAAATCTCTTGGTAACTGAGGGATGTTGAAAACATGCGGAAAATTATGAAGCTTGCAGTTCACAGATTGCAGACATTAGTAAATTGATGTCACGACAACATAATGTGAATGGGCATATCGACAGTTTCCATCAGATGTTGATAGAGAGCAGAGCAAATCAAAGAGAGGACCAGATGATGGCATTATCTAAACCATATGCAGTAGATCCAGACTATTCAGCAAGTGCCATTGTTCTGAAATGGACATTTGCCTTATTCAACTAGTCAAAATGGGTATAGATGCAATCAATCACTGTTTTGAAATCAGTCTCCAACAGTTCTCTCCCTCTCTAGTCCTACGTCTATATTTTCAGGCACCGAACTTATGTCGAACCTAGCTGGTCAGCTTATTGCTCTGCCTCCCTACAATTCATCCTGCGAACAACATGAAAGGACGAAGATTAATGAATGCAAAAAACACGAAAATAGTGCCGCAAGATGAAGTTCATCACCTTGTCAAGTGAACAATCTTACATTTATTATGTCCTTGGCATCAGCAAACTCGGCACTCTCAAAGTATTGGCATCGTAATCAGCATCGGTCCTCACGGAGAGTGCCAAAATGCCAGCCTCCCATTGAAGGCGTTTTAATGCAACACTCTACATATATTTATTTAGAGGCAAATACTCATGTGTAATTTACTCTTCTGAGAGAGCTATTACTGATTATAATATGTGCTTTAAGAATTGTATAAATGTGTAAGCAATGCTGAATTATTATAGTATGATCTATTGGCTTCAGGTCATCCTAGCTTGATGGTGACTATTAGTCCGGGAGAGTGGACATAGGCTTAGTTTAAGTCACTCTAAAATCTTCTACCTGTTTACTGTTCTTATATTTGATGGAAGCACATTGCATTTAATAAACATGCATAGGGAGAACTGTTCCTGCATCTATCAAACTTAACTTGTGTTATTCTGCAAAAAATTATTAAGATTTGTAAATCAACCTATTAATCCTCCTCTGGATGCATTATTAGCTACTACAACAAAATAGACTTTCCATTTCCAGTGGTAGAGTGCACATCTTTCAAGGAGCTGGAAGCAGTTGATGCAAACGTCAGGAAGTTGACTCATCTATCCGGTCTTGGGAGGGCACAATTGAAGAGGAATCTTTCCGTAATTATGTTTTCAATCTACACAAGAGTGTTGATTGTCTTTCACATGGGCTGGATCTTCTTGCAAAGGAAGTGGATGGTTTCACCCAGATTATTTTAACTGGGCATGATGCTTTACTGTGCAACCTTAAAGCCAGCGGTACGGCTTATTAGCAAATGCTAAAAAGCAAGGCGGAACGATAACTTTCTTTGATCGGAGAACTAATGAAAGCTAGATATCTCTAGACTTTGCCATACACATCAACTTACATATTCTGTTATCTTGTTGGTGAGGGTACCTAAGATTTTATGTCATGGGCATACTACATCTGGTGTGACTACGAGATATGCTATGCTACTACAGGATTAATTTGTTCAAGTTGACACTTACATTTTCGCTTAGAGACTTCTCATTTATTAAATAAGAAAAATATGATCGAATTTGATAGAGTTTTCTCCTTAACAAAAATATCGATTTTATATGGTCTTGCATTCGCAATTCTCACTGTATTTGTTCAGTCTGATATCAGGGACACTTAAATTTTGGGCATAAAACATTTGCACCAAACAAAACATGGATCCCACTATGAATTCCTGAACTCCCTTGAGGTTCCACAACCGAGCCCCCTATGAGCCCGACCTTAAGCTAATCAAACTCGGCCAAATGGAGGGAAATGAAGCACGGCCATTCAAGAACAAGGGGAATTCAAAGCGACCAACACCCATTTTCGAGCCAATTCCAGTCTGAACATATGATGTTCAGCTACACATGTGAAATTGGAAGAAAAAGGAAAAGGAGAGTCGAGAAAGGAAAAGAGCGTGTAGTTTCCATTTGACGAAGGCAGCAATCTTGGCATTCAGGGACCAGAATTCACAGCCAAAAGAAAACGAGAAAACTTGGGCATAAAAAAGCAGGGGATTTTTGGTCAAGTGGGGCGGGGATTTTTCAGCATATATTAATATGTCAAAGAGAGTTCGAAAGAGAAAAGGATGGACCTTTTCTTCATGGCCAAGAAAGAGAAGTACAGAGAGAGCGTTATGGTTGGCGGAAGAGAGGGAGAAAAACAGAGGAGGCAGACTCTCGTGGAGGAGGTGAAAAGAAACAAAAATGAAAGACAGAGTGAAAGGAGAGAGCTGACGGGACACGCATGAGGAGGCCACAGAGAGCAAAAGTCGCAATTTCACTGGAAGTGCGTTTAATGCATCTACACTCCGTCAAGATTCACTTTTCCTCTGCACTCTAATTTCCAAGAATTTTACTCCTCACAGCTAAATTTCTCCGTCATTTCATTTCAAACCCTGGCCCACCCTGCACCTGAAGAAAGCCGATAACGAATTGAGTTCAACACTGTTTTGGAAAACCAAAGTGAATGGGAGATTGGCCGTATTGATGAGAGCCAGGATGATTCTCGAACTCGATATATTTCAATTTCAAAATGCCATTATTTCGTTTATAATCATAAGGTTATTTATTGAACATACATAATTATTGGAACCTTACTAGGATATGGACGGGTTTGAAATTTGTTTTACTAGATAATTAGCTCGAAACTTGAACTCGATAAATCATTTGCCAAATTACCTTTAACCTATAAAAAAAACTTATGGTTACTTGTATAATTTTTAAAGTCCAAGACAAAAATCGGTTATAATCCAACATTTTCAGCAACACACTATTTTAAGCATGATTTCTCATTCTAGGATTGTCATATTTTAAGGTTTCTATTGTATTGATCTTAAATATTTTTCAATCTAATATTGTGAATTTTTGGATAAATGATTGTGTAAGCAAATGGGGTTATTGTAATGAGATGGATTTTTGACAGGTTTGAGACGTGGATAGTCGTCCTAGACTAGCCTGACTTTTATCCTTTACCATTAATGCTTTGCTTGTGTATGTTACGAGATAGAGTTAATCAAGAGATTTTAAAGTTAAATTGGCATTGCCCGTCAAATTCAATACAAATAAAAAGTGATTACCCACCACCAAATCTAAGTTTAGTTTCATCTTTTAAAATGTAGGGAATTCATTCGCTTCAACCTGTAGCCTACACTTAGAAATGTGGAAATGGTGTGGAAATCATTGGAAGAGTTTTCGCTATTTGGGAGAAGTAAGGCAACAGGCAAATGATTTTGTGATAGCCCTTTTTGCCACTCGTTTTTCTCTCTAGTTTGTATCTAAGGAAAAAAAGAAGAAGTGGAGTTTCTCTAGTTACCCATCCTGTGCAAAATGAACCGACTGATTTTCCTTATACCGTTACTGCATAACACTGCATAAAATGACAACACTATCATCTTCCCTATAAGGAAGATGAAGGTGAGATTGGTAGGAGTGAAAATAAAAATGAGAAAATTAAAAAGTCCGTCCTAACCTGAAAACCTTTAGCCCAAATAGACCAAGATGGATCCAAGCTTTATTATGTTCATTTGATGAGGGTTGTGCTTTGAGGCTTCACATCATCAAGTCCAGAATGGCCCGACCTACCCAATTTCTTTATTTTTTGTATTTTATTTGCTATATTCATAGCATTAAATTAACATTTTTAATCCTAGTTGGAAAAAATGAAATTTTACAAGTGAATAGATTAATTTATTGTACTATCCGAAGAATGACAATTATTTACAAATTTGAAAGGGAGAACACACTTAAAAGGAAGCAAAATATTTGCAAAATTTTAAAAAGTCTACTACCTTTTGGGCCAGCCTACCCAAATCCCAAAAGCCCGAAATAAAAATGGACGGGCCAGATAGTGCATTCCGGGTTCAGGCTTTTCTTCAGGCTTGAATATTCCGGGCCTAAAGGCAAAAATTGGCTAGAAGCCCAGCCAACCGCCCATGGGTTAGCCGCCGCACGGCCGCTCTTTTAGCTGACGAACGTCTGTTATCAACTCCAGGCTCTCTCTCTCTCTCTCTAGCGTCAATGACGGTTCATCATGGGATCGAGCTCGATTTGAATCTCCATCATAGCATTTAGCTAAGCTAAATTAGCTTGGTGCTAGCTAGAATTGCCCAAGCTCAACAATAGATCTGTTTGAGTATTGTTGCCGTTTTGGGACTGACCCCTTTAATTTTCAAGATAGGCCATGACAAAGGTGGAGGCTAACTTGTAGAGGTTGTCATGGGGTTGATCGGGGGAGTGGGGGCATGATGCAGGGACAGGGATGGTGACGTTGATCGGCTGTATGGAGGGGGAGAGAGAAATGATGTGGTAGAGGAGAAAAAAATTTCAAGTGATAGTCATATCCATAGTAACATGGAGGATGATAAATCAATTAATAGCGAGTATTTTTCAACATTTAAGCACCAATTAGAACGACATGCATATTGCATGGCCAACGCGGATTGATTGATTACATCATATATGACTCACACATAAAAGACATTTTTCCCTAAAGATGAATATTCCACATAAATCAAAAGTTGATAAGCGATTATGATTTATATGGTAGTATTTTTGAAATTTTCTCTAATTGATTAAAATAAAATAAAAATTCAAAAACCGTCTTTCTGCACTATCTTGATTTTACTTTATATCTCTTCCATATCTGAATCCATGGATCTATCAATGTGCTGTCACTTTCATTTGTTGTCAGGTTTCATAATTTAAATTTGTCATTAAATGAATGGGACCAGGAAATTTCTAGGATGCCAACCCACTATTAATTCATGGGAACTTTTAGGAAACTTCTCGGATACTGCTCATATGACTCAAGGTGTTGACTATATTGACTTAAGCCATTTTATCTTAACAAAAGGACGTGCACACAGAACTATTCTCCCGGGCCACCCTCTTCAGGAGAAACTCACTTTCCAACTGTTCTGAAGAATACCCGCACATTTACCAAGTAAAAATCACTTGGCAATGTAGAGTGCATTTGGCAATATTTTTATTTTTGAAAATAATTTTTTTAAGAAATAATTCTTTTTTATTTATACTCTCTAGAATAATTTCTGAGTAATATAAGACATTTGATAACTATATAAATTTTTTATTCTTGAAATAAAAAAGAAAGAATAGAAATACATATAGTACTGACTAACAAAATTTGTATTCTTTTTTTTTTTTTTTATGGCGGCGGCGACTGGTGATTGACGGCCATCAACTAGCGATGGCGTTGGCGGTGACCAACAGTGGTCATGAGTGGTGGTGGCCTAAGAAATAACTTTCTAAAAATTATTTCTACAAATAAGAAGTTACTTTTTTCTACTTCTCATTTATATTCTAAATCTATTCTTTAGAATAACTTTCTATTCCACCGAGTAGAAAAACTAATGGACGAACTGAATGGATTTCTATTTTTTTTTATTCCAAAAAACAAAAGAATAAAATAATTTAAGAATTTACTCAAATTCAACATCCATCCTATCTAAAGCCATGAATCAATGAATATGTGCTATCACTTTCGTTTGTTGTCAGGCTTCAGGTCTTAAATTTGTCATTAAATGAATGGGACCCAAAAATTTCCAGGATGCCGACCCACTGATTGATTCACCGGAACTTCTAGGAAACTTCTCGGATACTTCTCATATGACTCAAGGTATTGACTATATATTGACTCAAGTCCTTTTATCTTAAGAAAAGGACGTGCCAGCGTAATTATTCTCATGGCCCACCCTCTTCAGTAGAAACTCACTTTCCAACTGTCATGAAGAATGCTCGCACATTCGCTGGACAAAAATCACCTGGCAACTAATTGTCATTTCCAGAAATAAGCATCTACTCGTAGACCGCCTTCGGCATTTTGGCGTAGTAGCTCTTACATGGGCCAAATGGACAAGAATTTTCAGAACAATTTCATAACTGCATGCCACTGTTTATTCAACTCTTATTTGTTTCCACAATCAACCATTAAATTCAAGTGCCCAGCAATGCTGCAGAAGACGAAGACCCTGTGTTCTCATTTTCACCGGTACAACGACAAAGATATCTACAATCAAATTTCCTTGCTATGAACCAAATTAAAACACTAGCTTCGAATTTCCCTGTCCTAATTTTAAAAATTTGCAAAGTTGATATTAAAGCGCTCTATTCGTTTCATGGAAAATAACTTCCAAGAAGATGTCTTTCGGATTTTGCGAAGTTTGCTTCATGGAAAATGAATTGATTGAGGAATTTTCCATCAAAGAAAAAAAAACCTTCTAAGATAGGGAAAAATGGTTTCAACTTTTGATAGAGAGGAAAACATTTTTCATATCTTGTTTCCTTTTATTTTTTTTCTTTTTCTTCTTGTAAAATCAATTTTAAAATTATTTTTTAATCATTTTCATTTTACTTTTTTCCTTTTCTTTCTTTTTCATCTTCATATTCATTGGCTGCAAGCGAGCTGGAGCTTTGCCACAAGCCGTCAAGGCTCGAGCTACTAGATTCCAGTGAGGTCCTCGCCAAAGCATCGGAGGAAGAGCATTGCCATTGATTAACTGAGTTTGGAAGCTTAGAGTGCCGTGGAGCCCATGCATTGCCACATCATGTCTGTAGAAAACCCTGAGAATTGCCACTTCGACGCCATCCATGGTGATCGTGTCGGAATGTTTGCTTGTGGTCACACGAAGGGACCGGAAGGGGAGGAGGGTGGGGACCGCGGCAGCATGGCGAACATGACATAGGTTGGTGGTAGAGAGGCGGTGGGGGATGGCATTGGAGTGGAGGGCGGAGACGTAGGTGGGGGCGGGGAGGTCCATGCCAATGAAGAAGAAGAACATGACAAGAAAAAAAGAACATCTTTTTTAAAAACGATTTAAAAAGTAAAATAATAAAAATTATTAACAAATAGAATATGAAGAAAAATATTTTCCTTACCGAGCAGCAAACACTTTATTTTTATATTTCAGCCAAACATTGAAAAATAATTACATTTTCCTAAAATATGATTTCTTGGAAAACATTTCCAAACATGTTATATTTTCTACGAAACGAATGGAGCGTAAATCAAAACTTGATTTCAAACACTTAAAATTCGAAAAGAGAAAAAACATAAAGGTAAAGTGAGGAGACATCCAAATATCTCACAAAAATATGAGCTGAAAATATCCCTTCAAATTAATACCTAATATCTATTTTATGTCGTTTGGACTATGACTTCTATAAGTAATATTGGATTTCAAACATTAATTTATGAAAGAATGTTACAACATGTTAGATATATTTGTAATGGACATCATCCATGAATTACCAAATCTTTCACGTATGCAACAAATTATATCTAGAATGATGATATCCTATGTCTACTCTATATTAGTTTAGGTTCTATATAAATGATCATAATCACTTGTGTAATGCACTTTGATGATGTATAAAAGGCCTTTGATTAATTTATCTCTCGCTAACATAACCCTTCAATCAAACTTGCCATCGCCCACCTAGATGGTCTCCGCCATGATCCAGTTCGAAAAACTTTGAATCCTAGAATCATGTTGTTGAATCGATGCCAACTGCAACTCAACTCCACCATGGACGGAAGCCTTGTGTGTCGAGAACAACTTGTCCAAATCTTTGCCTTCATAGCCCACCACCCTTTGGTGCTTATTTCTCGACGAACCACCCGACAGACAATTAACTGTCCTCCAAGTTGAACAGTATAACCCCGACTCGATCGCCGCCCCATGCAGCAGGGACGGTCAAGACCACCAACTTGATGACCACAAAATTCATGTGTTAATAGTCATCCTTTCGATCCGTCCCAACTTCATGCCACTAGCCTTGATTCATCTTCAGGAAGATGACATCGGCATCAAGTAACCACCATATCATTTAGTAGGGGTGAGCATATTGGACCAGAACTACCTAGACCGGACCACACCGGCAACAGCCATTTGAAGTACATTTGGGGACGGAAAATTTAGTGACCTTGTCCGGAAGGCAGCAAAGACTTCAATAGTTCTGTTTTGACATATATGATAACTAGCGAAAGAATATATCATGGTACACTTCTTTCTCTCATTTCATTATAATTATAATTCTCGGTTCTCTTTATGTGAATAATGAAGGCTGACATTTTACTACTGCCTCATAAGACAATTGTTGCTGAATCTCATGATATCAGGTCATCTCTCATAGATGATTAGTTGATGAAGGTGACGTGATCCTTTAGATTTCTTCATTAGCTTGCAACTCTCCAATTTGATGATACCATGCTCTACATGATTTTGCTAGATGAAATTGAAATTTTTATGTAAATGTTACAGCCGTGCGACTACAGCTTTTTCCCTTTTTGGTATTGAAGCTAATTTCACGTGGCACACATACTGTTTTCCGGATGTTATATGCTTGTGATGAATAACCGGTTTTGTAAATGTTTTCTTCTGGATTTCTTTACTGCATTTGCTACTGACCTTGCAATCTTTTGGCTGGTAAAAGTAAACAATCTTCTTTGTTCTCTTCACGTGCTCGATCGTTTGCCTTTGTTTATTGCTGAGCAGACCCTAGATCTTTAACCTCGTTTTAAATTCTTAAAAGTCGGTGGTGCTACGATAATGGGTGTAAATGAATTTGTTCCTTTTTGTTTTTGTCGACTTTTTCCACTGATGTCTCATCTCAGTCAACGAATGAAAGAGGGAAGAGTTAGAGAGCCAATGGTATTCCATCTATCTTGCTATTTCTCTGGAAGACACGTAGAGAGAACAAGGATACGTTGGATTCGTGTGGTTTGGAACCAATCAAAGCCTGCAAAGTCGCATTTTTCCATATCATTCTAAAGAGCCAATTGTATTCCATTATTTGTTTAGTCAAAAATTGACATTGATCCTCAGCAGAAGGCAAAAAAATTCTAGTTTTACATTTTACAACTTGTAATACGAAGGAAATTATTCGGTCAATGTAACATAAGTGCTGAAATGGATTTCAACCATAAAAATAATGGATATAATGGAAACCTCAAAAACTCACGATCAGCATAAGCAGAGGAACCATGGAAAAGAAAATGGATTTAATGAATTAGGATAAAAATGAATATTTAACCAACTTTATTAGGTGGCTCATCTTAACCATGCTAATGTACATCTCACAATAAATAGCTTCCGCATACCAATTCCAACAGACACTTCACGCTATGGACCGTGACTTGTATTAGCTCACTCTTTTCAATTTAAAGAAAAAGAAAGTATAGTTATAGAACAATAACATTACCATGTATGCTATCAAATCAGTACAAGTAATTTAGAGTAAATAGGCAAATTGAAGAGTTTGATGTATACCATATTTATGTAACATTGTCAGACATTTAGACATTTAGATCTTCTTAAAACACCTAAGAGAGATTGTGCAAATCCCATACTAAGTCCCACTATAAAAAACAAGTTTCAGAATTGATTTTTTTTCCGTTGCATCAATTATAAATTAATTTTTTACAATATTTTTTCCAAAATTAATGGTTTCACATGCGACCAAGAGAATGGCAAGTTGTCCAGTTGTTTCTTTTCTCTCTTTTCTTTGAGCAGGTTTTCTATTTTGCCTTACCCCTTTCTTCACAACTAAGCAAAAAGGATGGTGGAAGACTTCAACTTGCTTTCCTTGGCCTCACGCTGTGAAGTAGATTAGCTAACAACCGAACTCCAAAAGAAAAAGAAAAAATGTATGGATGACGTAAATGGCAAAAATATCCTCACTTTTAAATGATTCAAAAAATGCATGAATCACTTAAGGGTGCGTTTGGTATAGCTTTCCCAAGGGGCTTTCAGCTGAAAGCCCCTTTAGGAAAATGCTGAAAGCCCAAGGCTAATAGGGACTAGCCTTGGGCTTTCAGCATTCCCGAATGCTGAAACCATTTTTCTTTCTTCCAAAATTACCCTCACTAATTGTTCATATTTCCGATTTTACCCCTAAATATTATTTTTTTAATTAAAAAATAAGGCAGCCCTTCGCCGGACCGGCGAAGGGCTACGGCCGCCGACGAGCCGAGATCGCGCCGGCGGCCGTCGGGCGACCTCCGGCGAGGGTCGCGCGACCCAGCCGAGGGCCACCGGAGGTCGCCTGACCTCGGGCGACCCTCAACAAGGGTCGCTCGACCCAACCGAGGCAGCCGCCGGGAGGTCGCCCGACCTTGGGCGACCTAGGCGACCACCGCCGGGGTCTCGCGGCCGCAGCGGCCCTCGCCCGGGTCTCGCGACCACCGGCCGTCATCGAGCGACCCTCGCGAGACCCGGGCGAGGGCCGCTGCGGCCGCGAGACCCGGGCGGCGGTCGCTTGGGTCGCCCGAGGTCGGGCAACCTCCGACGGCCCTCGGCCTGGTTGCGCGACCCTCGCCGACCTCGGGCGACCTCGGGCTGGTCGCGCGACCCTCGCCGAAGGTCGCCCGACCTCGGGCGACCTCAGCCGACAGCCGCCGGCGCCAGATCTGGCTCGCCGGCGGCCATAGCCCTTCGCCGGACCGGCGAAGGGTTTAGGTCATTTAAAAAAATAATAATAATAAATATATATATATATACACACACATTATACCAATTATACCCATCAAAGCCCATTGTGAAAGTTTTTTTTACCAAACGCACATTCAACTCAAAGTCCATTTGTAAAAAAAATTTACCAAACACAATTGCATTTCTCCAAGTAGCTTTGGGCTTTCAGCATTTGCATTGGACTGAAAGCCCCTTGCAAATCTTTGTACCAAACGCACTCTAAGTGATAAAATAACCCACTCTCAAGTTTTCCATCTCTATAATTTGATGAATTCACTGAAAACCATTAATTTGAAACACTAACTTTTGGTTTTGGGGGAGAAAGAACACGGTTCACTGACCCCGGATCTTTCGATTTGGTGCTGCTAACAGCTAAATAGACAAGTTCTTAATTGAAAAAACCACAAGGGTGAAAAATATTTAAGGGACCAGAATTCACGGCCAGAAGAATACAAGAAAATATGGGCATAGAAAAGCAGAGCATTCTCGGCCAAGTGGGGCGGGGGATTTTTCAGCATTTAATCATTGCCAAGGAGAACTCAAAAGGAAAGGGAAAAGGGTGGAGCTTTTAATCGCGGCGAAGAAAGATAAACACGGACAGCGGGTTTCAGTCAACAAAAGAGAGAAGACTAAAAGTCAAAAAGAACAGAGAGGTAGTCGGCGAAAGAAGGGAACAAGAGAACAGAAGAGGCAGATTCTCGTGGAGGAGGTGAAAAGAAAAACAGAAGGACACGCAGAGAGAGAGCTGTCGGGGCACTCGTGAGGAAGCGACATGGAGCGACTGATGCAATTTCCTCAAAGTTCACTTTTCCTCTGCACTTTAATTTCAAAGAATCTTACTCTTAGCAGTCAAATTTCTCCATCATTTCATTTCATAGCTCGGCGCACCTTGCACCTAGAAAAATCCGAAAAACAAAATTATGTTTAGCACTGTTTTGAAGTGTACCAACTTTTGTTCGAGTTAGAATTTGAAGTGTGAAAACCCATTTTATCTAAAGGAGAGGCATGTAAAGGTGATCACGCTGGGAACCTTTCAAAAGTAGCGGTTGTCAAGCCACTCTCTTCAAAGGAAACTCATTTTGTCAAGAATATTCGCATATTTTATGGACAAGAATCACTTGGCACCTATATGTCATTTTCAGAATACTGGACAAGAATTTCTTGAACATTTTCATAACCGCGTGATATTATTCATCCGACTCTTCTTTGTAACATTCAACCATCAAATTCAATTACCTAGCAATACTACCGAAAAGGAAGACCGTGTTTCTCATTTTCACACCTACAGCAACCAAAGTTGTTTACAATCAATTTTTCTAGCCATGAACCAGATTAAAATGCCAGCTTCAAATTCCCCTATCCTAGTTTTAGGTAGCCAATCATGGCTATGCTGATTATATTCCAAGCAACAAACACTTCTGCATATCAAATTCAACTCCATTCAAACCTTTAATGAGAGGCTAGTGTTAGGATTGCATGTATCACATATTCGCATGTTCACATTCATGGACATGGACTTGTATCGGCTCATTCTTTTCGATTTAAAGCAAAAAAAACTATAATTACAAAACAATAACATTGCCATGTATTCTATCAGATCAATATGAATATTTAAAAGTCAATAGACAAGTCAAAGAGTTTGATATATATCAAATTTACATGACATTGTCGGACATTTAGATTTCTTTAAACACCTAAAAGAAGCTATGCAAGCCTCATACCAAATATCGCTGTAAAACACAAGTTTTAATACAATTATTATATTGAGATTGATTTTCTCCGTCGCCTAAGTGGGCTTTATACAATATCATCACGATAACCAGCAATGCATCTAAGTAAAGCAAAGATAGTGGAAGACTTTGACTTGCTTTCCCTCGTCAGTCTTTTCCTTTTGACCTTTTCGTTTAAGTAGCTTTTGTAGGTTTTTGCCCTATCCCTCTTTCTTTGGTTGGGAGAAAAGGGTAGGAAAATGCAAGGAAGCAAGCAAAGATGGTGGAAGACTTTGACTTGCTTTCCCTCGCCTCACGCTGTGAAGTAGATCATTTAACATTCATGATTTGAGAGGTGCGGGCTTCCCAGACAATTACCCATCAGGATTAATTTAAATATTTGTATTCATCGCCTTCTCTCTAGACCTTCTTTTAAAATTTCTATTTAAGATTAAAGATAAGCAAGTTGTGAATGTAAAATTTGGAATAAAATATTAAATTGTTCACTTAATTTTGTTGGTCGCACCCTTACTGCTACACCTTCATCCTTTTTCTTTTTCTTTTTCTAGAAAAGCAATAAAGCAATTATACAAAATTAGTATGATTAGCAACTCTTTCATACCGATAGTCACTTGTAAGTTTTCTATGCATTAAGTAACTTTGAATCAGAAAAGGTAATTTTCTGCGGATCTATTGTTCGTAAATCTCAATGTTGATCGTTATTGTTCATTCAACAAAGTAAGTTTAACCATCTGAGTAACTGATACTTTATATACCTACTAACTTTTAACATAGGAAAAATGTAATGCAATTTCATATGGTTAGTAACTCATTAATCTGTCTTGTAATATTTATACAATAATAGAATTCTTATATACATCAAAGTAACTTTCCCTACATCTGTGTGTCAGTAACTTTTCACAAGAGTGAATTTTTAGAGATGCAAGTGACATCCGGGCTAGAGCTGATAACTCTGCACTAAATTTGAACAATCACTTAGTATTAACTCTTAGCTATAACTCATTGAATTTATATTTTTACTTATATTGAAATTCATTAGGAGTACTAAAATTCTGTTTTGATCTATTCATGTTAAAAACATTAATAATACTTAGATCATCAAATTACTACTCTCCATCCAATCATTTTAGTATATATACATTCAAGCGAATGGAAATTGACTTTCCACTTTTAAATGGAAACAAGTTAAGTTATTCTCAAGATTTATATTTAATAAAACTACTGGTCCTTGAACTTTTATTTAAATATGTCCATGTCACATCTAATTGAAAAATCAATTCAATCACATCCTTAAATATATATATATATATATATATATATATATATATCTAATGTGTGCCATGATCTTATCTCTTAACGATTCTTTCCTAACTTTTTAAAAATTTTCAATATCATCTCATTTTAGTACTTAGAAGGACAAAATCCATATAACGTCACTTTCTAGTCTTTTGTTCGTTAACAACTTTGCTTTCTCCAAGCTTTAGCTACTAATATTAATCTGGTTGCTGACACTTCAAACATGTGAGAAATGGTAGTTAGACATTATTTTGTAGGTTACATTTCAGTTCTGGGGAGGAAGCTTTGGAAAGCCACCTGGAGGAACAGTATATTGGTTCATACAATTCTATGCTTTTATGCAACTTATTTTTCTTTATAAAAAGCAATAAATTAATCATACAAAATTAGTATGATTAGTAACTCCTTTTATATCAAAAATGAATCTACCCATTAGTAACTAGTCATTTTTCTATGCAAAAAATAATTATGGAATAAGAAAAAGTAATTTTCTGTCTATCTAATGTTAATAAATTTCGATGTTCATAATTTTTCTAGACTTTGCTATATACATCAACTTATGTTTGTTAATTATTAGCGAGTATGTAAAATTTTATGTCGTGAACATATTACATTGGTGTGAGTGTTAGATATGCTATACCAATGTTAAAGTAATTTGTGTCGGTTGACACCTAAATTTCCATTAAAAGAAGAGGAAGACCACATTTTTTCAATTTCACATTTACAACAACCAAAGATATTTACTATCAATTTTTCTTGCCATGAACCAGATTAAAATGCCAGCTTCGAATTTCCCTCTCCTAGTTTTAAAAACTTGAGATGTTTGACAGTAAATTAGACATGATTTCAAACTCTTAAAAGTCGAAAGAGAGAAAAAAAACCTAAAGTTAAAGTAAAGAGACATCATTTATTTGACAAAATTATCAGCTGAAAATCTCCCTTCAGATTAGCACCTAATATATGTCTTATGTCCTTCGGACTATGACCTTCTAATAGTAATATCAGATTAAAGCACCAATTTATGGAACACTGTTACAACTTATTAGATATATTCAGAATGGACCTCATCCGCGAATTGCCAAATTTTCATAAATATAGAATATCAAGTGAATGTTGTATATGATCATAGTTTGTGAATCATGACATCGTGCATCTACTCTACATTAGTTTTGGTTCTATATAAATGATTGCATTACTTGGGTAATGCAACCCAGTGATTTACGAAAGGCCTTCGGTTTGTCTATCTCTCGTCAACTCAGCACCACTAGCTCAAACAGTCTCTACCACAATCCACTTCCGAGAGATTTGAATCATAGAATCACGTTGTTGAATTGAATCAATGCTAACTGTGATTCAACTCGACTATGGATGAACCTCACATGCCGGGATGAAACAACTCGACTAAATCTTTGCCTTCATAGCCCATAGCCCTCCGGTGCTTATTTTGATATGAACTAACCATTAGACAAGTAATGGGAAAATTACCAAAAAAAGTCCTAAACCTTTTGCTATTATGCCAATTCAATCCTAAACTTTTTTTTGGCCAATTGAGTCATAAACCTTTTACAATTATGCAAATTCAGTCTATCTGATCAAATTTGGCCAGCCGGTGCTGACATAGCCATCGGTCGACACTAGTGACTATTTCTTTATTAATAATTTTTTTTTTTTTTTTTGAATTTTTAATCTTTTAATCTTTTTTATTTTTTTTTCCTCTTCCCTCCTCCCTCCTTCCTCCTTTGCTTTGGCAATTGGCTAGAGAGGAGGGCTGGTCCATTGTCGATTGAGGGGGCCGGGCGAGCTCACCTTGCCATCGCTAGATCCAGGCCGGGCAGGCCGAGCTCACCTTCACCTAGTGAGGCAAGGCAAGTCCTCGCTAAATTCGATAAGGGCTCGCCCTTGCACAACAACGGCAAGGCGAACTCGCCTGGTCGCCTCAGACCGGCAATCGGCTAGCTCTGCCCTCTGGCCAGTCGCTAGAGCAAAAGAAGAAGAAGGGTAGAGGAGGGAGGAGGGGAAAAAAGATTAAAAGATTAAAAAGTAAATAAAATAATTCAGAAAAAATAAAAATATTAACAAAAAAAAGTCACATGTGCTAGTCAACGACCACATTAGTGCCGACAGGCCAAACTTAATTGGATTGATTGAATTGGCACAATTGCAAAAGATTTAAGGTTCAATTGGCAAAAAAATAAGTTTATGGCTCAATCGGCACAATTGTAATAGATTTAAGACTTCTTCGATAATTTTCCTGACAATTGACTACCCTCCAAGTTGAACACTAGAACCACAACTCAAATCACAGCCCTATGCGGCAGGTCGGTCATAACCACAAACTTTTTTTTTTTTGGTCAACAGGACCCCAAATTCGACGATCACAAACTTCATGTGTTAAAAAGTCATCTTTTGATCCGTGTCAACTTCATGCTACCGTCTAGCCTTGCCCCAATTTCAGGAAGATGATGTCAGCATCAAGTAGGCCACCGTATTACTAGTGCCACTCACGCCACATCATCGTGACACCATATAATTAAAGCTGGCAATTTGTGCTCAATATCATAATCGGATTTTGTAATTGTGTCAAGCAATTTTTTCCTGTCATGAAACTAGTTTGGGTTCCGGTTTGCAGGTCAACCACTTGAACCACCAACTGCACCCCCGGGTCGATGAAGTTGGAGAATCTACAAAGAAATTTATGATATGTGAAGTGTGCCAACTAGCACCAACAGGAGCACTCATGTGTTTAGATGCATGAGAAGTTTCGTGGAGAGACTTGATTATTTCTCATATAATTAACACCTAAAGAGAAAATGAGGGCAATCTATTACTGCGTTGAAGACTATTGACCCCGTAAAGACCTAGCTTTTTACCGAGGTTTGACAGGGTTTTCATAAAGCCAACCTTGTAAAGATTACGATAGGGTACAATTGGGTTGTGCATTGCAAGAGGCTTCCAATGACACCTGATTTGTCCAAATTGAACGACGGGATTGCAGGATGTATTGCCGCAAGGGATGCTTGATTCTATGGATGTTCACTTGTTCGATTTCCCCAATATTGTTCTTAAATAAAATGAGCTATAACTACCATTCGAAGTATGCTTGAAGATTGAAAATTTAGAAATATGATCTTAAGATAATATAGCCTTCAATGGTTCTGTTTGACATATATGATGACTGGTTGAACAGTACATTCCGCTGGTCAATTTTATGATAATACTTACCTTACCAAAAAAAAAAAAAAAAAATGACTGGTTGAACAGTATATCATGATACACTTCTTTCTTTCATTTCGTTATAATTTTTGGTGCTCTTTATGTTTATAGTGAATGAATTCGGTGGTACTAAGATGATGGGCGAGGATGAATTTATTCCTTTTTGTTCTTTTCCATTTTGGGGGAAGAGTCAAAGAGCCAATGGTTTTCCATGTTACTATTGCTGTGGAGGACACTTAGAGAGCAGCAGGATCCCCCCCCTCCCCTTTTTTTTTTTTTTTTTGGGTCTGAGGCAGGATACCCTTGATTCGTGTGGTTTATAACCAATAAAAGCCAGCAAAATCAGATTTTTCCTATCAGTCTAACGGTCCTTTATTTCTTAAGCCAGAAAATGACAATGTTGATCCTCAACAGAAGGCAAAAATCTTACTAGTTTCCCATGTTATTCCTTTTAATAGCACTCTTGTAATATGGAGAAATTATTCTGTAAATTGAATTTGAACCATAAACATAACGGATATAATGAAACCTCAAAAAACTCATGATCAGCATAAGCAAAGCAAGTGGGGTAGAAGAAAACAGATTTTGTGAATTAGGATAAAAATAAAAGTTTGACGAACTTTATTAGGTGGCCAATCTTGGTTATGCTGATGTATATTCGAAGGAACAATTACTTCCACATATCAATTTCAATTCTCCTCAAACTCTTAATGAGAGACTAGTGTTAGGATGACACGTATCATATACTTTGGCGTGTTCACATTCACGAATAGTGACCTGTATTGACAACTCTTTTCAATTTAAAGAAAAAATATATAATTGTAAAGTTTGATATACACCGACTTTACGTAATATGGTCAGACATCTAGATTTCTTAAAACAACTACTGAATCCCACCGTGAAAACACAAGTATTTTCTCCGCCACATCACTTACAAATCAAGTTTACATAGTATTTTCATGATAAATAACGGCCGCTCGTCTCGCAATGCAACTAAACAAGCGGATGGTGGAAGACTTTGACTTGCTTTCCTCACCGGCCCTTTCCTTTTCCGGCTTTCCTTTTGAGTAAGTTTGATCGGCTTTTGCCTCATTCCTTTCTTCGTAACTGAGCGAGCAAGATGGTGGAAGACTTTTGATTTTGCTTTATCTCCTTGTTGAGTGGTCCTCAATGATGGTGACCCGCTTTTCATATGCTTTTGCCTTCTCGTTTTCTTTTTAAGGCCCCGTTGATAGTGTGACGAGGTTTGACTTGGAAGCAGGTATTCGGATCGGACGGATGAGGACGATCCCATCAGGAGCGGTAGGAATCAGAGTGGACTCTGAATTATAGTATATTAAAATAAAGTAATTACTTCCGCAACGCCTAGTATATATGCATTGCAAATGGTCCTCACATACAATTTAGTCATGTGAAGTACGTTGGAGTTCTCGCTTTGTCTTACTTAGCACATGATACTATTTTTGTCAAAAAGCAATAAAGTCAAAATAAATACATAAATAGATAGGTAGATGAGAAACCAGCCCATTACCCGACCTCGGTAATCGGAAGCATGCGCGCCATTTTGTCTTAATTTGAGCATCTAAATGTCGTAAATTGTATTCTATTTTTTTTAGCATATCTTTTAGACGTGACTAATGCATGAGACGTTCCCGACAATTTCGTAAACCGTGTGCCATTTTTTTTATTCAATTATTCTTTGTTTTCCTAGTGATGCTGCACTGCAGAAGACAAAAATCATGTTTGCTCATTTTCACACGTTCAACAACCAAAGTTATTCCCAATCAATTCTTCTTGCTATAAACCAAATTAAAATGCTAGCTTTGAATTTCCCTCTCCTAGTTTTAAAAATTCTAGATTTTTGACATTAAATCAAAACCTCATTTCAGACCCTAAAAAGTTAAAAAAGAAAAGTGTTGCCTATATCTGTTTAATTTCTTGCCTTTTCTGTCCCTCTCAAGTAATTATTTATGGTTCTTCAATCTGCATTCTGCCTCCATGTGACTTCGAATTTTACCTTTTTTTTCTTTTATTTTAGTGAAATGCTTGCTTCCGCTACACCTTTTATAGGTATGCACTACAAATGGCTCTCACATGTAAAGCGGTCAAGTCGGTTGCGTCTCTACCTCTGGTTTGTCTCTTCTCGATGCACACTAACTCCTCATATCAGCTCTCCCTACAAAATATGGTCTTCCTGATGCATGCTTGACTTCTAAATTTGAACCTTATATGCAACCCTCTGACAGGACTACCTTCAGCGCGTCTTCTCCATTATCATCGTTATGTTGCGAATATTCATGAACCTCCATCCTATCGAGAGGCCCATTGCAAGGTTCATTGGCAAAAGCTAATGTTTCAGGAATTTCAAGCTTTAGAAAGGAGTCATGTGTAGGATTTGGTTGATCTTCCGCTCAAAAAAATTACCAAAGGTTAGCAAATGGGTTTATCAAGTGAAGACTGGCTTTGATGATCCTACTGATTAGTATTAGGCTCGCCTAGTAATCAAGGGTTTTGTGCTATTGTGGAATAGTTTGGTTTTTTATCCAGACTTTTACCTCATTTTGCGAAAGTCTGATCAAGGTGTTGACTTGCTGGAAATCTATGTTAATGACATGATCATCACTATGATTACACTTATGGTATTTCATACCTTAATTAAGCGTTTTTTATTCAACATATTGAGATAGAAGATCAGTGAAAACTTAGTTATCTCTTAGGGCTTTATGTGTCTTCTGCTGGGATTTACTCTCAAATCAAAAAGGTCAATTTAACGCATCTCGAGCTGAATGCCTAGTTGAATACACAAGACGGTCAAGCATTGAAAGATGACACATCGTGTCGCTAGCTAGAGGGGCAATTTAGTTTACCTAAATATTTACTTTGCTATGCACATCAACTTATGTTTCGTCAATCCATAGTTTTTTATACAACTAAATCCTAAATAGATAACCAAAATTTAGATATCAATATTATTGTCAGTAACTCTCAATGTTCATAGTAATTCTCCAGACTTTGCCATGCATGTCAACTTACATTTACTTTCTTAGTGGTGAGAATATGTAAAATTTTATGTGTGGATGTATTTACATCTATTGTGAATGTTAGATAGGCTATGCTATTATTGAATTAGTTTATGCCATTTGACACACAAGTTTCTCATTCATTTAAGAAAATTTGAGATCAAATTTGACAAAGTTTGACCCCTGAAACAAAAATATCATCTTGACCATTCACAATTTTTACTGCATTTTTTCACATTTAAATATCAACAGACATTTAAATTTTGAGCACAAAGCATTCATGTCAAACAAAGCATGGATCCGGCTATGAGTTTCTTTGG
Source organism: Corymbia maculata (assembly GCA_014182735.1). NCBI lineage: Eukaryota > Viridiplantae > Streptophyta > Magnoliopsida > Myrtales > Myrtaceae > Corymbia > Corymbia maculata. The sequence continues at coordinate 21,740,758 of CM024683.1, read as the reverse complement.
GATTGGCTCAATGGATAGTCCAATGTGCAAATATCGAGTCTTGAATCCGCTTGAGTTTCCAAAATTGAGGCCACGCGAAGCGGAGCCTAAGCTGATCAAGCTCAGCCTACTGAAGGGAAAGGAAGCGCGGCCATTCAAGAACAATAACGGAAATCCAAATTGGCCAACGCCCATTTCCCAAGCTGAACGCATAAGATGGAAAGTCGTGTTCAGCCGCACACGTCAAAATTGGAAAGGAGAATCAAGGAAGGAAAGGGGCGTGCAGTTTCCATCTTGACGAAGGGAGCAATCTCAGCATTCATGGACCGGAATTCACGACCAAAAGAAAACAAGTAAATCTGGGCATCGAAAAGCAGGATTCTCGGCCAAGTGGGAAGGGAGATTTTTCTGCATATAATAATTGTCAAAGAGAGCTCGAAAAAGAAAAGAGTGGAGCTTTTCTTTGCGGCCAAGAAAGAGAAATACAGAGAGGAAAATGGTCCACAAAGCAGAGAAAACTTTAAAAAAAAGAAGAGAGAAAAAAAAAACAGGGAAGTTGTCGGCAAAAGAAAGGGGAGAAGCAAAAACAGTGGAGGCAGATTCTTGCCGAGAAGGTGCAAAAAGAAAATATGAAAAAGACGCGTGAGGAAGTGACAGAGAGCCAATGATGCAATTTCCCGTTGCACTTTTACTTCGCACTTTAATTTCCTATAATTTTACCGCTCATTGGTTAAATTTCTCCATCATTTCATTTCAAAGCACGAGGGCCCACCTTGCACATGGAAAAAAGCCGAAAACGTAATCATGTTTAGAAATTTAAGAAAATTTCTAGGGTGCCATGCCAATCCATTGATTGATCCATGGTAACTTTTAGGAAATTTCACGGAAACTTCAAGGTGTTAAGTATATCGACTCAAGGGACATTGGAAGTCCAATCCCTTTTCCCCACGCCAGAGACCGAAAGAGCTTTTTATACCGACAGCCCTTGCTCAGATCCAAGCACACCCAAAGCAAACTTCACTGAGAGAAAGAAAGCATTTGATATCCGAGACGTTTAGAGATCCTACAATGGAGAAAGGGATGAGTTTGCAGGCATCGTCCGAAACTCCGTATGAAGTTTTTCTAAGCTTTCGAGGATCGGATACCCGTCATACATTCACTGATTTTCTTTATCATGGCATGGTTGAAGCTGGAATCCTTGTCTTTAGGGACAGCGAATCCCTCCATGTCGGTGAAAAAATTGGTAAGCTTTTACATGAAATTGAGAACTCCAAGATCTACATTCCCATATTCTCCAAAAATTATGCTTCAAGTGATTGGTGCCTCCGAGAGCTTGCACATATGGTCGAGTGCACCTCAAAATCAAATGGAAATAAAGAGATTATGCCCATCTTCTTGGATGTGGAACCTGTCGATGTCAAGCTGAAAACAAAATTCTATGGACAAGCTCTTTCAAAGCGCCGGAAGACGTGTAGTGAAGTAGAGTCGTGGAAAAAGGCTCTCATTGAGGTGGGCCAAATAATTGGGTGGAACTGGAATGCAGATAAAAGGTAAATGTATTAAACTTTTCTATTTGTCATTTGTAGATTTCCCTTTCCTCCCTACTCAGTTTAATTGTGATATTGCTGGGGAAAACATAGTTTATTCAAATTTAGTATCTAATCCTTTTCATTTTTCACCCATTTTCTAAATTTCTTTTCTTTTTCACGATAATTAAGGATAAAAGAGATTTTCTTTTCAAAAATTGAGATAGAAATATATATTTAAATCACATGAAAATCATGTGCATTGCACATGCTAACAACAAGATTAATACAGAGTTAATGGTCGTAACAAAATTAAAGTGCAAGAAATATTGCATTGCAGGTTCGGGTATAAATGTGTACTACCTGAAATTTAAGATGATTTTGTACATTTTCTCTTATTTCTTTCATCCTCATTTATATGGCAGTGCAATATTTTTTACTTTTGATTTCATAAGCATTTAAAAAAAATATATAGAAGTATACAACTATATGTCCATTCGCATAGTGCGAGTCCAAGGGGCCAGTTAATATTTAATCAATATAAGAGTGATCCGTTTACTTAAGAAGGTGAAAAGCTGTGTTCTTTTGTGAATGTTGGCACCGTCGCAACGTTCGCTCCCATCAGCTTCAAGCTGCTGGCCAGCCACCACAGAAGTTCTTCCTCAACCGTCACTTCTTCCTTGCCAGCCTGTCAACAAGCTCCCATCGAGCCATCCGGCCCCAACCCTTTCTTTCTCTCATTCACTTGTAAGTTGGATACAGGCTTGAGATGTCAGGTTTGATACCATCGAGACCATATTTGGCATTGCCGACCTTGGGTGACCTCAATTATGGCGCCACCGAAGGCCCACGAGGTGTCCTCGGCGGTGGCAAGACCACATGAACCATGTGACTTGAGGTGAGGCAAGGCCAAGATGGGCGGGTCAATGGGACGCAATAGGCGGCACCATTGGAACGTGATGGTGATGGCCTGGGGAGGTGAGCGACTTCAATGGTGGCATGGCGGTGGCAGTGGCCTACGGCGATGGTCACTAAAATTGGGGGAGCGGAGACAGATTGGGAAAAATTCCGATTATTTTATTGTTTAGATTATTTTGCATTATGTCAGCAAATTGTGAAGGGCAATTGAGTCACTTAGGGAGTAGTTTTGCAATATAAAATATATATTAACATGGTTGTTATGTTGTTGCAGCCAAGCGGATTTGATAAAATCTGTAACTGAAATTGTGTTGCATAAATTGAATATCGGAAATAAAAAGCTTGTGACTAAAGAACTAGTTGGAGTTGATGATCGTGTAGAAGCTATAATCAAAATGTTGGACATGGGATCTGATAGCGTACAATTTCTCGGAATCCACGGAATGGGCGGGATTGGCAAAACAACACTTGCCAAGGTCATCTTCAACCGACTCTCTTCTCACTTCAGAGACTGCTTTTTCCTTTCAGATGTCCGAGAGTCGTCACAACGCCATGGTATGGTATATTTGCAAAAACAGTTGCTATCCGAGTTTCCCAATTCTCGTTCTACCCTTCAATATATTCATGACGTGGATTATGGGATCAACATGATTAAGAGAGTATTTCGCAATAAAAAAGTTCTCATTGTTCTAGATGACGTGGATGAAAAAGAGCAACTCAAAAATCTAGCAGAAAATTGCAATTGGTTTGGTTCTGGTAGTAGGATTATCATAACTACTAGAAATCAAAGTGTCCTAACCATTGAGGGAGAAGCCACAAATGAAGGCCCTACAATTATTTTGACGTATGAAGTACATGAAATGGAATTTGATCATGCTCTTAAGCTTTTTAGTAGGCATGCCTTTAGGAGAGACTCTCCTCCCAATCGTTATCTCCATTTCCAAAAAAATTGTCCATACTTTGGGAAAGCTTCCTTTAGCTCTTGAAGTTACAGGTTCATTCCTTTCCGGTAAGTCCGAAACATTTTGGGAAGATACTTTGAAGAAGCTAGAAAAAGCTCCTCCCAATGAAGTCCAAAGAAAATTGATGATAACTTATGAAAGATTAGATTATGCACAGAAGCAAGTATTTTTGGATATAGCTTGTTTTTTTGTGAATAAGGATAAGACATACCCTTCTTATATGTGGGATGCTTGTGGATACTACCCACACAATACCCTTGAAGTCCTCTTTCTCATGTCCTTGATAAAAATCAAAGATGACAATACTTTCTGGATGCATGACCAAGTGCGGGACCTCGGGAGGGAAATCGTTAGAAGAGAGAATCCTGATGATTCATGTGAGCTTAGTAGAGTATGTAATCCTAAGGACGCACTAAGCATTTTGCAGCGGAAAAAGGTATGAAAAGGCAACGTCAACTTATTTTCTTGTGAACTGTTCTAAATTATTCTTGTAAAAGAAAAATTAAGCACTATTAAATTGTTTGCTTTTGACTTTCACACGTGGACTTCTTTGTGTTTCCATTGTCAGGGGAGTAGGAAAATTAAAGCACTGTCACTTGGATCTTTTATGGACAGAACTCAAGGGATTACAGTACCGGCATTCTCTGATCAAATCGATATTTTAAAGCATGATGAATTTGCTGGTTTAGAAAACCTGAGATACTTTCAAGGGGAGCAGGTGTCCTTTGTTGGAGACTTCGACAATCTTCTTCCCGATTTAAGATGGCTTTCTTGTCATAATTGCCCTCCCATGCTTGAGGCAAAAAAATTTCTTCTGGCTAATTTAGCCGTTCTTAACCTTTCATGGAGCGAAATTTCGGAAAAAAGTATCGAGTGGCTCAAAGTACGATACAAGTACCACTCCTTGTATTTGTAAATCATTTCTTTTCCTTGTTTACACTTTGTAGGTCGTTTTTGAAAAAATATTTTATCAAATTGTTTTGCAGGCAGTGAGGAAACTAAAAGTCCTAGATCTCAGAAAATGCTATAACTTAAGGAGAATACCTAATTTATCTACATTAGTGTCCTTGGAGATCTTGAAGATACATGAGTGTCATCGTTTCGAAAGTATTGATGGGATCGAAGTACGACATGAGTTCCAGTCCTTGTATTCTTAAATTGTTTTTTTCCATTTTTTTTATGTAGGTCATTTCTCAATAAATATTTTATCAAATTGTTTTGCAGGAAGCAAGAAAACTAAAGGTCCTAGATCTCAACATTGGCATTGGCTATGGCTTAAAGAGAGCACTCGGTTTATCTAAGTTGGTAGCTCTGGAGATTTTGAGATTATGTTATTGTTGGAAGAAAAAGAAACTTCCGAACTCGATTGGGAAATTGCAATCATTAATCGAGTTGGATTTGAGAGGAACAGGTATTGATCACCTACCTGATTCATTCAGCAATTTAAAGCAATTGACAATCCTTAAGATGAGGGAAATGAAGGGAGGGTTGACAAAATTACCTAGGGCGATCTGGCTTGCGTTCTTATCAGATTTTTTTGAGGAGAATCCTGAAGGAGATGCGAAGCTGTGCTGTTTGAAAATGCCAGACTTGTCATGGAGTCAAATATACGGATTACCCACCGTGGCGAATCTCGTCTCTAATATCCATAATAAACTTGAGCTAGCTGCACGGGGTGGCAGACGGTTGCGGGATCCGATGTGGACCCCCCTTCTTGAGCTGGAGAATGTCTTTGCTTTTCCCACTGAGCGCATTCCTCCCCAATCTCGGCTGGAAGAACAAATATTGGCCTCCCCAAACATGCGGTTCCTCCTCCAGCTCCCATCTAGTTTAATAGAGTTAGTATTACGAGAAACAGCACAACTCCCACTTGACTTTAGTTGGCTACATTATCATTCCACCCATTGCCCACTTAATGTTCGCTATGTTTATTGGATGCCGATATTCCTTGGTATATGTGATTCGGAGTCGGAGAAACTCCTCATGCGGGATTGCACGTTTTCAGGACGGCTTGAACGGTTTGCGTCGAAAATGGAAGAATTCACATATACATAGCTGCCTAAGGATGAGTTCCACATGAAAGTACTTGAGCCGTCACATATGAAGAATCTGCAAGAGGTGGATTTGTTCGAATGCGAGCTATTAGTCGAGATTTGCGGCCTCGAAGAATTGGGAACCCTTTCCTCTCTCGCGGTCTCGTATTGCAATTCGATCGAAAGGATGCCAGACCTATCGAAATCGAGGGAGCTCCGAGTAGGAAAATGTGCGAAGCTAAGAAGTATGGAAGGTTTGGACCACTTGGAATCTCTGAAGCATTTGTGGATTCACAATTGCGGATCGTTGGAGAGTTTGGCGGATACCTCAGATCTGGATTTAGAATGTTGCCTAATTGTCTGTTGCAAGCAGTTGCCCAACTATCATCGTTATTGTAAACGTGACAAGGATTGCTATTGTGAGATGCTTTTCGAGGGGTTACGGAAATCTGACCCAATAGAAGCCCGGCAAGTGTTATAGGGACACCCAAATGCTGCACCGGTAAAGCAGACGGAGCTTGACTTGGTTGTCGTGCTGGGTGTTGCCATTTTGCTTGTTCTTTTTGTTTCATTTTGTTTTTTAGCTTTTTGAAGAAGGATTTCTTCCGAACAAATGTCGGTAATAAAGCTTAGAATGTGAACCAGGCACGCTCGTATGATGCCTAAACATTGTCCAATTTTGATCAGCTTTTGAACAAAGTACTAAGTTCATTGATTGCTGTCCTTTTTTTTCCTTCTTATTCCTCTTTTTGTTTTTGTTATATATGGATTTCCCATTTATGGCCTATCTTGGGCATAATGATAGATTCTGATTAATTATAATAACTCATTCTATCAACATGTTTTGCATGACAGAAAGTGTAAATACGTGCACCCATATTGTTCAAAAAAATTCATTATATGAATAATCCCACTTCATAAAGAAACAAAATATAGATCCACATATGTACACAGGTGCGTTCAGCAAGAAGGCTATCGTTAGGAGATGGTGAAATCATCGGCTCTGCCATCGACCGGAGAGGAGTGGCAACTACTGTAGACGGCGGGTCACCCCGGACCCTCCTCTCCAGGGGCAAAGCCTCCTTACACTACAATCAATTTGGTGTTACTTAGATGACAGGTGTAAATGTTGCTCGTTTTTGTTGTTTCTCCATTTTGGGCTACCGATGTCTCATCTCAATCAACGGATAAAAGAGACAGGGGTCAAAGGGCCATCGGTACTCCACTTATCTTAATATTACTCTGGAATACACTTAGAGAGCACCAATAAAAGCCGGCAAAATTAGATTTTCCGGAGCAGTTTAATGGTACATTATTTGGTGAGCTAGAAAATGACAAGTTCGTTCCTCGGCAGAACGCAAACATCTCACTGGTTTCACATGTTATGCCTTTTAGTAGCACTCTGGTAACGAGGAGTTATTCCGTAAATGCAAAATATGTGCTAAATTGAATCTGAGTCAATAAAAGTGATGGATCTAATGTGAATCTCAATAAACTCACGATCAGCATAAGCAGTGGTGACAGACTTTATCAAGTGGTCAATCTTGACTATGCTGATGTATGATCCAAGCAAGCAATAGCTTCTACTTATTAATTTCAACTCTTTTCAAACTCTTGATGAGGCTATTGTTAGAGTAACAGGAAAAAGTATCAGAAAAATCTTAAACCTTTTGCATTTATGCCAATTTAGTCATAAACCTTTTATTGGTGTCAATTCAGTCCTAAATATTTTGACTTGGTGCTAATTTAGTCATAAACATTTTATTAGTATTAATTTAATCATAAACTTTTTGACTTAATGCCAATTTAGTTCTAAAACTTTTAACATAGTGTCAATTTGGTCATTTCGCGTAATTTTGGTCAGATTTTGCTGACGTGAATGTTGGTTGGTGATGTGGCACGGTTGGTGGGCGACGTGGATAACTTTTAATAATATTTTTATTTTAATTTATTTATTTATTTATTTTCTTTCATTTTTCCTTTTCTTTTATTTTTCTTTTTTTCCCTTGTACTCCTCCCTCTAGCCGGTTGTCGGCTAGGTGGCCAGCTAGTGGCAGGTGTTAGGAAAATTCCTTATGATGTTTTGAAAATGACAAAATAAATCAAAGGCTACTAACGTATACTTTTGAGTCTGGATGAAGCAGATTATGAGTGAACTTCAATCTGGTAGACTTAGATTCTGAGTGAACTTTAGTCTCGGCGGATTTTGAGTTTGGCCGTATCGGATGGAAATCTTAAGCAGACTCAGAACTTGAGTCGATCGGACTCGAATGAAATTACAGGATAAGATCACCAACGGTCAAGTATTTCACTTAATTTATTTATATTGATTTTGTTGTATCAAACTGATTAGCAGGATCAATCAACGGACAACTTTCAAAGAAGAATGGAATACTTATGGAAGCCTGAATTCTGATTGTATGGGCGAACAAAATCCAAGGGGATCAAATCTACCTCCAACGGTCAAAAAGACTTGCCTTATAAAGTCTGTCCAGGAAAGGGAAGACGAAACTCTCAAGGAAAGAGCCAACAGTCGAGTGTGGCTTGGAGAGTATATAAAGATAGGATGAAACCTAGGAGACTAGAGATGATAAACATATTCTAAGGCTGATTCAATTCTTCATTAGTTGTTTGAAAAAGTGCATAATTGAGTGATCCTAGTGAATTACCAAGAAGAGTGACTCTGTGAGACTCAACATCATCGAGTGCTAACACTCAAGAGTGTGTAATCACCTTTGATCATATAGTGAAATCCAACATATTGGCTGATCGCCTAGAGAGTGGATGTGGGCTTGTCAAAAGCCGAACCACTATAAACTGTGTTTGCAATCTTCTCTACTCTCTCTATTTAATTTCAGTTTGTAGATTACAAAAGATTATTATTACTTGCACATAAAGTTCTACTATACCTATTCACCCCTCTCTAGGTGTTAATACTAGTTTCTAATAGCAGGGACCAGCAAGGTCAAGGTCGACCTCTGGTGTGCCTCGCCGGCTAGTAGTGAGGCTCGAGCCCTCACCAAATCCGGCCAAGATTAGCCGGAAGGACCGAATTGGCAAAAAACTAAAAGTTTTAAAATTAAATTAGCGTCAAGCTAAAAAGTTTATGACTAAATTGGCACTAATAAAAGGTTTATGACTAAATTGGCATTAAGTTAAAATGTTTAGGCCTAAAGTGGCACCAATAAAAGATTTAGAACTAAATTGGCACCAACGCAAAAAATTTTAGGACTTTTTTTTACTCTTTTTCCTAAAGCAACATGTAACACATATTCGTGCGTTCAATAATCACATAACAGTAACCACGACAATGTATGCTATAAGATCAACAAAAGTTTTTTAGAATCAATAGACAAATTGAAGAGTTTGATGTATACTGAATTTAAATAGCATTGATGGACAGCTAGATTTCTTTAAACACTTGAGAGACATCGTGAGAACCCCAGACCGAGTTCCACTAGAAAATACAAATTTCCATATTTATCCTAGAAAATGTCGAATCGTGATTGATTTTGTCCATTAAATCACTTATAAATTATGTCTACACAACATTTCACAAGAAATGTTAGTCTCTTGTCTCGCCTTGATCATAATCAAAGTGTTTGTAAGCATGATCACGTATAGAGATAGGTGTAGCATCACTAGTGTTAGCCCTGCGAATACGTGATCACCTCTCATTCACACACCTTCGAGGAAAATCAGGGAAGAACTAGAAGGACTCCAAGGTTGAATGTTGACCAGAGTCGTTTTTTTAATTTTTGAATGGGTTTTGTATCCCTTGGAAAAAAAATTTGGGGAATGCAACGCAGCAAGCAAGACGGTGGAAGACGTTGACTTGCTCTCCTACCTTATGAAGATGATTAGCTAACAACCATGATTTGGAAATTATGCTGTCGCAACCTCACCTCGGGTGAATCACTTAGGGTTTGGTTAATAAATTACTAAGCCTAAACTTACCTCGGACTTTCCCAAGCCCATGTCAATTCGCGACTTAGGGTTTAAGTTTTTAATGTGCAAATGATTTTTATTTGGAGTTGCCATTAATTTATTTTTTGGTGGGTTGATTAGAAACCCAAGTAAAGTAACGGGAGAATTACTTTACTCCTATGAACCAGAGACTATGGGATCGGGCACTTGATTACGTTAAATTCCTCTAACGCCCTTCGGTACCTTTTTTTCTTTTATTTGAAAAAATGATTTATAGGCAGTTTGTATTGATTTTTATTTACTCCATAATATGCAATCTGATCATGTGAGTGCGCAACCATTATCTAACACTCAATAAAGCAAAGCAATAAATAAATTGTAAGGAAAAGGAGGAAGTTACTTACTTTGAAGCTATGAAAGCATTTGCGATGTTAGCTTAAAAATTACATCAATGATTCTAGATATAATTTCTAATTAACACGCAATCATTCAAATATTTTTAAATGTTTTCACTTATTTAATGAGGTCTAAAAATACATGCAATGCATGTAATGACGTACGAAATTGTCTAACTATAATAGCATGTAATGTGCAACCTAATATGCAAACTATATGTCACGCGACATTAATTATTTAACTTAATCTAATGCTAGAAAATATTTAATTCAACTATCCTAGTATGTCATACATTCAAATGACCTTAAACATGCAATGACTAGATGAGACACAAAATATGACCTAATGAGCATAGCAATTTTTATGTTTTCCTTTTTTATAATCAAAATTCGAAATTAAAAAAACAACCTATATTTAAACATGCAAATTATCCTAAAAGAAAATATTCTAACAAGAATCACATCCAACTTAACTATATATATATTTTTTTGGGTTTTCTTTTTTAAGCAAAATCAATTCGAGCAAAGACACAAATAAGGCAAGAAATTATCCATGTTCGTCTAATTTTAGAAATAAATTGACGAATCGTATCTCGGGCATGAAATCAGATCGACGATTTTTCTGTGTGATTGCGAGTCATATTTCGTGCATGAAATCGGATTGACAATTATACGCACGTTATGAAATTAGGGAATATTTCCTAATTCACAAGGGGTCAAGAGATCTCTTGGATATGGCAATATTAATCAAATATTCAAATAAGATTGCAATTCCACTAACTAGGCAATAAAATATGAGAAAATTGTATTAATTAAGATTCTCACCTAGCTCTTGATATTGTGTGAATAACGTTTCCAAATCGGGGTGGCAATGCAAAACCGTGGACTTGATGGCAACCGGGGGCTCGACGGTTAGTCATCAACAGTGGCGATAATGCTCGTCGCGGTGCAGGGTGGTGATGGTTGTAGCCTTGAACCGCTACAAAATTGTCGCAGGAGACTCCATTAGTGTTGGACAACCACCAGCTTCGGATGTGGACCGGAGTTCGCACTTTTGCCTCTTGTTTTTTGTGACCATGCATTAAATGGAATTTTCCATGATTCCATGCACGTCAACCCTGCAGCTTATGTTGACCGAAGGTGGTCTTGAACTCAGCCCAGAATTTCCTTCAAATAAAACAAACAATGTTAGAGAAGATGTGTGAGAGAATCTACACTCGCCAAGGGTGCCCCTAGTCATTGACGGAGAACCTCTAGGAGGCTATGGTGGCTTGTGCAGAACTTGCTTGAAGCGTGGATGAAGAGTTGGGCACGATTGGAGTGCGGCGTGACGGGGCTCGCTAGACTAGAAGATCGTCAAAATTGCTATGGGGTCTCGCTTGGAGGCTGCGAGGTCATTGAAGGCTGATGTGTTGTGGCAGCGGAGACGAATAAAACTGCACGATTATTGTTGCAACTCGCCCAGAAACCTGCAAGACAAAACAAACACGAGCTTCGCTGGATCAATCTTTGGTCATGCAGAGGTTGCTGGTGTAGGTGGCGGCCGTTGCTTCTCTCCTATAGAGAACGTTGTTTCTCTCCTATAGAGAACGTTGTTCTCTACGTTGCGGCCGTGCCTCCTCTTTCTCTCTATTGCGCTTCCCTCAATTTTTTTGTGTCCTCTTCAATGTGTAACCCCTATATTTATAGGTGAGAGGACTATGTTATTTATGAAAAGATGATAAATTTGCACGTTGCCTATTTAGCTCTTGTATCCCACATGCAATATTTCATCTGACGTATTCCCTGAATATTCAAAGAATAATGCGAATATTCCCGGGAACATTCTCATATTCCAACTCGTCACCCCTTAACGGGCCTAATCAAATTCTCTTTCACCGTGAGCTTAGTCCAACTTGTTAAATTAAAGCTTAAAACCATTAATTGAAACCCATCTGCCATATACCCAATGCAAATGCAATAATAAATGCTCCTAAAACTATATGCTATACAATTTAATCCTAATATTTTTTGTTTAGGGGTTAAAATTAATCCCTAAATTTGTGTGTATTAAATTACGAATGATCAATCAAAATTTAGGTGTCAACATATGTGCTTTCAAAGAATTAATGAATCAAGATTAATTATCTTCTTTTAAAATTTAAGACAAGCAAGTCACAACTTTAATATTTGGAAGAAAGTAAATCAAATTCATAATCAAATAAAATAATTTCTCCTCAAAATTTTCCATTATTGGTGTGTAGTAGGAGTGAAAATTACAAGCTATTCCTTGGTCCATTTGACACTCTCTTTTTTTTTTCAGGAAATTAGAAAATACAACAACAAGATGCAGCTTATCTATCTGCAATCCTGTAACATGATGTAATGGAAACTTTGATCGTCCATACTTTCAATAAGTAGTAAAGATTTAATAATGTCTAACAAATGACTCTTTTATTCAAGTTTAACCGTCTTTTCAAATTATCATTCATCTGAATGATAGTCTAAATTATCAGTATTCACATGCTTTAAAAAACTGGGGCAAATACATAAATTTAATAAAACCATGCATGCTTCTAGAACGGGTGGAAAGAGATGATCCCTGGCCCTACGAATGGGCACTTTTAAAAGTAAGGTGGATGATAACAAAATTGACTTACTTGAAGGAAGGTAAAAGAAAAAAAGATTCATTTATCAAAGCAGAGGATGCCGCGGAGTTCAAACCTAACAAGCTCATTCTTGCTTTTTGTTTTTTTCTCCCTATCTTCCACTTCCTTGGGTGCATCATGACCAATGTCGTCATTTTCCTTCTGGAAATGCAGCTACTGTCGCGAAAATGCCAAGTCAAGGAGAAATCGTAAGATTTTGTAAAATAAATATTAATTGTTCGAAAAATTTTAATTATTGAATAAATATTTAGTTTAATATATAAATATATCAACACTCTTTCTCAAAGCGTAGGTTAAATTTTAGCTTAAGATTAAAGCATGAAAGTATATAATAGAAGAGATAAATAAGGATTTGAATGGATTTGAATTTTTTTATATCATATAAGATTTTATGAAATTATTATCAAAATAAACGTGAGATTTAATAATTAAATATTTTAATGATATTCCATCGAATTTAATTTGGGGTTACACTTAAGTCCTACAACAACATATTAGTTGTCGGACTTATGAATCCTCGATGACACTATGGTGTCGAGCATAACCGATCTAGTTGAGCTCCGCCGTAGTCTCTATCTTGATTCACGCTCGAGCTCGACGCCAGTTCTAGTCAAGCATCGTTATAGCTTTGAGCTCCACGTCTCCATTTTCAAGTAAGGCCATGGCAAAGATGTGTGTGGGTTTGAGAGAGAGACAGAGAGACAGAGAGACAGAGAGAGAGAGGGCGGAGAGATTCAGACAAAAGTGGGGGCTAAACTGTGGCGGCATCCGTCGGGGATAAGATGTTGACCCGCAACATGATGGGGAGAGTCCCGAACAAAAACAATAAAAAAAAAAAAATAATAATAATAATAATAACAATAATAATAATAATAATAAGTTTGGTGGGGAGAGAGAGAAAAGAGAAAAATAATATGGTGGAGGAGAATGTATTTTTATGTGATAATTGTCTCACGTGATGGGACAAGTCAGAAAGTGAATATTTTCAACATTTAAGTACTAATTAAAGCTCTATTCATCTTGTGAAAAATATGACATTTTTGGAAAATGATTTTTGGGAAGTCTTTTTAAAAAAAAATGACAATATTTTCCAATCTTTTATTAAAACTTGAAAATGAATTTGAAAATATTTTTAGTACGAAGATAAACAAAAATACCAATTCAAATGAAAGAATAAGTTCGATCGGTAATTATTGATTCATCAATTATTATAGGTAGGATTAACAAAAACATAGAATAAGGAAGGTAGAAAAATAGATTAATTAATCATTTATAATGTCTACACCTATTCCTCAATTTGGAATCAAGGTTAGAAAATTCTTGATTATTTTAATATGAAAATAATAAAATAGTAATAAATTTGAATTCAATTTGATTTTCCTGTGTACACTCCTTTTAATATTTTTCATTTTTTTTAAATTCAAATTTTTTATTATTTTTAATTTTCTTTTTCTTTCTATTTGACGATTGGCCAAGACCAACTCGAGCTCACCCAAGGCCAATAACTGGCAATCGGCCGAGGAAGAAGGATAAAACAAGGAAAGAAAGAACAAAAAGAAAAAGAAAAAGAATTAAGAATTCAAATTTTCTAAAAAAGAACAAAAAAAGAAAGAAGAGGGGGATAATAGGAGTGTTAGATAAGAGAGTTAGTGAGGAAAATGTTTTCCAAATATTTTTCACTTAGAAAAAGTGATAAATATTTTTCTCTATTTTAGAAAACTTTTCTATTGATGGAAAATGTTTTCCCAACCAATTTATTTTCTATGAAACGAATGCCAGAAAATTAGGAAAATATTTTCTTGAAAATTATTTTTGTGAAACGAATGAAGCCAGATGACATACATTTTGTACGGGCGATGTAGATTGATCAACTACATCATGTTAGTTGAGTGACTGGCACATGAAATTTATTTGCTTGGTAGACGGGTAGCTTTAATCTTTTAGTTGAAATTTTTTTTTTCCCTAAAAATGAACATTGCTGCAAATGTCGAAACCTAATAAGCATTTTTTAATATAGATAAAAAGTTTGAGAGGTTTTTTTTTTTTTAAATTCTCTAATATGATTAAATCCAAATAAAGCTTAAAAACCTTCTTTGTGTTCTATATAGATTTCACTTTATATCCTCTTTTTTTCTAAAGCTATGAATCTACGATTTTGTGCTCTCACTTTTAGCTTTGTTATTAGGTTTCAAATTTAAAATTTGTTACCAAGGTGATGGATTCGTCTTCAGAAGACACTCCATTTTCTACTGCACCGAAGAATACTCGCCCATTTGAGTTTATTAATATAACTTAGAAGAAGATGGACAAGAGTCATTCTGCTATTTTGGGGATTGGTATCTACTTGTGGTTTTCTTTGCCGGACCAACATTGTAAAGTTAATGTTGTCGACAAATAAGCATTTCCAAGAAGGTAAATATATATTTATTTTTCTAGTTTGCCCTTTCTACCACAATTGCAAGAAGTTTCGGTGGTCTTTCAAGTGTTGGCTGCGTTTCGGAAGAAACACACGAAACATTTGAAAACATTGAATCGGCTCAACGAGATTAAAGCTAGTAATGATAATAACTAGTGATAATATTGCGTAAGTACATCCATAAACTAAAATTATCTTCCAAACTAATTCTGTTTTTCATATTGCAATAATAATATAGTTGTTGTGCTTTCATGATACATTAGTCAATTTAATTTAATAGCAATTTCTCTATCATCACCCACAACCTATTTTGAAGAGTTAATTTCCACTTGAATGTTGAAAATATCCGCATGAAATATATGTCATCCTAATTAGCACTTAAATGTTACCTGCCTAGAAAATATAACGAGGACCAAGACTTACACCACAATAAAAGAACAAGACAGATAATTAGTTCCCAATGAGGCTTTTCGAGCCACATCAGACTTATTAGTGTCCTCGACCCAGATAGATATAAAATGGAAGTCTGACAAAATTTAAATATGCTCAGCCTACAAAAAAAAAAAAAAAAAAAACGCTTACGGTACTTTAGTATTCATTAATAGAGTCATTTAGTGGGCTCCAACAATTTTTGGTGACTATCATAGAAAAGTCAAAGTGAATGATTGTAGACCAATAAAACATTTCCAAGACCGAAAAACATATCTGGCAGTCGCCATTCAATTTTCAAACCTTGGATGATGAGGTACCTTATCAAATAACGAAGCCTAGTTGCGATGAAGTAGCAATCCTCGGTGACGTGTTTTCAATCTCATATAAATACTAATGTTGCGGAAAAGAACAAATCCAATTTTATCAATTTTTTTAATAATGGATTATAAATGACATTCTAATTTTTAGCATATAATTTAATAATGGACCATAAATTTCCTCAACGATTTCGTAAACAGCGTGCCAATTTTTATTCATATCTTTTTTTTATTGGTTTTCTGGGTTTGAAGATGAAGATGATTTATTTGTTTTCACATTCGATCAACAAATCCAGTTACGTAGCACTAGTGCAGCAGACGAAGACCATGTTTTCTCATTTTCACACGAACAACAACTAAAGATATTTTCTGATAAATGGATTAGCACTTCGATTCAGATGAGGTGAATTGGTTGTTTCAGGAAAAAATTAAAAAGAATTTTCGTGAAGGATGTGTTGCTGTATTGGAAGATCGTTATACAGAATCAATATTTTCTATTAAACAGATAATAAGAAAAATTAATGAGATAGAATAGATGCAAAATATTTCTATTGTGGTTCAGTCTTCCACTTAGTTTATTCCACTCCTCTAACTCTGGCAGCTATAATAGGGTCGGAGCCTACTATGTAATCCTTTGAAATATTTTAGTTTGTATAGACTGCTCTTTCTACACAAAGCTTGGGTAGATGGTTCTATAAATGCAAGTATCTCTCACCAAGGGAAATCAGTTCCAGGGTGAATATGTTTCAGAGCTGGAACCTAGAGTCTATTATGTTATAACCGGTTCCTAGTTTTTGGACTCTAAACCCTACCTGGTTTGCCTAGAACAAGTTTCCGTATTTTTCCAATCCAAATTCTAGGGTTTACCCGAGAACTTGTTTTATTTTGTGTTCCTTTCTTTGGTTCATTTTTACAGCAAAAGTATACGAGGTTATGAGTAACAAAATAATTCAAACTAAAAGATCAACCACATAAATCTCTATCTACCAAAAAGAACAATTCTAAGATGAATACATAATCACGTATAGTTATAAAAGATGAAAAGTTCAAACACATAACACAAAACATAAATTATAAAACTTCATTTGCCATTGATTCATAAAAATTAAGGGCAAGAGGAAAGACTAGCAAGGAGTTCCGGATGAAGGACGAAGGACGAAGGACAAAGGAGTACTGAGGTTAGGATTTAGAGGAAAAAGAAATTAAGGTTTTGACTTCATAGCTTATGAAACTGGTTTTGAAACTAGTTCCAAAACAAGCAGTCCAGTTTGGTTCTCAAGAGGATATTTACTTGGAACCTGTTTCTAGAGCAGTTCGAAAAATTTGGAACCTAATTCTGGACCGATTCCAATAGAAACAAGTTACCGAACCTGTTTTTGGGTGGTTTGTCCGGTTCCTGAGTGGAAGGGTTTGATTGCACACCCTTACCGCTCTCAACACTATAACTCACTCTTTTTAGAATATAGACACATAAGCTTGTATAGAATCATATAATTAGATTTACACACAAGAATAACAAGAAGTGAACACTAGCATAGTCTATTTTTTTGTTTGTTTTCCTCCAACACTACAACTTATGAGTTGTTTTGGAAGAGAAGAATTGCAAAATGCAAAGGCTTGGATTTGCTTTTCCTTGTTTTATGTTTAGTCTTGTCTTTTTGCTTAGTACAAAACTTAGACATATTTAATTAAAGTGACAAATGAGGCCTGAAAAAATTTGAACTCATAACCTCTAACTCTGATACTATGTAAGATTATGTTAGATCATTGCCAACTGTTCCACTTATGTTATTAAATGAATATGTGGTTTATTATTTGAATATGCTAACATAGTCAAGCACTCAAAGTTTGTCATATTATTTTGTCACATTTGGGAATCTAACTATACATATAATAAATTTTAATTTTCGTCATTAAACTAAGTCCAATTAAGGTTAAATTCTGATAAATAATAATTTCAATTTTAGTAATTACACTAATTCCAATGCCAGATAAGTCTCTTCGCTTTAAACACTGTTCATGGATTTTTTATTTTTTTTACACCAATGGTGTTTTTAATTAGAATATGCATTCTGGTACTCAATTTGGGAAATTTGGTGGCCAAACCGATGCAAAACTGACAAGATATAATGAACATGAAACAAATTAATCAAAATACGAAAGTGCATCTAGAAAAGAAGAAGAAGAAAAAGAGATGACTATTATATCGATTTGGATGTTAAAGATTTTGAACATTCATTTTAATGATATTAGATGAGCGAAATCACATCGCAAAGCACTTCAAATCAAAGCGAATTAAAGTAGTATTGTCTTTGACGTCAAAGGATGTAATTGGTCCAATTTCCTTGAACAGCATTTGTTATGGATGGTGATTTTTCCTGTTCCAAACTAAACCGGTAAACCACCAAAATAAACTCGTTGACAACTACGATTAAGGTTCTTTTTTTCGTCCCGCTCTTTTTAACAAGGCGCCGCCGGCATGTTTGTTTTGGCATTTTTTAAGCAAAACTTACTATTAATTTTACCGTCATAGCAACTTCAAAAAAATCATGTATAGTTTGCATGTTGATATCTTTACGTTTGGAATATTTCAAGACTTAGCATTAGATAAAGGAAAAATGCCACCAAAAATCACAAATTTTGTTCAACAGTAACATAATTATCCCAAATTTTTGTGACACTAAAAATTCCAAACTTTTTTGTGACACTAAAAATTCCAAACTTTTTTTTGGCGCCAAAAACCCAAAATTTGTATTGTATGACATATTTATCTCAAATTAAATTAGATTAAAAAAAAGGAAAACACACAGCGGGAGGAGGCCCCTCGCTTGTGGTCGCCACCCACCACCCCATCACTAGTGGGCGGTGGTGATGGCCACCGAGATCAATGGTGCCTAGGCAGGCTGGCAATCCTCACCAAGTGGGAGAGGGTGGGCGACCCCGCCCGGCCGACACTTGGATGAGGGACATGCTAGCCCTGCCTCCAATTGGCGACGCCTCGGCCCTCACCTAGGCATTAGTGACCCCACCGGCCATTGCCGTTGCCCCATAATGGGGCGGTGGTCACAAGTGGGGGAGCCCCCTACTTGTTTGTTTTCCTTTTTTTTTAATTTTTAATCTAATTAAATTTGGGGTAAATGTATCACAACCAACAAAGTTTGGAGTTTTTGGTATAAAAAAAATTTAAGATAAACGTGTTATAATGGGCAAAGTTTGAGTTTTTTTTTGGTGGCTTTTTTCCTCAAATAATATTCAAATTGCGAACGTCTTAAAACATTAAAAAATGGAAAGCAAAATATAAAAGAAATTCTCCCAATTTCCAGTTTTAATATTCTATAAATGAAAATTTTTCTTCAAAAACTAAACTTCAATTTAGTCATCTGAGCGGGCACTATTCAATCCTTTGATTGAACTGTAGGGCCGGTAAAGCGGTCGAGATACAAACCATTTTTGTCGCAATAAAATTGACAACTACGATAGCATGACATTGTGGAGATATACATTAATCGTGTGTTGATCATATATGGCCCGTCGCCTGAACTAGGCAGGCCATCTCCATAAAAAATGCTCTCGGATTCTTTTTAGCACAATTGACTCCATTTCATTATACCATGAGGTTATTATAATGAGAGCCCTCGCTCATATCCAAGCATACCCAAAGCAAGCTTTCCGTAGTAACGGGCTAGTTTGATCTTTTAGTTATGGATTTTTGTCTAAAGATGAAGATTGCTGCAAATATGAAAAATTGAGAAGCGCAATTGATGTAGGTACTAAATTTTAGAGGATTTTTGAAGTTTTCTATTAATCATTGCTCCAAAACAACCTTCGTGTTCTTTCCCGATTTACTTTATGTCCACTACTTTTTAAGCTATGAATCTATGATTTTGAGTGGTCACTTTTGTAGCTTTGTTATCAAATGAATGGGACAAGGAAACTTATTGGATTACAATCCATTCATTAACCAGTAACATCGAGAAGATTGCAAGAATCAACTTGATCGTTTCATACAAAGGAAACTCAATTTTTAAACTGATCTGAAAAATACTCGAACATTTGATTAAAATTTTTAATAAAACTTAGAATAAGATGGACAAGAATCATTTGACTATTTCAGGGATTAGCATCTGCTTGCCCTTTTCTTCCTGTTACCAATGGTGTAAAGTCAATGGATGTTAATACAAATATTTAATCATTCTTCTTATTCGCCCTTTTTGTCACGAGTGCAAGAAGTTTTCATAATCTTTCGAACGTTGGCCGCATTCCTGAAAAACACGTGAAATGTTGGGAACCATTGAATCAACACTGGGAGACTACAACTTATTATAATAATCTGATGATGGTATTGGTGGAAAGTATTAAAAAAAAAGTCATACATCTATTATTACCATCTTTCATGGCATGATTAGCGCCTATGTGGACAAATTTTATAATTTTTTAAATATTTTTTTCCTAAAATTTGTTATATTATTATTATTATTTTTATCTTTTTTTTCCATT